>CM059567.1:31763940-32971386 GCA_030386875.1 Morinoia aosen | reverse complement strand
TGCGGTTGCGTTGATTGCCGAGGACTTGCGGTTGCGTTGATTGCCGAGGACTTGCGGTTGCGTTGATTGCCGAGGACTTGCGGTTGCGTTGATTGCCGAGGACTTGCGGTTGCGTTGATTGCCGAGGACTTGCGGTTGCGTTGATTGCCGAGGACTTGCGGTTGCGTTGATTGCCGAGGACTTGCGGTTGCGTTGATTGCCGAGGACTTGCGGTTGCGTTGATTGCCGAGGACTTGCGGTTGCGTTGATTGCCGAGGACTTGCGGTTGCGTTGATTGCCGAGGACTTGCGGTTGCGTTGATTGCCGAGGACTTGCGGTTGCGTTGATTGCCGAGGACTTGCGGTTGCGTTGATTGCCGAGGACTTGCGGTTGCGTTGATTGCCGAGGACTTGCGGTTGCGTTGATTGCCGAGGACTTGCGGTTGCGTTGATTGCCGAGGACTTGCGGTTGCGTTGATTGCCGAGGACTTGCGGTTGCGTTGATTGCCGAGGACTTGCGGTTGCGTTGATTGCCGAGGACTTGCGGTTGCGTTGATTGCCGAGGACTTGCGGTTGCGTTGCGAAATTTGGTATCGATGTGGCGGTTCAGTTCTTCTTCCCGTGGTTCTCCTTCTGCAGGATGGCGCGCCGCATCACACCGTACGGGTTACAATGTCCGCGTTCGAGGCCGCACTTTCAATTCCTTTTTCTACATTGAAGCTGAAATATCTTTCTGTGGTAGGCAGTGCTCAAGCATTTATTGCTTACAATCTAGCCGTATTCATTTGGCCGAAGTCATCCCCTCTCAAGTTGGAGAATTTAATGAGAGCCTTTTTGACATATCATAAAATCTGGTCTGAGGTGTGAGATTCGAGGTCATTTATGTTAACCCTCTATGACCCACCGTCCTCCCTGAAGGACATTAAAAAATCCCATTCATTTTCTTCCAGGAAAGCTTTTTCAAGCAGTACTGCTTGTTAGTGAAGAGCAGAGACGTTGTGCTTTAATAAATGAGCGTAGTGTGTCGTAATATTTCGCTCACTAAACTGTCTCATGCTTCTTAGTTTGGTGGAGAGTGAAATGCGTGTAGGTGACCATACACTTCGTATATTTGTGTAAATTTATTTGCTTTTAGCGAACATGGAGCTCCACAATAATTCATGAACATGTAAAAACCATTCAACATTCCTTTAAAAAAATTTTTCAATCAAATAACTTTGTTTTGTAGAATTATTGAGTGAGTTTTCTAATGTCCTTCATGTAGGACATTGGGTCGTTACGCCAAATCTTTTATGCGACAATGGATCCACCCAGATTCTATACTACCTCTCCTACATGTCCCATTGCAGAAGTTATTGCTAAAGAAACAAGTGCTGATGCCATGTTGAAGATGCTTCTACGATAATTGAACAAGCTGAGTCTATTATAAATTTTATTTATCAAAATATCAATACATATAAATAATTATATGTGGTACGTCAGCAGAAGGAACACCATGGACAATTGTACCTGAAGAAATTCACTTATAAATGACAATTGAAACAGGTTCTAGACATGACCCATTAGATTTCACATGATTTAGGTATTGTTTTATTTCATTTTGATTGTCTTTTTCTCAATAAGTATTTCTGAGACATATCTACAATTTTCCTTTTCATACGAAATTATATCAATATTTAAATATATATTCATTACTTACAATTTTGGTGGGTAAAATATGCAATCCAAACCAAAAACTTGTACATTTCAACTGTATTTGCCATGGTTTTAGCTGAGAGATATTTTTTGTCCCACTCTGATGAACTCCATTCGGCATGTCTTAACGACCCAATGCCCTTCATATAGGACGTTAGAATAAAGATAAAAATATTTCAAAAGTTTGCTTTCCAGTCATTGAAATTACTCTAAGTGACCATAAATTACTCATCAGAAGTGAAAAGAAAAAATTTTAATTTCGGAAATTAATTTGGGTTATAGAGGGTTAAGAGTGGCTTGATAGTGTCTGCTTTCGTCAGTGTTCCTTCAAAACATAGCCTCCTCAGAATGTGAGGGTCAACTATGGCGGTGCAATCTTGAACCTGTTGTCCGTGTGGTCGTAACTTCCCTAACTTGAGAATTCTGATTACTGCATGCAAACTCTCTGGTAGAGCTTCGACTAAGTAAAAATGTGGAGTTTGCGCCGTGCCACCTGGGCATGGTGTTAGTGGTGCAAAGCCCCTTGTAAACTGTGTACTCTGCTCCGGATGCCTCTGCGATGTGGCGCACTTCTTGTTTTTGTTCGCTGTGTTTCGTTCTCTGATAACGACGCGAGTCCAGTCATGCTATCGTGTTCTAAGTTTGACTTTCTCTTATGTGTCAGCTCTAAAGATCAAACTATAATATTTCGAAATGTTTGCAAAAGAACATTATAAAAATGTTCAATTTTACATTGGTTCTCTTCTTCATCAAACGCGTGAGATTCATCAAGATTTGACCAATGGGAAATGTTCTACATTTAGTGTTGAGCTGTGAAGTTTGTCTACGTAGCGTCAACGCATCAATCGGTTTTTCCTGTTGATTGACTTGGCGTTTTTTCTTCAGAATTTCACAACCTCAAAGTGCCGAAATGTTGTGCTTAAATTGAGGACTTGACTTTTCATCTTTCAAAATTTTATGTCTTTGATACTGGGTTCACCAAATGATGCGATCTACTGGGTTCAGCAGGACTTTGTTTTATTCCTCCGGTATTTCATTGTCTAACTTAGCGTGCATTCCAAAATTTGCATAATTCTGTCTCGTTCTCAGTGTGTGGATGAAATAGGTATTTTACGCGAGTAGTTACGATAAGGAGGCTCACTGTGTTTGTAGCATCTTTCCGTAGAAATTATTGGTAAACGCTTAGAACAGTTCTCATTTAAACATCGGCGTATGATTCAAGTTTATGTTATCGTTTGTGTTATTTTCCGGAGAGGTAGCTTTTGTGACGTGAAGGTAACTAATTATCTGCAAGTGTCCCGCTTGTTCATGCCATATTATAGTGTACAGTATCTGGAATTATCGCAGCTGCCAAAACTGACTAATGTAATATAACTAAACAGCGCTAGCTGATACAAGTGCCCAGTACTCGTACATTTGATTCGAATGCCAGTAGCTTGTGAGATGTTGCGCTTACGGATACCAAGATCCAACTCTGTGGACGATTGCTGATTTATCCTGATTGATCACCGGAGCTCAAATGTGTGATTAGGTAGGCAGCTTGCGCATGGCGGTGGACAGACTCTAGTGCATCATTTCTGGCATAACTTCCTGCGACGTTTTGTTTCCTCATAGAGAAACTGACAATGCTCGGCGAAGAAAAGCTGCAGTAATGGCCACCGAGATGAGCCATGCCGTCGAGGACAAGGTGCAGTAATGGCCACCGAGATGAGCCATGCCGTCGAGGACAAAATGCAGTAATGGCCACCGAGATGAGCCATGCCGTCGAGGACAAGGTGCAGTAATGGTCACCGAAATGGGCCATGCTGTCGAGGACAAGGTGCGGTAATGGTCAGCGAAATAATGCTTTCAGAAAAAGCTGCAGTAATCATTAAAAAAGAGCAAGCCGTCAAAGAAAAACTACGGTAATGATCGCCGAAACACTAAAGCTGCGACGGTGCTTTCGGTTTTCCTGGCTTTTCGCGTGCTTTTTCGGTAGTTTCGACGCTTCGATCCTGGTTCGACCAGTGACTTTAGGGTGAAATCTTTCTTGAATTTTGAAGTATGTAACTATGTTTTTTTTTGTTTGCTTGTGCTGCCACCCTAATATGGGCGCACGTGTAATCTGCCGTGTTAACTTGTGAATAAATATAACTGCCTTTTCCCTCGACATTATCTGCCGTCTTTAGATTACCAGTCCTGTTTATCTAGCTCACGCTGTCTTGATCACGTCGCTGGCGTCTCGATCAGGTTATGCTAAAAACATTGCTAGATTCAACTCAATTTCTTGAGATACCCGTGAAAGACAGTTATGTTCCCGCAAATTTAGGCAAAGTTCAAATAACATTACAGGGCCCTCTTCTTTGGAGTGGGACTACGGGGAAACTTTTATCTCTGAATCAACGATGATTGTGGTGATGGGTTTTTGTAATAATTTTTCTTTAGAATCCAGGCATTGAAGTTCTTACGCGTTCGCAGTAAGAAGAGTGCGCCGGCATTTCTAGTGGACGTGACGTTACTAGAAAGAGAAATAGGTTACTACGTGTCCAATGACACTGCATTGGAGAGCGTTGTTCAGAACTTCAGATGCCCTGAGTTACATTCAGCAGGTTTAGAAGCTCTCACAGTGACAATCTTACGTTTCATGGTGAAATTTTTCACTGTCGAGGAAATTTTAGGCTTCGTGTTTTTTGGACAATGCGTCTCTGTTTTCAGCGTTCATTGGTTCTTTCATATTATTTGTTGTACGAGATCATCTATCTTTTGCAAAGCGTACCATTAAACACAATCTCTGCTCTCTTGTATGACTGTAAAAAAAACCTTTTACTGCCGGTGTCAAAAAACTTGTGGCGCTACTCAGGATATCCCCTATTCCGTGTTTGCTGACGCTGCTTCTTTTCTTCTCATGTTGTTGGAATTCGACAGCGCTTTGGTCTGGATCTGCTAGACACCGACCGGCATTAGACCTTCACGAATGCCGCCGCTTGAAACCGACCTTTCCAGTCGTACAACGAGCTTACTGTTATACATCTTTTTTTTTCTGTCACATTTTTTAGCGCATCAGGGAGGGATGGAGATTTCATTGCGTGTACGGAAAATATTCATAGCTGTTCAATTTCCATTTTTGAAGAATATGATTAACTGGATGCCCTCTGTTTTACTTTGACTGAATTAGATTTCATTATACTATTGCAAAATTTTCTAAATGGAGGATGTGATAAGCTTCAGTGGTATCTATGATTCTTTTGAGATGGATTCCAGGAGTGACGTTTGCTCTTGGTTCAGTTTTGCGTCAATATCCTGATTACTATTGGGTAGAATAGGCTCCTGAACTTGTAACATCTTATGGTTAAAGTTTGATTTTATAGCGAAGAGTGCCAGCTGAATTTATGTACTGGATGGAGCTTCATAACCCCGAGAACAGGTTATCCGATGTCTATTTATGAGAATCATGTGACCAAAAACTATGAACTATCACACAGGATGATGGCTGTAAAACGCCAATAGCGGCCAAAAAATTCCCCTCCATAGTTTGCGAAAACAGCTAACAATGAGCAGCCCTCGAGTGTTCCGCCGTTCAAAGAATCACCATTGACACAGGAAACTTCAGTGCCACCGAAGTACAAGCCCAGCATTTGAGCACACGACGCGTGGTAGGTGATGCGCTGTGACCGCGTCACACGTTTGCCCGCACTGCGCGTGTAGGCTTGACCCAGCAACTCGACGTGCTGGTCGGTCTGCACTGCACCTGTGCTTTAGGTATGCTCTTGTAAATAACATCTAATTTTAGGTGTGCTGTGCTTTTTCACCCGTCATTGCTTCTTGCCACCGGTGCCTCGTAATGATGCGCCGGTTTAGCAATGCTTGCCCCGGTTTTGTAATGCTTGCACCGGTATTGTAGTTCTTGCTTGCAACCGGTACCCTGCCACATGCAACCGGTACCCTGCCACATGCAACCGGTACCCTGCCACCATGGCAATGCCTGAAACTGGCACCCTGCCACCATAGCAATGCCTGCAACCGATACCCTGCCACCATGGCAATGCCTGCGACCGGTACCCTGCCACCATGGCAATGCCTGCGACCGGTACCCTGCCACCATGGCAATGCCTGCAACCGGTACCCTGCCACCATGGCAATGCCTGCAACCGGTACCCTGCCACCATGGCAATGCCTGCAACCGGTACCCTGTCACCATGGCAATGCCTGCAACCGGTACCCTGCCACCATGGCAATGCCTGCAACCGGTACCCTGCCACCATGGCAATGCCTGCAACCGGTACCCTGCCACCATGGCAATGCCTGCAACCGGTACCCTGCCACCATGGCAATGCCTGCAACCGATACCCTGCCACCATGGCAATGCCTGCAACCGGTACCCAGCCACCATGGCAATGCCTGCAACCGGTACCCTGCCACCATGGCAATGCCTGCAACCGGTACCCTGCCACCATGGCAATGCCTGCAACCGGTACCCTGCCACCATGGCAACGCCTGCAACCGGTACCCTGCCACCATGGCAATGCCTTAAATCGGTACCCTGCCACCATGGCAATGCCTGCAACCGGTACCCTGCCACCATAGCAATGCCTGCAACCGGTACCCTGCCACCATGGCAATGCCTGCAACCGGTACCCTGCCACCATGACAATGCCTGCAACCGGTACCCTGCCACCATGACAACGCCTGCAACCGGTACCCTGCCACCATGGCAATGCCTGCAACCGGTACCCTGCCACCATGGCAATGCCTGTAACCGGTACCCTGCCACCATGGCAATGCCTGCAACCGGTACCCTGCCACAAGGACAACGCCTGTAACCGGTACAGTCACCATAGCTATGCGTGCAACCGGTACAGTCACCATAGCAATGCGTGCAACCAGTACAGTCACCATAGCAATGCGTGCAACCGGTACAGTCACCATAGCAATGCGTGCAACCGGTACAGTCACCATAGCAATGCGTGCAACCGGTACAGTCACCATAGCAATGCGTGCAACCAGTACAGTCACCATAGCAATGCGTGCAACCGGTACAGTCACCATAGCAATGCGTGCAACCGGTACAGTCACCATAGCAATGCGTGCAACCAGTACAGTCACCATAGCAATGCGTGCAACCGGTACAGTCACCATAGCAATGCGTGCAACCGGTACAGTCACCATAGCAATGCGTGCAACCGGTACAGTCACCATAGCAATGCGTGCAACCGGTACAGCCACCATAGCAATGCGTGCAACCGGTACAGCCACCATACCACCGGTACCCTGTGACTGGCACTGTTTCTTGCGTACGCTGTGAACTTCTCTGCCGCGAGACGCTCGGTCCGGCTATAGTGAAGCCTTCAAACGGCTTGGCAGAGCTCAGCCTTTTGGCTCAACTCTTCTCGGTCGTACACGGACTATTATTATTTTTTTAATTTACGCGTTTGCGCCTGCTTAGCCACTCATTTGTTCAGGTGTAGTTCGCTTCATGCTTTGTTTTGTGATCCAATTTTATGAAGCCATTCGTTTCTGCTGAGCTTTGCTATTTTTCCCCCTGCTGTTGCAAATGTTTGTTGTTACTGTGATGGGCTAGGTGAGATTTGCAGTAGCTTAGGCGCGTTAGAGAATGGCTTGTAAGTGCTCTGCTGGTGGATAGAGTTTACAGTTATGTCGCTTTAGTGATTTTTTTAAATCCTGGTTTAGACCCGTACTACCTTTAGCTCGTAGGGAAATGGCGATGTGAAGATCGGTATTTGAACTCGGATACTTTTGATATACTAAGAGTTACAGAAGCGCTTGGAAGCTTATGTTACTACTAAATGGAGAACTGTTCAGTTTCTGTGAAGGCAAACGAAGGTGGGTAACGTAGCGCAGCAGGCAAATGTTCTATGACCTCGGCCCTGCAAGTCGACACCTCCGTCATTCAGCTCACTGTTCTCTGTTGGGCTCGTGCTCAGGCGGTTACTGCTGTCACTCGCGCAAACTGGGCGTTCTCAACGGTGATTTCTGTGCTGATTAATTCTAGCGTGCACTTGTGATAGATATTTATTTCGATGTTATCGCGCCCTTGTTGCTAAACAAATTGATTTACGCTTGCTCTTTTGAAAGACTATGCCCCTAAGGCGGATACAATTGTTTTTTCTTTGGGAATTCAAGCCCACAGGCGAAGATGTGAGGTCCCAACTGAAGGCTAGGTAGCCCTTCTCCTTGTTGATGTAGAATAGGGTTTTGTTGTATTACGGACCATCTTTTTTCGGGTCGCAACTGTCCTGTTTTTCAGCGTTTATTACTTTATTCTTCATATTTTATCTTTTTCATAAGCTTCCTTCTCAACTTATTGCTTCAGTGCGCTGGGGATCTTGTATTGAAGCACACTATGGGCATGGATTCCGCGTTCCCTTCACTTCATTCGAAATATTACCTTCATCCTTCCTCTCTTTGGAACGCCTATGTTGTGGAAGGCAGACCTCAACTAAATGATAATCTAATCTTTGTTTCATAAACTTCTTCCAGTTTTGCTGTTTCTATGAACAGAGTGTGGCTGCTGCATCGGATTGCGATTTTGGTTTGGATTCAGTATTTCTTTCATGAGTTTCGAATCGTTTTTTTAGCAGGTTTTTAAGTTTTTCGTTTTTCCGTTTTGTTGCTATGAACATTCATAAGGTTTGGTTCGGATTTCAAGAGTTTGTCTAAATCTCTTTTATTTAGCTTGAAAACAACAGAAAATATCACCTGATACAAGTTGATGAACGATCTGAGTATATCAGGGCAGAAAGCAAAGGGAAGCAATCTACTGAACTTCTTTCCTTATACCTTATACATACGTACATTCCTGTCAAAATTCTCCTGCTCAGTTTACGCAATGTGTTAGATTCATTTTAGACGCTGTTATTTGCTGTCGTGTTCTTACTTCGGCGAGTCTCTTTAGACGATTGGCAGGAGTAAGAACATTTGGTAACTCTCAGGCTCATGATCGAAGCGAAAAGTGTGATACCCCCTTGAGGGAATATGACAATCTGTGCTCACTTTATCTTCGCTGCAATGATTTACTACGCTGATATCTTTGCATGCTAGTAGCCTGCTTTCGACACCGCCTGTCTTGCAGCTTACGAAACAATTAGTCGTTGTCTCCACTCATTGTGCATGAATAGCACTCTTCCAAAGCAGTTTAAACGACAGCAATGGCTGCTTTCGCAGTTCTTGAAAGAATCGTTGGAGCTCGGCGCGCGATATTTCAGACTTGAAAACCCTTCATTGGTCTTGCTTTACGGGAGTTAACCTCAGTACTTGCAGAACGTGTGTGATCAGAGGCAGGCTCGCGAGCGTGAGTAGTTTTCCCGTCTCGGCACTTGTGTTCAGGTAGGTACAGCACGGTATTCTGATCGTTATCGTTTTTAACACTGAATTTTTCTTCGTAGTCCAATTTTGTGCATAGGTTTGGCTCACTTGCTTGGATTTTTTATTTTGAGTTTAAAAATTAAATGTTAAAGCCTATTTCACGAGTATTTACGTTGCAATATTTGTAGCGTGTGATCACTGCGCTTGTGGAGTTCTATTACTTGCACGTCGCTGGATTGCAACCGTGCATTTGAATGACGTATAATTTTGTGTGCGTGAGTTGCATATGTAGCGCCAACTATACAACGTCAGTGTCTTAATTTCTTTACGTACATTCTCAAGTTGTCAAATTTATAAAGCTGCAATGCCGCTAATAAATTTAATTTTATGTCTTGCTACTAACAGAGTACTTTTACTCTAATTGAGGTGTCATCGCCTCTTTCTTTCTTTCTTTCGTCTTCGAAACAAAAGTTTTTTGAGTCGAAGTCCGTAGGTCTTCATCGTATTTGCGTTGTCAGACCTATAATGACGAAATTTAGAACACTTCCTCTGCTTAAATGGTCTCATGTAGAGCATTTGTAGTAAATACGCTTGTATTTACTGCATTATCCTCAAGGAACATTATCTTGTTTCTCTGATTCTAAGTATTTGTGTACATTGTACATCTACACTGTACAGAAGTTGCGTGCCGTTGTACAATGGTGGTCATCATTTTGAACTTGAAACCGCGCGTTGTGCTCGTTAGCCACTCCGTTCGAACGCGTTCGTGTTTGGTTTCGACAGTTTGCTAATTCGCAAATCTTGAAATTTGGCTTCATATATATATACACCAGTGAACTATCACACGAGAGTTGTGGATTCACAAATTTTGCGTAGACTTCAGGTAGGGAAGTATAGTAGTTGATGTGTGTGCTTGTAATGACTTAGATTTCTTGAACTTATGCCTACTCTAGCGTGTAGCTCGCAACAAAATTCCGATATCTGTACATCAACTCGGTAACCGCCACGCGTACCACCGGTTGTACACGGAGGGAATTTTCATAATGCTGCAGACCGTCCAGTAGTCACAAATTAAATTTTTATAAATACTTAAACCTAAATGAAGGCACGATTCTCGTAATGTTTGCCGTTTTCAAAATTGCTTACTACTATTGACTTAATATTTTAGTTGAATACTGAACTTTAGTTTGACCTATGGCGGTTAACGTGTTAATATTCTTAGTTTTGCTCCGTGTTCCGATGCTGTTATTCGCTAATTTTGACGCGCCGGTGTGTTGGTGTTATACTTCAATTCAGTGGCCGATGTATCGTCGTGCCTCGTCCTGCAACTCGCCATTGGGGTGCCGCAGCCCATTCACCTTGTACTGCTTGTTATGCCTCACTTCATTAGCGTCATGCTTTGTCTGATTCCATGCAAATTGGCCCCTTGTGTGCAGCGCATGATGCCCCCTCAGCTTTAGTTCTGGCTTCCAGCTCGTATTCCAAAACCCGTAATTGTTGACGCCCAAGTGCGGATTACGCCGCTTTTGATCTGTTTTCCGGTTGAATCTTTGCTCCAGTTCATACTCGACCGGCTCTGAGGTTTGCTGAGATTTACTCATTTTGGATGTAAATAAAGATGAATCAGGTTGCCATTTTTGATGCGCTTTGATTGTGATATGCCGTCGGGAGAACTTTTTTCTTCCGTCGTCACGTGACGTCGTCTCAAGTGTGAAAATGCCGCATGCAGGAAACTGCGAATTTGTGAACATCATCCAGAACGTGCGCCCTTTCCGGCATCAAGTTAAGGCTTTGCTGCACTCCAGTTTGTGTTTTTGATGGTAAACTGGAAACGTCTCCCTCCCAGGGGAAAAAAACGAGGTTCCGAGCTGCAGGTTGAATCGTTGGAATAGATTATGTTCTTGTTTAGTTACGGTTTACTTTCTTTGAGTTCGTTGGTGTCGTTTTTTGAGCACATGTTTTTTTTCTTCAACTTTTTTCGCGCTTTGTAAACCTCTTTCAATCTTGCTGTCTCTCTGCGCAAGGTGTAGGAACTCACCTTGCGCACAGCTTCCCCGTTCCCTTATTCGATATTCTATAGAGCCTTCCTCCTTCTGCGCTTGAGACCATATTTGTCGTAGTTAGGGAGGTTTTAAATATCTTATAACCTAAGCTATTGAGTGATAGCAGTCCAATCCTTTCAACGAAAGCTGCAGTGTAGTCGATAGACAGAGACTCACATTACCGCAATTTGTATTTACCTCAAGTGAGCAAATCGCAGGCGTCGTGCAGTTCAACTTGTGCACCTGTTCCTCATATGTCCAATTTCATTTTCGACGTCTGACCAACGCTATCTTACCAATTGAGTTTTCGCTGAGGCGACGTTCATTCTGTGGAATTCAGGCGCATAGTTTAGGTGCGTAATTGTCAAGAGCTACTTGGTTTGAGAGAGCTGGTGAAGGCATGGAGAGCGTCGACGCGGGGCAAAAACACAGATACTTCGGCTATTTTGGTGCTTCAGTAGATAAGCAAGCCCGCGCAATCTTATCAGCAACGTTAGTTTGAAAGCACTTCGCAATGATAACCTTTGAAATTTGTATGTGTTTTGACCTACTATTAGCCACTATAATGACTGGATTACTCGGGTAATATTAGAATTCTTTTTTTCTTGTCATTAACAGTTTTATTGTAACGAATTTTTCGCGAATAGCGAACATCCTGTCGTTTATAATTCAGTTATTCGACTCACTAGCTAATGGCGCAGGAGAGTTGTTTTATTCTTATTTAATAGTAAACATCAAATCTGTTGGTTCTCTGGTGTGGGGGCGTAGACCCCGCAAGTTCCTTGTGACTTGAGGCATTAGTTGTATTCCTCGTAGCGAAATTGTGGTCCCAAATTCGTAAAATGTTCTCATGTTCCTGTCGCGGCATTTACGTTAATGCAAACCGGGGTTTCCAGATAATTAGCGCTCACCGTACTCCATTTTTTGCTTTTAAGAGCTTAGTTTTTTCGAGTTTACCTTGGTTGAATTTAAGTTTTAAAAATGTATTTCATTGATTTTGCTGAAATTAATTTTTATTTAAAAATATTGATTTATTACGTGGATATTTTTGTCAGTGTAGGAATATTTTTTCATTTGGGGATATTTTCTTAGTTTGTACATATTTTCATTATTAAATGATTCAAATGTAGCCGTACGATCCTCACTGTCGTCCATGGTGACAGGGTGAAGGCAAAACTCAAGCGATGCTTGGCAAAAGACAATTTTGCCAAGAAGATATACCGCGAATGACCCCGATGAAATGCATTTTGTACGCGGCTAGACCCAAATATTGCGGTCTTACACCGTCGAAATGTTCACACTGCAACGCGGATGTCCTCTTCACCTTTATCTGCCTCTTCGCAGCAGAACGTGGTGACCATGATGTCCCTTCCTCCTAGCCTGGATGCACAGATTGGATTTTCCATGTACAAATCCAAGCTAAAAATACAAGGAGAGTTTTGGTGTGGAAAAATGTGAATCTTGTGCACGCGATGTATCGAATAGATGTCGTCGCTCTCATTCATCACATTAGTTTCATGTTCCGTCATTTATGGAGTGCCTGAGCCGCTACTATCTGCTATGTATGGTGCTACCATGCGTGTTTGCAGTTGCGCTTCAGAGCAGGCTTGGGTTTTGTGTACTACCACTGGGTGACTGGTGCTCGACTTGAGCGGTGTCACAAGATGGATTTTTGTTATCCGAAACGTTTGTTTTTTATCATGATATTCTTAGCCGCGTTGGTTTTCCTTTTTATTTTAAAAGCGGTTTCCGAGTCGTTATCATATTTATCTTAAGTATGTTTTGAACGCCGATACGCTTTATTTGCTGAGAAATTTATATTCTCTTCTTTCAGGGGGAGGTAATTTTTGTATCTTAAGGAATTAGCTCTCCCATGGGGAAAATGAGAGATTCCGAGCTGAGAGTTTTTTGTTGTTGAAAGAAAATGTGTTTTTGTTTTGTTAAGGACATTCTTCTCTCCGTTCACTGCTGTCCTGTTTTTCAGCACCTCGGACTTTTTTTCAGCTCAACTTATTGTTTCTATGCGCAGGTGATCCTGTGCGGGAACACCCCTTATGCATAGATTCTACGTTCCCTTAACTTCTCACTAAACGTTACCTTCATCCTTCTTCTCTTTGAACTTTTTTGTTGTGGTAAGGGAGGCTAAAACTAACCTATAACCAGTCAGTTGATATTTTCGCAATGGAAGAACAACAAACCGTCGATACTCGACATGCTGTAAGTCAATGAAGGTTAGTGCTTGCAGTTGAGAATGTCTGGCTATGTTCCTGTCCTTATTGTTGAATGCTTGTCAGAGCGCTTGTAAGACGAGCTCGCCTTGCGTTTCTGTTTTTTGCGGTCACCTTTCTTGGCTTCATTTAAGGTGCAGTAAAATAATTATTATTGTTGAAACCTTGTTGTAAAATTCCATCGTGTAGCAAAGTGAGTTGTAAGTAATCGCAGC
This sequence comes from Morinoia aosen, assembly GCA_030386875.1. Taxonomy (NCBI): domain Eukaryota; kingdom Metazoa; phylum Arthropoda; class Malacostraca; order Amphipoda; family Talitridae; genus Morinoia; species Morinoia aosen. Next base: position 32,957,926 of record CM059567.1, on the reverse strand, counting down.
AGCTGATGCATTACCTTTACGTTTTACGATTTTTTCCAAGAGGTTAAAGACATATTAAGTTTAAGCGTCTCATTGAGGAGCTAATTGGTTCATATATAGCTGCTGTATATACCAATTGCTGTTGTGCCTCATGCAAAGGGTACACGGGTTCAATGTAGTAGTACTTCAGTGAATTCAAGGTTGGTTCTCCATTTCCGTGCATTCTGCAGGAAGGCGCAAATACTCATTGATTTCACACTCACAGCGCGACAGTTCAGAAAGAATACTTGAACTTTTAGAGTTTTAGTTGAAGGCAAATTCTATTCGTAGCTTCATTTTCATTTGCTTTACGCACATTGAATGGAACACAACCATCGTGAATGGGCGAAATCGTGTTGGCACTTGTGGTTCTGTTAGCCAGAAGATGTTGTAGTGTACGTTTCTGCGAGATATTTTCATGAGAGCCCCTGTTCTCAGGACGCGACATTAATTTTCTTTCTTTCTGGCATTTGCCTAGACGCAGCTCGTCATCTGCTTGCTAACTCGAGCGTTAATTCATAACCCTCCTTCCATCCCCACACATATATGCTTTTGATTCTTTCCGCTCCCTTCTACACTAGACGTCCTAACCCGGTGAAGGGCAAATTTCACTGTATCCACTGCGTACTTGACTTGATTTAAATTCTTTGCCTCATTCTAGAATTGCGCCCTCTTCGCAATTACGAATGTCCCCTGAGGGCACGGCTCCGTCCTCCTTTAATTAGTTGAGAACCTCAAACCAGAATCTCGAGTAGACAGGTTCTGCCGTCCAGTGTGCCCTATTGTGGCTCGACTGCCTCCTCAACGTGTCTTCTTGCGCCATGACTGTCCATTGTACGCCTGCAAGAGCTCTGGCGAGTCTATCTGCATACTACCTTGTTTAGTATGATATTCCTTATTTCAGGCTTCGTGTATCGGAAGGTGAGAGGGTGTGGGTGTACACATATTTGCGGTTTCATCCAGGGACTCAGGCTTGTATCCATGCTACGGCGTCTTGAAGTTTTTTCCCGTCCGAGACTTCCGTTGGATGACGCTCTTCAAAGCCACCACTCCTGCGTGATAGTGCACAGTTTGTTGTCATGTTAGATGGTTGGTGTATTCGTCATTACTGTTATATTTTCAATTATAAGTTTGTTTCTTCACTCACAATTTTATATACTAATTGAAATTTATTCCAATACTTTCCTACACAAAAATGAGGAATAAAAATGAAAGAGGGCACATATTTGAAGAGCTTTGGGAAAAACAATTTTCGTGGATAAGTTAAAGCTCTAACTTGAAAAAACGCCGTCATTTTTAACGGCTGGAGCACACATATCTCCATCGTGAAGCGCACAGTTAGGCCATCAAATGATCGTCAAAATAATCATTTCGTGGAATGCGATCACGCTGATATTGTTCAATGATTCTTTATTCTATATGTCTTAGTACTTCTGGTGTAACTAATGGCGATGCAGTAGTGTTAGTTGTGGTTAAAATATTTTTTGTGTATTAGTATGGTTTAGTATCATTATAAACATAGTTAAACTACTCCGTATTCACGTGAATTCCTGTCGCGTCATAATACGTTTTTGCATTTTTTCATAACGGTGTTCCGACTATTTCATATTGCCGTCAAATTTCTTCATGGTAGTTTACGTTGGTGCTCCAGGAGTGAGAAAACGAGCACTGTTCAACTCCACGAATTCTAGGTCGGAATACGCTAGTATAACCCCTCAGGGGGATACAACTATTGTATCTGTGGGAATCAGCGCTCCCAGGGGGACAATGTGTGGGCCCGAGCTAAAGGTTAGGTAGTCTTTCTTTTTGTTAAAATAACATAAGTTTTTGTTTTGTTACGGACCATCTTTTTTCGGTTCACTGCTGTCCTGTTTTTTCAGCATCTACTACTTTCATCTTCAACTTTGATCTTGTTTCATGAACTTCTTTCTCATCTTACTGTTTCTATGCCCTTTCTGCGTAGATTCCGCGTTTCCTTAACTTCATACTAAATGGTGCCTTCTTCCTTCCTCTCTTTGGATCTCATTTGTTGAGGATAGGGAGGCTTAAACTAACTAATAATCTAATACGCTAGTATAAACAAATCTAGTGCGTGTTCTCATCGTCATACTCGTTCTATTTTCAAAAATTAGTTTGGAAAGTGAAATTTGTGTCTTTATATCTGACAGAACTCATTTAAGCATTGCTACCAGTACATGTTATGCACTTAGTACGTATTGCATACGCAGTACATATTAAAAACGTGTGAAATTTGTAGTGCACATTAAAAGGGGGTTAGATACGTAGTGCATATTAAAAACGTGGTAAATGTGTAGTACATATTAAAAACGTGGTAAATGTGTAGTACATAATGAAACGTGGTAAATACGTAGCATATGTAAAACGGGATAAATATATTTAACAAAATTGGACGGTCTCAAAAAACAACTCAGACTCGTGACAGCGCGCGCACGGGTGCAGGAGCGCGGTAGGGACAGCGCGCTCCTGTGAAGCTCAGTTCTCCTCCAATGTGGCGGGCCGTTTTGTGCCGCACGGCTCTCCATGATGTGCTCCTCTCCATCCTGGCCCATAGCTCGTTGTATGTGGTAGTTGTTCTGTGGTGTCTGCAGGCGTTAGCAATTACGCAAGCATTTACTGTGTCGCGGCGCCCTCATTGGTCGTGAAGTTACTTTTTAACGATCTCGTAAAATTAGTGGTCGAAGTCTTAAGCTCCTAGTTTGGGTCTGCATATATTTGTGCATGGGACTATGAAATTGTTGTGCTGAATCGTCAACGAAGCAATCTTTAATTTCTGCGTTAATATTCTTCGCGCATGTTTAACCATGTCCTGAGTTACAAGAGTAACTTTTTTACTTTTCTTTCAATTTACCGATTTCGACCCTCTCGCTTGCACAGTGTGCTTGTACAATACTCCACCTCCTCTTCAACGTCCCAGACGTAGGTAGGTACTTGCTGCGGCAGTGTGCTCCATTTTCGGCCCGCAACAATGGGACAGGGGAGCCGCAGCGAGTTATAGTGATGCTCTTGACTTTGTTTTATGCCGCTCTTTTCTGGTACATTGTAGTTCTCGTAATCTTCTGCTTATCTCTGTAGGCCCATTGAGGTTTTTACCTCTTTGTTCTGGTGAAGAGCTTGCGAAGGTATTCGTGTAATGCACCGGCAATGTTGCGCGTGTGACCGTCGTGCCGCTAGTTCGGATTCGCGGGGTTTATTACGCGGTTGTGCGGCGCTGTTCTTGCTTCAGTTCTACGCCTCGATTGCCCGGTGTTCTGCGCTCCGCTTCTGCTGTCACTGAGCATTGCTTTAGGTAATGCGGTTCCTTTCATTACTTGGCGCGTACATCTCGTTGTAGCAGGGCCACCGGATACTATCATGCCCGAGGCTAATTCTGTGAGGTGCGACTTCGATCGCAGGTACAAATCGTGTACGAGTCCTTCTTGTATAGCTGTAGGGTTTGTTTTGGTCTTCAGCATTCATTGTTGACAGGATATGACCAAGTGTTACTTTCTGATAGAGCTTATTTGTTATTAGTAAAAGCCATTTACCACTAGATATTGCATAAAGACTGGAACAAAAATTGAATCTTCAGCGTTTTCTGTTTTATTGAACGTTCACGATGCAGTGGACGACATGTTAGAGCTATCCAGTCAACGCAAACCTAAACTTGGCGCATTGCCTGTACCCGAAGTGTCACAATAACGCCAAATGACGCCCTAATAACACTCCTCACCTGGACGTCAGATGTTTGTCGTGCTCGCGGTGGCACAGTGGTTAAGGGATCGGCCTTGTATGTTGGAGACGAGGGTTCGTATCCCGGCGCTGGCGCGGCGATTTTCCCCGTTGGGTATAAGGGAAAGCTCAAGCACAATACCCCACTCAACCCAGGTGTCGGAAATGGGTACCGGCTTTACGGGGAACCGTCATGGTGTCCTATATAGTGTTAGTTATAAGACATTTGAAAAACCAATGCCAAGATCATATGTATCAGGCTTGATTGGAAATAAAGCATCCCAAAGATGCCGATGTTTGTTGGTTTGTTTGTCTGTTGGTGCCGTACGTACGAGAGCCGTTGCGTGACTGCTCGTGTTGTCGAGTTGAAGTGCGCGTGTTTCTTATAAATTCGTGGAGAATTGCATGCACGGTCGTAAAGAACGTTTTCAAGAAGTTTTGCTGATTTGCTCACATGTATCAAGTCTAAGAAGTTATTGATGGCACAATTTTGAACGTTACACTATCATATGATAGATATCCCTTCTCATGTGTGTTGGATAAGGTTGTTCTTCAGCGTATCTTTGAACTTAACGTCCTGAGGGCGACGTGTTAGAATCAGCGCTCCTTTCGCTAAGGTGCCTAATAGTGGGTCCTGGTTTGAGTACCTTGCGATTTTTGGTGAGTGCTTACCGGCTTCATGGGATTCTTTACAGCCCTAATGTAGTTTATTTTTGTCGAATTGACACCCAAACAAGTTTTTAGAAGTTCACTGAGTGACAGTTCCTCCCTCCCTAAGCTGAGAGTTAGGTAGGCCTTATTTTTGTTAAAATAATTTTTGTTTTATTAAACATCTTTTTTTCGGTTCACTGCTGTCTTATTTTTCAGCACCCCTGACTTTCTTTTTCAACTTTTATCTTGTTTCATAACCTTCATTCGCATCGTCCTGTTTTTATGCGCGCGTCATCCTTTGCGGGAACACCCTTTAAGCATAGATTCCATACTTAATGGTGCCTTCATCCTTCCTCTCTTTGAACATCTTTGTTGTGGTAAAGGGAGGCTAAAACTAATTTATAATAAATCTGCAGTTCCCCCTCATGCTTATGTTAATGACGACCTGATGCTAGTGTCGGGTTAATAACAGTGGTTGTAATGCCATTCCAAACCCCTCGGGGAGATACAACTATGGTTTCTATGAGAATTAGCGCTCCCTAGAGGAAAAAGTGAGGTCCCGAGCTGAGACTTAGGTAATATTACTTTATATTGAAATAAAATTTGCGTTTTATTTCGTCAAAAAAATTTTCCGTTCTCTACTGTCCTGTTTTTCAGCACCTCAAACCTTCTTCAACTTTGATTTTGTTTCTTAACTTTCGTTTTTAACTTACTGTATCTGTGCGCAGGGGTTCTTGTGATACCTTGTGCAAAGATTCTGAGTTCCCTTAACTCCACACTAAATGGTACCTTCATCTATCCTCTCTTTGAATGCCCTTGTTGCGGTGAGGGAAGCTTTAACTAACATCCAATCTAATGCCAGTCCAATAGAACTCGTAGAAAATTGATTGTTAAGGCCTTAATTAGCTGAAAAAATGTGAGCCCTAGCTCGTAATGCTGAGCTACGAATTTAGATATGGTTATCATTCCTTAAACTGGCCAAATTTTTGTTGTGTTGGTGGTTTTGAAACTCGACTTATGAGTGTACGTCAATTTTTATGTTAACAGGAAGAATTTGGTGTCTCTTTAATTCAAGTTTCCAACGTTACCTTCGTCTTGGAGAAGCAGCATTTCGCAGAAGTAGGTTCCCTCTCAATCTCACGCCTCATCTTCAACAACGCAGATCTTTGGATCCGACGTGCGGTCAATATTTTGTTGTATAACATTCACGGCATGTTCGAGTTGCATTCCAGTTAACCGACTCTGGAACGGCAGAGGCTGATTTCCTTCGCCCTCTCCCCAGTGAAGCGGTTTCTCCCCCAGTGAGGCTGATTTCCTCCTCCTCCTCCCCCGTCCAATGCGGCTGATTTCCTCCTCCTCCTCCCCCGCCCAGTGAGGCTGATTTCCTCCTTCTCCCCCGCCCAGTGAGGCTGATTTCCTCCTCCTCCTCCTCCTCCTCCTCCTTCTCCCCCGCCCAGTGAGGCTGATTTCCTCCTCCCCCCCAGTGAGGCGTGGCCCTTGTTCTGCCTCATATGTGACTCGATCTGAGATACTGTGTGGGTTGCAGAAGGAATGTCCATTAGTTGTACTCACCTCCAGGCGCGTGCGACAAGCTGTTCATGGCAGAAACCATAATTGAATTCTTGTCTGCTTGTGACACATGTGCAGGGTAATTCTGAGTTATTTCTTATTTAATTCAACCTTAAAATGTTGACGACCTGATTGAGAATAGTTACTCTACTAACACCGATTTCTCAAATTCTGTGTTGTTAGTCCATTGATCATAGTTTCATGTATTGCTAAAATAACGTGAAGATTGTTTTTTATTCTATTTACGTGTTAGGTATTTCTGGTTGAGATATTTACAGTATTTAGCTTGTGAAGTGTGTGAGGCTGTTTTCTTTGAAGCAAATATTCATGTAACTTAAAATGAGCGACTTTTCCAGTATGCTGATTCATACTTAGAAAAAAGCCATGCTTACTGCGTCGTGTTAGGAATTGGAAGTTAAACTTTGGGGGTGTTTTTGTCGTCGTTATTAAGAGGTAAGATGTCGTCATGGATGTCTTCAAATGAAAGCACTTTATTCATGGAGTGAATTTATAAAATATACTGAAGTCAAATTAACCTTGAAAAATATTTGGCTCTGCTAAAGTAACCATACTAAAAATTTTTGTATTCGTGAAAGGAGCTGCTAAAATCACGTTTTGAAGGTATATTTGCACCTTGAATTTTAACGAGAATGCGTACATTATTATCTCTTATCTGGAGCATTTCGCAAATCTGCAGCTCTGCATTTGATGGTCTTTTAACGCTTCCTGACTACCATGTGCGCCGTATTTGTGTGTTTGCAGGCATCTCTTGCCGCAGCATTCCCGCGGTTCACTATAGTCATAAGCTAAACATTACTTCTTTACATTCTGCTGTTTTCTTGAGAGTCGTTAGGCGTTTGCCTAATGCGGAAAATGACCCGCGACATCTCGTGGAGGGCGACATGTGAACGCGTCCCACCTACAGAAGTCGCGAGTGATGTCGCGTATCGGAAGGTCCCAAAGACGTGTGGCTGCCGGGCTCTAGCCTAAGGACTTCTCAGAGTAGGTTGGCCTTCAGCGTACGCGCCACACATGAAATTCGTAATGGAATGGTGAGAAGAAGCGTTTTTTGGTTCACGAGTTCCTTTCAAGAGATTGGGTTTGGTTCAGATTGTCAACGTACCTTGAAGATGAAGATGAAGACCTTCCTGCGCGTCACCCCTCAGGGAGATACAACTATTGTATTGTATGGGAATTAGGGCGCCCAGGGGGAAATGTGTGAGAGCCCGACCTGAGAGTTAATTATGCCTTATTTTTTGTTGGAATAAAATGTTTTTTGTTATTTTGAGGACCACCTTTTCTCGGTTCACTGCTGTCCTGTTTTTCAGCACCTACTAATTTCTTCTTCAACTTTTTTCTTGTTTCATGAACTTCTTTCCTAGCTTACTGTTTCTGTGCACCTTGTGCATAGGTTCCGCGTTCCCTCAACTCCATACTAAATGGTGCCTTCCTCTTTCCTCTCTTAGAACATCTTTGTCGTGGTTAAGGGAGGCTAAAACTTTCTTAAATAATAATAATCATTTTTTTAGCGGTTAGGGAAGCTTAAACTAACATAATATTATCTTACAGCGCGTCCCTGGTGTAGGTTTCTTTGGATGCTCAAGCGAGCTCTGCAGCCCATCGGGTGATCTGCCTCGCAATTGCGGTGTGCAACCGTGAAGCTTGTGATTTGTGCTTTGAAGTGTTCTTTACCGTCTTTTGTGCTATCTGCGTTCGTGTCTAAACTCTAAACTTGGGATAAAGTTGCCAAGATGTTATATTTTCCTTTTTTTTCCTTATCGATTGTTGAACCGTGTGCATGTCACTGTTATGCCACTTTTCTCGTTAACTGTTATGCCACTTTTGAACTGGTATGCGGGGACATTTTGAAAATCAATGTTGGCAAGTGATAACTTTATGAGGAACGTTTTCTTTTCATCTCCCTCTTCGGCTTGTCTTCGATCCGAAGTCTGGTCCTTATAATTCAATTTTGCGTGTGGGAGCCACTCAGCCCCTTTTTTCAAGTGCCTTGGATCGTAAACCCGGAGAATGGGTCCGGCTCTTGGAAGGCTGCCTTCGACTTCTATTATTGCTCTTTTTTGTGTAGCCATTAAGGTATTCTTTGATGATGTATTCAGCGTCTCTTTCTCGAATTTTTAATAAATCGTCTACCTCAACAATGCATATGATACTTGTGTGCCGGTATGTATGATACAACAAGGCATATGATACTCGGGTATGAGGGTTTCAATTATTTTTAGCAACATAAATTTCGTGTTGGAATTATTACATAACATAAATGTATTACATCAATCGTAGGATGTACAAACTACCTCGGCTAGAAGCTTGCTTGCCGGTATACTTATGGTGCTTTATTAAAAAATTTCACAATCGACCACAAAGGAGGCATCAAGAATATTGTTTCTAAAGACTTTTATGGACTCGTTTCAAAATAGCTTCTCGTGGACCGAACAAGTTCAGCGACTCCTAGGACTTTTAGGACATTAGTATAAAGTGTGCAATTATATTTAACTTGGGAACACTACACCTAGTTGTACGCTAGACAGATGAATTAATGAATTCACTCAAACTTCATTGCTTGAGTTAACAATATTTTAAATAAAATGAGTAGAGTACGTGCTAGAAAAGACTTGAGATAATTTCATAGTAATTTCCCTATAAATTTTATTGGCTATTAATTTGAGACGTTTAGCAGAAAATATTTTATTGCATGGCCTAGTGGCATTAGTACTTTTATAAAGATAAAGACCCAGGTTTATGAATTGAAGATTCACCTCGCTACTGTTGAACGTAAAAATTAGGAATTAAGTTTTAATTTATTGAATTACTGAACTGTACTCAGTTTCTTTAAAAACAGTCGAGTCCTTTTGTATTCAAGATAACTGCGCGTCTGAAGTGAGCGGAGCTGCGTTGTTGCTCTGAGCCAATGCAAGCGATTGCACTTGCTTCCGTGCGTGCGCGTTAAAGCCATACTAGTCTCTCCATCAGGATGTATTAGCGCTAAGTTTTTCGTGCAGCGCTAACACCTTGAAGTGCACTTGGCTGAATGCGCTCGAGGGAGAGAAGAATGTCTTGTGACACTAGCAGGAGACGGAGGAGTTGGCCGCACGGTCGCGGTGGTTGTAGAGCGAACGCTCGACGTGGCAGCGTCGCAAAGAAGACTCTCTCATTTTAGAGAAGAAGAGGAAAGACCGGCGCGCGAGTTTTGGCAGGGTTCCCGCGCTTTGGGTGCACGTTCACGCGACCGACCCTCCGATTGCATGCGAGCGTCCTGTACACAAAGACAAGTCTTGCCAACTCTGCTGTCGTGAGGCTGCCTCGCATTGTTCCTTCCTTGAGGGAATCCCAACCACTCCTAGCTTGTCGCAAGAATGCCTGTGCTTTAAAACTCGAGGGAATTCTTGAAAGGGTGCGCGGTTGCGGTTCCGTGAACGCCGGGCGGTTAGTGAGCCGTGTACGAGATGGGAGGGGGTCTTCCGACCGGCCCTGCGACCGCAGCCACGACTGCGTTGTAAAAAGAATACTATGAGCGAGCTACGCAGGGAATAATGCGCATACTACCGCACGCGCGTTGTGTGTGGCCGTGTGTACGTGTGTCGGGTGTCGGTGGGGATGTGGGTGTATATAAGCGTGCGGGGTGTCAGTGGGGGTGTATATACGCGTGCGGGGTGTCAGTGGGGGTGTATATACGCGTGCGGGGTGTCAGTGTGGATGTATATAAGCGTGTGGGGTGTCAGTGTAGGTGTATGTATGCGTACAGGGTCTCAGTAGGGAGTGAGCGTATTTGTGTGGAATACGTGCGGGGTGTTCGTGGATGTGTATGTGTGTGTACTTGCGCGTGCATGCATGTGCTTGCTTGTAGAGTGCGACTCCATGGGTTGTGTGCGTGAGGCGCGTCACGTGAATGAGGTATACTCGCGCTTGCAATTCAGTTGTGCGTGAGGCAACGAGAACAGTCCCGTTTATACCGGTTTTACGATGTAGCGCAGTTCTTTTAGTTGGGAATTATTATGTGAAATGATTTTCTACTTGGGGGTGCTCAGCATGCTAGTGTGTTTTGCTGGCCAACGATTTGGTCGCGTTGGAAGTGGAGGCGCATTTCAGTGATTTCTGGTGTTGAGCTTACACGTGTCTCACTAGGTGAGAAGTTAGCAAGTCTCCAAAAAGATCTGAATGCTTCAATGGATTGATTTATCGCGCATGGTGCGCTAGGTCGAAAGAGAACCACTGTACGTAAGTTATTCATTGTTGAAAAAGATCTTCAGGCCCTAGCATTTGAGCCAATGATTGGGCACTAGTAGACGTTTTCTCATCTACTACCTGCAGGTGGTACTCTAACAGATATGCCGGCATGACAGACAGCTCTACGTTCCTCTCCTGCGGGTGATCGCGTTGTTTGGGCACCGCCGTACTCTTCTACTCGGTCACTAAAAAGATAGACAAAAGACGGCTTTTTTGCTGTAAGGACTCAGTCATTTTCTCGTGAACGAAATGTTATGATTATCTTGTAACCCAAAGTATGCAATAAAGTGTGAATTTTTCAACGAAGCATTTAGAGTGATTCTTATTACCGTTTTTCAAGGATGAAGTTGGTCCTTCTAGGATGTACCCGTACCTCAGATACTGTGCCAGTTGAAAGTGTATGGCGAAGTACCCAATGCCCCTTGGCATGTCAACTTTGATGTGCCAATTTTGGCAATGTTCTTAACGTGTCTTTCCGTTCTGTCATGTCATGTCGTTGAGCACTTAATATGCTTTTTGAACCAGGTTTTTTGTATGACATATAAAGGCTCAAAAATTTGCCAGGAGAACACCGGAAATACCAGCATTGGATTGTCCCGCAACAGCGTTACCCAAGATCCCACCAACACCAGACCTAAAGAGTGACTATGATGCTGCGTGGAGCGTGAATGCAACTAGTTTGTTCCGAGCGCGAACCTTACAGCGCTGATGAAGTGAACATTGGGCTATTTTTCTTATCGAACATCCGCTTTGAAATGAATATTATGGTTAGTACACTTATGTTGGCGAATTGCAAGTAATGCTACAGAGCGAACTCCTATTTAATGATCAGTCGTGACACGATTACCTGTTGTAGTATGTAGTTCCTTCTTAATTTAACTCTTACTCGCTCGATCATTATTTGATGTTCAAATTTATATAACTTACTCTTAGAAATCATTCCTCTCCCCGAGCTAAAAGTTGGTCTTGCCTATGTTGAAATTGAAGAGTTTTTCTTGTTTTACTATGAACTGTTTTTTTACGGTTCATAGTTTTTTATTTTCAGCGCCTGTTACTTTTTCTTCAAATTTTGTCTTGTTGCATAAACTTTCTTCATTCTTGCTGTTTTATGCTCTTGATGTTGTAACCCACTTGTGCATAGATTCCTCATTTCCTTGATTCCATACGAAATGGTACCTCCTTTCCTCTCTTGGGATGACCTTTGTTGTGGTAAGAGGGACTTAATATCTAATCTTGAATTTCTTGTACATTGAATTTGATGGTTGTCATTTTGTGGCGTACCTCCCTTCAAGCTTCTGTTGAATATTATAATGAATTTTGTTGCAACACCGAGTGTGTTAGAGGGCCAGAACGCGCATTTCATTACAGCTGTGTTGTCTTTGTTCACTGTTATATTTGGTCTATTCTTAGCTGTTCAATATTTGAGCTCTACGACTCAAGAGTTTCATCTGTGATTGAAAATAGATTTAAGTGCTGTTATTAGTGTAGTCAATTTGAGGGTGACATCTACCCGCGTAACTGCATGTCAATGGCGCGATCGATTTGTCGCTTCGTCCGGTGGGGGGGGGGGGGGGGGGGTGGTGGTGGTGAGGGTGGCCTCTCGTGTGAGCCTCTGCCACTCCAGCCTCCTCGTGTTCCGCCTTCTTCTTCATCTTATTCTTATTCTTCTTTTTCTTCTTCTTCTTTTTCTTTTTCTTCTTCTTTTTCTTCTGCCTCTTCTTTTTCTTCTGCCTCTTCTTCTTCTTTTTCTTCTGCCTCTTTTTCTTCTTTTTCTTCTGCCTCTTCTTCTTCTTTTTCTTATACCTATTCTTCTTTTTCTGCCTCTTGTCCCTCCTCCTGTTGTTCTCCCGTTCGTCCCTGCCACATTTCCTTATATGTTCCATAACATGCTTAACCTCGTGTTTCTCCTCAAGTTTTCCCTCATGTTTGACTGCGTATTCCCTCATATACTCCGTGTAGCGCTCACTTATATGGAGTGCATCGCTAGATTTTCGTTTACTACACCGGCCCCTAGACCGACTCTAGATAAAGCTCCATTTTTTTATTGTTTCGAAAGTCATAATTATGATTCGGATTTAGATTGTTTCGACCCCTCAGGGGGATACAAGTATTGTATCTATAGAGAGTACCACTCACGAAGTGCAAAGGTAAAGTATCGAGCTAGAGTTAAATAGGCATTTTTATATTGAAATTTTTTGTTTTGTTTTGTTAAGGAACATCTTTTTTCGGTTCACTGCTGTCCTGTATTTAAGCATCTACTTCTTTCTTCTTCAACTTTTATCATGTTTCATAAACCTTTTTCTCGAATTAATGTTTCTGTGCACCCTGTGCATAGATTCTGCATTCCCTTAAGCCCAAACTGAATTGTGACTTCCTCTTTCCTTTTTTGGAACGCCTTCGTTGCGGTTAGGAAGGCTTAAACTAACGTCTAATCTTAACATTGTTTCGACTAATCATCCCCATAAAAACTACCACGTAATGGTCAATATCGCTATTTTGGCCCGTTTCGATTTTGATCGTGATTTTTTGGAGATCGTTAGTTGAGTTCAGTGGAGTGCAATTGTTGAGACGACTATAAAGCTCGTTATTGTTAATTTCCAGACGGGCTTGAAAAGTATATCCTGCCAGAGCAGGACCGGATTGTGTGTTATCTGTTTCCGTTGTTGGCCTATCTTTAATGATAGCTACGCGTGCAAAATCTTGAGAACTGGATGAAGGGTTAGGTAACATGTTGTCGGTTTCCGTTGTTGACGTATCTTTTAATGATAACGAGACGTTAAAAAAAAATGATAGCCAGACGTTCAAACCGGCGTGTGTAGTACGCGTCTGTAAGCGGTCCTTTCGTGAGATGCGTCGAGTCACTTGCATTTTTTCTGTTATTCTCCATTCGAAAGTATTTGTGTCTCGGAGCCTGGAACAAAGGAAGTGCAGAAGCTGGTATCATGATGCACAGAGTAGGGATGCGCTGTATGGTGTAGCAGTCAGAGACTGGCGACCGAGAGGGGGCATATCAAGGACACTCGGCAGATGTTAATGTGAACAAGAAAGCAGTGAAGAAGAGCGTTGGTACTCATTGCGTTGTTTTGCTGTATGGTGTCTTGGTCGTTTTCGCAATAAGACTTGGCTCCCGTGATGGGAGTTGGGATTTCCGTGTCAACATCCGTTGGGGTTTTGATAATTTCCCTATTGAGTTTCAAAATACGTGTTTTAATCTTCGTCCAACTTGCGTCTACCTCGTCCCGCCTGATGCGAGAAGTTGTGGTTTATGTCCTTCGAGGTATGATACACTTGCGCTTTATTAGTTCCCCTCATTTCTTATTCATGTGTCCCGGCTAGGCTCCCTCAAGCATCCTTGGGCAAGGCCTAGCCGCTGCTCCCGACCAGATACGGACAATCTTTGCATCTTTGAGAGGAACCGGCGCACGTAGGAAGCCTCTCCTCGCCTCTCCTCGCCTCTCCTCGCCTCTCCTCTCCTCGCCTCTCCTCGCCTCTCCTCGCCTCTCCTCGCCTCTCCTCGCCTCTCCTCGCCTCTCCTCGCCTCTCCTCGCCTCTCCTCGCCTCTCCTCGCCTCTCCTCGCCTCTCCTCGCCTCTCCTCGCCTCTCCTCGCCTCTCCTCGCCTCTCCTCGCCTCTCCTCGCCTCGCCTCGCCTCGCCTCTCCTCTCCTCTCCTCGCCTCTCCTCGCCTCTCCTCGCCTCTCCTCGCCTCGCCTCTCCTCGCCTCGCCTCGCCTCTCCTCGCCTCGCCTCTCCTCGCCTCTCCTCGCCTCTCCTCTCCTCGCCTCGCCTCGCCTCGCCTCGCCTCGCCTCTCCTCGCCTCGCCTCGCCTCGCCTCGCCTCGCCTCGCCTCTCCTCGCCTCGCCTCTCCTCGCCTCGCCTCTCCTCGCCTCGCCTCTCCTCGCCTCGCCTCTCCTCGCCTCGCCTCTCCTCGCCTCGCCTCTCCTCGCCTCGCCTCTCCTCGCCTCGCCTCTCCTCGCCTCGCCTCTCCTCGCCTCGCCTCTCCTCGCCTCTCCTCGCCTCGCCTCTCCTCGCCTCGCCTCGCCTCTCCTCGCCTCTCCTCGCCTCGCCTCTCCTCGCCTCTCCTCGCCTCGCCTCTCCTCGCCTCGCCTCTCCTCGCCTCTCCTCGCCTCTCCTCGCCTCTCCTCGCCTCGCCTCGCCTCGCCTCGCCTCGCCTCGCCTCTCCTCGCCTCGCCTCTCCTCGCCTCTCCTCGCCTCTCCTCGCCTCGCCTCTCCTCGCCTCTCCTCGCCTCTCCTCGCCTCGCCTCTCCTCGCCTCTCCTCGCCTCTCCTCGCCTCGCCTCTCCTCGCCTCTCCTCGCCTCTCCTCGCCTCGCCTCTCCTCGCCTCTCCTCGCCTCTCCTCGCCTCTCCTCGCCTCTCCTCGCCTCTCCTCGCCTCGCCTCTCCTCGCCTCTCCTCGCCTCTCCTCTCCTCTCCTCTCCTCGCCTCTCCTCGCCTCTCCTCGCCTCTCCTCTCCTCGCCTCTCCTCGCCTCTCCTCGCCTCTCCTCGCCTCTCCTCTCCTCGCCTCTCCTCGCCTCTCCTCGCCTCTCCTCTCCTCGCTTCTCCTCGCCTCTCCTCGCCTCTCTCCTCGCCTCTCTCCTCTCCTCTCTCCTCTCCTCTCTCCTCTCCTCTCTCCTCTCTCCTCTCTCCTCTCCTCTCTCCTCTCTCCTCTCCTCTCTCCTCTCTCCTCTCTCCTCTCTCCTCTCTCCTCTCTCCTCTCTCCTCTGCGCCCTCCGGGTCCAGCCCCCTAGTTCAGGATATTCAGCCAAAATACAAACATGAAAGTTCAGTCACCCTTTGAATACTTTATTGCTTGACTTGGTGGATGAGAGTGCTTACATTTCTTGATGTTACGAAAGTTCGAAGCGGTGCCGAGTGCGGTATTTCGTCTTCTGGGAAACACAATTTTAACCACAATTCTCCTCCCTACCCTGGTGCTCGAAATCGGTTCAGATTTAACTGGGAGTAACCGTCATTTATTTCTTGCGTTAGTTAAAAGGTATCTGGAAAACGAATGTACAAGCTTAATATATGCCAAATTGATTGCAATAAAACATCTTGGTCTGTGTGAGTCTCCGCAGGCCCAATTTTACTAGTGTGTCATGAGTATTGTTATTCGTCATTCCGGATAGCAATCATTACTAAATCTTTTTGAGAAATCATAATTCTTCAGACGGATGTTCATCAGGAACTTGAAAACGAAGAACACAGCACGTAGTGAAATCATTTTAATTTTACTTCTTTCTTTACACACCTAATCTATAAAAGTGAAGAAACTAAAAACTAGTAGTCCTATTTTCTTAAACGTTTCGGAGTCCAGCTCCATCATCAGTAAGTCATATCTGAAATTTACAATGATTTCAGATATGACTTACTGATGATGGAGCTGGACTCCGAAACGTTTAAGAAAATAGGACTACTAGTTTTTAGTTTCTTCACTTTTATAGATTAGGTGTGTAAAGAAAGAAGTAAAATTAAAATGATTTCACTACGTGCTGTGTTCTTCGTTTTCAAGTTCCTGATAAATCTTTTTGGGGATAGGCAATAATAGAATGGCCATACTCGTTCGTCGTGAATGAATTTGATGCCGAGAAATTTGACGCTAGTTGTTTCGAGTAGAAGTAGAAATTAACGCCAGCGATTTCTGTGATAGTTAACACGCTTTATAATTTTGCATAGTGTGCCTTTTGCTCTGCGCTGCTTTTCATTCATGTTTACTGATTTTGCCGAGTCACAAAGGGCGTATGTCGCTTTGCGATATCATTCATGACCGTCAAGGTGCGCAACCGTTAATTTTCTTTAGCTAACCCTTCAACTCTTCGGAGGATTTTTCGGTCCACTTTTGAAAATTGCCTCAGTATATTGTATTTCTTGTTAAATTTGTTCTCTATAGTTTGCTCTTTGAAGTTCACTGCCGAGTGGCAGCTCCTTCCTCATTCTAATGTCGGTCACTACCTATGTCGGAGCAAGTCTAATGATAGTGGTTATAATACCTGTAATATGAGTAGAAAAATGCTGACGTTAAAGGGTTAAATTAACTCGACTTCTCCAGTTAACACTTTGACTGCGATACGACCCACCGGTGGGTCGTGCTTAAGTTTTTCCTGCTGCGAAACGACCCGTCGACGGGTCGCTTGAAAAGTTCAATTAATCTTTCAAAATTAATGCTATTCAATGAATCCAGTTAATATTTGGTATTTATGAAATTTCTAATAACTTTTGAGTTTAAGTCTGAGTTGAATACTGAACTTCAGTGTAACCCATCGCAGTCAAGGTGCTGCGGCAGAGCTCAGCTTCTAGCAGGAGCGGAGCTGCGCGAGCGGACACACCGCATGGCCACGTCGACACAGGAAGTTTGGTTCCCTTGCTCACTGGGTCCGTGCTCGCAGTCCCAGAAAATAACCTTTTCTCACAGGAACTCGCGTCTCTTCTCAGGAATTTACGCAACTGTTGTAGAGATTCCCTTTCACTCTTAGGCTATTGAGCTTATTCTTTGAAGTTTCGTAATTCTCTCATTCGCTCTTCTATTATAAGACACGCGCATCGTCACGCACTTCGGACAAAAAAGTCGCACAGCACGCACCCAAGTCACTGACCCACACATTCCTACAAAGGGCCGCGTGAGAATATCCCCAGGAACGAATAAATATCTCCGTCCCGTAGCGAACCGCCGCTCTCGGATGCGCTCGTTTCCACAGCCAGACGCTCCTTTTGGTTTTAACACGTCAGCACTGGTTACGTCGGGCGACCTTCTTCTGGCGTCCCTGCGACCATTGTGCATACACCTGCACTGGTCATTCTAGAGCAGAGGTTCTTATCCTGAGGTAAATTTACTCCTACCGGGTAAAAAATTTATAGTCGAGGGTAGACATTTGATGTACCTGATAATTTAAAAAATAATTCAATTCAATTTAATTTTGTAACATCAAAGGGAGAATGCAAAGAAAGTGTGTATGGGAGTAAGGGGTGAACGGAGAAATGCATAAAGCCGAAGGGTCAATGGTGAAGGAAAGGTTGAGAATGGCTGTTCTATAGAGTCCTAGCAACGCTGCTACTGTTTTCCGTTTCATCACTCTTGTTGTAACTTGTTGGATTCGACGATGTTTGTTTCGATTATAAATGTGCCCCCATAAGGAGGTGCGCTAAAGAGGATTGCCTTCCAGTGGGGACTTCGGATATGGGACACTCCTGCGCTGCTATCAAGCGGGCATGCTGATGGTGCCTGTCCTCGTCAGTGGACCCTGGCTTTCCACAGCAAATCAGCCCATGTTTGTTGAGTCTGTTGTGGGTTTAGATTTGTAGTATCATCTCTTTCTCGTGTCAATGCTGCGCTGCGGAATTCCTGCTCGAATGTCGTCGTTTTTTGTTTCGTAATCTTGTTCATTCTTCTCGTCTCATCGAGATGCTTACAATTTTTTTAACAGTGTAACGGTTTTTGTCTACCGAGACGCTGAAATTTTGTGCTTTTTCGTTGGCTCTTGAATTTGAGCATCACTAAGTTTCTCTGTGACATCTTTTAACTTCACAGAGCGCGAAAATTGAAGTGAAACTTCGAATAAATGGGAATAGTGGTGATTTGACTTCTGTCTGTAAAGAATGAAAAAAGTCTCTGAAAGCTGAAAGAATTTCATTGTTGTTCATAACATCATTAGCTTGTCTGAGCTTTGTTTCCATCTACATCTTCCTGTAAATACGATGGTTCACTGCTTCTCTTTTGCACTTGATGGGTGCGGTACTTTTAAGAAAACCCCTATTATGTACTTTGCTGACTTCCTAGCTCTTATGAGTTTTCCTCACGTTTTATTGATAGCTCCGTTTAAATGTTTTCTTTTTTGTGAAACCCGACGGCCTTGTTTTCAATGTTCGAGTTTTGTGCTTTAACTTCATTTGACTTTCATAGCGGCTTATTCATTGCTTCTAGGGTACTGGGGAGGTGTGTTATTAATTCAGTGTGTGTCAGGTCGTGTTCCCCTCAGGAGGATACAGCTATTGTATCCATGGGGATTAGCGCTCCCACAGGGAGAGCGTACGATTCTGAGCAGGGAGTTTGGTAGGCTTTCCTCTTGTTGAACGATTTTTGTTATGTAATGAACAATTTTTTCGGTTCACTGCTGTCCTGTTTTTCAGCGCCTCTGACCATCCACTTCTACTTATATCTTGTTTCCCATACTTACTTCTTGACTTACTGCTTGTATGCGCACGGGATTCCTGTGCGGGAACACACCTTGTGCAAAAATTCCATGTTCCCTTACCTCCGTACTGAATGGTGCCTTCATCCTTCTTCTATTAGAAAATCTTTGCTCGTGTAAATACGGCAAACCTTGCTTATAATTTTAATCAATCAATCCACTAATTTAGCACGTAACGGTGGTCATAGTAAACTTCAAGAAGCTTGTTACAGCTGCTGTGTATTCAACAATTCTGTTGCAGCTACGCACATGGTTGCTGTTGAGTTATTTGTGTGTACACGTGAAATTATTTTCCTGTCAAGTTGTCCACCTAAATCTTCACTATTCTTAGGCTTTTTGGTGTGCGATATGGTAAGCCTTCAATAAATTGTTGAATGGAACTACACTTTATGCCTGATGTAACTTCTCAACTCAACGGTGTTCCGTCGAGCGCGTACGATTTCTCACTTTATCAAATTGAACACCACGCAGCTCACGACGTACCCTGACGTATGGGGGCTGCGATTCTCTGTAATTCCTTTTACGAGCCTCTAATTTTTTATTACTCGTCCTGAATACCCGGGTTATTGCGCTCCCCCGCCACCGGTTCCTATGAGGTTCCGTCACTTGAAGGCCCTCCATATTAGTTTGTGCCAATCTCGGTCCGTTCATTACTAGCTCCAGCTCTTCTTGCGCCTGCTGGTGAATTTTCAGGATCGGGAATTATTGAGTGAGCTTAATACTCTCATTTGACGGTTCGCGTCTGGTCATAACTTCTAGCGACATCAAACCATCTAATTGATTAGGAATGTTTGTCTCAAATTACCTGTAATTACCTGCTTGAGTTTGGAATTTTTATATTTCAACGTTTATATCAGGCAGGTTGAAAAGTGCGTGTGAAATGAACATCGTGGTTTGGCAAGAAAATATGAACTTTAATTATGTCCTGTTGGTATAGGAATATTTCCCAGGTGTTCACAAGTACGTTACTCAAAATTGCAATATTTAACATCTTTTCCTCTTATTCCAAAAGTCACTGTCAGCATTTTTTATTCAATTGAAACAGTAGTCAGAAGACACAGCGTGTGACTGATCGGACTTTTGATAAAAGAGGACGGTCGTTGGTGCTTGAGCAACAATTGCTTACGTGGCAGTGTATTCAGGCCTGGAAACTTACGTTGTAGCTTTGTTTGCGTGCGAATTTTGTTTGAAATTCTTTCCTTATTCTCAGAGTACAGTTGGTGACGAAGTCCGTGTGTACCAGGTGCCCAGCTAAGCTGAAGTATTATTTCAAGTCGCAACTAGCTTAAGGGGCTGGTATTTCAGGTGCATGCAGATGTGCTGAAGCAGTGACCACATTTCAGGTATTACGCTGGTACTAAAAAAGTCATGACCACATTTCAGGTATTACGCTGGTACTAAAGTCATGACCACATTTCAGGTGTTACGCTGGTACTCAAATCCTGACTACATTTAGACACTGAAGGTGTGCCTGCATTTCAGGTGTTACGCTGGTACTCAAATCCTGACTACATTTAGACACTGAAGGTGTGCCTGCATTTCAGGTGTTACGCTGGTACTCAAATCCTGACTACATTTAGACACTGAAGGTGTGCCTGCATTTCAGGTGTTACGCTGGTACTCAAATCCTGACTACATTTAGACACTGAAGGTGTGCCTGCATTTCAGGTGGCGGCGCGCGCTGCGGACGAAGACTGCGACTCAGGAACGGAGTCGGACCATGACCCCACTCTGGAGGAGGCGGAGCAGGGTGAGCACCATCTCCTTGTTTCTCTCTCTAAGCTATACACAATCCCAGTTTGTTGTCAAGATTAAAGCATATATGTATTGCTTTCTTCAGGAGCGCGACTTTCTATAACGCTTTACACACTCCCAGTTTCGTTTTTAAGATTAAAGCGTATATGTATAGCTTTCTTGAGGAACGCGTCTCTCTGCCGCTTTTGTCGTCCTCAACTTGTGCAGGCATTGCACAACCTCAAATGTTCTGCTCTGTTGGGATTGCTGACGCCAGTAATGAGTGCTGCAGGAGCGTGAACGGGTCGTAGTGTTTTGAGAGATGGCAACCGGTTCAAGGTTTCTGCTTATGACTAGGAATTTTTTCAACTATTATTCATTCAGCTAAATTCGTCCCCTAAAAATTGAAAAAGCCTAATTTTTCTGTCGCGTATACATTTCAGCTCTATTCATTTGTATCAATTTAGGCCTTTTACTCTCTTTTTGAGGGAGACAGAGTTGTCTATGAATAAAACCGAAAAGAACAGCTACTGCTCATAACTTCAATGTAAACGCTTTTGTTGTAGAAAGAGTCGCCAAGCGCGTTCTGTTGCCTTGCTATCCAAGTTGCAAGACAGCTGGTAAAATTCCTTGATTGCCTTCGTCAGAAATTTGAGCACCATTAGCTCGCGCAACGACTGATTTCTCTGCAAGGCGTTTGACTTTGACTCCATATGCGTAGAGTAATTCATTTCTTTCGCTCTCGCCTCCTGTGCGCGTAAACGTGTGGGGCTTGTTCCAACTTGAATTTCGCGTCTGCTGTTCTCGCACTCTCTTCGTTCTTTGAAATCGCTATTGGTTTAATGTTGTTGCTTCCTAAATAAATAAAAAACTACGGATCTCAGGATTTACAGTAATTTTCGCAGTTGCTTCTAATCTCTTCTCTGAGTTGCGGGCATTAGTCAGCGACGGATTTTGATTACCTTCTTGGGAATGGCGATTATGTGCTCGATTTAACTGAAGCTGTCCCTATGTTTGAGGAATTGCTTGGCATGCCTGAACCTCGCTGGCATTAATTAAGCCTGCAGGCGACGGCTATTGATTGCTCGCTGTAGTTCTCCTATGCGGATTTCGTAGTTGCTTCTTTGCCGAGTTATTGTTCTTGAAACGGGATTTTATAACTCGACTTGTGAAGCACTTCTGCATGTATGATGTTCTGCTTTTCAAAGTTTGCAAGCTTGTATTTGTTAAGAAGCGTTATTTACTCCGGCTGTAAATAGGGATAATGAATTCATATATCATTATGGTTGAAATGACGCGTTTTCGCGCAATACAAGCTGAGGCTAGTCCTAATACATTTAAACACAGCAAATGGTTGGCTCAGATCCTTTGAATAATGTTTTCTCCCTTTGCTCTGAGGAAAAACTTTGTGAATGGGATTTTAAAATACTGGATGGTATTCACAAAGGAAGTCGCCTTTGAGCGCCTGATGCATATTAATTAATCAAGTGATGAAGTGCGGGGCGGGTGGGAGAAAATGTTCATTTATTGCCACATGCTGCAAATCAGCATCAATAAATCCAGCAACGCGAGCACACCTGATGTCTGCAGAGATCCACGTCTGCTAATTCCGGCCGCACGCTCTGGCACCGCTGCTCTGCCTCGCCAATGGTGCTTCCTAAAGCTCTTCCAATCCATGCCGTTTCTCAATTCTCCCTTTGATGCGAGTCGAGAACGTCATTATATAGTAACCTTTCTAAAAGCTTCACAAGTGTTGCTCTGTTCCAATGTTGCAAAGGTTCATGAAACGAACGGCTCAAAGTTTCGTTCTAATTAAAAGAAGCGCGTTTGGATCAAGGGTTTTGGATGAAGCTTATCGACTATCTCAAGGTTAAACTCATACGTAAAGTATGAACTTGAATAGCAAGGGCATCCATTATAGTTAGGTTTCGACGCAGAATCGAGTTTGATTTTCAAAAGTTTGGGTCATTTACGGCATTACGCAGGAAACGAAACTATTGCGTTGTAAAAATGACTTTTTTTAATTAAATTTGTGCTAAAGGATGGGGACACAGTTACGCATGTGTTTCATCCGTACGTTATGATTCACTAATGCTGCTGCTTCGTTTTGAGGTATTTTATTTACCTTGATTATGGCAGTTTTGAAATGAATTTTCGTTCAATTTGCGACGCGTTAAAAATCTCAAGGTTTTGCGCCACTAAGTAATGAATGCATATATTGTGCTGTAATTGCAATGTTGTGATGTGAGGGGCTCGGAATCTACTTCGATGACTCTCGTGTTAGTGAATTTCTTGGCAGAGCTTTGTTACTCAGCTGATAATGACACATTGAACGTATGGAGTTTGGTTTCGTTGTAGTTTTACGCAAAATTGACAAGGAAAATGACCTTCCTTTCTTACAAAAGAGCAATAAAAAAGGCTTTGTGTGCTGAATTCAATTACATGACTTGCCTTGAATCAGTCTCGTATTTTACTGGTGATTATTATTTTATAAAAACTTTAGATATTTTGGGTTTCTGACCCTCAGAAGTATTTGGCTAGAATAGCCGCGTGTAGCCAGAGCCATTGTAGCTCCAATCTTTCGTTTATGATCAATATGCGCATGAGCTTAGCTGCTCTTGCTAACTGGTCTCTCTCTCAAGACCGAGCTGTTCAAACTACTGACAAGTCTCACGCACGTTGCGCTTTATCTGACTTTTAACTTCCACAGAGTTATCTTAGTCACGGACTTGCAGTAATGAACTCATTCTGAGTAAAGAAGACGTGATACGAAGAAACTGCAAAAGTGAGGCACAATTTTTGTTTTTTGAGCAAAGGGTTGACGAAAATTTGTACCCTTCCTATTTTGCACATGACATTAAAATATTCAGCTCACGCAATTTTCCCTGATCTCGCTGCAGTTTTCGGAATTGATATGTTAATTGTGTTCCAAGTAATTCTCCAAGAGGCCATACCCCAATGGTGACTCCTCTTCCCCCTGTAAGATCGCCTTTTTTGTGGCCAGGGATTATTGATGGAATATAACAATACTAATTATAACAATTGAAGTAATGGTGTGTTGCATGTTTCTTCATGCTTCCATTGCGTAGCAATTCCTGGCGCACTGCTAGCGATTAGTTCCATCGTTAGTGTGTTCTGATCATCGTTGTGCGCCTTCATCTATCACAGACTGAACTTAATGAGGCGGGCGCATAAGTCTCTCTCACTCGCATGGTCTGAGAGCTCCAGTATCAAAAATCTTTCTCAATAGCTGGCGGTAATTTCCCGCTATCGCCCCACACTTGCGTGTGCGATTACCTTTTGCTTGCAATATAGTTTGAGTAGAAATTCAGGTGTTCGGTGTATTGAAAATAGCAGCTAACTTATGATCTGAACAGTGATTCATTTTATAGATTTGAGTTGTTACGATTTTTATTTACCCTCTGCTTGGTCTCGACTTTGGATTAAAAAATAAATAGCACATGAAGAATTTAATGTTTTGGTCCTCTACACCGAGTTCTGTTTATCACACTCCAAGGACTCGATCGCCTGAAATAACACTTGGAATATTTTCCACTTCGGCGGGTAAGAGAAATCATGTCTTTCTTCGTAGTTTTTACTGCCGCTGTACTCAAATTATCAGTTTCTGCACGTGAACAACTCCGTTAGTAAAGCAAAAATCTAGTTCCAATTGGCATGTCCAGATTATCGTCCTTAGTGCTGCAGTACGATGAGTAATCTACATTATTATTGTCTTCATCAGTTGGCACTGCATTATTTAATGCTTCGTGGCTACTACGCTCAATTTATCAGTTTCTGCTAGCCAACGTCCGTGTAAGCGAAAAAATAATCTACTAGATTTTTAATCAATAATCTAGCGAGCCAATGATGAACGAAACGACACCTCCGAGCTAGCGTCTTCGGTGCAGTGCGCTTGGAAAATACGCGATGCATTTTCATCCGATGACGCTCATTACCTTGTTTGTGTGCAGCTCATTCTTCCTTATCTCTGCTACCAGCTGCTTTGTGCACAGGATATCCTATGTGGGAGCTCACCTTGTACATAGATTCACCGTTTTCTATGGTCAGTTCTAATTGTCCCTTCTCCTCGCTCTCTTGAAATCTCTTTTATGGTGACCAGGCGTCCAAAAACTAATTAATATAATAATGAAAATAATACTTTTGTGCGTTGAACTTGTAGTTTGAGTGACACTCAGTCCAGCCCGAGATCAACAAAGCTCTTAACGAAAGACATGTATTTATTTTTGACTGTTTCGTAATTTGCCTGATTTTAACCATTACCTAAAATGTCCGTGCTTCTGACCAACGACAGCAGGAAAACTGACGTTTGTCAGTGAATTAGTTCGTGTGTTACTTCTATTCAAAGAATGCAAGCCTATTGAACACAACCTTAGCCACCCGCTTTCCTTTCTGCTGCATGGTGGGTGCTTCTGCTTGCTGGCATTCGGCTTTGTGTTTCATTTAATTCGCGGTACACACGCATTCTTGGAAGAAAACTCGGTATTGTAAGTAATGTTCTTGTAAAATACTGCGTTGGTAGTGCTAGCATTATCAGTATGAATAATTATTTTGTAATTGGTACAACATTATTCTGAAAAAATTCGTGTCTTTCTTACAGTGATGCTGGGATTATGTTCCTTCTCTCTGCGTTCATTCGCACCGGAGCCACCGGTGTTGTCTGTCACTTTTTATCTCTGCAACTTCTTTGGCATGGTCTGATTCGCGGAATTTGACGATCATTTGATGCATTTTTGATGAATGCCGGTGGCGTTGCGTCAAGCCTAATGCCGCCTACTTGGGCCCTTTCGCTAGATATTTGTAGCAACTTCAAAGGGCAGAAGCATCGACGTTCGGGTGATGTGTGCTTCTACGTGAAAAAAAGAATTTGGTTTTGATTTGACATCTGTATCGTTCAGCATAGGTGACATGTTTTTTGTTATTGAACTTTTACATGAACGGAAGAGCACCGTTCAACGTGCAGAAGTTTGCTATTCGCCTTAACACTTTGAGACGTGACCCGCCGGTGGTCACTGAGAGGATTTTCATATAGCTGCTGACGACCAGCAGTCACTCACTCTATTTCGATAAATGCTTAATGAAAACTAAATGAAGTGTTGATCTATTTACTGTTCGTTAGATTCAAAATAGATCTCTAAAATGAACTCTTATTTGAGTTCAATATTGAACTGCAGTTTAACCCGGTGCACTTAACGTGTTGAAACACAAAAAAGTAGACTTTTTAGGGGTTTCCATGTTGGTAATTTGTTCCACGCTCAAATTCTTACGTATCCTGATAGCTCCCTTTATGAGACGTACAGAAAATGTTCTTACACCGTGAGGAGCAACTCGTTATCTCTAATATTTGGCGTTTTGCCTCTGCAGAAAACATGTTGTGATCAGGGATGATGGGGGAGAAAAGGGTAGATCATCATCTATGCATGTAAGAGACATTCCGCCTTTATTGAACTCGTCTATCTCTGCCCAGGGTCGCATGATGTAGTTGTGAGACTCAGTGTTTCCACTCACGGCCTTCTGAGTGGGTATAGGATAGGCGGTAGGTGTAGGTTAGTTGTAGGTTAGTTGTGTCTATCCTATACTGTTGGGAGTGGTTCCCCCAGAGGCGATACTGTTAGATTACCTCAGTCGTAGAAAGGCCATTTGGACTTCTGTCTTTCGTACCTACTTTATTTCTTAAAAGAGGGTGTCAGTTGCATCATCGTACCTTGGCGAACTATTGCTCCTCGGTAGTAAACTTAGCTACCCATGACAAAATCAGCTACGGCTGTTGGGGGACTCTCTTATGGGCTTTGACTTGTGGTTAGGTAGACCTTATCGTTTTATATTCTTTATTCCCGCTCTCTGGCTCGGTGAAGAGACCGGCGTAAAGTGCAAGAGTGCCTGCTGTGTCCTTTTATTCTTCATTCTCATTCTCAATCGCAATTTTCGTCTCATCGAGATGCTTGCGCTTCCCTTTGCCAGTGAAGCGAGCTGTCCCAACCGTGACACCAAAAGCATGCGCTCTTTTGGTGCCGCCTGCAGTTGTACTTCGCCCAGTTTCTCTGCCATAATCGCCTTAACTGAATGGAAGCTGAGGTTAAACCTTGATTAAATGAGGTCCCGAGCTACAGGTTAGGTAGGCATTTTTTTGTTGTAATAAGACTAGATTTGTGTGTTCAGTTACGGACCATCTTTTTTTGGTTCTTGCTGTCCTGTTTTTCAGCAAATAAACAGACTTCCTTTAAATTTTATCCCGTTTCGTATTTTTTCTCTAATAACATACTAAACGTACTAAAACATTAACTCCACACTAAATGATTCCTTCCTCTTTAGAACGCATTTGTTGCGGTTAGGGGGGGCTGAAATTAACATCTAATCTAATTTTGAATAAATAAACGAGCGAATAAATGAAGATGGGTGGGCTTGGTTATGAAGGAAACAGTCCTACTTAAGAGCTTACTCTTTATTCTCCTCTTCTTTTTGGTTAGTAGCAGAAAAGCTATTGTGATTGCGCGCTTGGTTATTAAATAGGGTGATCAGTAGTGATGTCTCCACTGGAGCAATTGAAACCCTTTTGTCGCATGGCGAGTGCAACCCTTATCCAACGAGTAACGTGCAAGAAATTCATATCCTTGGTAGCGACAACTTAGCAACACTGCTGCCCGTCGTTTATCACCGCTCCCGCACTTATTTATGAGGAAAAAGCGTCACTCCGAATGCAATTGAGATTTTAACTGCTGATTGCTTGTGTTGCTGCTGCTGGTGCTGCAGTTTGCAAAGCATCCCGTAACATGTAGCCTTGGGCTACGGTTTGGATGGCGGAGTGTTGCTCTGGGATTGCATCGACGCTCTTTCATTGCTTTGGTGGTCACGCGAATGCTTTCTGTGAATGTAAGGGGCATTGCCTGCACGCTCGTGGACTCTGCATACTGCAATATCGTCCGACCAACTCAGCATCTACGAACTGTTGGTCCTGTGGACAACTTGACTCGTCATATTGCCCACTTTTGCAATGTTCCCCGTTCGTCTGTTTCTTTGTCACCTTTCTTAGTGTTTTCTCGGTTCACAATGGTAATAAATTCGAGGATAAATTTTCGTTTTCATAAAGTTTCACTTGGTGATCATGAACGATGTTTCCCATTCCTGACCGTTCTCTTTGTTTGTATTCCATGTACAGCGGTTCTTTCTTCATTGGTGTAATGACTTCAGCTTCCTGTCCGTTGCAGTTGCTCTCGCTGGCTCCTCACACACATGGCAGTCGTCCCTCCCTCTCGTTTTAGTGCATCTTTGTATCGTGTGCTTTTCTGCCGTCTTCCTGCTCATTGTGCTCTTCGTTCCTTCATTTGCTCTAGTTGTCGTCCACTTCTCAGTGTCTCGCTCGTGTTGTTTAGACAAGCACTCCTATTCTCTACATATATCGAGACAATTCTCAATTTTTCCCAAGTAGCTGTGAACTTTATTTCTTCTAAATGTATTATGTTGCTTCAGTGTTACGAAAGTCTCGGTCTGAAGGAAGCAATCACTCGTGTCCGTATTCCAATTCCTCGCAAGCTTCTCCCCTTTGTAGTGCCCCACACGTTTTCACTATCCTGCTCGGGCTCTGAACTGCTTGCTCTTATCTTTAATACCCGGTGCCCCTTTGATGTTCCTCTCTTGTTTTGTTCTTGAATGCCGCAATCGATAGCGAGCGATAAAGCTGTTCCGATGCCCCGCTTTTTGCGTCTTGAAACCTCCAACTCTATAATTCATAATCGGCCAAAGAGTACAACCGTTTGCGGTTTAAAGTGTCCTCTAATCTTTTCAATTTTAACTGAAACAATCATGTCAAGCTCTAAAGCTACTCTACCAACACTTTTTTAAGTTTTACCCTTCCGGCATTGTACTTTGAGGACGCTTATGAATTAAGTCGTTGTTTTCAATGTCTAGATGTGAACGCAGGCTGACTATTTTCGTTGCAAGTTATTAACTTGGTTTTAGCCGTTTATTTTAGCCTGAACTTGTGTTCGAAAACTCACGAGCCTTTGAGGCTGGCAACGCATGGCCTGAACTCATTACTCGACCAATGTGTTAGCGCCAGTATTTTGCATTTAGTATTGATGGTAGCTTTCTGTGCAGCTTATTTTGCTGGGTGTAATTTGGATGTGCTGTTGCCATGCTGTGTGCCTCACATTCATCCGAGTCATTTTATTGAATTTCTCACTGCTCATATACTTACTTAGTTTTCACT
Source organism: Morinoia aosen (assembly GCA_030386875.1). NCBI lineage: Eukaryota > Metazoa > Arthropoda > Malacostraca > Amphipoda > Talitridae > Morinoia > Morinoia aosen. Next base: position 32,929,577 of record CM059567.1, on the reverse strand, counting down.
GATTTGGTTTTGTTATATGCAGTACCCGTTATGATCTCATGTTTAAGTAATCATTGCATATTTTCCCTGCGTTCACAATATTGCAATGCTTGTTTCCCTCGACTGACTCCTTGAGGCACCCGCTACTCCACGCTGAGATGACAATGACTGTTGATCATTTCACAGATGTGATCTGTTCCTTCCGTTCATAGACCTTAAAATTAATTTCAAATATTCTGTTTTTTGTCCTGGAGTACTTCATTTGCGTCCTTTTTTTGCACATTAAAAAGGAAATTGATTCATTTTAGTCGAGTTGAGTGTCTCGATAGTGGTGCCCTCATTTTCTCTTAGAATCACCGAGGTGCCTCCAACCATTTTTCTCCTTTCGAAGGACGTTTATTTTTATTGCTGTTTGAAACGGACTTTACCAATTTTTGTTTGTTTACTGCACTGTAGGAAGGTTATTCTTATTATTTTCTTGATCATTGACTTTACTTTTCCCATGATTCCTCCTACAGTGGTAAAGAGGTCGCTGTTACCAATGAAAAGTTGTGTATAGCGCAAGTCTCGCCGCCGGAGTCTCTCTTCTACAGTGAGTATCATGGACACCAAAACTTACCGTGTGTTCTTCATTTCCATGGACCTAATAACGCTCCAACAATCTCTCATTTCTGCGGACTAACGCTCCAGTGTTTCTTCGATCACAGTTTGATTCTTTATTTTACGGTCACTGAGTTCGTAACACTCGTATGGTCTGTTTATATCAGTAACACTTGTACAGTATTTTCTGTTTATATCAGTAACACTTGTACAGTATTTTCTGTTTATATCAGTAACACTTGTATGGTTTCACATCACAGTTTGATACTTGTATGGCCACAATTTAATTCACTCCTGTGCGGTGTCTTGTTTTAGTTACGGTCGTTCGATCTGGCATCACAATTCAAAACTTGCGTTATCTCATCATTTGTTAACGCTTGTATGGGGGTGCATTGATTTCACTGCAGGATGCCGTTAGTTCATTTCCCTCGATTAACACAAATAACTTTCGATAGAAAATCTTGCTTTCAATTTGAATGAATGTAATTTGTGGCTGTTTAATCAAAATAATCACGCGAAATGATCTATTCATGTTATATTATCTTCTGATTTCCTCATTTGGGTGAAAAGATCGTTTAGCAAAATAGCTCAGCGCACAACCTGAACTCTTATAGTGACACACAAAACGCGGCTTCTTATCTCTCTGTTCGTATTTTTTAGAACTTTTGAGAACGAGCTCTCAACGTTCCTAGGTCAAGCGCATTTATCAGGTTTTCTTTGCTGGTATCTACCTAATTTTGAAGTAAGATATCCCAATTATGCAGAGTGGCAACAATTTTAATTGCACGAAGAAAAATGAAACAGCGAACAGTTCGTTTGAGGTTCGTGCGCGAATGCACAACTAAATTCAGAAAATATTGATGTCAGCTAGCTCATGAATAACGTCGGGTGTCAGCCTCCGTTGTTATTCTTAGAATGAATTTGAGCCAATGCACCGTACTCGGTGATATGCCTTTTAGATCTTCTTTATCAGAAGTGACTTGAATTAGAAATTTGTGCATGAACTTTTTTGAGTATAGAAGGAGATTTTGGTGTTACAGCCAGCGTTTGTATGAAAAATTCTTTTTTTTTTTGAGTAAACTTTTGGCTCTGATCGCTAGTACTACATCCAACCGTCCTCGGAAGGCTTAGAAGTCGCTCCGCCCTGTACATAGAGCGTCCAACATAGGGTAAGTTCTTAGATCACAATTTTGCACTGCTCTCCTCTCTTAGATAGTCCACTCATTTGTCCATAATGCTCGTTTTTTCAACATTCATCTCGTATGTTTAGGCGATATGAACGGTTCACGATACTCGTTTTTTACCTTTGACGTGACAAAACAAACTGCAAGCAGCGTCAACTGCTCCACGGTGCTTGTTTTAACCCTCACTTCCTCTGTGTGTGTGTGTGGCCTGCTGCTAGTTCTCACTGCCCTCACTCCTGCATATCATGACACCCAATGCATGTCACGCCTTTACCTCACATCTGCCAGTTGGTGTATGTTGCACTAGTGTCATGTGGCCTTTCTAAGCCTGTTTTTCAAGCATAGTTCCGCCGTATCCGGATCAGCACTACGGTCGCCAGCTCGTTGTTCCAATGACAAGGATGTGGAAATTCATCTTTCTCTTCTTCGGGTAGTTGCAAGTCGATATTAATTGATAACCGCATTTTTGGTTTCAGGAATACTAGATACTAGTTGAAATTTACCTGCCTTTTAGAAATCAGCCTTTTTATGATGTATAGGTCCCCGATGTTGACGTGAATTTCAAAATCTCTTCATTACCTGAAATGCCCTCACCACGAGCATAATTAATACCTCGTTGCTTTTCCTTAGCGATGGCTACTTTTGTCTCCTAATGTGATTTTTCTATCTACTTCACTGGTAAAATTGAGCCAACTATGGCACGTAAATAGTGACCGTAAGATTGGACCGCCAGTTCTAATTTGCTATATTGTGCGAGGAATTTATTTATTTTTTGCTCTATTCATGACTTTCGGAAGGGCAACTCAGGTCGTTGAATTCTTGCGCCATCACTTTGATAAACATCACTTCTCTAAACTTGTATCCGGCTGTTATCAAACCCTTGACTAGTTTATAATTATTTACTGCGCTCGCTCTCAGTCATCCACGCGCGCGCATAAAATACTGAAAGTTTGATTGTCGGAGCAGAATGCGTTCCTTGTTGACTGAAGCTGAATAACGAAGAAGCAGCTCTAGCTTCTTTAATTCATGCTGCTGTTTGCACGGTGAGAGAGGACCGCCGAACTTGACAGAAAGCTCGATGTCTATTGCTTCAGATGCGGCGCGTGTGTGCATAACTCCAATGATTCTATCTTATCGCATCAAGTGTAGGAAATAATGTTGATCTTCGGCGGCTATTAGCAGTCAAGTTTTTGTGTCGTGACTTTGAAGTGACTGTAATTACAATAGATAACTTTCCGAGAACTTTTCTTGTCTAGATTGACTTACGCACTGCTCGTTCAAGACGTGAACTTGTAGCGCCACGAACCTGCTTAGTCAGACTCTTATCAGCCAATAAAGGTAATTTTGTTAATGAAACGAAGCTGTTGTAATCTTGGGCTCAGCGAGCGGTCGCCATTCATTTCTCCAGGTTCTATTTCGTTCATTCAATGAGCTGCGATTTTTTCTTCTTGTATTAAGTTGTACGATTTGCTTTTCAATTGATTTTCATATTATGCAATTTAGTATGAAAACAAATTAGCTTAACGATTTCCAAAGTAGACGTCCAATTTATGAAATCATTGTGGGATTTCAAACATAAACGTATGTTATTCAAAGTATGTATTGAGTATAGTACATATTGTTCTCTGACACTGAAAATTAAGTGTTGAATTTGTTTTCATAACTTATTTTCTTGAACCTTCTAGATTCTGTAGAACGTAATAATTAATGGAACCAGTGGACCCGACAGATGAATAACTTCTAACTCATCATTGAGGCTAATTTTGAAATGTCTTTAGCTAAACGCCCAGAAGTGCATTCACCATTTCCAGAAACTAATTAAAAGGAGACTTTTATACGTAACTCAAATGGGAAATTTCCCTTAAATAATACCTATTTTGTACGATTGTATTGCCTTAGAATTTCCAAGTTCTGTAGATTAAGTAATATTGGAATTATTATTGTGAATCGATTTTGACGTATCTAAACTGTCAGTGAAGATGAGGGAGAAAGTGCGAGTCGAGGTCATTAATCAAAGTTTGCCATTTCAGTCAAATGGTTTTAATCTAGAAAAAATACTTATGTTACTTACAAAAGTATCGGTGAAGGTAATACGGTGTAAAATTTGCGTTTAAAAAGACTTGTGTTATGTATAAAAGCTTTGTTGAAGGTAATGCGGTGTGAGATTTGCGTTTAAAAAAGACGTGTGTGTTGTGTGGTGCAGGGAGCGAGCCGTGGAGCGAAGAGGTGTCAAGCGAGCGCTCATCGGGGTGTAGCGTGAGGAGTCGGCCAGGCAGTCACACCAGCACCGACACTCTAACCTGTCTAGACCTCCTTCCTCTCCATCCCCCTCCGCAATCTCAGCCTCCGCTCACCGACCCCAACCAACTCGTTCACCATCCTAACGCTATACCAATCCATCCCAGTCATCACGAGAATCCGTGTCGGTACAAAACCTCCAGTCTCCACACCAACCCGAATTCCCCGCTTCAGCCAACCGACGTCGCGACATCACACGTCCAGTCTTACCTGCAGCATCCAGGTCAAGCTCTGCAAAATTCCAGTCTGCGGTACTCGTTGTCGTCTCCTTCCTTCGACTCGGTATTTGTTCCTGGCGAATACCTGTATCGCGCCCGAGCTGATCTGTACCGTCACCCATCTCATTCAGCTCACAATCAGCCGTCCTCGTCTCGCCATTCTCCTGGACAGTTTCAATCATCGCCTCGGTTGCCGCACCCGCTGGCCAACCCTGAATATTTACGTCACCCTCTCGCTGCTCTCCATCAAACTCCGAGCCTTTTGACCTCTTCCACGTCATTTTCATCGTTCCGTGTGCTGCACCACGACTACACCCTTCCCGAGCTTTCGTACCCCGTGCCTGCTAGCTTACCCTCTCGCCACAGCAGACCAGGCCGCCTTCATCCCGCCCACAAAGTCAAGTGTCACCATCCATCTCTGTATTCCACCCATTCTATTGCCAGCCGCTCTTCCAGTAAAGTTGTTGACGCAAGATCCTCAAGCGCCAGTGCGTTAGATGTTGCAGGGTTGCCTCCTTCGTCCGTGCATTTATCTCCCGTATCAGACTTGGATTCTTCCTGTTCTATAAATAACTCCAGCGTCAACTCAACTCCTCATTATCAATTTACGTCACAAGACATAAGTTTGTTTTCTAATCGTAGCGACTCGCAAGGATCTCAGCCCATTAAGTTTTGCGGAGGCACGAGTGTTTCCCCAACCATTCAAGATCAGATCACGACGAGTACACCTGGATCGTCAGGTGAAAATTTAGGCTTAAATACTCAAATTTTCAAGCCTACTCTCCATCTAGGGGACTTGAGAGACTCCCTTCCTTGCCTTCAAACGCCTGCAGAGTCCGATTTTGTGTTTACAGAAACGGATTTTTCTCAGCCACCTGATAATCGTCCCCTTTCGTGTGGTCGCGGTGTAACCTCGCCTTACCTCAGTACAGTCGATTGTGGACTTCCTCGTCGTAATTTTGAATCTCCCAGTTTTGTGCACCAGAGTGACTGCTTCGGTGGCCCGTGCATCTGTCCGCCAGTAAATCCTGATAGCCAGGTCCGCCACGGAAGTGATATTTCTCGACGCTCTCATAGGAGTCACGATTCGTTGAGCCCGTGTTTATCCAAATCTCGGGATTTTTTTCACGCCAAAGCCATGTCAAACTCAGCAAACGCTTCTTCTAACCTGGCAACGAGAAGAATGCGGTCTCTCAGAAGCCACCATCATGCAAATCGTCCGGCATCTAGAGAAGGTGAAGACGTTACATCTCCTGAAGCTGACGCTAGTCGTCAGGAGAGAGATAGATCAGAATCTCCAAATATTCGAGCTACCATGACCCACCATCACCATCACAGACATCATCACCACCACCATCATCACACCATGAGAACTAGCGGGATTACCTCTAGTTCTGAATTACAAAGTACCGGTGATGAGACGAATGAAAATTTAGAGAACTTGGCAAGTGATTGCGAAGACTGTGACGACTGTGACAACATAGGTGCGTGTGGAGGCGGCTGCGAAGAGTGTGATCTCATCGAGCACCATTCGTCTGAAGAGGAGCTCGAGACGCTCACTGGGGCGTGGCAGCGCGAGAGCAACGGACCGCCAGAGAAGAGAAAATGGTCTCAAGTTGCCCGGCTCTCGCTCACTGATTCAGGTGCGTCCGGGCCTTGTTAACTCATAGACCGCAATTGCTTTAACTATCGTTCAATGTTCAACACGAATTTAAAGTCGATTGCCGAAAGCAATTTGAAAATACCGAACATTAACTGGATCGGGCCTTCATTTAGCTTTTATCAAGTATTTATGGAAGTTGATTTTGTGACTATTGTGACAATTGGTCAATCAGCAGCATTACGAAAATATCCTCCGTGGCCACCGGTGGCGCACGTTGCGGTCAAAGTGTTGAGCTTTCTTCAACCATTTTAAATCCACAATACGTGCTGTTAAATACTTGATTCAATTATGCTTGTGTTGAAGCGATAATTTTGGCTTAATCAGTGGCCGCGTGCTTCTTGGCCAATTCTTGCCTCTCGAAGTGAGTTCTCGGAAGCTCAGTTCTACCGCAGTTGTGCGATTCTCATCGAAAGTAATGGTGAAACCTTTCGAGATGAGGGCTTTACGAAGATTTAATTTTGCAGTATAGCATGGGACCTCTGATATTTTTTTTGCTTCCTTTCTTGGTTTTCCGTAGAGAATTCTTATTTTACATTTTTCATTACCTATTTCTTTTTAAAATTCTCTTTATCGTGTGGGAGGCTGACGTTCTGTCTAACTGACCTGCACGATCGAATTTGATACTCCTTATCTTATATTTTTCCCCCCCTCAGTGGGATACAACTATTGCATTTGTGGGAATTAGCGTTCCCAGGGAGAATAAGTGAGGTCCCGAGCTGAAGATTAGGTATGCCTTCCTTTTGTTTGAACAAAATAAGTTTTTATTTTGTTTCAGAACATCGTTTGTTGGTTCATTGCGTTCCCGTTTTTAGCACCTACTAATTTTTTCGACTTTTTTCTTGTTTTATAAACTTCTTTCTCAACTTACTGCTGCTATGCACTTTGTGCATAGAAGTTTTGTTCTATGCACTTTGTGCATAGAAGTTTTGTTCTATGCACTTTGTGCATAGAAGTTTTGTTCTATGCACTTTGTGCATAGAAGTTTTGTTCTATGCACTTTGTGCATAGAAGTTTTGTTCTATGCACTTTGTGCATAGAAGTTTTGTTCTATGCACTTTGTGCATAGAAGTTTTGTTCTATGCACTTTGTGCATAGAAGTTTTGTTCTATGCACTTTGTGCATAGAAGTTTTGTTCTGTGCACTTTGTGCATAGAAGTTTTGTTCTATGCACTTTGTGCATAGAAGTTCTGTTCTATGCACTTTGTGCATAGAAGTTTTGTTCTATGCACTTTGTGCATAGAAGTTTTGTTCTATGCACTTTGAGCATAGAAGTTTTGTTCTATGCACTTTGTGCATAGAAGTTTTGTTCTATGCACTTTGTGCATAGAAGTTTTGTTCTATGCACTTTGTGCATAGACGTTTTGTTCTATGCACTTTGTGCATAGACGTTTTGTTCTATGCACTTTGTGCATAGACGTTTTGTTCTATGCACTTTGTGCATAGACGTTTTGTTTTATGCACTTTGTGCGTAGAAGTTTTGTTTTATGCACTTTGTGCGTAGAAGTTTTGTTTTATGCACTTTGTGCGTAGAAGTTTTGTTTTATGCACTTTGTGCGTAGAAGTTTTGTTCTATGCACTTTGTGCGTAGAAGTTTTGTTCTATGCACTTTGTGCGTAGAAGTTTTGTTCTATGCACTTTGTGCGTAGAAGTTTTGTTCTATGCACTTTGTGCGTAGAAGTTTTGTTCTATGCACTTTGTGCGTAGAAGTTTTGTTCTATGCACTTTGTGCGTAGAAGTTTTGTTCTATGCACTTTGTGCGTAGAAGTTTTGTTCTATGCACTTTGTGCGTAGAAGTTTTGTTCTATGCACTTTGTGCGTAGAAGTTTTGTTCTATGCACTTTGTGCGTAGAAGTTTTGTTCTATGCACTTTGTGCGTAGAAGTTTTGTTCTATGCACTTTGTGCGTAGAAGTTTTGTTCTATGCACTTTGTGCGTAGAAGATTTGTTCTATGCACTTTGTGCGTAGAAGATTTGTTCTATGCACTTTGTGCGTAGAAGATTTGTTCTATGCACTTTGTGCGTAGAAGATTTGTTCTATGCACTTTGTGCGTAGAAGATTTGTTCTATGCACTTTGTGCGGAGAAGATTTGTTCTATGCACTTTGTGCGGAGAAGATTTGTTCTATGCACTTTGTGCGGAGAAGATTTGTTCTATGCACTTTGTGCGTAGAAGATTTGTTCTATGCACTTTGTGCGTAGAAGATTTGTTCTATGCACTTTGTGCGTAGAAGATTTGTTCTATGCACTTTGTGCGTAGAAGATTTGTTCTATGCACTTTGTGCGTAGAAGATTTGTTCTATGCACTTTGTGCGTAGAAGATTTGTTCTATGCACTTTGTGCGTAGAAGATTTGTTCTATGCACTTTGTGCGTAGAAGATTTGTTCTATGCACTTTGTGCGTAGAAGATTTGTTCTATGCACTTTGTGCGTAGAAGATTTGTTCTATGCACTTTGTGCGTAGAAGATTTGTTCTATGCACTTTGTGCGTAGAAGATTTGTTCTATGCACTTTGTGCGTAGAAGATTTGTTCTATGCACTTTGTGCGTAGAAGATTTGTTCTATGCACTTTGTGCGTAGAAGATTTGTTCTATGCACTTTGTGCGTAGAAGATTTGTTCTATGCACTTTGTGCGTAGAAGATTTGTTCTATGCACTTTGTGCGTAGAAGATTTGTTCTATGCACTTTGTGCGTAGAAGATTTGTTCTATGCACTTTGTGCGTAGAAGATTTGTTCTATGCACTTTGTGCGTAGAAGATTTGTTCTATGCACTTTGTGCGTAGAAGATTTGTTCTATGCACTTTGTGCGTAGAAGATTTGTTCTATGCACTTTGTGCGTAGAAGATTTGTTCTATGCACTTTGTGCGTAGAAGATTTGTTCTATGCACTTTGTGCGTAGAAGATTTGTTCTATGCACTTTGTGCGTAGAAGATTTGTTCTATGCACTTTGTGCGTAGAAGATTTGTTCTATGCACTTTGTGCGTAGAAGATTTGTTCTATGCACTTTGTGCGTAGAAGATTTGTTCTATGCACTTTGTGCGTAGAAGTTTTGTTCTATGCACTTTGTGCGTAGAAGTTTTGTTCTATGCACTTTGTGCGTAGATCCTGCGTTATATTAACTCCGTACTAAATGGTGATTTCCTCCTTTTTCTCTTTAGAAAGCCTATGTTGCGGTTAGAGTCAGGAGACTAATTCAGATATAAAATTTAATCTTACATTTTTCGACAAGTCTGGAAGCTCGCTACCGTCATTAATAACTCCTAGCAAATGTGGGGTCATCTAGCAAATGTATCTAGATACCTAACATTGTGACAAATGCATAACATCATTAAGCAGGAAGGGCGTGTTGACCCCATCTTATAAACACCCCGACTTACCATCACCTGACGTTTGCAGGCAGCAGCGACGACGAGGTGTGCGTGCTGACCACAAACGAGCGGCCCCCCGTACAGTTCCGGTCGACGCCTCCTCTGGAGGTGCACAAGCCGCTGCGCACCGTGTCGCCCCCTAGCAAGATGCTCGGGCTCGGGTCCCCGCCCACTGCCCACTCCTGCAAAACTCCCTGTCAGAGCGACAGTTGTCGCAACATCAGCGCCGGGGAGGCTAGAATCGTGAGGACGCCGACTGGAATTGCGGGTGAGAACGGCTGAGAAACTTACAAAGTGGCCCGAATAAATAGGAAGAGCTTGCAGGGTTCCTGAAATAAATTATGAAGGCCCTGACAGGTTTTGTACTTTCGGGAATCGGGGTGCAATAGAGAAATCTGCATTATACTGCGACGATAGCTGTGTAAATCGCTAAAGAGCTAGAAAAGTGTCAAAAGTGGTTAACTCTGAACACATGTTCGGTGACATGTTAGCAGCCATCCCTTCCTGAGTAGAGGCGTCGTTTTTTAAGTTAGTCTTTCAATAGGAATGGCAACTTTGGTTTGGTTATTGTTTGTTTCACATGCGCTCTTCTTAAACTATGGGCTTGTAACCACTGGGCGTGTCGAGCATCGATGGTTTCGATGTGCGAACACCACAAATGGTGTGATACGAATATCAATGTTAAATAGTGTGGCTCGATCATTACCAAACATTGACATTAACAAACGTGTTGCGATCAAGCATTAAAATGACGTGTTGTGGTCAAACATTGACACTGCGTTGCCTGCGCAGTGGGGGGCGTGGAGACGCACACGCTGGGTGCGGTGCGCACTGCGAGCGGGCTGCAGGTGTCGGCGCGAGACGGCGACCGCGCCGTCAAGAGCGACTCGGACGCCGGCAGCGTGAGCGTGCTGGGCCGCGCTGCCTCGCCCCGCAAGCGCCACCGGCACACCGGCCGGCATCATAATCGACCGTCCTTAGACTTTGAGAAAATGCAAAAGGTAAAGTGTGGCAATCGAAGGCCCTTGTTGCTCCATGGGTCTTGTGCGTTTTGTGGTCGACCTTGTTTTTTGGTATCTAGATGGTGTAAAAGTTGTTCGTTCGTTTCACTCTGTTGTCGTTTCTCATCCCCTATTACCTTCTTTTGTTTAATTTCTATCTTCTTCCATTAACATCTTGCTGTTTCTGTGCACAGGGTGTGGTGACACATTTTTTGCATAGATTTCCCGTTCCCTGAATTACATTCTAAATGCTGCCTTCCCTTTATCTCTCTTGGGAACTCCGTGGTGTATTTGGGGAGGCTTCAATTAGATCACAATCATATCTATTTTATCTTAGTTCAGTTCTGTCTCGGCGCAGTCTCTATATAGATGACCAGTCCATGTTAAGTTCTGAACATGAGCTAGTGTACTGGTAGGTAAATGCACCAAATATACATCAAGTTAGCGTGGTAAAATCCCATGCCGTGCAAAACATAGCGACCAAATTGCTGTTTCACATCCACTGATGATCAGGTGGAGGAATTTGAGTTAGCATCATCTGACGATCCAGTCGACACGTTGAGTGATGTAAGTTGACGCTCAATTACGTAACCGAGAGTTAGTTTGAGACCTGATTTGTGAGGTGAAGTTAGCTGACGACGTTAATGCATGCTAGACGTTGCGAAAGACCTTAGAAGATTTATTTCTGTAAGACACATTATTTGGTGCTCTTGTGATTCTGGAGGTATATGTCTGTATACCACCCTGCACTGTTTTGCTCAGCCCCAAGTCAGCGGCCAAAAATGTCATCTTTTCAACTGAAATGTCATCTTTTCAACTGAATGTCATCGTACTTCTCTCTGTACGATGCCCCATGGCGGCACAGGGGAAGCAATAGGCTTAGGTTAGTTATGTTGGCCTATCTCATGGGGACTGGCGCACTGCGGGGAAATACTGTTGAGTTGCTTCAGCAATAGGTTGGGACTTATATCTGTCGTACTCACTATGCGTCCTTCAGCTTTCATGCTTTTCTCGCTACCTTTTTTGTCTTTTTTCCCTCTTCCTTCGTAGTTAACTGTTTCTTTGCGTAGCATATTGTGTGTGGGAACACTCCTATGGAGTTCCTGTTTTCTCCTATCTTTATTAAATGGTTCCAATTTTTTTTCCTCTTGAAACTGCCTTTTATGTGGCTAGGCTGTGTTAAACTAATATAATGATAAAAATAATAATATTCTCCATGGTTACGCGACCCATTATCTTTGTCTGATATTGCACGATATCAAGTCTCTCTTGTTGGACTACCTATAGAATGCCCATTCGAAACACCGCCAAATTCTTTTAAACAGTTGCTATATTTCTACATGCTAGGAATTACCATTTCGATTCTAATTTTTGCTGCATTTCAAGAAACGTTATTCGTTAGATTAGTGATTTGGTATTTACGTGGTTTTCGATAAAGTGTCAAATGTTATTTCCATTTCAGATTAAGAATAACGCCGTCACACAGTGGAGAAACAGCGGCGAGCTCTCCCTCTCCTTTTGTTAGTGTAAGCTGAGGACGTCACGGCTGTTGTAATCTCGTGAACTCGTCAACGTCTGAACGCCTCACACATCAGACCGCAAATTCTGTTTTCTACATCGGAATATTTCGCCGTCCTAACAAAGATGTTCTTTTTCTACGCGTGGACGTCTCCGCTTTCTGCTTCTGGCATCTTCGAGAAGTGCAACTTGCTCTCCGCGTCTGTCTCAGTGTTCGTCCATAGTTTTGTGGATTGCTTGGTTCCACCATCTTTCGCTGAGGAATTTCAGTGATGTAAATTTATGATCTATTTCGGTCGATGTCAGATTCCATGTTTCGTGTTCCATTGTGAACGCTGTTGCGACTCGAATGTTTTAGTTGAATTAATTAATAGTGTCCTTGGTTTTGTGTATTTTCGTGGTGCACGGAAAGTTTAAAGTTTCGGTATTCCTACAAAATCAAAAAGCATTAGCTCTTGATGAATCATTAATTTGTGAGACATGTCTGTCCTCGAAATTTTATCTCATGGGTGACAGTCGTGTTGTGACTAGTTGTTTATGACTTTAAACACATCATACAATTAACATGAAAGTACTAAAGTATTTTTTTGTTCGTTGTTATAGTTCCCTTGATAAACAGCTAGCCGAAGGCTTCCAAATCCAATGCTAGACTCGATAATTCTAGAGGGGCTTGGACTCACTTTAGCAACCTTAATTTAAGGTGAAGAGGAACATATCCTCGTGTTGGTCTCCATCGTTTGTTCAAAGGGAATTGCGCAGCTTCAACTGGTGCGAGCTGATGTGAACAGTGTATTGTTTCCATTTACATGTCTATCCGCCTCGATAGTTGTTAACCTAGAAATTAAAGAACGAAGTAACAATAATTTCAAATTACCATGAAGGCATCGCCATTACGAACCGCTCTTAGGTGTTTTGATGCGATTCAAAGCCATCATGGTTGACCATGTTCTTGTTTAAGGTGATCACCAGCTGACATTCTCAGATGCCCCTGACGCCACCGCCGTTCAGCCTGTGTTCTTCATGGATATCATCACTGCCGCCTACTCGTTGCTTTGGTCCCCGTTAGAAAATGATCGTGTGCAACTGAATTTTTCTCGTAAATTGCTCATAATGAAGAAGTACTGCTTCTTGTCGTAAACGTACTCGAGCTCTTCTGCCTTTTGTAGTCGATGTAGGTGGTCATTCATCATCATTTTTTGTGCATAATGGATACTGATGAAAATCGATTTCTAACTTCAAATTAGGAAGTCTTCTAGAGCTGTGATTATGATCTTTTTTTACGCTAGAATTCTTATGTTTTGCATGACACTGATTAGTTTGGCCGTGCGTTGCCTTTCTTTGCCGTGGGTACAACTTTCTTCTAGTCTTCAGTTGGAGTTTTTTGCGCAGTTATTATTTGCAGTTTAACTGCGACTTTAAAGTCTATTGCTTCATCTCAGGGACAACGCATGGATTCTTCCAAATATTTTAGTCTTCCTCGTTTCGAGGGATCTGCTAACGATAACAACTACCTACATGTATTGATTTATCCCTTGGAGGAATTTTTGCTGCACTTAGAGGTCTGCAGTGAAGTTGATGAGAGTGAAGTGATCATCTTGATGCTCATTGGATGCGTCTTTTTTTGAAATAACTCGAGTATATTTTTGTTGTTTTGTGAGGAAGCTTAGGTCGTTGATGTTGCTCCTTGTTACCTTCAAGTTTTTGTGTACTTGTTTACTGTACGTTGTCCTATTTGATTCCTAAATACTTAATTCTTCAGTTCGTTGCTGAAAAAAACTCTTAAATTTCTACTACATCAGTTTGAGGGTAGCTTTTGAATTCTAATTTCGTGTTTCGTTCTAAAACTTCTGTTATTTCACAGGATTTGTCGTCAATGTATGCAAACAAACACAAGTCAAGATACATGGGTACTAAATTTCTTACGAATCCTAACGTTCACGTTTGTTGACTGTCATAAATAATTCGTTATTGAGCGCCGTAAGATTCTTTCCTTCTTATTGAGAAGTGCTGCGTGAGGAGTTGCTAGAGTGACGATTTTGTTAGAGAAATGTGCCAGCGGGTGCAGCGAGCTCGGTGCGGAGTGGTGTCGTGGAGGTTATGATAGAAAGGCCTTAGATTTTTAAACAATTGGCAATTATTCTTTAGATACAATCCATAACATGATGTAAGAATACACAAAAAATCTTGCTTGAATTGGCTCATATTTTTCTACTAAAAGTGTAATGTATTCGAGCGTTAGTCTTAGCTTTGCGATTGTATAACGCTAATATACCTATGTGCATATACATATATATATATATTTTACAGCGTGTATCTAGTGTACATATTCCTTCCTTGAACTGTAATTATACGGTAATCGATGTATCTTCAGTCAATATGTATGTTCAAATTCGTGCGCTGAAGACGACTTCTAGCGTAGTCGAACTTTTTCTTCTCTCTGCGAAGTGAAGGCATTTTGTTGAGTCGTTGTCGTACGCTGACACTCTGCTGTAAAAAGTGACGATTCAATAAAAGTAAAGGAGCTATGATTATTGTGAATATTTTCTCGCACAGACAGTTGCAAATTGTTGAACCTGATGACTTTGTAGTGCAGTTTGGACATCGCGTAGCACACTGTGCGTCAGAGCATCTGACTGGCAAGTATTGAATTACAAGCGTCTCGCTTGGCGTACGGTAGAGAGTACTAGTTGTGATAAATTACAAAGTTTAATAAATGCAATGTGTAATATTGACTATATGCCGTGGCTATTGAGAAGGTGCTTTGGGATGTTGCCGTGAGAAAGTTTTGGCTGAGACAACTTTTGAGTGCCTACAATGCCGGCAGTTATAGCGGTGTAGGTCTGAGTCTTGCAACGTCTTGACTTTCTGCATTTGCTTTCTTTGTAGCGCTTGTGATGTTCGAGCAAAGAGTCTTATGCTTAGCCAGGGGATTAGCACTCCCAAGGGGAAAATGGGAGGTCCCGAGCTGAGAGTTAGGGGGGCTTTCTGTTTGTTGGAATAAAAATTTTTATGTTGGAGACCATCTTTTAACGGTTTGTTGCTGCACTGTTTTCCAGCGCCTACTACTTCTTCGACTTTTATCTTTTATTACAAAATTCTTTCTAAATTTACTGTCTCTATGCGCCTTGCGCATAGATTCCGCATTCTCTTCAGTCCTTACTAAATGGTGCTTTCCTCTTTCCCCTCTTTGGAACGCCTTTGTTGGGGTTAGGGAGGCTTAAACTAACATCTAATCTATGCTTAGCTTGCAAGCTCCGAATGGTCTAAAAATTGCCTGCAGTATAATGTTGAACACAATAGGAAAGCCTCGCACAAATGCAGTCTATGCTCTACTACCGTCTATACACTTATTCTCGGACGTAGTCTTCTTTGCGGCGAAACTCAATTCTTTAGCATATGTAGTCATAATATCTCACTTTTGTTTGTAATTGTGTCGTATGCCTCCATTTTTAGACACTTTTTCAAGACGACAACCAGGCAATAAGGGTGGGGCAAACTTCATTTAACTTGGAACTCGTCTTACATTGACTTCCGACCTAGCCAGGATTTTGTGGCGAGTCGCTATAGACGTGCGCTTTTGTGTGGCAGAGCTCTGTAATTAGACTGACTTTGAAGTTTTCTTAGTTTTAAGTCAACGCGGGATTACATACGCGAGATATTCTGCCGTGCGAAATGTTTTGATCAACCATAAGCTCTGTGATATATTTTCGCCATGAGACCCTCTGCTTTAAGAAAAGAAGAAGAAGAAATTGGGGGGAGAGCTAAGTAATTCGAGATTTGAAGATGGAAAAGTACTTGACTTCGGATTCTGTTGTCAGGATTCTTCAAAGCCATATTCTCAATGAAAACCTGTTAATTATGAACTTAGCGAGATGTTAGCATACCTGAATTTTCTCATAGGTTTATTGCTAAATGTGTATGTATTTGTAATTTTCTGTTCTGTTGAGTTTGTTGCCATTTATGCGATTTTGAGTGGTGTTCGTAATTTTGAAGCATGAATTTTTTTGTCGGTGCTGTCACAATATCTTGTTCAAATTCCGCTTTTGTTGAGCCGCAAGCGCATCTTTCCATGAAACATTGCATCGTCGGAGACGGAGGCAATGCGTGAGTGAAGGTTCCTCGTGCGTTATGCTCGTGCGTACTTTTGATGAAACCAATTAGTATTTTCCCGTTTATTAAAGCTGTTTTTTTATCATCTCAGGAGGGGCCTTGAAGGGTGTTAACTCATCTTCGTGATATTGGTAACCTTAGCTTACCGCTACATCAGCAACACTTGCAAGTGTTGCTGAGATTGCCAAGTCCTCAAAGTGTGTGCCGATTGTGTCTGTACTCGTCAGGTTCCTCCGAGGAACTAAAGGTTCCTCGATAGAAACTGCACTTCGCCGAATCTACAGCGCTTTTTATTGAAGTCTTTTGTTGGTTCACCGTCTGTTCCTTATTTTCCGATGCGTTTTCATAACTGCAGAGATTTTGCTTATTTTTGCACACAGTTGCGAGCTGTGCCAGCCAAACCTTGATTTTGTTATTGTAGCTATACATTTGAATCATAATATTAACAAGTTGCTGTTGAGATCATTTCGGTTCAGAAGAAACGGGGGTAGAATCCAGAATATAATGGTCACAATGTTTTCTTTCACGCGGTATCTCGAGAAGCTTACATACCTCATTATTTCTGCACATGAGTTTGTTGTCCATTTTCTTGGCGAATTTTAGCATTTTCAGTGATGCCGATACCCGGCAAGGGCTGAGATTATTGATATTTAGGAAATTCAAAGGTGAGATTTTGTTAATTTCATCGATGCGCTGCCGCCTATTATTTTCGTAAACGGATTCAATCATCTCTACGAATTTTTTAATTGGGTTTTCTTTTATTTATTGTACCCCCAAATTCTCTTAGGATTGAGTTTATGTGTTAGCTCCCTTCTGGCTCATTCGTTATTCAGAGTTAGTGACTTCATTTATTTCCTAGTGTCACTAGTGCTCGGCTTCATACTTTTTTCACAAAGCCTCACATGATGTCCCAGTTCGGCTTTAGTTCAACGGATCTCAATGGGCAAAACGCCAATTTGAATCTTTCGCTCATCTTTCAGTCAATGTGACGAAACATCCATTTTTGTTTCACTCTCCAAGTGGCAAAATCTTCACGCATTACTTAGTCCATCAACCTCTGGATGAACAGCTCGTTAAATTTCGCTTCAGATGCGAGTGTTGAATCGTGTTGTCTTGCCGTACCTCAGCCCAGAGCTCTCACTTATGCAGCTGCGACTTCCCTTGATTTATGCATCGCCTGCATTCCCAGTGTCTGTTGTGTTGTACCTGCGTGGTCTCTGTGCCCGACTGCGCGGGCTTAACTCTTGTGATAAATTTCCCACTGAAATTTGCCGTCATTTTTGGCTGCTTCTCGTTTTCAGTATGATGAGATAAAGGAGTAGCTTTATAACTTACGTTTCCGTGTGGCATGCTTTTTGCTATGTGTTGTCAGTCATGTTTTAAGGAATTGTACGAGTCTGCTTTGATTCTAGCCCTTTCATCGGGACTCATTTACGAGAAGTTGGACGAGTTTGTTGCTTTCGATTTGGTTTATATATGTTGAAGATTAGTTACTCAGTCTCCACATTAAAAACACGTCCTGAATCGTTGGATCATTTGGAAAGAAATAGAAGTTTTTTTTTTTGAACAGTTCCTACAATGGGGAAAATAACGGTGTTAGTAATGATGTGGGGGAAGTAATAGTGACGGTGATAATAAATCTCTATTGCAGCCACTGAGTTTAACTAATCCGTGTGCGAACAATGGCTCAGACAAATTTGCATCGTTACTTTTGCGTTACCGTTGTTGTTGCTGCTGCAGCTTCTGATAAATTGACGGACTACCTGCTCTCTCAAGTGAAGTTAGCCGCGCTGCGTGGTGTGCCTCGGCGTAGTAAGCGCTGTGTTCGGCGTAGTAAACGCCGTGTTCGTCGCAGAAAACGCCGTGTTCGGCGCAGAAAACACCGTGTTCGGCGCAGAAAACACCGTGTTTGGCGCAAAAACGCCATGTTTGGCGCAGAAAACGCCGTGTTTGGCGCAAAAACGCCATGTTTGGCTCAAAAACGCCATGTTTGGCGCAGAAAACGCCGTGTTTGGCGCAGAAAACGCCGTGTTTGGCGCAGAAAACGCCGTATTTGGCGCAAAAACGCCATGTTTGGCGCAGAAAACGCCGTGTTTGGCGCAGAAAACGCCGTGTTTGGCGCAAAAACGCCGTGTTTGGCGCAGAAAACGCCGTGTTTGACGCAAAAACGCCATGTTTGGCGCAGAAAACGCTGTGTTCGCCGCAGAAAACGCTGTGTTCGGTGCAGAAAACGCCGTGTTTGGCGCAGAAAACGCCGTGTTTGGCGCAGAAAACGCCGTGTTTGGCGCAGAAAACGCCGTGTTTGGCGCAGAAAACGCCATGTTTGGCGCAGAAAACGCCATGTTTGGCGCAGAAAACGCTGTTTTCGCCGCAGAAAACGCTGTTTTCGGTGCAGAAAATGCCGTGTTTGGCGCAGAAAACGCAGTGTTCGGCGCAGAAAACGCGTGTTCGGCGCAGAAAACGCGTGTTCGGCGCAGAAAACGCCGTGTTCGGCGCAGAAAACGCCGTGTTCGGCGCAGAAAACGCCGTGTTCGGCGCAGAAAACGCCGTGTTCGGCGCAGAAAACGCCGTGTTCGGCGCAGAAAACGCCGTGTTCGGCGCAGAAAACGCCGTGTTCGGCGCAGAAAACGCCGTGTTCGGCGCAGAAAACTCTGTTCTCAACGTCAGTGTTGCTTGTGCCGTCGGTGTATCGAAGCGTGAAGTTTGGAACTCAGCTTTGTAGTGATCAAACCTGACGTGTTTCTTGGCGACATTTTGAGTTGCGGGGTGGAAACTCCATGTTGACCGCGGTTCTGAACACAAACTGCGAACTTTTGCAGTGGTTGTAGGTGATACGAACGCGTTAGATCTACTGACTGTACAGTTAGGAGTGACACATGCACTACAAATGTCTCGTACAAAGCTAATAATATACTCTATTGATAATATTAATGATACAGTAGTAATAGAGCTCCTTTTTATTATTACATTGGCTGAATATATCTGAAGGAATCACCCTCGTTCGATTGTTCACTTGTAAGATAGCCTTTGTATTATTATTACCGATACCATCTCTCTGCTTAGCGTTGTCCATAGAAAAAGTGTGCCTAGAGAGACCTTTAAGATGTTTTTAATATTAATGTTGATAATACTAGGCCTGGTTGTCTTTACCAGCCAGGCTGATTAGACGAAACGCGAGCGTCAATGCATTTTGTCTCGGCGAACATCCGACATGCTTCTTTTGAGACTTGTTCAGCAAAGCAAGCATTTTTATCATTGTTACAGCGGGATTATCTAACAATCACGTCGTTGTAGTGGCACCACCAGCAGTGTAAGTTTTACTAAGTCAGCCTTTTATGGCAAGTTTCTATTTTTTAATGAGATTTGAGCATAAAGAACACTGCAACCTTGCAGGTCTGTCCAACACCAGGACTCTTATCATGTAGCGTAGCCACGTTGACTTGAAAAACTGACCCTGCCAGCTGTACTGCTATACCGTGGCGTGAATTGTTTGAATATCTGACCCCTGCGAGTGTGGAGGGTCTACATGGGGCAGTATTTTCATGCTCTGTTAACGTTTTGCCTTGGAAAGTGAGGGCGAGGGCTGAAAGGAGGAGCGGCAAGAGGTTGTCCTGGTCAAAGTTACAATAAATCTGTGTCGGTAAGCGTGAATAATTAACCTGATACTCAATTCTCCACGACCTAAGCACGCGGCAGTGTTAAGCGTTAGCTTTTAATGCCTACTGCAATTTTTTAGCTCCCTGCAGTAGTTGACACAGAACAAAAAAAGCCTATCGAGATGGTTAAACTGAAATATGCCGCTCAATTTCTCAGTGACCAGAATGCTTCTGTTTAACTGTATTTCTTCAAATGCACAATAACCTGGCGTTTCACAGGCGAAGTGACATTCCGCCTTTCCTTCCTGCACCTCGCTCACTCTACCGACCCTGAAAGTTTTTTTCGAAGACGTGATATGTTCCATCATGACCACGTCTTTTTTTTAAATATATTAGTGATACGGGACGAGAACAGGGTTGACAGACCTGCCATAACACTTTTTTGCTCCCTGGCATCGGTACATTCTTGAATGAGAGGCGATAATGATGGAACAAATCTTGACGTGTGTTAGCGAGTAATGGGCAGAATGGATTCAAAGTTAGTGCTCGTGTTTTTCATTACCCGCGTCCTTTCATTGATGCGCATTTTTAATCCTGTACGCGTTAGCTTGTGATCGCGTTTTCCAACGTGTTACTTTGTCGCCACGTGCAGCTTGCTCGTGTTAGTGTTCCAAATTACATTGACGTGGAAACTCATTTCGTGGCTCGCCAGAGTTTACGCTAAGATAGGGTATCCTATCTGCCTGCCACAGTATCGTAGCTCCTCTTTCGGTGCGCGTTGTCCCGCCGCTGTGGTGGGACAACGACTGTGTATTCGAAGATTCAAGCGATTCGTTTAATCCGTCGAGCACTTGTGCTCCTCACAAAGCATCATTGCAAGACCACCTTCCCACACAATCTGCAGGCCTGTCTCGAGAAGCGCGTCATCTCTTCTCGGGAGTTTCTTATGCAGAACTTTCTGAGCTACAATCAACGCTTACTGTCGTAACTTTTCGATGTCTTAGTTTGATTTTAAAACACTTTTTATATCTTAACCACATACTTCCCTATCTTTCCCTTCGCATACTGCTTTCCTACTTTTTTAATGTACGTTCATTTCATGGTTAGCTATTTTTCATCGATTACTCCTCAATTTTCGTGAACTGTTCTCATTTTTATGTCGAAATTAGTTGCTCTGTTCTGACCACAAGAATCTGCGAAATCCCTACGTCTAGGCTTGTTATCTGCCAAATCCGGTGCTAATTGTGATGCTCTTAGTGTTTTGTTGCCTCTTTGAAGAAATGTCTTGCATTCAGTAATGTTCTGTCTTACCAGTGATTATTTTAAAATTCCACGCTACTGAAGGTTTTGTTGGGCGGCTCTTGCAAGATCCTGTTGTCCTTGAGAAGTCTTATTCTATTCCAGCGTTTGGAGGAGTGTAGTACGCGATAGATTATCGCATTGTGCACCTTGTAGTATTTCAAACCACCTATTAAGCGGAGATTGTATTCGTTTATTCCGTCGGGAACTTATTTCTCTTCAGGAAGCGCTGGGTCGGCATCTATTCACTTCAGTCTGCTGTGGGCGAAGTTTTTCGTTTCGTGAAACGTGAAAGAGACCTTAGCTTATCTGGGTCTGAGGGTAACTTCTGGGATTATCGTTAATACTACTACTGTCGTCCCTAGTAAATAGGGAGTTGCCTTATAATTTATGTGAGGGTTGTTGCTTAGAGCCAAGGGCTCTCATCGTTCTCCAGAATGACGTCAACAGCCAGTGATGGAGTCTGTAACAGCATCGTAGCAGTCTGTTGTGGGTTTAGTTTACATTCAACTGTGCCTTCCCTGTCTTTTTTATATTTTTCTGGTTTTGTTTGTAGAGTATTGGGGCCTAACTAATGAATTATCTTGCTCGAGCGCCATCCTTCACACGTCGTCTTACGGCGTCGTTCGATGAGTTTTTGCCGGCAGAAGAGGGCGTGGCGAAACCCTGTTTGCTTTCTTGGTGCAGATCGAGTGATGCCTTTGCCGAGTTTTGCTGACGATTTTAATGAGCTTGAGACGAGAGTTAAAACTTGATAATAAACAGAGGTTACTTTCATTGTTTTCATTCATGTTTGCTCTGACAATGGACACCATTTCTTTCAAGGAACGAATGTCAGCTATGCTGCTCCTACTCATCTCATCAATTTTTTATACTCACTGCTGCTTCTGGAAGTCGTACGAGTTCTTGTAGTTACTACTTGGGTTGAGGAGCCTATGCAACACACAAGGCTCAGAGAAAGTCCCGCTGATTGGCTATAGATAGAATTAGTTACGTTGGTGCATGATTGCAGTGCATGTTTAACTGAAAACAGACCCGACTATTTGTTGAAATATTACGATTACATTTCCTAATGATGAAAAACTGGTCATGGAAAAGAAAAAGTTACACTCAGCGAAGCGCTGAGCGTGTTTACGGCTCCTTTCGTAGGAAATTTTGATCCACCCTGAGGCTGCAACTCTAGTTTGTTGTGCAAGTTACGCCGGGTAACTGCACTATGTGATAATGCCCGAAATATCTCAACGGCAATATTCGCTCGACAAAAAAGACTTTCTATGAAGCATGACTGGTATGTCCAGTTGTTGCAATATTATCAGCGGGTTGATTTTTCTGGTATACAAGTACAAATGTTTTATTTCTATAATTGTATCTCTTTACATGCTGCAAGAGTTTCCATTCGCGATTATTTGTACGGGATTGTTGTTCTCGAAGGCACGTGCTCGAACATTGATTTATTTTATCATGGTAGTTCTTTTTCGGAAATGTTAATGACTGCTCTAAGATTTCCGAGTATGCAACTTACTGCTAACAATTTGTTACGCTCGTCCAAATCTCAACAGCGTTTGCTTTCCTCAGCAACCGTTTGCTTCTCGTGATGTCAATTGATGCGATGATGAGAAAATTGATAGCGTTCGCTCCAGAAATGTGAGAGTTTACAGGAATAAAAAGCGTCGCCTAACTCGATTGATGATAGCAGCTGGAGCAGTTCATGCTGAGTCCACTCGCACGTACCTGAGTCTAGCTTGTAAAAGAACTGAACAAACTGAATAGCCTAAGATTCTTGTACCCTTACAGTTATGCCAACAAACTTTTACCGTGTTACCAAATTTTCTCTTTGTCTACGCCAAGTTGTGTTTTATTTTGGCTCATAAAATGCATTTACTTTGTTTGTCGTGAAATTATCGCTCCTTTCAGCCTAGAATTCCCAACTCTGACCTCCTTACTCGACTACTCGTAGTTTTGTTTTTATCCGTCGAAGTTTCCTTATTAATTCACCCCATTTACTCGCATTGTAATGCACTGGACGAAATAGTCCTGCAGCTTTTTTCGGGGGGGAGTGGAATCCCTCAAACGTTTGTTGATGAAATTTTGGAGCGTTTCTCAAGCAGGTCATGCCAATCTCACGTTGTTTGTGGTCTTATGAGAGGTGATATGTTACCCACAAGTTCCGTGCAGCAGCTTCTTGACTCTGGTTACGAGAATCTGATGAGAGTAGCTTTGTTGTCCATGTTTTTTCTTTTACTTGGAGTTGAACTTCCTGCACTTGAACAGTCGCTTCGTTATGTCTACCTCACCTCCATTCTTCCCGGTGTCTGTGATCTTCCAAGATTTATGCATAACTTCAGGGCTTAATGAAGATTCGTCATGAAATCTGGATTAATATTTGCCGGGTCTGAATGATGCATATGGAAGCGTTAAAAGTTTCCTGAGTTAAAGTCATGTCAGAAGACTAGGCGGAAGCCTGTATGCCATGCTCCTTCCTGGCCAAGTCCCCCCTTACTAATGTTGCAAATTCCTACCTTCAGTAACTTACTTTTGGGACTTTTTGTTCTATGTTGGATAAAGTATTTATCTTTTCTATAGTATGCTATTGCATCTCTGGGAGGGAAGAATAGCGAGTTTATCCTCGCCAGAATAGTTTTGTCGATGAATGGTTCTGATGTACATCTTTCGCTGGCAGTCGCAAGTCTGTAGCTTTTTGTAGGATCTGATCCGTGCCCAGAATTGGCCATTCGGTCGACTTTATTATTGAGTTTCTTTTTCTCGCTCTTCGAGTAGGATGGGGCATGGAGGTGACTTGTTATTCCGACCGTTTTCTTGTTCACCGTGAGCCAACCCCAGACGAAGTGCGTCAATTACTCAGAGAGAACGCTACATAAAGTTTTTCTTGAAAGTTATTAGCTATTTATTCGTAATTTTTCCTCAAAATGGGTTTCACAATGTTTCCAGTTGACAATATTAAAGCGGTTTGTTTCAAACCACAGGGTGTGGAGCTTCTATCCTTCCACGGACTCTTCAACTTCTGTGCCGTGTTTCTTGAAGTCTACCAACATTTGGCGAACTTCCTCGAAATAGATCATGCATCTTCGTAGTGCTTGCCATCCGTAAATTGAAGATAATCCCTCGGTAAATTGAAGAGAGCCCCTTAGTTTATATAAGACCGACCCTCGTTATTACAAAGCCACTCCCTGAGTTAATACAATATTGATTTTTGGTTTTCAGAAGGGTTACGGTCAGCCAAACTTGTCATGTTCTTATTCCTCGATAAAGAGGGGCCAGTGAAGGGGTTCTGTGACCACTGATCTCTGAAGAATTATTCAGTTCATGTCTTTAAATTGTGGCACATTGAAGAGAAAAGCCTGGCTAGTTCTCGCATAGCCCCATGGAATATTTTTGTTTTGAAGAACCGAACCACATAACTCGTTGAGTGTAAACAGAAACTACCAAAGCTTCAATTTTCTTAAACAAGCCATAGTTTGTAATTGGTTCCTAATGTTTTCCCCATGACCACCACCAAATCTTTCGATATGAAATCTAGGAAAGTGCAAAGCTGTTTGTATGTTGTTAAGGGAAAACACTGATAAGTTTCTCAGTTGTCTTTTGGTTCGAGTCAGCGTTACTCTGACAGTTGACTGGATAAACCCGTAGAATTGGTTTGTAATTATTCGCTCACAATAAGCGAAGAGTATTGGGAGGCAGAAACGAATTTATTTATATTTCTCATTTTAGATTGAAAGATGGGTATTTGTGTGGTGAAGTAATTATTTTTTTGTGGATTCGCATCGATTTTTGTTTTCGATGATGATAAGTTGCTTCGCAGGCTGGAGGCTCGCAACGTATCGCCTCGTGTTAATCCATTCGTGAAAACTTCTTAGTCCCTCCATTAAAATTATACGGTATCAGTCCGTAGGTATGATTTAAATTTCTGTGTCTTTTGGGTGATTTTTCACCCATGTGTATATAATTAGATAACTTACGGTATTGAACTTATGTATGCCATTAGTTCTGTACATAGAAGCTAATTGAATACAACTTGTTTATGTGTATGCATTCTTTTACTGATAAATTCATTTTGTTGTATAAAGAGTAGGCTTTGTATGATCATTATTATTATTATTATTCTTTGTTGGAACATTCACGTATGATAATTGAGCGTTGTCTCTCTTATTTTTTTGGCCAATGTTAACGCTCTGTTATACTGGTATCTTTCTTCGACCATAGCCGATATAGTGAGCACCATGATGTGGTCGTTTGATTACCCCGTCTCGATAATCGATAATGTCATACATCACTATTTCATAAGGATTGGGTACTTTGTGTGTTGCCTTTCAGTATCTTTCGAAAGTTGCTGCTTCAATTTTAATTATAAATCCGCAGTTGAAATGAATTTAATCTCTGTGAGAGCTGTTGAGCTGTTGTGGGAGGAAACTTGAAAAAGAAAACCCTCAAATTTCTGAAAAGTTCTGGGAAAATCCGTAATAAGTATTCTGAAATCCCTAACAAATTGAAACAGCCGAGAGAATAATAGTAAAATTGTACCTCCTTTGTTCGTCATAAGCCCCCTCAGGGGGATACAACTGTTGTATCTATGGGAATTAGCGCTCCCAGGCGAACAATGTGAGGGCCCGAGCTGAAGGTTAGGTAGGCTTTCTTTTTGTTAAAATAACATGGGTTATTGTTTTGTTACGGACCATCTTTTTTCGGTTCACTGCTGTCCTGTATTTTTCAGCACCTACTACTTTCTTCTTCAACTTTGATCTTGTTTCATGAACTTCTTTCTCATCTTACTGTTTCTATGCCCTTTCTGCATAGATTCCGCGTTCCCTTAACTCCATACTAAATGGTGCCTTCTTCCTTCCTCTCTTTGGATCTCATTTGTTGAGGATAGGGAGGCTTAAACTAACTAATAATCTAATCTACTCTGGTCGTCATAAGTAATAAGTAAAATGAAAAGGCTTAAAACACAATGTGCAGTCGTTTAAATTCGGGCGCATGTGAAGAAAGCCTCATGCATAGATTCAAAGTGTTCCCATACGGACAAAAAAATCAGATGCTGTCCGGTCATGTGCCCGAAAATTATTTCTTTTGTTATAGATGAACCCATCCTTTCAATTTGAACCAACACAGGTGTAGTATGCTGATGGTGCAGACTGAGTGAGTGAAATAAATAAAAACAATACAATCATGAGGAGGTCACAAGAAATTGGTTCATGATGGCTTTAGAGATTACTTTCGAACTCTAACTTGTGGCAGAAACTGGTCATGGAATTGTTCAGTCTTGCACTGTTATGTCTGTATATAATCTGTTTATTTCATATTAGTGTTTCTTTAACACACCTTTTTTAAATTAGAAAACAATGTAGGATGTGATGCTTGATATACTTTTCGTGCTGCATAAAGTTTTAAAATTTTTATGAGAATGTGTTTGAAGAAAATATGAATCAATGTTAAGATTTAAACAACTGGAATACGCTGTATATTGTTTATCAAACTTCACTGATACTATACCTGAAAATGATGACGTATGATTTTAAATTGTACGTTCTTTTTTTAGTAAGAATTGCGTAAATCAATTAATGAGAAATTTACTTATTCAGAAAGAACACAACTTACGGCCGACACCCTTAATTTTATCAACAGAAATGTGATTAGTGCAATGTATCGGAACTGGCAGAGAAAACAATGCCTTAGCTAGCTGGTTTTCTGGTGGTTCAATAGAGCAACTACTTCTATTCCCGATCTTGCCCTTCCGCTTGCCAACTATTACTGATCACTATAACTTCAAATTAACTTTCTGTTACAGAAAATTTTTATACAATTTTTAAACGAATTTCTGCACAAGAGGTAGATTTCTCCTCGCAGTGAAAGTGCGTGATTATTTTGGATTTACAAGGCTTTTCAAAAGTTGTGTCATTGGGTTCAATATGAAACTAGAATTCTTGCACTCTTTCGACATTTTCAAAACTGTTAAAAGTTATGAGCCTATTAACTTTATAAACACAATACGACTAAATTCAATTATGCTTCTCATAATTTTGGCGAAGCTTCTCTCGACCAAAGCGATGAAAGCAGCCTGAAGATTTGACAACATAGAGAAATTTCTTTCGGAACGTAGGTCATCATAGACTACATCAGCATCAGACAGTAATGAAAAAATTGGAGAACATATTGTTAGATATTATTTTATTGTTGAATAAAACTAAAGATGAGCCAATCTAGTCAGTGAAACTTCTACATTTGAGAAAAACCATTTACCATGAGCACATGAATCATTACTTCAAAAATAACAATGAAATATATCTTGACGGTTTTTTCAAATTTCAATCTATAACTTCACAAAACTATAACTTTAAAGTATTTTTCTAATAATGTTGGAATTATTGTCAAGATTCTTAACGAACTTTTTACGAGGAATCAAGTAGGTATTATTTGTTAACGAACTTCATGCGTCTCTGGAAAAGAATAGACCAACTGTGCCCTCACTTTGGATTTATGTCCAATTGATGATTATTTTTTTCTTAAAATAGACTGAATTTTAATACTATGATGATAATGCGTGTATCAGTATATGTTTACACTGATACTATTTTTATGAGTGGACTATCACCAATCCTCACGATAAATTTTGCCTGTATTCTCTTTTTCTCTAACGTTTTCAAAAGTGTTTTCCTACAAACTGCAGTTTACAGTTTCCATTGCCGTTTCATCTTGAACACTTGAAGTATGCGCACAGTTGAAGCTCGTCCATTGTACGGTATTTTCTACCCGGAAGTTCGGAAGTAGATAGCAACTGCACTTCCGATTGATGATGAAATATTGAATGATTCACTGTTTTTACTATTTGTTATTTAATATGTGTACAAAAAATCATTTGAGAAATTACATGCATAAAGGCACAACGTAAAAACCTGTCCTTTGTATGTACGTTTGAATCGATGATCAGCTGATCGTACTACGACGCAATGTGTTGCTGGTGATAGTGGAGCGTTGAGACGCTCAGATTATCTCGCGAATTATTTGTTGTATTGTTGTTGTACCCGAAATATTTGTTGTATTGTTGTTGTACCCTAATTATTTGTTGTATAAACCCTCGAACGCTTATGGGGATATGATTCGTTGGTAGTTGATAAAAAAAGCATACCTTGTGCTGGAGTTTTTTGGATGGTTAGACGTTCACTGTAGGCCTAGACCAAATTGCGCAGATGGTAGGGCCTAGTGCATTTTTTAGAAGTGCTTTCCTTTCCACTGGTCATCATTTTATGCTATATTTAAATCATTGTTTTTTACATATGTTTTCCAATATAGGAATGAAATAATGATTGCAAGGTTTTCAGAAATTCTGGTATATTTTCTCTGACAACTGGTTATTAATACTTACTTGAATTTTTCCACAATATAGGGCTAGACTCAATTATTTGAGGAAATTAATTTTTTATTGCTAGATTGCAGATTTGAGTTAACAAATTTATCTATGTATTATTGTAGTTACAACTTTGGGTCAATATTGATTTTAGGCACCTCACGGAAATTAAGAATTCCGTTCCAAACAATCACTAATGGAACACATTTAAAAGCATTTCACAGGAATGTCATTCTGCATGCTGATGCATTATTTTTTAATTATTCAACTTTGAAGTTGGCTTTTGCGTGTCAAGTGGAATTTAATTAATAACGGAAGCTAACCCCCATCACAAACATAAACAGGTTGGCTTGTGAGGGGGAGCCACAGTTCTTCTAGTAGAAATTATGAATAAAGGTTCTAACCCACCCATTAGGATCATATCTGCAACTGTGTTTACATCAGCTCCAAGATGGTAGTGACCGTACCAGGTGGCCACCATTTTGGAGCTGATGTAAACACAATTTCGGACGTCCTTCTAATGGGTGGGGTCCATTTCAGATCTTATGATCTGGGCTATATGTTCTTTCTTCATTTGCAATTGTATGGTCCCAACTATTTATTGAATCACTTTTTTTTATCATTGTGGTGTTCATTTAACTGTTTACTTCTCCTTTCAGTGGCCTGATATTCATTTGTTTGAACTCTGTTTTGATGACTTTATGCTTTTCAGATTTCCCATTGTACATATCTATATCATGTCAGATCACAGAAGGCAAAACAGTAGAGGAAGGTGCACTGTGCTCAAGGTAATGTCAATGTTAGTTGTGCCTTATTGTTAAAGACTTCAATTTTGTGTAAGCTTTACTTTTATAGTTCTGTTTTGCCCAGTATATATGCTATTACTTGAACTTGAAGGTCTTCTAAGTGATTCATAGAAAGCAAGTTTGTTCAGTTGACTTAGCAGCACTAAATATTCTAAATGTGAAGGAAAATTGAGCATGTGACTGTGGTAAATGTAAATAAGTGGATGAGAAGTTTTGAATATCACTGCATATTTTTATTTTCATGGATTATGTTTCCATGTGGTATGTAGGAAGAAAATTAGGTGACAATGTACAGTGTTAAAAGTGTTCTTTCAGTATGATTAAAGTCTTGGATCTTTTGTTTGTAGGTGAATTTTGCCATCAGTTGCAATATTGAAACTTCTTATTTTGCCATCAGTTGCAATATTGCAAATACCAAAATCCTCAGTGTAACATTAAAAGATGGCATTTCCATGCATTTAAATATTTGACATTTTATCAGGATAAGTTTTGTTAGGATAGGATAGGTTAGCTTAGATTAGGATAGGCTAGGTTAGCACAGGTTAGGTAATACTGACAGAATTTTTTCTCGAGTCTGCTTAACGATGACATTGTCCATGGAATCTCCACGGGTCCTGCTACTATCTAATAACACCCTTGGTTTATTTGGAGTCTGCTTCTTCCATTTTCTTTGTCACACTCATGAGGAAAGTTATAGTGACCGTATCATGTGATACGAGTTTCACCAGTGCGCAAGTACAAGAATATTTTTCATCACGGGTGCTGTTTGGATGAATACATTCGTTGGGCACCACATTTGGAAAATTTGTTCAAGAAAGTTAGTGAATCCCGTCATTTTTGAGGGGCTGTGCGTACTTCTAATGAAATAAAGAGCCTATTCATACCTAGTAAATTAGTTAGCTAACTGTTGAATGAATTATAGCGTTTAATCAAGCCCGCTAACTGAATTCACTACTTTGAATTCCTGATGAGTTACGTACGGTCATAACTGAAAACTTTGTAGCATGAATAGGTAAACCCTGTAGCAACATAAAATTATTATACTTTTACGACTAAAACCTATATAGTTTGACCTAATGTCCATTTCTAAAGTATGTGACAGGCTAACAAAAACAAAACCAATTTAATAAAGTTGAAAGTGCATTTGAAAGTTTTTTGTGAATTTAATATAGAAGTAGCTGAAAATTCTATTTAATTTAGCTCGTAAATCGTCAAACATTCCGAAGCTAAGACTTTATTTTAATTTAGCATGTATATCGCCGTTCATAATGAATCATGCATTTTTCTTCTATGTTAAGATGTTTGAAAAATTCACAAACAATCTTATAGTTGAATACATCTGAACGGGTCAGTTGATTGCTTTAATCGCAACTTGATGAATTTAAAATCGAGGAAAATTCCAAGGAACTTAATCATATTTACCAGGAATACGTTTCGGAGTCCATCTCCATCATCAGTCCGTAAAAGTAAATTTCATTGACTACAACAAAAGAAAAAAGAAAATGTTGGATACAGTCATCAAAGGAAATCACGAGAACAAAAAAAAATCAAAACATGTCCCAGAGAAAATAAAATCGACATGATCTACTTACAATTTGCAATGGGTAGGAACTGTCAGAATTGTTGAGGGCCGGTTTTCATTTAAAAATATGCAGCGACTCTAAAATTCCGAGGTTACATGTAGATGAAGCCTAATCTAAGATTTTGAAGTCCGCAGATGATATCGGTTCGTTGCATTTTACTGCGTGATTACGTACGAATTGTGCGAATTGGTTTCCCGTGTGGAAGCTTCAACCCCGATGTTCGGCCATTCTGATATACAAATTTTGTGCCGTCATGCCGACGTACGACGATATGCACTGCACACAACTGTACAACTGTAGGAATAAATCAGAAAGGCTCGCTTCTCCATCAAAGCGTATCCTTGTACCGGAATTGTACAATTTTAAGGCTGCTTCTTCCTGTTGAAGCTAGATTGACCCATGGGAAAATTCCGTCAACATTATCTAACCTATGCTATCCTAATTCTATGTCGTGACCTGCATCGCCGCAAAGCACGTTCACAACGCGGAGGCCTAGCAACATTACTTTACATGGTAGCAACTGCAGTTCATGTAGGTCCTACACCACTAATGAGTTGTCCACTGTTGCCAATACGTGGGACGGAAAGTCGGGTAGGTTTAAAATGTTTATGCCGAGCACATATGCACAAGAACACATAAAGATCACTTTTGACTTGGAGTTCCCCTCCGGTGACAAATCACCATTACTCAAAAACGATTACTTTGGGCACAGCTTTTCTCAAAATTACTATATTTAATTTAATGTTTTTTAATTATTCAATATGGCCTGAAAGCTGTACAAAAGCGACATGGTTAGGAAAAATGCGCAAATTACTGCGATCACAACAACCTATCCAATACTACTAACCCATCCTGATAAAATTTCAAACATATCAATGCATGTACAGACGATCTTTCAATGTTAAACTAATGTATTCGGTATCAATGATACTGCAAACTCAGACATCCTATGTTTAAGAAGCGGACACCGAACAAATACATAAACAAACATACAACGGGTATTATTAGGTTAGATGATTGTAAAAGTATCGGTAGTAGTATCGGTCAAAGTATCGGTATTTTCAAGTATCGGAGTATCGGTATGGGTCAAAAAATGGGTATCGGTATCGGCCAAAAAAATGGTATCGGTACATCACTACTCTAAATATCATATGCGTATAAAATTTATACTCTGATTCCTTATGAACAAAATGTCTCATTACTTTCTTTGTTTAAAATTTGAGCATTTATCTTGTGTAGTTTCCATTTGGTTATTTTCTCTTGTTTATTCTCTGACCTGTTGACCTTAAAATAAGCATCAACACTGTACTTCAAAGGTGGCTTATATTAGATAGTGCCTTACAGCTGCTGCATTAAGTACAAAGCGCAGGTCACCAAGCCATACCAATGTTTTCTTAATAAATATTTTTTAGAATAGTAGAAGCATAGCTGGAGGAAAATTGTATGTGATTAAGATCTCAAAATAATTAGAAAAGTATTTCCTGCCACTATTAGCATGTTTGCTGCTCCTTAATGGAAATGTGCATGAGAGCAATACCTAAATTTCAAACAATGGAATATGTATTAAAGTGCTTTAAAAAATTTATTACTTCGCTTGAATCGCAATGTTAATACCAATTTAAAAGCGAAGAATATGCTAATAAAACTAGTCATATTTACTGAAATTGAGAAAAATTTTTGTTTTCAATTTTGTTTGTTCTCAATTTGAGTAAATGACTAGTTTTATCAGCATTTTCTTTGCTTTTAAATTTGTAAAGTGCTTTAAGTGGTAGCAAATACTGCTGGAGCAATGCTGGTATTTGTAAAAAATTTCACTGTAAAGTTCCATTTCTCTTATGAATTTTGAAGCAAAAAATTGAGCTGAGTTCAGAGGATTGCAATATTTTAATTTTGATTTTGCAAGCATTACTTTGGTCATTAATGCTTTGCACTTTGCTTTATTTGAAGGTAAACTGCATTGCTCAGAAGTGTTCAAATGCTCCGTACCATCCAACATTGTTTAGGCTGTGCATATTCCTCCTTGGACTTCCAAAACCAATTTTTCTAGAGAGAGAGTGTTCAATGCATTTTGAAGAGTTTCTGCCATTTGGTGAAAAGCTATTCTCTTTAGTTTCTCTCAGGCAAGTAGTTAAGTATTTGTTTTTGTTTGGATGCCTGAAGATGGTCATTATAAGCTTAAAATTGTTTAAGAATATGTTGTGGGTTCTATGTTATAACTAATTCATTTCCTTCATTCTTTTGAAGGGATTACTAGTGTATTGGGGCTTAGAGTATTGTTTCTTTTACATTAAGTGCATGAAAATACTCCTCTGCAACTTGGAAGCTCTGACTAATGAACTCGCTAAATTTGTCACGTATTATACCTGCAATCAAGCTTCTCGGCATTGTCTAAAATACTGCTCTAATTAAACAGAAATGTTTTTTAAATCATTAATCAGAGGTTAAATGCAACTATCTGTATGTTCATTCTCTATACATATAGCTTTTCATCATTTTTGGTTTTTATGTAAAACAAACTGTGTATCCCAACTAGTAATTGATCATCATGTTAAATGCACTCCCTCTTGGAGTTGGTATTGCTTAGAATTTAATTTTAGATACATAAATCAAAAGAATCCAGCACTTTTTTCTAAGATTATTGCTATTTAATTGTAAACTTGCTCTCCCTAAATGCACATAACAGCTAGATGAGAGAAGCAATTGCAGTCTATGAGCAGTAGACCATTTTTACTGCCCTGTTCATTGATGCTTCTTTTTCAGGTTGTTATACTGGGGGATGGAGGAGTGGGCAAGTCTTGCCTGATGAACAGATTCGTGTCCGACAGATTTGACGAGAACTCTTTCCACACAATTGGAGTAGAGTTCCTCAGTAAAGAAATAGAGCTCAATGGAGAAATTTATTCCCTACAGGTGAGATGCATTGGGCTCATGCTACCATACACCTTGTGGTGTGCTCTCAGCTTGTAGTCAATTGATTTATTGTGGTTAATATAGTGTGATGCTATACTGAAAGGGGTTCTGAATATTACATTTTATCTGAAACTTAAAGGGCTTGTTTTCTATCTTAATACTTTCTTAATGAACTGTTTAAAAAGTAGTGCATGCCAGAGATTTGAACTTTCCAAGCCCCTATAAGTTGAGTGAGCTATTTAGAATGCTGTGATCTTTCTTCTAGGATTAAGGAATAAGAATATTAAGATGCTTTCATACTGAAATTTTGCATAACGTTTCAGATCTGACCTCATCAGAGATAGATAACTATTTTATCTGTGGGAATTAGTGCTCCCATGCAAAAAATGTGAGGTCCTGAGCTTCAGGCTGTGTAGGTCTTATTTTTTGTTGAAGTAGAATAACCTTTTTATTTTATTATGGGATTATCATTTCCAGGTCCCCTGCTATTTCTAGCACCTACCACTGGCTTCTGTCACTTTTTATCTTGTTTCATGAACTTCTTTCTCAACTTACTGTTTCTGTACACCTTGTGCATAGATCCTACCTTCCCTTTACTCCATACTGAATGGTGTGTTCCTCATTCCTCTTTGGAATGCCATTGTTGCGGTTAGGGAAGCTTACACTAACATCTAATTGAACAGAGTGAATGTAAATTGAACAATGCAAAATAATTAGAATAGGTTAGCAAAGCCTAATAGTAAAGAGTGCCGGTTCTTTGTGTATATGATTTGATACCCGGCTGTATGAATACTGTTAGTTCCTGCTGTGAAATGAAAGTTTTCGAGTATTTTCCTCCTTTCCCTGGTCCTCAAATATTGATCAGCTCAAATCGCATTAAGGCCATGTGAAGGCAATAGGTTTAGGTTAGTTAGGTTTGTCTAGCTTATGCTGTGGGGAATGAGGTCCCTATGAGAGACGTTTCTGTTTTTGTGCCTTTTTTACTATCACTTCTCTGTGTTTCTTCTCTTCTTTCTTAACATGTCAATGACCAGGTTATTTTGTGTGATGACACATCTTGTTCTTAGATTCTGTTCCCCTCAGTCTATACTAAATAGTTCTTTCTCTTTCCTGTGAGAACATTTTTCAAATGGAAATTGCTATTAACTACCATTATAGGGTAATTTTCGAATAGCCGGTCGGTTCAAATCGTCGGTCATTCTTACTTAATTTTAAATTTTCACGCTCGGTAGCTATCTAAAAACTCTACCCGCAAGGCCTGTAGTGGTGTAATCTGCTACGGGGTGGCTTTTGGATTGCTACCGATCGTCAAAATTGAAAATTAACTTGGAATGACCGACGATTCGAAACGACCGGCCATTAAAAAATTACCCTACTACTACTTACTGGCTCAACAAGAAGTAATTCCATTATTGAAGACGTTTAAAATTTATTACAAGAAAAGTAGTACTTGAAAGTAAATTTCAGCAAAGTAGGTAGTGGTTCAAGTTCTGTTCCCCATGTTATGCCAGAAGCTTGTTAACCTCTTCCCCAACAATTTTTTTCTTTAAAATGTTTCTTTTTCAGACTAATTTTTAATTTTGGTCCTAGATAGTACTTTTTTTTGATGCTGGTTATGAAAACAGTTTGTAATTATTTTTTCTCCCCATTTTTGTGGTATACTTTTTATTTTGAAAATATCTTTGTCAGCCAAAACGAGTCAACTCGTCTTTCTATAAACCATATTTTTTTTACTATATTTTCTCAATTTTTCTTAAAATTTTATTACCAAATGTTAAGAGAAATAAAAAGCTATTTTATTTTTAATTTTTATTATAATTGTTTACCAAATATCTTGCAGTAATTATAATATACATGATAAATGTAATTCCTTTTTCCGGCATTTTTATTATGAACAAAATCAACTGAAAACTGTAGTTTGTTAGCAAAAATATAAAACAAATAAATTTTATTTACACATAAAAGAATAGTATTTCCTCAGAAAGTTTCTAGGTGAAATTATTTAGAATGGTACTTTTCAAAATGAATGCAGATGTGGATGCAAACAACACCTATCCGACGACAAAGGCTGTCGGAGCAAGTTTAGTAACAATGTCCTTGAAATCCCACAGCTCTACCCTATCGCCTGTGCCAGGCGAACGATTTGACGAGAATACCCGTTTCACACGTAGAATGGCTTACAAAGGCTTAAAATCGACGAGTATATACGTTGTAGCTGGTTTTTGAAGGTGTTTTAGACGAGTATACTCGTCAACGGCTGAAAAACGAACATTTTGTGAAAACGTGTATACTCGTTTCTGCCGGGGAAGGGGTTAAGTTAAAACATTGAATTAAAACATTGAAGGGGTCAAGTTAAAACAATGTCAAGTGGATTTATATTCCTTTTGAATAAAATCACAGATTTTGGGTAAAACCTTGTGTGAAATTTATTGAATAAATCTATTCTGAATTTCTAAGAAAGAGAAGTGAATTAAGATCATCTAAGCAAGCTCTGTACCAACACAAACTGCTCACATAAACGTTTGAAGGAGCTCTGGCTCACTACACTCATGAGGTGCTCGAGTGAAGCTCAAAACAGACAATGCTATGAGGAGTAGCAAATCGGTTTTCAACAAACAAGGTCAGTTGATTACTGGTTTCTTGGTGGATAAAAGTTACCTGTAAGACGCGGCAAATTAAATTAGCCGTAGGCATTATTCTGCTGCATAACGGCGTCTCTTAATACCAAATATTTGTAGACGAAAATGAACGGCATAACATTGAGCTGAGAATGCATTTCTATAGTTTGTGTTTTAGGTCAGAAGTCAGTCATTTCAACCTAAAGAGGAAAGCAATGAGTAATTTTGAGGCATTTGAAACTGAGAGTTTGAGCTCGTAGCTATAGAGATATTCTGTGCTGGTATGCAGCTCTGATACTATCGCAAATCAATAACTCAATTGCCCCGAGGTCGCCGCCGACGCAAAGAAACAAAATAATCGTTTTTTTTTTACCCATATCACACAAAGAGATGTTATCCGTAGTTTAGATGGAAAGAGAGAGATACAAACTTCACTGTATTGTGGTGAACAGTAGTAGCAGGTGCACAGTGCCTGCTACTTGAGACGCTTTATTCTAGTGCACGTGCTTTTATTTTCCTGTTCTGAAACGCCAGAAATCGTTGTTAACGAATTACTTAAGGTAGGATATTTGAATATTGTATCATTGGGCACTAGGTTGCACTTGTGTGAATCTTTTTTGTGTTTTATGTAGTTAAATTGCAGATATTTTAACCAAGCTGCTTCCTCTAACTCTGTTGCATATCATCAAGAAGTTTTCTTGAGATTTTCCCTAAGGCATTAAGCTCTTAATATTATAATAGACAGTATCTTTCAGCTTTCTATGGTACTCCGTGGACTGTTGAGGAATGGTAAAAATAACTTCTTATGAATAATGCTATTTTGAAGAAATTAATCTCAAAATATTTTACTAAATCATATCAAGCTAGCTGGGAGAACGCATTTCAAGCTCACGTTAATGGCATAAAATTGAAATATTCCAAGATATAAAAAATGCAAACCAACATGTGCTTCTATTCCAAGATATGTCATGAGCTGTATATGGTGCTATCTGAAAGTTCCCAGACCAAGTCTAATATATTTTTTTACTCGCTCATCCTCATATTGACTCTCATTTCGTTCAAACTTATCTCCATAGGAATTGTTTCAAGAAATCCAGCGTTTTTTTATGCTTGTAAAGTATCGACAAATCGTGTTGCTTGCTGTGATTTCTTAATGTACGTGATCTTGATTCACAAACAGCAGTGTTTCAGTGGCTAAATCAGGTAAATATACGTAGAAGGGGATGCATCAGCTAGTTGTGTACTTTCTTCTATTTGAGAAGTTTTATGAATTTTTTGTCTATGCCGGCAACCTTAAAATGCCAACAGAGTAAAAATCTGAGTTCATTGTGTTATCAGCTGGAACGAGTTCACAATGGACAATGCCTCTGATGTCGAAATCCTCGATTATCCTAGTTGTTGTAACCGTGCTGTTTTCGGTCTGGGTGATTGTGGACTGCTCCACATTGACGAATATTCTTTTATTTCTGGATCATAGCATGAAACAATCTTTCATTACTGATTTTGACGCTGGAGATGAGAGGTCATTTCTAGACATTTGATGCAAGCTCATTGCTTGAATTTATCAACTAATGTTAACTAAGTAAATGAACGTTTACTTAGTTACCAAATCCAACTCAAAGAGCTAGCACAACCTCCAATGCTGTGAAATCTAACGCTCTGACTCGTTAGATATCGCTCATTGGGAAGAACGTCATAACTCGACATTTTGGAAAATTGACTAATCCATACTGTTAAATTCACCATTTCGTTCTACGTATTTAGGTAAAAACGTCATAACTGTACCTTCTAAATTGACCGAGAGGAAGGGTTTTTTTCATCAAAATTCTGTGAAGCATTTTGCAAAGGTAAAATCATTTCTCCTTAAAAATGAAGAATTTCGACTTGTGACGTTCTTCCCAATGAGCGAATTGTCGCGTAACCGGACGCTGGCATGTGCAGTCACGTCCTACAGCCGTGACGAGTCAAGTCAGAGAACTTCCTGATATCACTTCATGGCGTGTTCATGATGTGCTTTTCGATTTTCAAAGGATGTTTTCTAACATCTCATCAATAAATGCCACAGTATTCGCAATGCAGCATTTTCTCCTCTTTGTCAACAGCCAATAACGAACGTTTCAAAAAGTTTATAGAGGTCAAATGTTGTTTGCCGACAGTGTGAACTGTTTTGGACTGTTGCAGTCATGGTTTGGGCTTCAAACTGTTTCTTGAGTAAAGGTTGACAGCCTTCTTTTATTGTTCAAGACTGTTTCCTTTGCAAATTCCTTAATTGCTTGGAAGAGAGTGGGAAGAAATAAATGAATAACATTATGCAATAGTTCTCTAAATTTGTTGTATGAATCGACTATCGCAATGAAAGAACGCGAGTAGATAATTTTTGGGAAACAAAATTACATGAAAGCTTATCACTAGCCAGGAAATATGAAAAAGTTACTAACCTCACACTAGGGAGAAACGTTCAACACGTTGACTACGTTTGCGCGGTCATTAGAGTTAGTTGGTAGTTAACAGAATTAATTTGAAATTTGGAATTTCACTACTTTTTTACCAGTTGAAATTTATGGTAAAAACGGTAGTGAAATATTTAAACTGCTGTTCTTTATTCCGGTACGTAAACGAGAAATTTACATAGGGGTATACTTATGTCCCAACACATAGTCAATGTGTTAAAAGCGCTTGAAATCTAGCACTTTTTTAAAGTTAGAGGTGTTAATGCTGAAGTTGTTCACAGATATGGGACACAGCGGGCCAAGAGCGGTTCAAGAGTTTGAGGACCCCCTTCTATCGCGGTTCCGACATGTGCCTCCTCACGTTTGCCCTCGACGATGCACAAAGTTTCCACAATCTCGACACCTGGCGCAGAGAGTTCATTCACTACGCTGATGTGAAGGCAGATTTCCCGTTTATGGTCGTCGGCAATAAGGTGTGTAAATTTACTCTTTTTCTATCACAGAAGTGTGTTTGTATTTCTTCCTATTACTCAAACTAAAGCCTGAATTGTGTTTTCTGGCCTGCTCACAGCAGGCAGTTACAGGGCAACTCACATGCTCGCAGCACGCCAGAAACTGATTTTTTGTTGGTGAATTTTTGTTTATTTTATGTAAGTTTATCTGAAAAATGGACTCTTCCAATTTAAGAGTGGCTGGACACGGAACACTGAGAAACACAAAGTAATTTGAACACAACGAGTTTCTAGGAGGAATTAGTCAAGTTATCTGAACGAGTTACAGCATTTCATCTGACAGGTAGCTTGTATAGATTCATAATCCAAACCGCCCAGCTTTTCTGTCCGTAACTAATTTTACAATTCTTTTTATTGGCTAGTCTTGCACGTACAAAAGGCAATTTTGCTTCAAGCTATTTGTATATCATTCAGTATCAAAGTTCATAAGGTGATACCAGCTTTCTGTGTATTTAAAAAGTTGCGTAAAATATTCGTACATAGCAATGAAAAATTTCATGCATCTTATGCTCCTACTAGAAAGTTAAAACTAATCAGGTTGTGAGAGGAGTTTGATATCAATTTTACCTGGTTACAATAGATGTTTCTTTTGAAGTGTCAGTAATTGAAAATGCTCCGTTATATCAAGAAATGCTACTCGAAAAATGAATGTAGCACAATCTACATTGAAAAAAATGCTTCGACAGTTACATTGATAACACGCGATGTTAGTCGGGCGGACATGAATCAAAGCCAAAAAAACGGAGAGTGACAGTCTCAACAAAACTTAAATCAAAACGCACTCCGGTTATTTCTCAAGTGTCTCATGCCTGAACAACAAAGTTGGCCTATAACCGCGTATGGTGGTGAGTCGCACAGACCCTAGAAATCTCAGAAACCAGAGAGCATACAAATGCCACACACCATCAAGAAATAAAATGCACGCAAAAAGACACCGTTTGCTTCCCGTCACACACGTGGGAAATACGTTAGTGTCCCCGGCGTGGACATGTATCCAGTTTACAGCCTTGGGGGTATCCAGTTTACAGCCTTGGGGGTATCCAGTTCACAGCTTTAGGGTATGCAGTTTACAGCCCTGGGGGTATCCAGTTTAGAGCCTTGGGGGTATCCAGTTTAGAGCCTTGGGGTATCCAGTTTACAGCCTTGGGGGTATCCAGTTTAGAGCCTTGGGGGTATCCAGTTTACAGCCTTGGGGGTATCCAGTTTACAGCCTTGGGGTTATCCAGTTTACAGCCATGGGGGTATCCAGTTTATAGCCTTTGGGGTATCCAGTTTATAGCCTTGGGGGTATCCAGTTTATAGCCTTGGGGGTATCCAGTTTATAGCCTTGGGGGTATCCAGTTTACAGCCTTGGGGGTATCCAGTTTACAGCCTTGGGGGTATCCAGTTTACAGCCTTGGGGGTATCCAGTTTACAGGCTTATTACAGCCTTGGGGGTGTCCAGTTTATAGCCTTGGGGGTGTCCAGTTTACAGCCTTGGGGGTGTCCAGTTTACAGCCTTGGGGGTGTCCAGTTTACAGCCTTGGGGGTGTCCAGTTTACAGCCTTGTGGGTGTCCAGTTTACAGCCTTGTGAGTGTCCAGTTTACAGCCTTGTGGGTGTCCAGTTTACAGCCTTGTGGGTGTCCAGTTTACAGCCTTGTGGGTGTCCAGTTTACAGCCTTGGGGGTGTCCAGTTTACAGCCTTGGGGGTGTCCAGTTTGCTGCCTTGGGGGTGTCCAGTTTACAGCCTTGGGGGTGTCCAGTTTTCTGCCTTGGGGGTATCCAGTTTACAGCCTTGGAGGTGTGTTGTGATCTTATCACAACGTAAGGATCTTCAGAACGAGGGACGTCTCTATATGTTCAGGATGATCCAAAGCAGCCGAGGAGAGACGTCGTGTGCTTCGAGAAACGGTTATCAGACTTCGCGAATCGTTCTAAGTAGTTATTCTTCTTCCCCTTTATATCTCCTCTACGTCGACTCCGAGATCGCGGAAGAAGCAAGGACGTCAACCGACCGAAGAGGGATTTCAAGACATCGCTACTAGAAGATCTTCTCTGTATAATGTCCGTATTGTTTTATACCTAACTTTTCTTAGATCATTAATGCCATTATCATAACTTGATATTTCATCGCACGAAGTAACTAAAGACGATAGAGTTGTTTATAACGCTCAATTGTGAGTCAATTCATCGTAAAGGTTTATGTTCTCATGCAAAGTCAACCTTACCGAGAAGCGCACTACCGCGCAGCTACCAAGCGTGGGCGAGTTAGTTAGAGCGCGGCAGCCAGAGAAAGAGCACGCACATAAGATTTCTTTCCTCGCCCTCGGGCAACCCTTAGGGGTCTTCTGTTCATCTGACGTCATTATATTTACTCAGTGTCATAGTAAATCAAGTGTCTTTCCGAAGTATTGTAATAACGTAAATGGCTGCCCGCGTTATATAAAGCGACACCATGACGGAATCCGAAACTAAGATGAGTCTCATTCGGTATTGTATACTTTTCCATGAGCATCCCCGTGTCGATTTCTCTGTGCCTAGGTTTCGTCGTGCCTTAAGCATTCACTTGTAAACGTTATGCCTTCAGCGCATGTTATGTATTTGCCCTCAGCACTTATTGTGTTATTGCCTTCAGCATATAGCTAAAATGAGTATTGAATGTAACTTAGTGCGTTAGGTCTATTTGTATTCAAGAACGCCAATTTCATGTAACGAGAATAAATAATAAATGTCGATGCGTCATCGCGTATAATTACCTGCTAGTTAGGGAGATGAACTGTCATGATCTGTGGAGACACTCCACGCTACCAATACATTCAACCTACTATTTACTCCGTGCTACCAATTATTGCCAATTTGCCGTTCAATTGACTTGCCGCTCACTCATTAATTGAACTTGTGGACATTGAAAAGTCCCAGTATATCTCCAGTTGAGCATCAACGTCTACTAATTAAAATGAAAGAAAGTGATTAATAGATCACGACCGACAAAAAGAGAGTCATTTATACGAAAAAGAAATTAAAGAGTGACATCAAGAAAAGGCTCCATAACAATTGGTGAGCAGCGGTAGTGGATTTTGATTCCTATTTTCTGAATAAGAGTTAAAATTCCCTTGCCCTCTTCCTCCGAAACGCTCGCGCCTTCAAAAACAAAATAAATTAAATAAACCTCCAACAGATCTTGATAAATTCATCTCCACGTTAGGATGTCTCCACGTTAGGATGTTTGTATAATCTAATATTTCATGCATGTGTTGCTAAAATTCTAATCCATTCCTATGAACCTATTATCGCTATGTGTTCATTTTGATCTCTATTGCATTTTCGTGTAACCATTTACTGTGCATTTCATAATTTACCATTTACGTGATTTACTGTGCATTTCATAATTTACCATTTACGTGTGAACTTTATTTTAATGACTAATTAAATTTTATTTCATGTAACATCCATTAGTAGGTGTGACGTATCAATTCTCTTAATATGTCAAATCGTTTGATTGTGAGGAATATGATAATATGAATTAACCTTCTGATCCAAGAGCATTCAATTACTAAAGGCCAATTTGACAACGTGAATCATTCAATTAATTACGATGCGGAATAACTGCACTCCAATGATTTATGTAAAATTTTGATATACCGTATAAATTTCCCCAATTTACCATATAACTCTCTTCCACGACTCTAGACGGACGCCATTTTGCCATTTTGTCTTGATTTGTGCTGAACGAGGTGACGTGATATTCATTTAAACTCTGAATCTCTGTATCATAAAAATTTGCATTTGTAAAATAATCAATAAATAGAAACTTTCCTTTAAATTCGGCTTATAAATAACGTTCAGTAAATCATCTCCTTAAAAATTCGACCACATTTATACACAAAAGAAAATTCATTTTAGAAGTAAACTTCATTTAATCAGAAATTATTTACATGATTAAAAATTCATATTCACATAATTATCGTGGATCCTATAATGCTAAGTCTATGGCGACTCATTTCACTCGGATGTCCGCATACAAATTACAGTTTAATGCACTAATTTTACTCATATTATCATCATGAAAATTCGCTTGAAGTGTACGTATTGAGATGGAAAGGAATGCGCGAGGCAGGCTGGCTGTGCTTGTGGTTTTAGGGGCCTGAGCTCGGCTTTGTTTTGAGACGAACCCCGACACCGCCCTCCTCTATGGCGGCCAGTGCAGACACTCTCGCTTCAGCTCACTCTACCTCACCCCCCCTCTCTCTCTCGCTTTATCAGGAATTCCACCTTGTTCGACGGCTTTTCTTTTCGACAATTATATTGCATCGCATTGAGAAGCTCAAAGGATAAAATTTGAACTTAACATTGACAAATGTTTAGTATTTCGTTGATATTATAGATGTGATAGTGTATCATTTATCATTCTGCCACGTAATCAACTCTAACGAAATATATAAGGTAATTTGAAAATTTTTCTTTACGTCTGACTTAATGAATGATTTAAAATTAAATCCATCAAGTTATCTTTGAAATTCAATTGCGTTCTACTCTAAAAAGAGATTCATCCAGAAGTGAATTTCATTCAATTAGAATAACGTTTTCGCGTTACTAACATCTTTCTCCGACATGCAATTTCACACGCTTGTATACCTCGTATATGGTAGAAGTGATCATGCAAAGAACAATATATCTCATTCCATCATGATGTTCGTGTCTAATTTTCATTTCTAGGTATTGTCTTAACCATGTGATTGTAATGAACGTTTGCCTGGATGTTTTGTGGTGACGGAATGTATGTTGGGCAAGGCTGCGTGAAGGAAAGTCGCGACGTGAAAGGGTGCGTTCAAGCTAGAGCCCACTCGTCGTTCACGTTTTTTCAAAGAACCCCACATTCACCCTCCTTCTAATTCCAACCCTCAGAGCCTCGGCTTGCTGCCTCCTTCGCCTTTGTTCAAAGAGAGAGGCCTAACTGTCGCACGAGCATACTCTACCTCGCAGGCACGATAGCAGACTCAGACTCTTGCCGTCTTTCGAACGCTACTTTGCATAGCAGTTCTATTACGCTGAAAGATTCGATAAATTTGAACTTGGGATAGACTTTTAATGATTTGAATTTGGTGTAATATTGTAAACGTGTGATAAATAATAGCATGAGCGTGTATTAATTTCATTCATTTAAAAATTTGAGTTTACCCATCATCAGGATAATGGACTTTATAACGAAATTTAAAATCCGATCATTATAAAGACACCCTTGATATTAATCTAATCGCAGGAGTTCTTTGTCATTTGACGTGCTCAACGTGAATGCGCTATTTAAGAATTTTGCTTCACGTCGTACTAGATTATGTCACTTCGAAACTGGAACGTAGTGTAAGTGTATTATGTCCTATTGTAAGCACAGAGAATAGAACGGGTCGAGGTGCGGGAATCGTATGGAATGAATGAGAACTTGTCTGGGAATGAATAAAATTCACAAGAACGATAAATAACAGTAAC
The DNA here is from genome assembly GCA_030386875.1 of Morinoia aosen. Taxonomy (NCBI): domain Eukaryota; kingdom Metazoa; phylum Arthropoda; class Malacostraca; order Amphipoda; family Talitridae; genus Morinoia; species Morinoia aosen. Next base: position 32,885,046 of record CM059567.1, on the reverse strand, counting down.
GGTAATTTCAGCTGATGCCGTGGACTCTGCGAGCGGACGGAGTGGACTGGTGCGTCTTCAATACCAGCCCCCTCACCAACCAGCCCACTTTCTACCTCGATGCCTGAGCCGCCACACTCGCGACAGGTATCGCGTTCATGTGGTCCGCGCTAAGTGTCGACATGGCTCGGACGTGGACGTGGCAGCGGCGACGCAACAACGGGGCATTGGCGGCAACAACAACAACAACACTCCGACGAGCTCAACGCACGAGCGCGGAGAAAACGTCGTAGAAAATGGTCCGCTCAGACGCTGCTCGGCAATACTTCAGCGACACTTCACCAACAAGAACAGTCTGAGCTAGACGCACGACCTCGAGGAAAACGACGAAAGAAAACCGTCCGCCAGTTGACTGGGTCAACTACTTTGAAATTTTCTGGGAGGATATTTCGAATCGCGGAACCTGAGTGGAGATAACATCGGCAAGAAGAAGAGGGAAACTCGACTACGACGAAGCTCCGGGATATACCAGCGCATCATGAACAACGAAATGAACTACAACTACAAAGATTTTGATGATCTTCTTGTGACATCGGCGTGTCTTCGTGGCTGTTAAAAGAAGTCTTCAGGACTCAAAAAAATAAAACCCCATCGCGAAGGAGATCGTGTATGATAAGGCGCGGTTAAAATGACTTTCTTGAACACAGGCATTGCGAGGATGTCTATCCTTCCACATAATTGGATGCTGCTGAAGTATGATCACGGCGACCGAGACTTAAATTGTCCCGTGTCCTTTAATGAAATTTTTATTTCATTGAATATTTTCTAGAAATATTCTGCGAGCTGAGGAAGCCTCCGCCATTTTCTGCGGGGAACAACGTTTGCCAAAAACGGACGGAGGACTTGGTCATGTCTGGAGGTTTCAAATCAGAGTTCGACAGAAGAACAAACTCAGTAATCGCTGCCGTAAAATCATCACAGCTGGATACGTGGATATACCAAAAAATAAAAGATCTGACTTATCAACGTCTCCCCCCCCCCACATGCACGCAAAAGCTGTAGAGAGAGTCAACGATCAGGAGATCGTCTTCATCGCCAACAAGGGGAGATTTTGTTGTGATCTTATCACAACGTAAGGATCTTCAGAACGAGGGACGTCTCTATATGTTCAGGATGATCCAAAGCAGCCGAGGAGAGACGTCGTGTGCTTCGAGAAACGGTTATCAGACTTCGCGAATCGTTCTAAGTAGTTATTCTTCTTCCCCTTTATATCTCCTCTACGTCGACTCCGAGATCGCGGAAGAAGCAAGGACGTCAACCGACCGAAGAGGGATTTCAAGACATCGCTACTAGAAGATCTTCTCTGTATAATGTCCGTATTGTTTTATACCTAACTTTTCTTAGATCATTAATGCCATTATCATAACTTGATATTTCATCGCACGAAGTAACTAAAGACGATAGAGTTGTTTATAACGCTCAATTGTGAGTCAATTCATCGTAAAGGTTTATGTTCTCATGCAAAGTCAACCTTACCGAGAAGCGCACTACCGCGCAGCTACCAAGCGTGGGCGAGTTAGTTAGAGCGCGGCAGCCAGAGAAAGAGCACGCACATAAGATTTCTTTCCTCGCCCTCGGGCAACCCTTAGGGGTCTTCTGTTCATCTGACGTCATTATATTTACTCAGTGTCATAGTAAATCAAGTGTCTTTCCGAAGTATTGTAATAACGTAAATGGCTGCCCGCGTTATATAAAGCGACACCATGACGGAATCCGAAACTAAGATGAGTCTCATTCGGTATTGTATACTTTTCCATGAGCATCCCCGTGTCGATTTCTCTGTGCCTAGGTTTCGTCGTGCCTTAAGCATTCACTTGTAAACGTTATGCCTTCAGCGCATGTTATGTATTTGCCCTCAGCACTTATTGTGTTATTGCCTTCAGCATATAGCTAAAATGAGTATTGAATGTAACTTAGTGCGTTAGGTCTATTTGTATTCAAGAACGCCAATTTCATGTAACGAGAATAAATAATAAATGTCGATGCGTCATCGCGTATAATTACCTGCTAGTTAGGGAGATGAACTGTCATGATCTGTGGAGACACTCCACGCTACCAATACATTCAACCTACTATTTACTCCGTGCTACCAATTATTGCCAATTTGCCGTTCAATTGACTTGCCGCTCACTCATTAATTGAACTTGTGGACATTGAAAAGTCCCAGTATATCTCCAGTTGAGCATCAACGTCTACTAATTAAAATAAAAGAAAGTGATTAATAGATCACGACCGACAAAAAGAGAGTCATTTATACGAAAAAGAAATTAAAGAGTGACATCAAGAAAAGGCTCCATAACAGGTGTCCAGATAAACAGCCTTGGGGGTGTCCAGTTTACAGCCTTGTGGGTGTCCAGTTTACAGCCTTGTGGGTGTCCAGTTTACAGCCTTGTGGGTGTCCAGTTTACAGCCTTGTGGGTGTCCAGTTTACAGCCTTGTGGGTGTCCAGTTTACAGCCTTGTGGGGTGTCCAGTTTACAGCCTTGGGGGTGTCCAGTTTACAGCCTTGGGGGTGTCCAGTTTACAGCCTTGGGGGTGTCCAGTTTACAGCCTTGGGGGTGTCCAGTTTACAGCCTTGGGGGTGTCCAGTTTACAGCCTTGGGGGTGTCCAGTTTACAGCCTTAGGGGTGTCCAGTTTACAGCCTTGGGGGTGTCCAGTTTACTGCCTTGGGGGTGTCCAGTTTACTGCCTTGGGGGTGTCCAGTTTACTGCCTTGGGGGTGTCCAGTTTACTGCCTTGGGGGTGTCCAGTTTACTGCCTTGGGGGTATCCAGTTTACTGCCTTGGGGGTATCCAGTTTACTGCCTTGGGGGTATCCAGTTTACTGCCTTGGGGGTATCCAGTTTACTGCCTTGGGGGTATCCAGTTTACTGCCTTGGGGGTATCCAGTTTACTGCCTTGGGGGTATCCAGTTTACTGCCTTGGGGGTATCCAGTTTACTGCCTTGGGGGTATCCAGTTTACTGCCTTGGGGGTATCCAGTTTACTGCCTTGGGGGTATCCAGTTTACTGCCTTGGGGGTATCCAGTTTACAGCCTTGGGGGTATCCAGTTTTCAGCCTTGGGGGTATCCAGTTTTCAGCCTTGGGGGTATCCAGTTTTCAGCCTTGGGGGTATCCAGTTTTCAGCCTTGGGGGTATCTAGTTTTCAGCCTTGGGGGTATCTAGTTTTCAGCCTTGGGGGTATCTAGTTTTCAGCCTTGGGGGTATCTAGTTTTCAGCCTTGGGGGTATCTAGTTTTCAGCCTTGGGGGTATCTAGTTTTCAGCCTTGGGGGTATCCAATTTTCAGCCTTGGGGGTATCCAATTTTCAGCCTTGGGGTATTTAGTTTACAGCCCACAAACCTAAAAGCAATCCTCTGCAGCATATCTCGGCAAGAATGTCATCACCGACACGGGAGTAGCATTTTCAACTCACGCACTTGAATTGTAACAGAAAAGCATGAGCTCATTGAGTTGCGCAGTAGAAAGATAATTTCTTGAACACATCCAAGGAAGAATGCTGTCTCACCGGAAGTGAAAACACATTCAAATGGATTGTGATGGATAAAAAGTTTCATTTGTGCCCTCCTATTAACTGACTAAGTTATTGTAAGTTTTCCTCAATGCAAAAACTCGAGAATAATAGCGCAGTTCATGACGATTTGGGCCTTTGTTTTAAACACGCATATTTTGTGTGAATAATTTAAAAAAACTGATAATCGAAAAATTAGTTCGATAAAAGTCACGTCTTAAGCCATAATGTTGATATTGGGACATGTAGGAGAATTAATTAATGCATTCAAAAGTCGTTAGGAGAATCTACGTTTTGTGTTCCAACTAATTTTCATCAAGTGATTACACCTGACATGTAATATAATATTGGTTAAGGGACAAGCCCATCACATCAGCTTCTTTGTCTCTCCTGGGTGATACAATTATTGTATCTGTTGGAGTTAGTGCTCATTGACTAACGATGGTTATGAAGGCCTTTCGTTAGTTGAAGTAGAATCAGGTACTTGTTTTGTTACGAATCATCTTTTATAGCTTCCCTGATATCATTTTAAAGCTCCTTTCTTTAACTTTTATAATGTTTCATGAACTTCTTACTAACTGTTTCTAACCGCTGGGTGGGATCATACCCTGTGCACTGATTTCTTTAGCTCCATTGTAAATGGTGCATGCCTTTTTCTCTTCCATTCACGAGCAGTACTTACCACTGAGATTTTACCCTCCTTTTCCGATCACCATTTGGTAGAATGTGTTATCAATATTGCAAAAGAGAAATAGACTCCGTGACAACCTATTGCATCTAAAACTTCTACTCCCCTGAAAGATTTCGAGAAAAGTTATTAGAAAGACGGAGTGGATTTCAAAGCATGGAAAACACCGAAGTCAATTCATAAGTGTCACATTTTAATGACAATTTAATGTCAGCCTTCAATGAATGTGCACCCTTCACCACAAAGAAAGTAGAGCCAAGACATGCTAATGTATAACAGATGAGATAAAAGTATCGAGTAAAGTATAAAGAAATTACCAGCAAAAGTGCAAACTGAACACATCAGACATTACTTTCTAAATGCTACACAAACATCACGAGAATATCCTACGGAGAAAATTTAGTGGTGCTAAACAAGAGCACTGCCACAAAAAACTGGTGGCGACCAAATGAAATAAACAAAAACTTGGGAAATCATTAGAGAAGCTGCTGAATATTGAAATTAAACTGCAAAAGTAATTTTGATAACCTATCCAAAACGGCAAATGATTTCAATACTTCTCAAATGTTGGTGAAGGAGTTTTCAATGAATATTAAGGCTCGTCCCAAACACTCCTACAGGTGCAAATCCGAACAATGTTTCATCCCCTAATACGAAAAATAGGAGACCAAGGCCGGTTAGTATAATAAATGCAAAAAATTTTATACCCACTAATGAAAACCTGAGCTGTTGGAAATGATGGCTTTAGTTTTCAACATATAAGAGACAGCTTACCTGTCACGCCACCCATGATTTGTTTGATTATAAAAACATCCATAGCCACAAACCAATTTCCTGATCAGTGGAAACTATCCATCATTAAACCATTGCTAAATCTGGTGATAACAATAAAGTATCACATTTCAGACCAATCAGTCTCCTACCTGTGATTTACAAAATATTGAAAAAGGTGATAACAAACCAGCTTTCGTCTCGCATGGATGAATCACATATACCTCTCTGCAATTACTATGCCTACACAAGGAACACCAACGCTCAAGATGCTTTGCTTAACATCACAAAAAAAAATTTAACTCTCCTACTACTGCTTGATCTCTCCAAAGCGTTCGACAGTTTAGAACATAAAAACTCCTGTAAAAAATATCAAACCTTAGAAAAGTTTGTAGAAAAGTAAAAACCTTAGAACCACTGTGAGGTCAGTGGTTTGAAAGCTACCTATAGAACCACTTATGAATGATGTGGTTAAATATTAAAATTTCAACATCCAAATAAAATAACTTCATAATTCCCAGAGGTTCAATCTTTGGCCTGCTCTTACTTCCGATTTTCATCAATAATTTATATATCCATCAACAATTGGTGTGCAAAGGTAATTTCAGGAAATTCAATCATGCAACCCGTCTCTTAAAAAGCTTGGCTGGACCCAATACTAGAGACATTCCTCATTCATAAGCTCCCAAATGTTCTCGTCTCTCTTCCTCGCTCAGAGTGATGCAGAGGTAAAATTTCTTAAATCTAATATTCCGAACAAGAAACTAAATCTGAAAAATGTCTCATTTAGTCACCGTTTTTCTGACTTGGGGTAAAAATCTCTTAGTTTCTTTAGCTCTTTTGTCAGATAAGCTTCCCTAGCGCATAAAAACTCGCAAACTGTAAAAGAATTCAAGATTAACGTGTCACACCATTTTGCATCTTTACTGTAGAGTATAACGCACTACAAGATTTAATTGTAAATTTAAACTGAACGATCGTCAGTTTGCCTTAAATATGCTCACTGTTACTGTGAGGTCAGCATTTCAAATTCAGTGAGGCTGAAATGTCTATACTTGAAGCCAATTTTGTTCCTTTCTTACTATCCCTACTGCGAAGACCTCACACTTAGCCTGAAAAGCGCAATCGATTGTGAAACCGCAATTAAGTTAATTTTAATCTACAGGTGTGGCCAATGATTTCGAGAAAAACTTTTTTATTTCGGGGCTTTAATTTAGAATATACTTATGCATAATCATTAACAGTCCTATAATGTAGCAAAATTACTTATTGGCAATGTCAAAAAAAAAATTATGTGGCTTTTCTGAAAAATTGACCAATTTTGTTTTTCCTAAAATACGAAAAACCTTTTTGTGAGAGGTTAAAAGCTGATACGGGCATTGGAACTGATGAAAAATCGTTTCAAGTATTTCTTTTAGTTTTTTTTCTAGATTTTTCATAAATGTTTTCTTTGCCTGATTCAAAATCATGGTGATTTTAGAAGAAATTAAGAAAATCATCATTCTGTAACTCGATTGGTAAAACAATTCTCCATCAGAGTGGGCTATCAAAAAAAGGAAATCGTTGCCAAGCAACTGGCATCATTGTCAACTCTACAGATTGATAAAATAATTCAATGAGACAAAATCCAAAGTGACGAAATGGCCGCTAGCAGGATACAGTTGTTGTCGGTTGGTCAAGTTAGGGCTTTAGTGCGCTACTCGTTACGGGAATGGACTGCCAGCAGTTGAAAGCTTGCGCCAGAATGGGAGAGGGATATCGCGTCCAAGCCTCAGTGCAAACTTTTCAACGTAGACTCTTCAAGAACGGACTTGCTTCAAGGAGAGCTGCGAAGAAACCTCTTTTAACGGCGAAGAACATCAAAGACCGTCTCAACTTTTGCAGGAAGTACCTGCATTGGATTGCTCAACAAAGGGGGCATGTCATTTCCTCTGATGAATCTTCGTTCCATCTTCATACCACTTAAGGAAAAAGCCTCGTGCGACGAAGAAAAGGCGAGAGATTTAACAATTTGTGTCTCGTTCCAACGGTCAAGCATCCGGCCACTCTTCAGGTATGAGTGGCTGCATTTCAGGTAAGGGAACTGGAGCACTGACGATTTTCCCCAAAAGCACAGCAATCAATTCAGCCTTTTACTTGAAAGTCTAAAAAGATCATCGTCTAATGTAACTCGTCCGTTTCCGACGAAGATGTGGTTTATCAACATGATGGCGCTCCCTGCCATAATGCAAAAGTGGTTAAAAAGTTTCGTGATGACAATGGAGTGGAGATTTTGAGTCCTCGGCCTGGAAATTCGGCTGAAATGGATCCGATCAAAAATTTGCGGACGATTATCAAAAGTTGAGTGAACAAGAAGAAGCCAACTAATTGAGTGCAACTTGGAGCCTTAATTGCAGAAGAGTACATAGAGGTCCTTTGATCATAATATCATTGAAAATTTAGTAAACAACATGCCAAAGCGCATCAAAACAGTTTTGAAGAGGCGTGGTAAACATTGCAAATATTGAGAGTAATTACTTTTTATTTTTGCGGGTTATTAAAAATTGTTTGTAGAATATTTGTTTGTTTTTATTTATCCTTTATATTATTTTCCGAAAGCAACCAATTATAAACTAGTCAAGACTACACCTTAGTTCAACAAGAAAATAGAACTCATTTTTCTCAAAGTAAATTGGCCACACCTGTATGTCTAGAAATTTTGTAGGTCTTGTTAGTACTCTTAAGCGATAGCAATCTATCACCGTGTCTATTTCATCTCGTGTACTCATGTTTGTATGTTATTATAGCAAATACTGAACTAGTGCGAAACCTAAAATATTTTTTCTATTGTTCTTAGACTGTAGTTTAATTTTTCTGAAGTTTGTCAGATATTTTGAAACTTGCTAATTTTTTCATCTATTTCTTTTTTAATTTTTTTTCTCAATTATTTCTTTCAACTGTACTGAGCATAAAAGCCGTCAATTTTGATGTTGCAGAATGAAATGTTTGATTTTCCCGAAAAATAACTGGAAGTCATGTCGATTACATTTACCAGACGCTGCGACCTGTAATCACTGATCTTTTAATCTGAAATAACTCATTAATTTCAGTAAACTGAATTAGTACTCCGGCTCACTGTTTCAAAAAAGATCTATCACTATCCCATTGAGCGTCGCACGTTTCTGTATCCCAAAACGTAAATGGGAAAATGAAAACGGGCTTAAATTCATGAACAAATCATCTCATTCATTGTATGATGAACTAGCTCTGAAATTCTATTCTGCAGGTATATACGTTCATTTGTTTTAGATGTGCGAGGTGGGCTCTGTTCTTTCATAAATGACTAGGCTAACCTTTTCTCACTATTTGAAAACTATTTTTAGGACGAGATTTCAGCTTGTTTCTGACGAATGTCAGATATCTTTTATTCTTTCATTATTTCTTTCGTTCTAACTTTCAGCATAGAACCTCAAAGGCATTCTCCAGTAGTTTTTTAAGTATTTATGAGCATTCGGTCAACTTGTCTTGGATAAAATATCCAAGAGAAACCTTAGTTCGACTTTTTCTCTCGATATCATAACTCCTGACACGGCTATGGCACATATCGTATGGTTTTTCTATCAATTAAGGACCTTTATATAAATTTTTTTTTAAATTTAAAATGTAATACATTTCATGTGTTAACTTTCGTAAAAATAACCCCTCAGGGGGATACAACTATTGTATCTTGGGAATTCGCGCTCCCAGGGGAACCATGTGTGGGCCCGAGCTAAAGGTTAGGTAGGCTTCCTTTTTGTTGTTATAAAATAGGTTTTTGTTTTGTTACGGGCCATATTTTTCGGTTCACTGGTGTCCTGTTTTTCAGCACCTACTACTTTCTTCAACTTTTTTCTTGTTTCATGAACTTCTTTCCTATCTTACCGTTTCTGTGTACCTTGTGCATAGATTCCACGTTCCCTCAACTCCATACTAAATGGTGCCTTCCTCTTTCCTCTCTCGGAACATCTTTGTCGTGGTTAAGGGAGGCTAAAACGTTCTTATGTAATAATAATTCGTAAAAATAAACGGTTTTCTTTCTTCCTTTCTTGTTCCTGCTTCTGTTGGAACCATTTTGCTGGATATGTATAGGGAAGCTTAAACGAACTTATAGTCTAGTCTCGTAATCTCGTGCTTTTGTTTCTCTTGGTTGCTTTGGCGATGGGGTCAACCTTCGCATAGGCGCACAGTCCTTCCTTTACGCATTACTAAAATAATGCTTTGATATGTAGGTCTTCTTTATATCTGGTCATTTTCTTCTCTTCCCATATGAAGATGTCAGATTGATTACATTTTTTTCGTGATTCCACTCTCCAGTTAGCAACGCTCATTTTGTCGAAAATAACAGCATGAATGGGCTATTACATGACTCAAGGTAGGTGAAATGGTAAAATGTTACTTGAAGTGATTTGGTAGTATGGTACTGTTTTGAAATTCAGCAATTTCAATTCCTTGTCAGCTGGACCTACCCAGAGCAGTGAGCAAAGAAGAGGTAGAGGCATACTGCGCCACCAACGGAGACCTCGGCTACTGCGAGACGTCGGCTAAAGACGCCACTGGAGTCGAGGAGGCCTTCACTACTTGTCTCAAAACATACGTCAATACTGAGGCTCCTAAGGTGAATATTGGCTCTGGGTCGAAGCTCTTGATGTCAGTTTTGGCTCAATGTTGCGGTACGATTGTTGGTGCATAGGTTATATACTGTGGTTGGAATATAGGTTCAATGTTTAGGCTAGCATTGGTTTTAATGTTCAGGTTCTTGAAGGGAATATTGGCTCAATGCTGAGGGTTGGTAAGGTAACATTTTTCCAATGCCACCCTTTCACTGGATGCTTTGGCTGGAGTGAAACGCTGTATATTAAAGCGCCAAGTCCCACTATTTATTGAATGCATTCCGGTCTCATCGCATTTTTATTTCGTTGAGGTCACTTCATTTTACTGATAGTACCGATAGCAAATTTGTATCTAAACTCATTTGACCCTCATGTTCCTAAGGAAGGTAAATACTTCTATTTCAACTTGGTCGAGTTTCCTCTGTCGCGCTCAAGCTTTTTTAATGTTTTAAATACCATTTCCTGTGAAGCTCTCGTAACTCATAAGAATTTCTTCACGCTGGAGCTAAAAAAATGCATTCAGCTAAAGAACTTTCTTACGCTTGAATAGACATAATTGATTATTTTCGTAAAATATACGTGTCCGTAATTTGAGGTACAATAGCTTAGTTCACACTATTTCTTGTTACCTAGAACTAAACTTTCCAGTTCAAAGGTTGTCTCCATGTATGTTAAGAACGAGTATACACAGCCTGACTCGAGGCTGTGCACTGGATCTGCTTGTTGACCTTTTCCTTGGGTGTTTGTACGAACAGGAAGCCGTGCCTCTACCAGACACGGTGCAGCTGGGGGCAGCGGCCACACAATCTAGGGGCCTCTGTTCTTCTGGATGCTCTTGAAGGTCTTCTGACCAGCTAGCTTTTATTAATGGTGAGTACTGCTTTGTATTAGTGTGTGATGAATGTTGACCCATGGATGCTCTTGAAGTTCTTTTAACCAGCTGGCTTTTATTAATGGTGAGTACTGCTTTGTATTAGTGTGTGACGAATGTTGACCCATGGATGCTCTTGAAGTTCTTTTAACCAGCTGGCTTTTATGAATGGTGATTACTGCTTTGTATATTGTGCGACGAACTCTTCACCCATGGATGCTCGTGTAGGTCGTCTGACCAGCTAGCTTTTATTTGTTGTGCGTGATGCTTTGTATTAGTGTGCGACGAAGTGTTGACCCGTGGATGCTTTTGTGGTTCTGAATAGCTAGCTTTTATTTATGGTGCTTGCTGCTTTAAGGTATCATTATGTTGAGGAATGATCTTCTCTAGAAATTGATTTTAGACATATTTCTACCTTCGGTATTTTTTTGCGTTATTCTATTTAAATCTGAGCTGAATTAATGAATTAGTTGGCACGTCAAACCATCTGTGTGGAATTAGCTTACACTACGACTTAACTAGCTTCTACTTAACTCCCCCCCCCCCCCCCTTAAGAGGATACGAGGCCTGTCGAAAAAGTATCCGACCTTAATTTTTCCCGCGCAAAGTAGTGATTCTAAGGCGGCGCCACTGTGCACGGTGGAAGGAGGAATCTTAATGCGCATGCTTGACTTTTTTCACCGCATTCACTTGGGCCACTCACTAGCTGGGGGTCGCCAAGTAAGGTGCTGTTCTAAGTGTTTGTCGGATTTAGTTTTCTTGCAAGATGACTGAACGAATTGAGCAAAGACACTGCATCAAATTTTGTCAAAAGCTTGGTGATTCTCAAATTGAAACAATTCGTAAGATTCAGCAGGTGTTTGGGGAAGATGCTATGGGTGTAACACAAATTAAGGAGTGGTTCAACCGATTCAAAGATGGCCGCACATCAGCGGAGAGTGAGCAGCGTTGTGGCAGGCCCAAAACTTCTCGGAGTGCAGCTGTTGTTGAGAGGGTGCGAAATTTGGTGATGGCAGATCGTCGTTTGACCGTGCGGGAGATTGCCCAAGAGGTTGGAGTGAGTAAAGATTCTGCACATGCCATTTTGACCAGACATGTGGACTGCGAACAACTGGCACTTGCATCACGACAACGCGCCCGCACATTCATCCCATTTGATCCGCAATTTCTTGGCCAAACATGGAATTACGACCGTTCGCCAACCTCCCTACTATCCAGACCTGGCTCCTTGCGACTTCTGGTTGTTTCCAAAATTGAAGACACCACTGAAAGGATCCCGTTTTGAGAGTAGAGAAGAGATAATGCGGAACGCGACGACAGAGCTGAACACCATTCCAAAAGAAGACTTCCAGAGGTGTTTCCGGCAGTGGAAGGATCGGTGGGCTAAGTGTGTGGAAGCACAAGGAGCCTACTTTGAAGGGGATTAGGGTCCCAACCCCGTCAGGTTGTTGAAGTATTTTTTCTGGCCAAAGGTCGGATACTTTTTCGACAGGCCTCGTACAGCTATTCTATCTATGGGAATGAGCACTCCCAGGTCCTGAGCTGAGATTTAGGTACGCTTTCTTCTTGTTGAAATAAAATATTGCCCTGTTTTTCAGCACCTACTACTTTCCTTTAAAACTTTTATCTTGTTTCGTGAACTTATTTCTCAACTTAACGTTTCTATGCATCTTGTGCACGGATTCCGTGTTCCCTTATCTTCATACCAAATGGTACCTTCCTTCTTGCTCTCTTTGGATCACCTATTTTTTACGAATAGGGAGGCTTAACACGTTCACTGCGTTTCCGCGGCTGTTAACGGTTGGTTTGGTTAGGCTTAAGTAGCAGAATAGGGAAATCGACTTTCCTTCTTGAATAAATTTTTTTCTTCCTAATAAATGTGAAATATACAATTGCGCGACAACATTTTACGTCATATGGTAAAATTAATTTTTTCAAAACGCCGTGAAACTGATAAAAATCTCATTCATTTATACCGGAACATAAATGGGTAATTTACTTGTCGGTACACATGTGGCCCAATACGCAGGAAACGTGTTAAACTAACATCAAATCTAATCTTCTACTCCATCCTGAGCTCTTTATTCGAACTCTTCTCTCAAACCTATAGAGTTTGTCGTTCATGCTTGAATTACCTTTCAATTTTCTGTTTTCCCATTTAAACCATTATTTTCGGTTCCTTATCAATGCCGCATCGTTTCAAGTTTCTTGTTGGTTAAACCTTTACATGCGTGCCATATCACTCATGGTCTAAAATATCTACAGAATTGCCAGTTGTATTGCATTTTGTTAATTTTGTTTAGGTCTCGGTTTCCTCTGCACTTCATGCCATAGTATAAAAACTACGAAGTGTGGACGTCAGCATTTAATTATTACCTCTAGCATTATGAAAATCCAATATAACTTCTGCTGCGGAGTCTACGTCTTATAGATGTTCCAATCTGAGCATGCAAACATTTCTAATTTAGTCAATTTTTTCCTACTTATAGAATTTGTCAGAAGTAATTTTTCATAGTATACCTGTTTCGGAAAAATAAATGTTATTTAAATTATCATTTTAGGACACTCCCGTCTTCTAGAGTTAAGATGGAATTACCGGTAATTATACACGTCATTAATTTTCAAATATAGGTCGTAAAATAATTTTTAATTACTCCAAAAATATCAGATGAAGTAAAAAAATCAAGCATTCGGGCAATCCTTTAGAATACTAATTTTTTTTTTATTTTTATTAATAAAATATTCTTCATATACCGCCTCCCTCAGGCGCGAACGAAAATCGGCTCTGTTACGCAGGCTGTTTATTCTCATTCGCAGGCTGTTGAGATCTGGTCCAATTCACTGGATTTCTACCTCAACGGATTTGTTTAGATCGGAAAACGGATTTGTTTAGATCAACGGAATTGGTGTAGATTTGTAGGTTTCATGGTTAAGCTCTTCCTTTCAGGTATCCCGATCAGGAAAAGAAGTTCAAGGGTCAGGGGACCTAGCTGACCATTCATCATCGCCAGGTGTTTAGATCAATTTTCCCGAAATGTGATCTCGCGGTAAAATCCATGAGAATTACATTCCAGAATTTATTAGAATAAAACTATTTCAAAATAGTTTTAAAATCCATCCGATATTAATGGAGTTGTTGAAGGTTCCTTAATTCACAATGCATCGAAACCTGTGAAGTAACTGTTCTGTCTAAATTTTTAATTATAGTATTTTTTCCCGCCTAATGTAAACTTATGTTCTCGTTCCGTCAAAAATAGTGGCTAAAGGTGTTTTCTTAGTTGCTTTTGATTATGCAAAACTCAAATGATTTAATTTGAAAAATTATCAACTCCTTTTATTCTTTACTTATTCTACCTTTTTCTTGTAGCAGAATTATAGTATCGTACCCTTTGCGACACATTTTCGGTAATTACATTGGCAAATTTTAAGTTATCCACATTTTCATTGGGTAAAATGTGTTCATGTCGGAGATCTCCGTTGAATTACTTCAGTTGAAGGGAGGCTTTCGAGACTTCTATCTTTCACGCCCGCTTTACTTCATTCAGTCGTATTGCCTTCTTTGCTCTTTTTCCCCCCTTTCTAACTTGCTGTGTTAATGCTCGAGGGTAAAATTCAGATTTTTGGCTTTCTTTACAGAAGGATCCTTTTTTTTGCACTATTGAGCTCGCCTTTGTTGTAGATAATAGTATCGTGAAGTAGCTCATTAACTGAGGAAATTCCTCTCAGAGGGATACAGGTATTGTATCAATGGGAATTAGCGCTCCCAGGGGGACCATGTGAGGGCCTGAGCTAAAGGTTAGGTAGGCGCTTCTTTTTGTTAAAATAGAATAGGTTTTTGTTTTGTTACGGACCATCTTTTTTCGGTTCACTGCTGTCCTGTTTTTCAGCACCTACTACTTTCTTCTTCAACTTTTCTTGTTTCATGAACTTCTTTCTTAGCTTCCTGTTTCTGTGCACCTTGTGCATAGATTCCGCGTTCCCTCAACTCCATACTAAATGGTGCCTTCCTCCTTCCTCTCTAAGAACATCTTTGTAGTGCAATTAAGGGAGGATAAAACTTTCTTATTTAATAATAATAATAACTGAGGAAATCTATAATGGATACGGTAATTAGACATGCGTTACGTCGAATAGTTGCCTTACAGTCTTAACTAATCGTCAATCAATGAAGAGTTGAAGTTTCAGGGAACTTTCCCACATAGCATTTTTAAAGTTACTTCGTTGTCGTTTATTGACGCTCGGAAAATGAATTTGACATTTTATTCGGGCATAGTAGATTACTATAGTTTAGGTTCTGACTAGAATTTACTTGAGAATTACAAAATACGGTTATAATGTTATTCTCAGCTTAAAAAACCCAGAAATTCAACTTTAGGATTTGGACTTTTTCCAATAAAATTTCATCAAAACTGAGATATTTGTAAGAATTTCTGCTCAAAGTAGTTTATCCTGCTGTACATAGAGTATTAAAGTTTTATTACATTTGGAAACATTGAATGAACAGGTGAATAATATCGGAAGGGTTTTCATTCACATGGTGTTCCAGAATGTAAATATCACTTCATTCCAATTCTTTTCAGATGCCTTAGCTCGTTAGGTCGAGCATCGACCGATCAAGGCTGAATCTCAAGGTTTGCTGCATTTCAGCACTGCAAGTTTCCCTTAATTCACATCGGGTGAACATCTTGCGAGTAAGGTCCCTTGTGTGGGTATTAAACCCCTTTAATTATGGTATCACATGTAGAAAACAAGTTTACGTAATCTACTGCACTAATTGTAAATTTTCCATGCATGGCATTGGAGGCTGTTCTTTTCTTAGATGTTAAAATTCAATAGACCGGGTTTTCTAATCTCATATTTCGAAGACCAAAGTTTGGGAGTTACATATTCTTTTTAGTATTCTTGAAGTTAAGTTTATTAACATTTGTTGTGGATCTATTATATTCGAAGAAAGTTGCAAGGTGATTAGTTCCTCTGTATATTTGATGTAGTGTGCCAGTATCAACGATACCGCTTAATGCAGTTTGGTTCCCTTCTCTTTGAAGATAGTTTCAGTCAGCATAAAAGACGTACATTTTTGTTAATTAAGTTAGAATCATTCTGCAGTTGACAGCATCTACCTCTCTTATGGTTCAATTCCTAATTTCATGCTATTGCCTAGCTGCTACTTTTTATAGCATACGCTATTGGCGTTATATAAATATTGATTTCGCAAAGTTATTATTTTTTTACTTCAGAGAATATATATACTTCAATTTTATGAAACCTAATATATTGATATAGAAGATAACGTACGATTAAGGAAGTATATAAGTAATGGCTCTCTACTCAATGGGTGTAATAATTGCTATGACGAAGCGTGGTTAGTGCACCTATCGCATTTTTAATTACGGTTTAGGTGACAGTCGTTTTATGCCCTTGTTTTTTCATCGACGTAAGGTTACGTAAAAAGCAATTTAGTATTTACGTACGTAGGGTGTGTATGTATGACGTGAGACCAATTGATATAACGACACTAATTATTGGCGTAAAATTTGTTATCACTAACCCTGTGATTTCTCCCCGTTACCAAGTCGCCGATGAGAAATTTGAACACATTTCACAAGTTACAAGTTCCATTATATTAATCCGAGTATTCTGTATGTGATAATCATTCTGCCAATGATGTATCAGTGTGAGTGCAATATTGTCATGTCATGTTCTTGAATAGGTGTTTTGGACGCTGGTTATGAAATACTTCAATACGAACTAATAAATGAACGAAAACGTTCTACCGTCACCATGTACGCAAAAAAATGTTTCATTCTCATTCATTTCATCTCGTGTCTCTGTGGGAGACACTGATTTTTTTTGTGAAACACTCGGTGAGACAATGATTTTTTTGGGGGAAAAACTCTGCGACACTGATTGTTTGGCGAAAAACTCTGCGAGACACTGATTTTTTTGGAAAAACTCTGCGAGACACTGATTTTTTTGGAAAAACTCTGCGAGACACTGATTTTTTGGGGAAAAATCTGCGAGACAGATCTTTTTGGAAAATCTCTGCGAGACACTGATTTTTTTTTTTGAAAAACTCTGCGAGACACTGATTTTTTTTTGGAACAACTCTGCGAGACACTGATTTTTTTGGAAAACTCTGCGAGACACTGATTTTTTTGGAAAAACTCTGCGAGACACTGATTGTTTTGGAAAATCTCTGCGAGACACCGATTTTTTTTTGGAAAATCTCTGCGAGACACCGATTTTTTTTTGGAAAATCTCTGCGAGACACTGATTTTTTTGGAAAATCTCTGCGAGACACTGATTTTTTTGGAAAAACTCTGCGAGACTGATTTTTTTGGAAAAACTCAGCGAGACACTGATTTTTTTGGAAAAACTCTTCGAGACACTGATTTTTTTGGAAAAACTCTGCGAGACACTTTTTTTTTGGAAAAACTCTGCGAGACACTGATTTTTTTAAAAAAAACTCTGCGAGACACTGTTTTTTTTTAAAAAAACTCTGCGAGACAGATTTTTTTTAAAAAAACTCTGCGAGACAGATTTTTTTTTAAAAACTGCGAGACACTGATTTTTTTTTAAACTTGGCGAGACTGATTTTTTCAAAAAAACTCGGCGAGACACCGATTTTTTTTGAAAAACTCTGCGAGACACTGATTTTTTTAGAAAAACTCTGCGAGACATTTTTTTGAAAAAACTCTGCGAGACACTGAGTTTATGGTAAAAACTCTGCGAGACACTGATTTTATGGTAAAAACTTTGCGAGAAACTGAGTTTATGGTAAAAACTTTGCGAGAAACTGAGTTTATGGTAAAAACTTTGCGAGAAACTGAGTTTATGGTAAAAACTTTGCGAGAAACTGAGTTTATGGTAAAAACTTTGCGAGAAACTGAGTATATGGTAAAAACTTTGCGAGAAACTGAGTTTATTGTAAAAAATATGAGACACAGTTTATTGTAAAAACTGCGAGACAGTTTGTTGGAAACGCTGCAAAATGCCACAGTAAAACAGAGAATTTCGAAGCCCGTTGAGATTCATGTTTGAAAACCCTACGAAACAGTTTTTGTAAACCCCTGCGATTAAATATCTGATAACTGAGACACCAAAGTCCCATAAACCTTGAGCACGAATCAATCGTCCGAGGTCAGCAAGTTTTTGAGAACTCTGCAAGATAATAAATTTATGGGACCTGCAAAAGGGTTTCTCACAGCTCTGCGAGATGTTGCGTTTTCAAAACTTCCAATCGTTTCGCATTTGTGAAATTTTCAAACTCGCGACTAGAAACAGCTTTCAAGACTGCTAGACGCCGAAGTTACGAGACATCGGGTTTTCAAAACTGCGAGTTTCCTCAAAACTTTACCGTGAACTATATTTTTTTTTCAAACTTAGACTCTGGCACAATGTTACTAGACACCGTACTAGGGGCTCATCGCTCTACTAGAAATTTAACTTTTCATTCGAACACAGTCGGTGAGTTTCTCAGATGTAATTTCTGTTCCCAAGCGATAGAACTGAGCTTGTTAAAAACACGTGCATGAATTTTCTGAGCTCATTTTCTATGAGCATTATCTGATAAAGTGTAAAGTGTTCGCGCTGTCTAAACGCGATTTTAGTATTTGATGAACTTGTGGGCATAATATTTTTTCAATGAAAAATACTAATTTTTATAGCTTTCTAGACACGACATACAAATGTTACACTTCGTAAACGTATCACGTTTTACAGTTGAAGCCCGATAAATAAAATATCTGTATACAGAATAGTCATGAAACAGCGAATAAAAACACTCAAAGAGATTCGGTAATTGAGTCAATATTCAAAACATTGGTTTTCGGTTTAGTTGTCATACCTAATATCCCCACGTTAAATAGATACTATTCTCTAAATTTCAAGCATGAATTTTCACAGTTAGGTTTAAAACTACCAAGTTCAACAGTTTCATGCTCTGTTGCACAAAAAAAAAAGAAATCTGCAAGAACCGAAGCATAAATTTTACACTTTAATAAAATTTTATAGTGAGCTGAGTAATTAGCAAAACATTCCATCTGTGATGTTGACTATAAATCTAGGACAAATACCCTTAAGCGTACACATCTTCCGGCAAAGGTCAACTATCAGTAGTCATAAAACTCATAAATGCATCAACGAATGAAGAACTCAAGTTTATCGTTATTAGAATTGTTTGAGGCGAACAATCTCAAGCCCTTTTGTAGTATACCTACAGTACTTACGGAGATAATAGTAAAATTGCCACCTAGAGAGTAATATGCTGGCTTTAGCGATTATCAGAAATTTTCGAGTGGCCAATGTAGCAGGATAAACTATTGCATATCGTTAACAAAAAAACATGGGTCAATATTTTTACTCGGCATCGTTGCTAAGTTCCTGATCATCTGTGAGGCGTTGCTCCTCATCATCGTCTGGATATTGCTGCTCATTTTCGTCTCCCGTGTCAAG
Source organism: Morinoia aosen (assembly GCA_030386875.1). Classification (NCBI taxonomy): domain Eukaryota; kingdom Metazoa; phylum Arthropoda; class Malacostraca; order Amphipoda; family Talitridae; genus Morinoia; species Morinoia aosen. The sequence continues at coordinate 32,866,087 of CM059567.1, read as the reverse complement.
CTCTTCCCTACGTACCATTTCAAAAGGCTGCGAGTGCTGGGAGGCGTCTGATTCGCAATTCGTGCACGAATCAACTTCATGTCTGCAAAAACGAGAAATGAAAACATCCTTTCATTGGTGCCGAGGCTACGCACTGCCACACTAGAAAAATTAAGGCGAATCCACCTCACTCTGTATATGATTATTAGTTAGTTTAAGTTAGTTATTAGTTTAAGCTTAGTTTATTATTTTAAGTTTAAGTTAGTTATTAGTTAGTTTAAGCCTCCCTATCATCAACAAATGAGATCCAAAGTGAGGAAGGAAGAAGGCACCATTTAGCATGGAGTCAAGGGAACGCGGAATAGGGCATAGAAACAATAAGATGAGAAATAAGTTCATGAAACAAGATCACTGTTGAAGAAAGTAGTAGGAGCCGAAAAAACAGGACAGCAGTGAACCGAAAAAAGACGGTCCGTAACAAAACAAAAACCTATGTTATTTTAACAAAAAGAAAGCCTACCTAACCTTTAGCTTGGGCCCTCACATTGTCCCCCTGGGAGCGCTAATTCCCATATATACAATACCTGTATCTCCTGAGGGGCTTACTCTGCATAATCAAAAGCTTGCCTTGTATACTAAATGACAAATTTGTGCCTTGAAAACTGCTGAATTGAATATGTACTCGGGTGTACTGTATCAATTCATACACATCATACTTGAAAAATTAAGTACTGCATAATTGAAGGCTCAAGAAGCTCCTTCTAGCTACTCGTGACAATAGACAAGACAGTAGCAAAATTAGATTAAATATTAGTTTAAACACCCAAAGGATCCCGTGCGCATAGAAACAGTAAGATAAGAAGGAAGGTTATCAAACAACATAAAAGTGGAAGAAGAAAGTCGGAGGCGCTGAAAAACAGGACAGCAGTGAATCGAAAAAAGGTGGTCCTTAACAAAACAAAAAATATTTTATTTCAACAAAAAGAACACCTATCTAACCCTTAGCTCAGGACCTCACATTTTCCCCCTGGAAGCGCTAAAAGTTGAGAAGGGAGTTTATGAAACGAGATAAAAGTAGAAGATGAAAAAAAGTGATCAGTGAACCAAAAAAAAGATGATCCTTAACATAAAGAACATTTCAATTCAACCAAAAGGCCTGCATAACTTTCAGCTCGGGACCTCCGATTTTCCCCTTGGGAGCACTAATTCCCATAGATAACAATAGTTGTATCCCCCTAAGACAGTTGGGTGTATCAACTGACACTAGGTATAAAATAGTCTGCCATTTTCCGAAGGATTTCCTAAAATTTTCATCATTCGTGTAAAATAATGCAACAATTTTAATCTCGTATATTTTTTCGTAAATTTGTTGGAAAATTGATTTTTTCAAGACAAAAAGAGGTTTACAGAAAATGTTACTCCTACAACTTTATAGATACAGGAATGAAAAATATACCAATCGCAAAAGCATCAGGGAGTTTTTTCATTATTGGACATTTTATTTTTATCTAAAAAATGTTGAATATTTTTAGTTTTTTACCTTTTAATTCTCATAACTTCTCAACTAAATACATTTTCAAAAAAATTATCGATAAATTTGTAGCGCTAACAATGTTCTTTCGAATGATATTTTTAGCATTCCTGTATCTTAAAAACTGTGGACGGCCTAGGGGAACCGTTTGGGTAAAAACTCAAGTCCGTCATTTTCCAACCGATTTTTCTAAAATTTGCACTATACGTGTAAAATGATGTAAAAATATTTTCTAAACTTGTGTGTTTTTCGAAATTTCATTAAAAAAATTATATTTTAATAAGCTAATTTTGAACTTGCAGAACCGGCAACACGTTTTACAGATGGCTAAATGTATTAAATAAAGAAACCATTGAATGAAATTTCGAATTGTTGAATTTTGGAATTTTTCCCATAATACATTTTTATACTTTTGAAATTTCTGTTATAATTTTTTAAACCAGTTTTTTTCACAAAACTCGAACACCAATTTTTTCTCTCTTGTAAGTGCTATATATCGGTATGTTTACCATTCCTGTACCTTTAAAACTATGGGAGAAGTAGCATTTCAAACGTCAACAAGTTCACGTTTTCAGGACAGCCGGACAAGTTTCAGGAGTCACCTGGCCGTGTATGACCGTGTAGTGACGTGACTGGCCTTCTGCATGTTGTCGCAGACGACCGAACACACTCACAAAGCAGCGAAGTATAACGTTTCAGTCGGAAACAAATTATCTAACATGAGCTAAAAGAAAACAAGAAAATTGATAATTATTGGAGTACACCGGTGGTCCCCCTCTAATTGGCTATCCTTTCGTACGCTGCAGCAGATGAACGAACACACAAGGAATAGAAACATGGTTGAATTTGTAAGAAAATTCTCTATAGCATGAGCCAAAGAACAGAGAATTGGGAATATTTCTGACATTGACCCGACGGTCCTCTCAAGCCTTATCAACCACAATAAAACTGTTCCGAAGAGAGGAAGAACAGCATCATTTAGTATGGAATCAAGAAAATAGGGAATCTATGCACTAAATGTGTTCCTAGTGCATGGAAGTTCATAAATAAAGAAGTTAAAGAATAGATACTGGAAAACTGGAAAGTAGTAACCGAAAGAAGATGGTTCCAATTATAAAATCCTATTTTAACAAAAAGGTCTCCCTGACTTCTGGTTCAGGAACTTACAGCTTCCCACTACATTTGCAACGACCATTCCCAATTAGCTGAGATCAACACATCTACACCAGAAATACTTGGAGAATGTTCTCGGTGATAAGCATTTATTCTTACGATAATAGCTTAAATAGAGAACACTGCTTGTCACTCAACAGAGGTATTAGCTCCACAAGATTGAAGCGAATTGTCGGTGATAAATTTCGGTATTATTCAAGGAGAGACGTTAAACCTACAGTACTATTCGGTAGCAAGTCTAATTCGGATGGAACTCCTTGTCTATCAACAACTTACCTTATTCAATCTCTGTAAGGTCTTTTATAAACTTAAAGCTTCCCAAAAAAAAACTATTACTTAATTCGAAAAACGACCGAAAATGAAATAAAAATTTTACTTACCGTTCACCATCAGTTTCAGGTCTATCAGTTTCACAAGCAGAAGTGTTATCTGGGCCTTCCTTGTCTGACTTCTTATCATCTTCTGTTTCGGCAGAAGTCTTCAATGTTACTTTCTTTTTACTCTTTTTTGACTTTTTACGATCAAAATCAGAGCCTCGATACTCATACTATGGGAGCATGAATTAAAATATTAGAGAACAATCTTTTTTTTGCAGCATGAAAATACTCAACCACCCAAGATAGAGTTGTAATGAGCATTTGAAATGACAGTTCGACAATGGAGGGTTTCGGCATATTGTGGAGTCCACAAGTGAGGAGTGAAATTATGTAGAATTGTACGATGCAGACGAGGATGTAGTTCCAGTGAAGTACAGAAGTGCAGCGTGCGGTCATCATTCACAACATGAAAAGAGAAAACAAACCAAAATTATTAAGAGCACAAGTTGAAAAAATACAATCTGGACATATCTAAATAAAACGTAGTTATACCGTATCAACTGCACTCGGATTCAACTTTCATAGTAAATACTAAGTAGAAATTTGATAGAAAGATTCTATACTACTAAGCTGATAAGCTGATGATACTAAGCTAAGCTAATTGAAGATAGATGACTATATTTTACACTATTCGATAATTATCAGGAAGCCAAAGGAACCTTCGAAAAGCCATAAAATATATATTAGCAAAACCCCCATGAACTCGACTCAAATTTAGATTTACGTAATTCATCACTAGCTTTCAACATTTATTACTCAACCACAGGTCCACTTAGCGTAAGGGCACATGAAGATCAGATTGAAACGGTAAAATAAAACCTAAAAATGACGGTATGACGAGTGAGTATATTCGCTCAACTTTGCATCGACCATTCGAGAGGCAAAGTAATATGAAAACAGAAAAAATTATACCTATGACCTCAGAGCAAAAAAGACACTCATATTGAGCCGAGTCAATCTTGACGATCAATGCTGGTCATCTACAGGTATGGGACAAATAATAAAAGAATTTTGTAGTTTCGTCTATCGAAATTAATTAAAAAAAATGTAAAAATTTAATTATATAAAAACAGCACGTTTACGAATTTTGGTGAAAAATAGAAGGAAAATTAATACAGCTCCACGAAACAGGTTACATAAAACGCTTAAACGAACACCAACGTCAGTTTGTTTTTTTAGCAATTTATGGACACTTAATGTATTTTCAAAGTTCAGTATTATTATATAAGAAAGTTTTAGCCTCCCTTAACCACGAAAAAATGTTCCAAGAGAGGAAAGAGGAAGGCACCATTTAGTATGGAGTTGAGGGAACGCGGAATCTATGCACGAGGTGCACAGAAACAGTAAGTTAGGAAAGAAGCTCATGAAACAAGAAAAAAGTTGAAGAAGAAGTAGTAGGTGCTGAAAAACAGGACAGCAGTGAACCGAAAAAAGATGGTCCGTAAAAAAACAAAAACCTATTTTATTACAACAAAAAGGAAGCCTACCTAACCTTTAGGTCAGGCCCTCACGTTGTCCCCCTGGGAGTGCCAATTCCCATAGATACAATAGCTGTATCCCCTTGAGGGGTTTTCAAAGTTCAATTCAATTCAGAATCACCAAATGGAAGATATGGAAAATATCGTAAATGCATTCGTACGTATAATGCAAGAAACCATGGAAATTCTCCCCCAATTTTTCACATATTTTTAACTGAATTGAACTCGCGCTGAACTAAGAAACTCGTTTCATATCAATGTTAAACCCAAAATATGACTTTGCTGATTTCTAAAAGCTTATATATTTTGCACATTATTTCGACCTAATTCCGTGAACGCTTTTTATTTGTATTCTATGTTAAAATACACATCTACCATGCCCAATAAGTTCTCTTATACCTTAAATCAAACGAAAATAAGAAAACCGACCGAGGAAATGCACACTCATGTCACCTAAAGGCCATTATAGACGTGCGGAGTTCTTGACGTCAATTGACTACTGGTGTACACATGAAGCCACGCCCATGAGAGTAATTTCGTGCGCAACTGCAGCTGATGCTTTTACACGGAGTTACCGCTAGCAGTCAACGCAATCAATGTAGTGAAGGGAGCAGCTACAATATAGACAAACTCTTGGTAGCTACAGATCTATTTTTCGAGAGCTAAGTACTGATAAGAAACTATTCTGAAAGTATGTGTGGCTCAAAGTACCTATTTTTTAGTAGCTTCTCCACAAAGTAACTGAAAAAATTCGGAAATAATGAGAAACTCCATCCCACCAGGAGCTAGAAAGAGAAGCTCCATTACCGGAAACATCTTTCAAAAAGCTGAGAAGATCGTCAGTTTTGGTAGAACACGTCGTCAGTTGCAGAACAATTTTTTTGTATTTTTTCAAGGCCATATTTTCAGTTCTAAAGTTTGAATTTTAGATTTTATTGTTGTCACTGGATAACTGTCAACAATTTTCCAATACGCCATCATCTCTAGAGTTTATATTGTTATATTCTTCCAATTTAGTATTCAATAAACATGAAGAGTCTCAGTACATGTCGATTAATATACAACATCATCTCTTGAGGACACCATCGTGTATACTGCATGTAGGGCACTTGCCGCCTCATTACCACGGGCAAGCTAGCAGCTGCAGTCAACAGAATCAAGACATGCTTGATCGCGACGGTTGACTACTGCCAGGTCACGAGTAGTCAAAAAGTGGGCGGGGCGTTGAGTGAATGGGTGGCGTTTAGTGCACTTGTAGTCAACTGACGTTAAAAACTCCGCACGTCTATAATGGCCTTTAGACGGTGTTAATCCAAAATGGGGGCGGATACGCGATTGGCTTTTTGTGATGCGTCGTCACTGTTTTATTGAACACGGAATCATTGAATGAAATTGAATAATAATTTGGACGGTAGTGTTGCTTCAGAACCATTTAATTGGACCTAGGTTGTATCTCCAATAATTAAATTTAGAAACTACACTTCGTCAACCTGAACTAAGAATAACCTATTCTCTCGAAAAATGAGTTGATTTATGCATCAGATAATTGGAAACCAGCGTGCTGAAAGCTTACACAATCTCAAATTTCTACGCAAAATTAAAATAACTAGTATACTCGAGATGTCTAGGGGAGAAATTTATTTTCTATTGTGAACAACTGATGCCGTTCTACCTACAAAACAGAGAACACGAAATTTACATTTTCATTTTTGTCATAAACAACCGAGCACACAAAAACCTATAGTATTTCTGCAACCTACTCCTGAACGATGAAAAAAGTCAAACAAAAAGTGGGACAATAATGAAGAAAAAAAAACTAGTTTATTTTCAAAACAGAATAAAAACTACTCTCCCGTAGAGATACAATAGTCTTTTTGACACGTTTCATCGTAATTATGCGGAGCTTCGAGTATTATAATCAAACGCTCAAATTACACCGCCCATTATTGTGTACATACACATCCATGAAATAATCTGAGTTTATTTTACTACGCGGTTGATAACATGTAATGGTAACGTACCTACCTTAACTTCCTCCTTACTTTTAGAAGGAGGGGACAGGGGAAGGAAAAAACCTAGTCTAAATATATTCTAAATGTTCCTAAACGCTCCTTCAATTCAGGCCCTATGATTACATCGTTCCGTTCGACCCTTGTGGCCCCATAAAGTAAAGCGTGCCAGCCCCACTAAGCTGGTGCACGGTGCGTGCTCTCTTGTGACCGAATTCCACGAAAGAGAAAAGGCTCGACTGCATATGGCTGCGCTGAAGACTGCAGAACCCACCTACATTGGCAATTCGTTCTAGTATCATGCTCAAGCAATATCTAATTCTCCAAAGAAGCTGTCATTCAACTTTTATCGCACTTTGATCTTCGACAGCTCAGACTCCACTCACACAATATCTTCACACATTCATTTACCCAACTTCAAGTTGACGTTGCAGATTTGTCAAGTGTCGAAACTGTCTCAATTCATATGTCTAGCTGATCCGACCACACTCAGGCTACGTAAGTTTTTCTAGGCCTACCTATTCTGTACGTTTTCTACACATTTACAACACAACCATACATGGTTCGATCTCCAAGTTCTGTGCTCTATTCTCCTCCTAAAAATACACAAATTGAAACAATGCCAACTTCCACGACCCCAGTAAAAATCAATAGTTCATACTCATCCCACGATGACTATTTCATTTCTCCGATCTAGAAATTCAGTATTTGAAAGCTCCGAATACCGATTCTCTACTGTAGACAAAATAGTAAATAAGGTAGTAACTTCACTAATTTCAATGAAAACTCACGTGGTAAAGCGGCCAAAAAGATGCCAAGAAACCGACGTCCTCAGTGAGATTGGGCAGAAGCCACAGGTGATGACGGCCCATTGACAATACCCAAATCACCAGGAAAACTACAAAGCGAACGACCGCCAGGCCTAAAATCAAGCCCAAGAATGACGCGGCCGCCATGCTCAGGTAATACACGCCTTTCCTGCAAACAAGATAAGCAGGTTAATCATAGTATGGTAGCTTCAGTATCATACAAAACCGATCATTTTTCTATAGTACAATTTTTACACTGGGTAACTACAAAAAGATAAAGGGGACGTGTGAATTGTGAACTGCTTAGGCGATGCTGAATATTTTTGATACATCATATTTATCAATTGGGCGTGGCAGAAATTGAAGAAAATCATCATGAAAAGATCCAGCACAACATTGCGATCATTGTACATGAAACTCTGGATTTTCAAAAACTAATGAGTACAACTCATTAGACAATAAATGGGTCTCTAGTTAAACAGGCCAGTCTGCATTATTTTTGCCAAGCTACAACAAGAACAACCAAATCAATAACGAAGAGGCAATTAAAGCTCCCCATAAACAGCTTTAGGATGAGAGGCTTCAGCTTATATGAAGCAGTGATACAAGCGCTTTGCCCTTTGTCATATCATTTTATGTCTCATTGCTTTTGTAAAACTTACAGCATGATTGTGTTGACAAAACAGGAAATTTTTCAACCCTTCTCAAAATGTCTGCCTAATAAGTCAACAGCTACCACTTCCATCTTCATTAAATAACGAAAGTATTGATAAACGTATCAACTAATAGAGTTTAAACAATATGCTCTATAATTTATAATTTGAAGCACAATAACTAACGTTTTTCTTCGACTATTTTTAGGGCAAACGTTTTTTTTAAAAAATACCTCTCTTGAAATATGAGAAATTAAATTGAAGTGAAATTTGTCACACTAAATACAATTTCATGAAAAGGCACCACCAATCATTCGGTGACTTCACGGTGCAAAAATGCACCGAAGAAAAAGCTCAGCTTTCTCGACTACAGCATTGGGGTCATTGTGTATCAGCCTTCCACCTAACCTGACCATCTTTAACATATCTTCATTTCATTAAGCCATACTCTAAGATTTGAGTCTGAGTGTGGCCGGTGTCCTGGTTGCCATCATTCGTTCTACCACGCTCCTTCATCGAGAGGGTCCTGACGGTACCATGATCTTTGTCTTTTCTGGTCACCCTACTGCCCCCCTGCGCTTCACTTCTGCTTCACCACTCGAGTTTGGCTGCTTAACTGACGTGAGTCACCGCAATGGTTTGCGCCCCAATTTTACGTTAGTGACGTCAGTTGCCGCTCTAAGTAGCCTGCCTCACTTACCTCAAAAAAAATGGGAGATTGAATTTACGTAACGTTGCCATAATTTCTGTTTAAGCTTATATTGTCAAATTTCGTTTTCGCGCATTATTTAAAACTATCACTTATTAATTAAATTACTACTAATTTCATTTTGCTAACGATTCACAAATGTAATCAATTTATTATTTATTTGAAAGTTTGACCTCCGTTTCCGTTTATTGAAACATATTCACAGAAAAACTGGCTCCAAAAAAGCGTGAAGTTTGGGCGCTTCTGAGCTCGCTGTACTGACAAAAAAAAATTCGTACGCATCTCAATGAGGAAAAGATGAAATAATAATCAAGACTGAAAACGAAGATTAGATTAAGAGTATAAATTACTTTAAGTCTCCTTAAGCACATAATATGCGTGTCCAAAAGAGGGAAAAAGGATGGCATCATTGAGTCTAGAATTAGGAAGACCAGGAATATACGCACAAAGTGTTCCCACAAAGGATTCCTGGGTCAGAGGCGGCAAAATGGAAAGTACTTTATGAGAAGATTAAAATTATAGAAAAAAGTAAAAAGCGCTGAAAAAGGCCAGCAGTGAATCTAAAATTATGGTTCATAACAAAACTAAATAAACATTCTATGCTTAACAAAAGGAAGGCCTACCTAATCCACAGCTCGGAACCTCGCATCTTCCTTCAAGGAGCGCTAATTCTCATAGATACAACAGTTGAAACCTCTCTAGGAGAACAAGTGTTTTATACCTGTTCTATTGTTGAGGTGAATGTAAGGCTGTGAATGATAGTATGGAAGTAGAAGTGAGACATCGAGTGAGTGAAGGCTGCAGGACATTGGGTGCAATGAGGAATGTTTTTGAATGCAGGAGTATGAGTACGAGTGCTAAAAAGGGACTGTTTAATCGTGCCAGTTTTGCTGTATGGAGCACAGTCTTGGGGTTTGAGAGCAGCTGAGACGAAGAAACTGGATGTTTTTGAGATGAAGTGTTCAAGGAACATGTTTAGAGTACCAAGAAGAGATAGAATTAGGAATGAGTTGGTTAGGGAGCAGAAGAGTTTTGTGAAAAAGATGAGTAGGCGGGTGGATGAAAGAGTACTTAGATGGTTTGGGCATGTTGAAAGAATGAATGTTGAGCGGCTGGTGAAAAAGATGTAAGAGTTGGAGGCGAGTGTTATTAGAGCGCGAGGAAGACCACGAATGAGTAGAACAGATGGAGTGAAACGTGCATTGTATGAGAGGGATCTGACTGTGGACGGGGCGAGAGGGATGACTGCGGACAGAAGTGAGTGGAAGCAGTGTAGAATGAAGTAATTCTTTGACGCAGTCACTGGAAGCCTGCCAGCATGTGATGGGGTTTATGGCGTGTCCTGTCATGTGCGGGGGGAGGGCTGCACACAAATGAAACGGTCGGGGTAAACCAGCTATGGCTGTCGAGCCTGACTGTGGAAAAGGGTTGTGCTGGGCTGCTATTGATCCGGGCAGTTCTGATGCGGCCTGTGCTGCCTCTCACATCCTAGTGACTAAGGATGAATGATTGTGGCTTGCTGTCGGCCACCCTCCCGTAAGGAGGAAAAACCTGGTATGTATGTGTATGTATGTATTGTTGTAGTTATTGCAGAAAGTCAATTTGGGTATAATACAGTTGTTCAGCTGAATCATAATTCATCCAGTATTAGCAGTTTTGAGAAAATCTAGTATCGTTGATAATTATTCACGCTATATCAATTGTGCTGAGCTACTTCACACATAGTATCTGAAGAAAACACGCGACTCGATCCCGATTGTTCAACGATAAACCATGAACGTGGTGTCAGTTTTAAAAGGTCTCGTAATAACATTATAAATGAACAACAATCCTTTGAAATGTAATAATAAATGAGAAACAATGTTTCAAAACAATATAAGCTTACAATACCTTGAAATGATCCCTTAAATACACTGCTTTGTCTTGCAACAATATACTTCATATAGAAACTTTAGAAATTAAAGTCCTGATTATGCCTAAAATAAATCAATATAAATCCAATAAACCATTGACGCGCTCTTGTAACCACCTAAAAGAAATTTTCAGAGAGCAGAAAAGAAAATTTGTGAAAAAATAACTTCGTACTTAGAAATCCCTTACGCATATAACCTTAGAGAAGAACTGAAGACTCACATGGAAGAAGTAATTCGAGAAGTTAATTAATTAAGATTCGTATTTATAGGGATAAGCAACTCGGTGAAATAAAAAATATCTACAGAGCATATCAAACGCATAGCCAAATAAGTGTTTGTTTCCATGAATAAAAGTTTTTTTGGACTTCATACAATTAAGTAGAACGATGGGCTGAATTTCTACGCGCCATTCCAGTTCCCTCGCATAGGTTTGATATATTACATAAACTCAAAACTTCAACTCAATAGCCATTCTAATAGGGTATATCTTGGAGAGCAATGTCGGCACAACTTTACGGTAGTGACGTCAGTTGCAGCTTGAAGTAGCCTGCCTCACCAACATAAAAAATAATATGAGATTGAACTCAAGTAACGTTCTTCGCGTTATGTTCTTTACTTACAGTTGTTTTTACAAACGGTTACTATAAATTCTTCTCATCTCTCAAAAAGCCTCACCTGACCGAGGGCGGCCACAAAGGAAAGAGGCAGATAAGTACGGCTGCCAGCAAGCACAGGCCGCCAGCGATGTAGTACCAGAACGGCACAGGGTCGTACATCCACACGTACGCGTCAGAACCGTCCACAAATACCTTCAAATAGAAATCTAAATTAGTGAACAAGCTACGTCCATAACCCCCCACCATTTTGTAATGTTTTCAAAGAAGTTATACAATATTTTCTGAAAATAACTTCAAAATATCACGTTCATAAGTTATGAGGGAGCAAATAAGCAGATTAGATGTTAGTTTAGGCCTCCATAACCGCAAAAAAGACGTTCCACAGAGGAAGAAGGAAGGCACTATTTAGCATGGAGATAAAGGAATGCAGACTTACTGCACAAGATTCATAGAAACAGTTGAAAAAGAAGTACAAGAAACAAGATAAAAGTTGAAGAAGAACGTAGTAGGTGCTGAAAAACAGGACATCAGTGAACCGAAAAAAGATGGTCAGTAACATAATAATAATAATATAAGTTTTAGCCTCCCTTAACCACGACAAAGATGTTCTAAGAGAGGAAGGAGGAAGGCACCATTTAGTATGGAGTTGAGGGAACGCGGAATCTATGCACAAGGCACACAGAAACAGTGAGCTAAGAAAGAAGTTCATGAAACAAGAAACAGTTGAAGAAGAAAGTATTAGGTTCTGAAAAATAGGACAGCAGTGAACCGACAAAAGATGGTCCGTAACAAAACAAAAACTTATTCCATTTCATCAACAAGGAAGCCTACCTAACCTTTAGCTTAGGCCCTCACATAGTCCCCCTTGGAGTGGTAATTTCTATAGATACAATATTTGTATCCTCCTCAAGGAATTAGACGCAAACAAAACGACGTACAAGTCTCAGATTAGCAATACGTAACCTCCCATTTTTAAGAACCTCTCAACACATTCTGTGATGGTATACACAGAGACGATGCTTTCATCCCAAGCTCTTACTTACCTGATTACATAAATTTGCTGTTTAGTTTCCTTGTTCTCTATTTGATCCATAATAATTTTATACAATGTACCATCAGAAGGATTTATCGATCGTTTGCAAGCAGTTTTTCCTCACACTAAGGACTTCTTTGTCTCCACAACTAAAATGATGAAGCGCAGCACAAAATGTTAAAATAAATCGGCAGCATAGTTAATAAGTTTAGGAGGAATTTTAATTCCTCAAATACTTTTGAATGATCAATTAATACGCAACCAAAGTAGCTCACTTGTTCCAGATGCATGTCCAATTTAATTTTCCTCTTCTTCTTAGCTGAAGCATCTCGACTATCTTCATTGTGGTCATCATCTTCTTTTTTGTCCTCACTTTCACTGAGTTCTTTCTTCTTTTTGGGTTTGTCCTTCTTATTCTTTTCTTTTTCTTCCCTTTCACGCTTCTTCTTGAGTTCCTTGGGCTTCAAATCTCTCTCTGTCACTGGGATCTTGCGGGCGCGGTGGAAGAACTTGTGGGTCAGGAGCCTGACGATACAAAGTTATTGAGAACTGCAATGCTAAGTAACAAGGGTGGGAGCACCAGTACCAGACTGCAGAATTATCTTTGCTAAGGAGATTTGTTTGGATCTTAACAAGGCGTGGAAGTGAAAAGGGCTCTAGAAAAATCAATCTTTAATAAAAATTATTGAACTAAGTATACTATACACAACTGACCACTTATTTAGAAAAAATCTACTGTGGTTATTAGCTCAACACTGATTAATGGCCAAAGATGAAGGAAATTTACCACATCAACTCATTCCCAACAACCATAATTTAAACATAAAAACAAATGAACAACCTACTTCGTCAAAACAATGGGCCAAGTTGAAAAAAAGTTAGTTTTACACAAGAAGAGGCACTGAAATTTTCAAGTTTAAGCAAAATATTACATTCCATAATCTTCAAACAATCTACAGAAATATAAATTTTACAGGAGCAGCAGCAGCAGTAGCTCAACCTTCGACATTGTTAGTCTGGCTCCACACAAGTTAGTTGTCTACTTGGGAACCTAAGCTCCTCAAATATGTGCAGTGTATTTTACTAAGTAGGAGCATTGCACAGAATTAACCATTCAAAAGAACAATTGAATTGATAAATTAATTTTAGTTTCCCTTAACACAACAAAGATGTTTAAAGGGAGGATGTAGGCGCCCTTTAGAATAGAGTTAAGAGAACGCAAATCCGTACACAAGGTGAGTACCCGCAAGGGATCTTGTGAGCAAAGAAACAGTAAGCTGAGAAGGAAGATTATGAAACAAGAAAAAAAGTTGAAGAAGACAGTCAGATGCTGTAAAACAAGACAGCAGTGAACCGAAAAAAAGATGATCCTTAACGTAACCAAAAATTTTTCATTTCAACAAAAAGAAGGCCTACCTAACTTTCAGTTACGGCCCACACATTTTCTCCCTGGGAGTACTAATTCCTATAGATACAAACAGCTGTATCCTCCTGAGGAGTTAAAAAGAAGAAACTAACAGACACTGCTGCATAATTATTCAAGACCCTCAACAGCAAAAAAAAGTAGGGCAAATCTTGCCAAAAGGCAGGACTCCCAAGAGAGTAGTGCTAAAGGCTGTAGAGGGACTTGTAACAAAACATTGTATGTATTTAGCAAACTAATATCAGTTTCAATTTAAGATTTTGCAAAAATGTTGCAGTTTTTGAGATGCATGTTCTTGTTAAAAATTGCTTGTAAAATGCCAGTTTGAAATCAACATGTTCATTACAAGCACTATCTTCTTACCATCTTAACTCTTGTATGAGTAATGCAATTGCATTCTGATTCCTCATTTGGGCATCAAAATATGATAAATTTGTGGGCACTTTCAATAATCTGCACTACATATAGATCTGCCACACTTGCCAACTTTTTTGTTGTTAAGGATCTTAAATAAAGAGAATTAAACTTAAAATTTTCAAAGACCAATATTTCCATCAAAAATGTAGGTGTAACATAAATAATGAGATGACTAGACATCCTTAGAAGACCTTGATGATTTTTGTTTTAGAATTTCATGCCACATTGATCACTAGAAGAATTTTAATGCAAACCCAACACCCTTGATAGCATACAACTCAAGAAGTCACCCAACTAAAAGAACTTCCAAGAAACTTCAAGGCCAGGCCTATAGTTCATACTTTGATTCCCATCATCAACAGGAAAAACTATACTTACATTTCGACTTTACCTTAGCCAGCAAAGATTCCCTAGGATGTAAATCTTTCTCACCTGTTACAGTAGACAACAACACTCTGACGGTCAGTGAAGATAGCACCCTTGCCTGTAGCCCACTGAGAGTCCAGGAGAACATCAACAGCCTTTGATGCTATAAAAAAAAAAGAAATAATCATTTCACGAGACAACCACACTCTGACGGTCAGTGAAGATTGCATCCCTGCCTGTAGCCCACTGAGAGTCCAGGAGAACAACAGCCTTTGATGCTATAAAAATAATTAAATTATTATTTCACAAACTTGGACAATCAAAAGCACTCATAAAATTTAACAAGACATTGCATCTTGACAAGATGAAACACAAAGCATTGCACTGGTAAACTATACTGAAGACTCCCTTCCCAGTTTAAATTACGAATCGAAATTACCATTGAAATTACCATTACGAAATTACCATTGAATATTCTTTCAACAAAAATTGAGTTTTCAACAATCCTCTCCTCAGTACTTCTGTTCATGGTCTCCATTATCTGTGATATTGAAAGTAGGGTTTTACAATTTGGAAATAATGCTATCTCAAATCCGAGTCAGTAAGATTAGTTTAGATCTTATTTTAAGCCTACCTAACCACAACAAAGACACTTCATAGAGAGGAAGTTACCACTAAAATTGACTGGGTTTGTAAAAGTTCTTCAATTAAAAATACCCTGATGCCACAAATTGGTTTGATGACTCATTCAAATATTTCTCCTTGTAGCAAGATATAAGTTAAACTCTCTTACAATGGCTACCTAATGCATAGATAAAAGAACAAAAGTTTTATTAGTATAGGCAGCTAGGTGGTCCTCACAGTGGTTTACACCTGCACGAGCTTTCCCTAAACACAGGTCCTCCACAACACCACAAAAAGTGGTTCACACAAGCGGAGTGGAATATTAGGTAGCCATACAATGCAGGTTGCCATAATATGGATTGAAAAGTTAGTTTCAGCTTCTCTTACCATAATAAAGATGTTCAAAGAGAGGAAGGATGAAGTCAAAATTCAGTAAGGAGTTATGAGCATGCAGAATCAATGCACAAGGTGTGTTCCCACAGGAGATCATTTGCTCATAGGACAGTTAAGGAGGTCTCCCGTCAAAACGGAATTTTGATCAGATTGGTCTGAAATTTGGCCAGTATATGTATTGTGGAAAGAAAAACATATTTTATTTGAGAAGTTTTTTATTAGGCCTTAGTTTTTCCAAAAAATTTGAAATATTAGTTTTTCAGTCATTTTATACATATTTCAGAAGTATAAAAGTCAAAAATTCTTTATGCTAAGAAGAAAACAAAGACAGTTTTGAAATCCTTGAAACATTTCTAACAAAAACAAGATCAGGGATTTTGTATTTGAATCATTTTTATTTTAAATATGCGATATTTTACCACAATATATGAAGTAGAACGAATTTTTGGTTTTGAACAATGATAAAAAAAATTAAATGTACAAATGGAAAAAATAAGACCTCATTTTTGTTAGTAATGTTCCAAGGATTCTAAAACTGTTTTTTTTTTTCCTAGCATAAAAGCTCAATGACTTCTATTCTTTTGAATTTTGAAAATAAGTGACTTTACAGTATAGGCCAAAAACAATTTTTTTGTTTAAGTGTAATATAATGGAACATTTATGTAATTGAATGCTGTTTTCATTTTTATTTTGATAATCTCCATGCATAACATCATATTCACACTGTAAATTGTAATTTACAAAAAAGAAAAAATTTAAAAAATATTTACTTGTTTCATAAAATTATGAAATTTTTTGCTTCAGTCTGATTCTTACGAAATTTGACTATTATCTGTAACCTTTGAAAATAAAGACAATTTCTTCTATACATTTTTTTTATTCCGGCTTTGGTATTTAAAAAAATTGACATTGGTGTTTAGTCCACTGGTATTGAGATTTCAAAGGAATAGAACTCATTGAGTTTTTATGCTAGAACAAAAACAAAGACAGTTTTAGAATTCTTGGAACATATCTAACAAAAGTACATTCACAAATTTTCCATTTCTTCTTCTGTTTTCTTTTTATATGGGGTCAAAATAGGGTTGAAAATTTAAGATTTTGGTCCCCTTAACCCCCCACCCTGGGGGGATCTATTGTCCGTAGCGCCATAAAATTTTAGGACCGAATAGTCCACCACCTAAGGGTCCTTTTCTAACAAAAACATGAAAAATAACCATCAGAGAGAAAAGGGACCTCAGAGGACCCCCTTAACACGTTAACTGCGATGGGTTAAACTGAAGTTCAATATTCAACCTAAATTTAAAGTCAAACGTGATAAGCAAATTTGTAAATGTCAAACATTAACTGGGCCTGTTAAATACCACTAATTTAGAATGCTTGTTAGAATTTTTCAAAACGACTCATCGATGGGTCGTTTCGCAACAGGAAAAACCTAACTACGACCCACCGGTGGGTCGTACCGCAATGAATGTGTTAACTACCATTAATTTAGAAAGGTTGTTGGAATTTTTCAAAACGACCCATCGATGGGTCGTTTCGCAGCAGGAAAAACCTAACTACGACCCACCGGTGGGTCGTAACGCAATGAATGTGTTAAGTTGAGAAGGAAGGTTAGGAAACAAGATAGAAGTTGAAGAAGACAGTCAAGAAAGTCCGAGGTGATGAAAAACAGGACAGCAATAAGTCAAAACAAGATAATCCTTAAGAAAACAAAAAAAAAACAGTTCATTTCAACAAAAAGGTCTACACAGTTCTCACATCAGGAACTCACATTTTCCCCTTTGGAAGTTCAATTCCCACACAAACAATAGTTGTATCCCCCTCAGAGTAGACAATTTAGAATAGGTAGCCATCTTTAGCTTATACCATTAGAACGCTCTTTTTCCTCAATATGCAAGAATTGGGCAAGACTAGGTGTTTCATTGCAAACCAGCAAAAGTTAAACTACTACGTAAAGCACATGAGCTCACTAGCAAATTCATAATCCCATTTAAGGAGTCCGTCTGGGTAAAAAAAAGTCCGTTATTTATGGATGGATTTTTCTGAAATTTTCACAGTAGGTGTGAAATGATGCATAGATCATTTGTTATTTTGACAAAATTTTTGTAGCTGCACTTTTTTTTTTGAAAAATATGATAAAATAGGGGGGTTTTGTAAAATCTATCTCCTTCTACAATTTTGAAGTTACAGAACCAGTATTTTGTTTTGAGATTGCTTATATGTCTATATAACCATAAGCAATAGGGAATTTCGATAACTTTTTTTTGTGGATTTTGGGAATTGAAAAAAAAAAAACAAATGACATATTTTTCATTTTTTTTTCATGTGGTGTAGTTTTAAAAAAAAAATGTATCAAAAAATGCTATTGCTTATGGATACACCTTGCTAAGCCCTTTCGAATGGTATATAAACCATTCTCATAGCTCTAAAATTGTGGAAGGAGTTAGATTTGAGAAACCAATATCAAGTTTCCAGAAAATTGTGTTTTTTCACAAAAATCTTTTCTTTTTATCTTTTGAACTACAGGGTTTTCTACAATGAACTCTTGATCGTTTGTAGCTCTTTTCAAGCTCTTTTGATTGATATAATTTACATTGCTGTAGCTGTGTAACTCTGGGAAAAAATAAACAACAAAAGAGAATAGGTGTAATTCTTGATAAAAAATTTTTTTTTAATTTTTCATTTTTTTCGACCAAAATACATTTTTTTGTCTAGTCAACTCCTTTGTTTTATAGCTCTTTTCAAGCCCTTAGGATTGGTGTGCTCGCCACTGCTGTAGCTATGATACTGCAGCTGCCATCGAGCTATGAAGGAAAGCTGCGGTATCATAGATACGGCAGAACAGCTAAATTCTGAAATTGTCAAAAATTATTAAAAAATATCTACTCAGCATTAGAATGTTTCATTTGAATAATGGAAGCACTTTGAGTAGCCCATTAACGAACTATAATGCCATTCCCGCAGAGAAACACGCTCAATTGACCCCCAATAATGAGGGGGGGAGGGTTCAAGGTCACTCCACCCCCATCACTTTCTCCCCCTCTGGTGGGCGCACTATTCGGAGTAGACGTAAACGAAAAGTACCAATGGAAGCGCAAGAAAATCCTCTATAAGATGCATATAAAAACAGAAAATCAACACATATCCTGATTTCTACCCAGACGGTCTCCTTAACCCTTTAACGTCCGAATTTTTGTACTCATATTACCGGTAACACAACCACCGTCACTAAACTGGCGCTGGCATCAGGCAGTCACCAATATCAGGATGGGATAGGAACTGCCACTCGGCAGAGAACTTTAAAGAGCACATTAGGGAACTAATTGAACAAGAAATACAATATATTGAGGGCATTTTTGAAAGAGGACACTGGTGTCCTCTGGGGCGTTAAAGGGTTAAGAGAGAGGTGAGCAAGTAAAAAGATATGATGTTCATGGAGTAAATTCCACGCATGCCTGCCATTGATAAATGAACAATTGAAGCATCCTACAAAAAGAGTCAAAGCACTAGCAACTGTGATGACCTCATCTCAAAACTGCATTATCGCACAAATTTAAGCTTTAAATGCAACACGTACTAGTTACACATACACACTGGCCACAATAACCCACCACTAACGTCAAATGGCAATAATAGTGTAAGTAAATACAATCATATTGGTGCAATTGCTATAAATGGAAGGAGTGTACCAGTGATGCATTGACAGCCAATTATTACAACAGTTACCACCATCTAAGGTCAGACTTACAATTTTTGTGGCCAACTTCATTTGTAACACAACAAACAAATGGAAGAACAGATATATATACATGCCACATACCATAAAAATAGTCAACTTGGTGGTGAAGAAATTTTGTGCGCTTTGTTGGAGTGTGTTTTTTCATATAACTAGCAATGGAATAATCCAGCTTGGTGGGCTGATCTTCGAAGACCTTTGGAGCAACATCCTGAGGAACAAGAACTTCCATTGAAATAACATTCACAAGATGAGACAATCTTAACCTATGATACAAGTAAGCTACTGAAGTTTGAAAGCTGTAACTTACTAAGACAATGACAAATTTTTACAAATATAGAATAAATATGACTCTAAAAAGATAATCATGAAATAATTGAGCAGCATTCACATAAACATTAGATTATAGGAAGGAATTGTATTGAAGAGAGGAAGGAATCGTTTAGTATGGAGATAAGAGTATGAAGAAGGGGCATAGAAACTGCAAGTTAATAAAGAAGTTGATGAACTAAGATAAAAGTTGAAGAAGACAGTCAGAGGTGCTGAAAAACAGGACAGAAGTGAACCAAGAAAAAGGTGGTTCTTAACATAACGTAAAATTAACATTTTATTTCAACAAAAAGAAGGCATACCTAACTCTCAGCTTGGGCCCTCACATTTTCCCCCTGGGAGTGCCAATTCCCATATATACAACAGCGGTATCCCTCTTAGGAAACTTTAAAATTAGAGAAAGCTCAGAGTTGGCAGTGCATGCTAATTCCAAAATAGACTGTTTCTATATAACAAAGATGTTCATAATTAAAACAGTAAATATTTAAAAAGCAAATATGCTATGGCAGCACAAAATATTATTGAATTTAAAGCTATTTGTTTACCCACAGCTGACATCAACAGTACTTGAAAATATTACAATAATATATTTTACATATTAAAAATAATCATTTATATGGAGGTATGGAGAAATTCTGACCATGCTTTATATTTATAATTTAAATGCCTCACTTTAGCAACAAATATGAATGACAAAATTTAAAGTTGAATAAAGTAGCCTCAGAGTGCATTCTATCAAGACACACTAACTCAAAGCAAACCTTCTCCTTGCAGTTCTTGAAAATGTCAGTATTTTCTGCTCAGCTATCCAGATTGTATAAAAGATCAGGTTGACCAATATCCATCCTTTGCAAGAAGACTTCACTTAGAATCAATCTCATTTTCATATTCACCAAAATATGACAATCTATGTTACATGGAAGAACCATGTTCCTTATTTTACCAAGCAAAAGAGGCATCTTATATCTCACACATACAAGTACATGACTTTGAACCTTAGATAGGCTCAAGTCGTCAAGGTAATGTAAAGCTCCTTATCGCTTCTGGATGCTAGGCCAGTATGACTTTCTAGCAGCATTGTTGGCTGATCCCTATCATCTGTTAGCCTAGTAATTTCAGTGATTCATCTGGTTTTGTAATGATTTAAAATTTTAGTATCTTTTATATATAAGTTCTAGAAATCCACCTTGATTTTCACACATTGCTATCAAACCCTGGTAAATGTGAAGAAGAGGACATTAATTGATTTTCCAATATTTGGTGCTAGAATACAGGTAATTATATCAAAATAAACAATTTGTCTTCTATGCATTTTCCATCGCAAATGAGTTTTTAATGAGTTATAGCAGACGTAATATAAGGTAAATAAACTAATGTAACCTAATGTAAACTAAAGTAACTTTAAATAACCTTAAGTAACCTAAGCTAGCACTTTCTATCCCAAATGAGTTTTCAACAAATTATACCTGTAGGTTACCTACCGCAATTCTATTTTTTGGAGCGCGGGAAAAATTGATTTGATAGGACCTTAATGGACTCTCCGTTCCGATGGCTGTAATGCGCTCACTTGAGCGCATCACAGCCGTTGGAAGGGAGAGTCCATTAAGGGTCCTCATTTCAAATCAATTTTTCCCGCGCTTCAAAGAATAGAATTGCGGTAGGTAACGTATAGGTATAATTTGTTAAATACTCATTTGTGATGGAAAGTACATGGAAGAAAAATTTTCATTTCAATGTAATTACCAATAATCATGCACCAAAAATTGGAAAATCGATTATTGTCCTCTCCACAAATACCGCTATTCTTACCTAAACGTTATTTATGCTACATCTCGAAAACTAAGCATTTGCAGGCATAATGTTATTCTTGTAAAATATCTTCAAATCTACCATATTGCCTATATGTGGGAACAAAATTATTGAAATCATTGACAACATTAAATTCAATATTGACCCAAATATTATGCATTATGTAAACCTTTACACTGTGACTATGACAAGCATCAAGAAAAATTAGCACTGTCTCACAATAACCCCATGACAGAGACTTGATATCAAATGCTTGCTAATGATAACTTAATCTGGAAATATTTTATAAAAGTCTGGTGATATCATTTTACTTTTTATCTGATAATCTTCTTGAACACTGGGATCAAATTTGACAAAATAATTAATATTGAAAAAAGCTAAGAAGTAGTCAAAATTAACAATCTGGATGGTCCAAAACTATCTAAAAATGCTGGTAAATGTGTAGCGTTTGGTAGCAATTGATTTTCCAGTTTTTGGTGCCTAATCATAGTTAATTAGGATAAAATAAACAAGTTTTCTCCTATGCACTTTCCGTCGCAAATAAGTATTTAACGAGTTGTGGCGGTAGGTTTAGTTTCGTCATTGATGACAAATGCGCTCGAATAAACAGCTACTCATTTATTTTTTTAATTTTTTTAGCTTGAATCACGGTAATAACATCAAAATAAACTACTGTTCTTCTATATACTTTTTGCAACAAATGAGTATTTCAAGAGTTAAGGTGACCGAATGGTTTTTGGTTTGTAAAACTTCAAAAATTAATTAAAAATACTTCAGGAGCAAAATAAGCTCAGAGGGATTCACAACATGTTTAGAACATTCAAATGAACGTTCAGAGCCCTAAATTTTTTTAAATTTGCCCAAACCCCTCCCTCCTCTCCCCCTCAAAGGAAAATTACTAAAAAACCTAATATCTCAGTCAATATTGTACATGGAGACGATTAGTTTTTTTGTTTGATTCACAATGAACTGGTCTACAAATTTCAGAACCAGTTTTTTGATATTGCTTCAAAAAAGTTTTTAAAAAATTTTTGAATTTAAAACCACAACAAATTTTCAATTTGTGTTTCTTTACATGGTAATTAAAAATTTTCTATTCAACTTATCAAAACACTGCATCTGAAATTTATAGTACTTACCTTGATCTTTACGATGCTGAAAAGATCTGTCTCATAGGTAAAAAAATGTTGGAGAAATTGAGCCGAAAAGCCGGAAAAAAAACTTTACATGAGAAAAAAGCATTCCAGTTTCTCCATTATTTCTCCAACAGTTTTTTACATATGGAGGAGATCTATTTTGCATGGTAAAGAATAAAGTGTGTACTATAAATCTATGAAGTAGTTTTTTGATAAGTTTATTATAAAATTTTTTGTTGCCATTTAAATATAAATAAATCACTAAAAAACTGACATATTATGTTTCAATAATTCAAACCTTTCTCAATTTTTTTTTTCTTATGATATTAAAAAACTGGTTCTGAAATTTGTAGACCAGTTCATTGTAAATCAAACAAAAAAACTAATCGTCTCCATGTACAATATTGACTGAGATATTAGGTTTTTTAGAAATTTTCCTTTGAGGGGGGGGGGGGGGGGGGGGGGAGGGGGTATGGGCATATTTAAAAAAATTTAGGGCTCTGAACGTTCATTTGAATGTTCTAAACATGTTGTGGATCCCTCTGAGCTTATTTTGCTCCTGAAGTATTTTTTATTAATTTTTGAATTTTACAAGCCAAAAACCATTCGGTCACCTTAAAGCGGTAGGTTTAGGTTCATCTTTGATGACGAGACTCCATTGTAGTGTTGCCATCCAAAACGGTTGATGAATTACTTGCCGCTTCAAACACTTGAGTTGCCGTAACTAATTTACCACTATAACTTGTAAAATACTCATTTGCAACGGAAAGTGCACAGAAGAAAACTCGTTTATTCTGACATAATTAACAATGTTACGGCACCCAAAAGTGGAAAATCAATTACTACCCAACGCTACACTTCTACCAAAATGCTTTACATACTAGACATACAAATTTTACGGTCGATGTTACTTTTAATGTGATCAAGGAAAATAATAAGGTAAATCTGAAGGATATGACAGTTATTGATTTTGTACATTTCAATGCCTAAGCATAGTTAATTAGATCAAAATAAACAAGTTTTCTTCTTTGCACTTTCCATCTCAAATGAGTATTTTATTAGTTATAGCGATAAATGACTTACCGCAACTCCAGTGTTTGAAGCGGCAAGTAATTCAAGGAGCACGTCGGACAGCAACACTGCAATGCACTCTCGCTTCCAGCCCGATCATCATCAAAGACGAAACCAAACCTACCGCTATACCTTGTTAAATAGTCATTTGACAAAAAAAGTGTACAGAAGAAAAGTTTGTTTATTTCGATGTTATTACCATGATTCAATTTCCAAAACAAAAATTCGAAAATCTATAAGTAGCCGTTTATTTGAGCGCATTCGTCATCAGACGAAACTAAACCTACCGCTATAAATCGTAAAATACTCATTTGAGACCGAAAGTGCATAGAAGAAAACTTGTTCATTTTGATTCAATTAATTAGGTTCAGGCACCAAAAAGTGGAAAATTGATAACCGTTGTATCCTTCAGATTTACCAATAATAATTCCGATCTCAAGGATACCAAAAGAACCCATTTAAGAACATTTTAGACGAATGATAGTCTGCTCGCTGATGCGCTAGTTTTGAATTATTAAACTTTGAAGTTGGCTTTTGAGTGCCAAGCAGAATTTAATTAATAACGGAAGCTAACATCCTATTACAAACATAAACAGGTTAGGTCGTGAGGGTAAGCCATAGTTCTTCAAGTGAAAATTATAAATATAGGTTTAAGCCCACCCATTAGGTTGACGTCAACAATTGTGTTGACGTCAGCTCCAAGATGGCAGTTACTCGGCACGGTTGCAGCCATCTTAGGGCTGATGTAAACACAACTGCAGCCGTAAGCCTAAAGGGTGAGTTTGAACCTTTAATTCTTATTTTCGTAAATGTGAAGCGTTGGTCAGTAATCGATTTTCCACGTTTCGGTGTCTAATCATAGTTAATTAGATCAAAATAAACAAGTTTTCTTTTATGCAATTTCCGTCGGAAATGAATACTTTACGAGTTATAGCGGTAAATGGTCAATAATTATTTTAGGTGCTCAACGGAAATTAATAATTTGGGGGCAAATAATCAATAAAGGAACACATTTTAAGACCTTTTACAAGAATGATATTGTGCTCGCTGATGCGTTATTTTTGAATTATTGAACATTGGAGTTTGCTGTTGCGTGCCAAAGGAAGTGACCGCGCCAAGCATAATTCAATTAATAACGAAAGCTAACCCCCTATTACAAACATAAAGAGGTTGGGTCATGAGGGTTAGCCACAGTTCTTTTAGTGAAAATTAAAAATAAAGCTTCTAACCCACCCATTAGGGTGACGACCGCAATCTTGTTTATATCAGCTCAAAGATGGCGACCACCATGGGCGCCGCCATCTTGGAGCCGGCTCAGCCGATGTAAACAAGATTGCGGTCGTAACCCTAATGGGTGGGTTGGAAGTTTATTTAAAATTTTCACTAAAAGAACTATGGCTAACCCTCATGACCCAACCTCTTTACGTGTGTAATAGGCGGGTTAACTACCCTTAAGTAAATTACGGCGCCGGTGCGCGGGCGCCGGCGCCAACTTCAAAGTACAATTATTCAAAAATAACGCATCAGCGAGCAGAATGTCATTCTTGTAAAAGGTTTTTAAATGTGCTCTTTTAGTGATTCTAAGCAACAAAATTATTAATTTCCGTGCAGCACCTAAAATATATATTGACCCGGTAAATAAGTTACCGCAACTCCAGTGTTTGAAGCGGAAAGAAATTCATTGATGCCGTGGTAGGGCATCACTGCAATGAAGTCTCGCTTCCAGCGCGATCGTCATCAAAGACAAAACCAAACCTACTGCTATAGGGTAAGTTCCGAAAATTCGTCCACTTCGAATTTCCGTACACACCAGGTATATTTTACTTTAACATGCTAGTATGGAGTTGAAGTTCATCAAAAAGTGGTTCACGTGGTAACTGTTGGTTTATAATATTGTATAATTGCCACACATTGCAAATAAATATCACTGTTTGAACAAAAATGGCAGCCCAAGTGAATGACCTGCGTTTCAGTTGTTTATGAAGTCGTCACACCTTAATTGACTACCATTTTGCATCGCCGACTAAAAATTTTTCCATTGACGAAGTTGTTGTGTTAGGCGATGTCGTACCTGTGTGAGCGCTGACAGCTGTAGACAGCTGTAGTGCTGCCATTTTACAGAGTTTTTTTTCTCCCTTTGTTTCTGAGGTGTACTAAATTTCAAATCATTCAACGGCTTATGTTATTACTTCGTCCACATGTACGGAGTTTTGAAGAAATCATTTATATGAATTCGTTTGTTCGTACAACGTTTTTTCTTCAAGTTTCTCCTCATTGTTTATGATACTTAATATCTTTTCAGGTACAGATTTTATAGTTTATGAATTGGGACGAATGTTGACCTTAAATTATGGCTCCTCGTAAAAAACATCACTACTGCAATGATGATCTCGTTCACGCATTAGCAGAGATAAAAAATAGAAGTTCGAGTATACGCAACGCAAGTGACAAATATGGTGTTCCAAACATATTGCTTCAAGAGCATGTGCAAGGCTGCTATTCTGCTGGTATCTAGAAAATAGGTCTGAATAAAAATTTATCAAGACGGTCTGATCTATTTTGTAGTAAAATTTTTACTCCCATATGCTTGGCACAGATAATGTTGTTGGAATACAATATTTTGTTGATATTTTTGGTGGGTTTATCCTTATACTAATTGATATTTGGTACATTCTAGAAAGGCCATGCAAACTAACATACTCGCAACAAGAAAGACTAACAAAATTTCTTATCTATCAGTCAAAGATAGGAAACGGAGCAACCCGTAAGGATGTTTGCATGATCATTAAAGATGTTTTGGACAAAGAAGAGGAAGAGTTGGGAGTCAGCCTACCAGATAAAGAAAGACTATTTGTCAATAACATGCCTTCAAATTGTTTACGTTTTATTTTCCTCCATTAAAGAAATATGTACTATATAGGCCTAACCTAGTTGTAATAGGCTATCTCGAACGAACAGCTTGGAAGCCTTAAGGTGTACATACGTAGGTACCTTGAGTAATATACGTATGTAATGGTATATGAATGGATGCTTATTATTGCTCTCTATGGACCTGAGAAACCGTAAATCTTACAAAATTCGTTAGGCCTAAAAAATAATTAGTTTTATTGTCCCATTCAGAAGTAATGCTAGGTAGCCTATACCATTTAACTCCGAAGTGGAGTTTAAGATCTGCATCAAAATGTACAAGTCAAATCCATTAAAAATGAACACACTATTATATTACATAAAATTCAAACGCTCACAGGTAACTTTAGCGCTAAACAAAAATATAAATTTCATTTTAGTGGGTGTACAAACTATTATAATGAGATTCGAAACGTGGTCGAAATTTTAAATTAATTTTGAATTTGGTACAAACTTTAGAAAATTTCAGTTGGACAAAGTGTACGCAAAGCAAGTTGTTTTTTCATATCAAGATTTGAAAGATCCTTTTTAGAGCAAAGCACAATGAACCCAATGCATTTGCGCTTTTTTGACGACATTTGCTGCAGCAATAGCGACCTTGAGAACCGTTTGAGAGGGTTTTAAGTTTGAACCATTTATATCGGATAAACTTTCGTACTTTACCCTACCTCGTAAAATACTCATTTGTCGAAAAAAGTGTATAGAAGAATTATTTATTTTAATGTTATTCCCTACCATGATTCCAGCAACAAAAATAAAAATCAGTTAATGTTGAGGATTATTTGGGAATCAATATTTGATTTTTAGGGGCCTTAACATAGTTAATTAGGGCTTAAGTCTCGCTGAGCGGCAAAGCCGCTCAGCGCGAATGAAAATATCGATTGTAACTGGAATTTGATGCTGATTCTGAATATGCAATTTGTTTTGACTGCTCTCGATTTTTCTTTATTTTTTTTTTGGAAAGGCGGCTAGCAACATCTGAGGTGGTGCCCAAAGAATGCCATGTCCGTACAGGTTGGGTGGAACCCGGCCCTATCCAGTACTCAGGTTTTCAAGGCACGGTCTGACCATGTTGGGTCGAGAATGGCAGAGTTCGAATCATGAGGTGGTGCAGGCCAAAGTATGCCAAGTCCGACCAGGTTGGGTCGAGAATGGCAGAGTTTGGATCATGAGGTGGTGCAGGCCAAAAAAAAACATTAAAAATGTATAAAAATTTAAAATTAAAAAAAATCACAAAAAATAAAAGAAATCGAGAGCAGTCAAAACAAAGATAAATGTTGAGGACTTGACCATAATCGATTTTCTACTCTTTGATCAATAAAGATTGTTGATGAGACCAAAATAAACAAGTTTTCTTCAATGCACTTTCCGGCGGAAATAAGTATTTTAAAAGTTATGGTATTAAATGAGTTACCGTAACTCCAGTGTTTGAGGCGGGAAAAAATACACCGCGCGGTCCGACGTGAAAGTAAACAGGCGTTCCCGCGCGCCAACCAAGCCGACGAAGAGCAAACCCCCTATTACAAACGTAAAGAGGTTGGGTCGTGAGGGGTAGCAACAGTTCTTTTAGTGAAAACTATAAAACTAAAAGAACTGTGGCTACCCCTCACGACCCAACCTCTTTACGTTTGTAATAGGGTGATGCACACTGGAGTTCCGGTAACTCATTTAATGCCATAACTTTTAAAATACTCGTTTCCGCCGGAAAGTGCATTGAAGAAAAACTGTTTATTTTGGTCTGATCAACAATCTTTATTGATCAAAAAGTGGAAAATCGATTATGGTCAAGTCCTCAACATTTACCAAAACAAATTGCAGATTCGGAATCAGCATCAAATTCCAGTTATAATCAATATTTTCATTCTCGCTGAGCGGCTTCGCCGCTCAGCGAGACTTGTTCCTTAATTAGATTGAAATAAGCAAGTTTTCTTCTATGCACTGTTTGTCACAAATAAATGGGCCAATGTTAGGCTTATGGATCAAATAAAAAATTTGTCTCCTTCCATCAAACCAAATCTGGACCTATATAGGATCTATTCCTGAATTTCTACTTCACACTTTTGACAAAATGTCTTCAATTATCCTGAGACCAAAGTAAATACAACTAGACACAATTGCTTATCGCTTTACATTACTTGAAAAAAGGAAAATATAGAGTTCTGCAGAAATATAAACGCGAAACTAGAAACATTACATGGTTGAGCAAAATCCATTAAGAAATGAAGTGCCACGAATGACCAAGTTCAGTTTTGTAACTTTCACCAAGTATTTTTTTCAAACTTTTTGCATAGATTCGATCTACTTTCTTCGATTAGCCATAAATTTAAAGTTAAGCATTTATCCGTTTCAAACTTTAATAAACTACGGATTTACATGGAGATATTTCTGAAGTTGGTAAACGTTCCACTTAATATTATTTGATGTACCTAGGTAGGATGAACTGATATTTCAGAAATAACATTTACACTCTTTGAAACGTAACAATATGAATAACACAGGTCAACATATTTGAGAGACCATGCGTCATAAATTTCGACATTACCTGTTCTTTCTTCTTCAATTTCTTTTGCGACATAGTTGCGTACACTGCACACAGTGGTTGCGTATGAAGCTATGTCAGGTGGCAGCCACGCTCACGACGCAGAATCTAGTTCACACTGCCACAGGAGGTGGATTGTACGTCAGATTTCAGTGCCTGTTTTCTATCAGTTCCAGCAGACGCTTAAATGGAATATTGGATCAGAAATTTTCAACTATTGGGGAGTTTATTTTTCAGCAGGTGAGTGATTTCTACCATACCTCAAATTGAACTGGGAATACCTTTCTTATTCCATTATTTCCATTATGCAAGTACGACAGTTTAGCTTTCTAAACTACCAAACGTACGAATAGTACCGTTATGTTCTCTACGTGGACAAGTTAATGGAAACAAAATAGAGTTGTACGTAATGTAACGTTTGCACGTAATTTGATACAAAGAGGCAGGCACTTTCGTTTTTTTAAGACCAGGAGAAGTAAATATGTATGAAGTATCTTTTTTCTTCACTGCAGTTAGCATATCTCTTAATTTATTTACACATACATTTATGAGCTAATTTATGTACTAATAATTAAAATTAAACAATTCTCTTAAAACAAATGAACAAAATCCAAGTAGAATGCAAAAACAAATATATTGAATTGATAAGCTGCTATAGATCAAATTTAACACGCTGTCTTCATCACGAAGTAGAATAAAACAGATTTACATCATTTGTAGCTAATTTTATTCTTTCTGTGTCGTTTTTAATAAAAATCTTAATCAAATGCGTTGGGATAATATTTAAACTTTATTCACAGTTCTTACAACAGTACCTCGATTTTGGGAGTGCTTGTTTATTCGGATAATTCCGAATAATTAAGTCAATCAATGTCTAAATTGCCACACATATTAATACTGTGTTCAATTCCGTGAGAGTGTCCAAACCTCAGTGTGAAATTAGCCACTTTTTCGTACGTCCTTGTGCCCTAAAATTATTGTGGATGTATTGCTAAAGTTCCTACACAATGCTGTTTTCCCACCTTGTCTAAGATATGCTGCGTTTATTCTTCAGTTTTTATTTGTATGAAAACGAAACTTTAGAAGGAGGTAGCAATTCCGTTGTGATGAGATGCTTTTAACGCTATTCCGTTGCAGAATTAGCGAAGATAAGTTAATATCTCAACTGCCCTTTTTATCAATGGAAACAAAACTCTTTTCATATTAAATGGAGATCGTTATACACAAAGTAATTTTTTAATAATCAAACTTCAAAAACTAGTGCATTTAGGTATTTTTCTTTTTTTCAACGGAAACGGGTTTTCCAACAGAAAGGCGATAGTGAACCCATTTATTCTATTCACTTTTGGATAATGAGAGGTGAAGTTGGTTATGGGTGTGTTATATATACGGAATGACTCGGAAACAAGCATCTTTATATAGGCTTCGTACGATAGCCGTTAAACTGAACAAAAATTATATTTGAGTACAGAACCCGTAGCAATCTAGTCTTCTTAAAATAGTTATGTGAGCAACGCCGTTTGAATTTCAGATTCATAGCCGTAGCGTATTCTGGACCGTCATTCGAAATTCAACTCCAGCAATGAATGCTGTGGTCAAGTCCATCAACGTAAAGTTTAGTGATGTCCACCATATCGCCACACAAACACTCTCAGAATGGATCGAAGAAGCAAAGGAACTTGAAACGCCAAAGTTAGAAGGTGAAGTGGTATCTGATGGAAGAAAAGTACATATAATTGATGCTCGCCCAGAAGATGAATACAACATCAGCCACATAGTCGGGGCAAAACGGATGGACCACGAAATGGAGGAGTCGAAGCAGCACAATTTCGTGAAGGATTTCCTGCTCCCGCTCTCTTCAAGTTCGCGGCAGCACGAGGTGGTTTGCTATTGTTCACTGGGTTACAGGTCGTCAATGTTAGCCCGAAGTATTGCAGGGGAGATGAAAATATTAAACGTTTCTTCAAATGTCCGAGTGCATAACTTGGAAGGTTCCATTTTCAAGTGGGCTAATGAAGGACGGCCGATGGTTGACTCGAAGGGCAATGCAACACCCTTCGCTCATCCGTATAATTCTGTTTTTGGAATGACTCTTAAACGTGAACTTCGGAAAACCAAATAAGGCATTATCAATGAATAAAAATATATCCTCAAGTTCGTGCTTGCTTGCTAAATGAATGCAAAAATTATATACTTTAGATATAGTCCAGTGGAAGTATAGTCCCGTTATTCGAGAGGGCCTCATATTGTTAACTTAATTACGGTATAATAATTTCTTAATTATTGTCTACGTAATCATTGCCTACTTAATGTTGTTTACTTAATGTTGTCTACTTAGGCAGGTGGGTAAATTTTCAATTTCAGGACTTGAACTTCCGTGGTCAAAAAGTAACGTGCAACACGAAAATAAAGGCACTTCAACAAACGTGCTTGTTGAACTTTCCTTGAGCCCGAGCCGCTCTCTACACCTCCGATCGATAGAGAACTGATCAGGTGGCTGGAAAAGTCTCATGAGAGGATGTTTTGAAAAGAAGGCAACTTTGAGAACGATTACAAAATTTATTTGTGTCGGACTTGAGATGAACAAAATGAAAGGTAAAGCTAATGTCTTCTTAGGTGGTCTTAAAAAATTAAATACAACTAAGCGATATTACTTGAATTTGTTTCAAAAATTATGATACACAAAGAAAGCATAACCAGCAAATAATACACAAATACGTATATTACACGAAGTAACATCCACGTGTTCAGATAGAAATAATGCATTTTCTGAAACTTGCGCACATGTACATTACACGACGAAGCCTACGCGAGAAACGAAACAGGTAATGCATTCAACGCACCTCACATAGCCACTCGGTTGACAGCAAGCAAATCAAGTCAGAGAATCGCTAATACGATCGGCTCCATAACGTATATTCGGGAAGAGAGGAAACAAGTGGATTAACTTACGCCAAGTTTTGAGGAATACACGTAATTGGTGGGAAACGTAGCACTTTTTAACCTGTTCTGAAACTGCACTTCGCATTTGATACTCGCTGAAAAAATACCTTCTTGCTGGAACTCTCCTTAATTTTCAAAGCGCGACATGAAGAAACTATAATATGATGCATGTATTGATATTTTCCACACACATATTATAAAGACTAATATTATTAAACCAAGGAAAGAGAAATTCTGAATTCGCCAGTGTCTTGATCGAAGCAAAATGAGTAAACACTGGGACGTTGTCAGTTGCGTGTCACAATGAACTCTCGCTGGTCACTACGGAAACAGTCACAATTTGTAAGATAAAAATTTTACCCGTGAAAATACTGACCATAAATAGAAAACCTTTTAGATTATTTGCATTTTACATCAGCTTCTTGAAATGAGCAGAAAACCCTTGTCAAGTAACAACGAATATTTTTAAGTTACAAATTCAACGACGATGTTGTGCAAGGATTTTGCAAGGGAATCCTCTGATATTATGTGACCACAAGAAAATATATATATAGTATTGAAACTGCAGCTACGTTTATAACTGCTAAGTGAGAATACTGGAGTAATTTAGAATGCAAATCGTTTCAAATAAAATAGAACACAACCAACCCGTTGAGAAGTTACACGAAAAATACTAGCGTAACAATGATATTTAAATAACATTAAATCGATGTGAACGGAGAACTAGCTTGAAACCCCCCCACCACTCGGTTACAAGGAGACAGTAGGTGACCAAACACAGCTGCAGGTGCTAGACACGCTCCGCCGCAATACTACGCGAGACCCGGACCATGTACATGCAAGGCTATACTCTTGAGCGCAACAAGTTATGTCGTGAGCGTAGACCCTTATTTAGCAGGTCTATTTTTATTGAAACTTCACTCTGTAACTGCGAGTTTAGTCCATTAATTGACTTAATATTGTAAGAATTCAAAGCTAAAGTTAGAACTGTGAATTGGAACAGCTGAGAGTCATTGAGATTGAAACTGTCACACGTAGAGAGCACCATTACGTAGGGAGTCCACTCAAGTGAATGGGAAGTGCGCGCAGCAACTACGAAGCCTTATTTTTTTCCTACTTTCAGAGAAATATTTTTTACGTACCCCACATTTTTTTTAAATACGTAAACCACCAGAGACGAAACAACAGAAAAGTAATTAAAGAATGCAGTAAACTCATCCATGAAAGGAACAGGCGCCAAAACGTCATCAGTTTCACGTAAAGCACATTTGATGCCCTGTGGTTCAAAAGCGCTCGTGAGCTAATGCCCAAAGCTTATCATAATGTCTTCATGAGAATTAATAATAAAACAATTGTTTAAAAGCTCAATACGTTACAAAGATGCTACGAGATTTAATTGATGAATGCCAAACGCTGACTTCCACGCTGGGGACCTTAACCGTATTTATAAAGACGTTCATCGTTCATCCACACAAGTAAGTACGAGCAAGAATTATGAGCAATGTTTGAATATTTTTCTCTCATTCGTGCATTTATTCAAGCAAGAAACGAAATTAGAATAAGTGAATGAGGATAAATTCTTCGTAACCGTAGAGATTAGTGAAACACATAGTACAAAGAGAAATGACGTGAACATCAAGAATTATAGAAACTAACACATACTTCATGAGCTGAAAAGGTTCATCAGTCTTCCTAAGAGAATAATATACACGAAGAAGACCGGAATCAAAGAAAAATGTCCGCAAGTTTCGCCGTACTTCGGTGACATCCGTACAAACTTACAATGCTACAACAAGTTTAGAAAAAATACAACCCTTTTTAATTACAAGCAGTATGTACACTGTACAATCGTTATAGAAGAATTTGTTTGTGGGTCCTAGCTCGAAGTTCAAGAATCAATCACATTTCTTTCTTCTAGACACACACCAGTCCACATCCTAATAACGATGTCTTCAACAAAATAAGCACATTAATTGAGCGGCAATTTCTTGCCTGCTACAAGGTTTTATACAACTCTGTAAACGCATCTGGACTACTTGAAGAGCCGTGGAAACAAGAAGCAACCTAAAAACGAACGTACAATACGTGCATTGTAACATGTCTAATAAACCGAAAATATATTAGCTAATTGTAATTAAATGTAATTCATTTCATTCACGTGATCAATCGACCGTCCCCTAGTTAGGTCACCGAAACGGTGAATAACAAAACGCGCTCAACAATACTATTTTTCACCTACGAAACAACGATGTTTTCCATTTTTCAATTTCTTAACTATTGTTGTCTGGGAGTTAAATTGAGATGACCGTCTTTGGTATCGTTTGCTTCCTCTCTTCATCAGGTGATGCGCAGCATTCTAATAACAGTGCAACAGGAAAACGTCAGAGTCAAATTAAACAGAGACATTTAGAAAAGGTAATGGCTCATTCAAGTTATCTGAAAGGTTAAATTTAGTCAAACAAAATATTTAGGTTTTAATTGGGACAAAATCAATATTTTTAGTTAAAGCGTGACGCGCGATGACACAAACGTGCCTACGCATTTTCCAAAACTTATGGAAGGTTTTAGAAAATGAGTAATGAATGCTTCAAGAGCGAGCGAAAAATATTGAAAAAGTGACTGAACTATAGCTAACAGTGATGCATGTTTTTAAAACACGCTCATAATCATAGAATACTACGCATATAACTAATAGAGGAAGCCTCGAACCAGAGCTCAATTGCACTATATACGTAGTTCTCACATCCCAACCCGAAATACGTTTGACTTGATGACGTTCAGTAATTTCTTCTAGTTCTATAATCTCAACTGCATGCTTGGGTTGGATTCCAATGCTGAAACAAGCGAAAACAAAAACAAATGAAGAGCACTAGCATTCTCACATTAACCCATGTGACGATAGCTTCCATCGGTTAAATGACGAAATCTCTTCCATCTAATGAAGACATATCTATTCGTAATGAAACACGTCACTTCAGTATTAATAAGAACTTACCACTGTATCACAATTCCATAAACTTCTCTGACGAGGGATCTCAGGAACACTCTCATTTGTTACTTCCAATAGAGGGAAAATAGTCTGTAAAATTGGTACTTAGCTAGTACTTAAAAGTCTCTGTTAGGAAACGCATGGTGAACTCGTACACTTACAAATATTGGTCACATTGATATAGTGCTCATTATTGTCATACATTGATGAAGTCTCGCTTAAAGTTTTACAAGAAAAAGGTTCGCTGACTAACATCACTACATGCTCCTCTGCTGGATTCATCAACACATTCACCTGCAAGATTCATACGAGTATTTTGTACATTTGAGCGATGTGCCACCAACGGGCCAACATCACGCCTACAGCGTGGCGAGCGTCTCACATGAAGTGTAACCTGTGCAGCGAGAGTCGAGCATTATTGTAAATTAGGCACGAGATAGATTTCACCTACCGATCTCAGAAGTTATAAGTTTTGGCCCTGAGTAGACACAATGGCTCATTAAACGAACGACAACTCCTTCAAGTAGAATACCAGTATTTAGGAAGCCTCAGAAAAGTTCAGTTACGAAAGCTGGAAAATTTGAAAGAATTAACAACTCATTGTTATTTCTGCAGCAACTTCTCACTAGCTATTTCACAGTTTCACAATTTTGAAAGGCAATTCAGATCCCAACGGTTATTAAGAAATATACAAATAAAAAGGACTTGTTGGAATTCTTTCCTGGTCAAAGCTAAGACGATACGAGGCTAAGAGCTAACGTTTTCTCTAAGACCCAGCCCCTCATAACAATCCATGAAGAATTACGATACGAGCGAACGAATGCCCAATGGTCACATGGGCACATCTTGCTTCTTGGTAGCGACGTAACAATCGGCAGCCGTTTTACACTAGTCAGATTGAATTCCTCTATATCCTGCTACGTCATAAGCGCATCAATAGCAAACGGGCGATGGGAAGAACTGTACGGTACTATGCCCCGCCTGGACACAACAATGAATTTAGATAAAATTGACACATTTTATACTTGAGATTAACGCACTTAAAAGCCTCAGCATTATAGTTTCTCTAGGTATTTTACTCACTTGATATACCCACCAACGAAAATAATTCCAGAACTATTTGCGTCTGAAACAAGTTTCGAGGGTTAAAAGTGTCGCTTATAATTCACTATTCATCCTATTAAGCAACTCAAGCCACAGAAAAAATGTGGAATAGAAGAAAGTAACGTCAGCGAATTTCACAGTCGTTAAATTTCTATTTCTGAAGGTTAAGGACACAATTTCGTCGCATTGTATCTGTGCAGCTAGGGCTTCTTGGACAGAAAAATTGTACCGACATGAGAGGAAACATATCTATCAGTTGAGATAAACAAGCCTCGACGCTACTCTTCCCGTTGTGCTGGCAACAGCAGTTGATGAAGCCGAACACTGAGCTGTAGTTGAAATACCTGAATCGCTGGGACCGCTGTGAACGAACTTGATACTTGCCTCTCATATTCAATTTTGAGACGACGTTCACTTCTCGACGCTTAACCACAAATTCAGCCGCACAAATAAATTTTGGTAACACCTATCCTGGAGCACACTGAGCGAAACATTTAAAACATTCATTTAAAACATCCTGTATAACATTACAACATAATTTACCCAAACATGGAAGATAAATAGCGGGGACAATTTCACCATCATGACGGGAATTACGTATTGCTATGCTGATCAGGGACAAGTCTCAATCATCAATGTTTCTCTGATGGGCTCCGAGCCTGAGAGATGCGAAACAGAAAATATCCAGAAACATTATATAAACGAAATTTTGTTTAAGTATATTGGAAAGCTTGTTCGATGTGACACAGATTCAGCTCATTTGACTCAGCCATATGAAGAATGGAGAGAGAATTTTAATAGAATTTCGTATTCCCTCGTCTAACGCAACAATCATTAGAAAATTGAAGGTAGAGTTTAGTTGCAGGGCAATCTAACCTAATAATACCCGTTGTGTGTTTATTTATATATTTGTTTGGTATCCGCTTCTTGAGAAACATACTGTAGGATGTCTGAGTTTGCGGTATCATGGATACCGAATTCCTCAGTGCATTGAAAGATGGCCTTACATGCATTGATATGTTTGATATTTTATCAGCATAGATTCGGTTAGGACATGATAGGTTAGGATAGGTAAGTAATGTTGACGGAATTTTTTCACGGGTCCACTTAGCTTAACGATGACATTGTCAGTGAATTTCCACGGGTCCCGCTACTACCTAATAATACCCTTGGTTTATTTGTTTGGTGTCCGCTTCTTCCATTTCTCTGTCACGCTCAGAAGGATAGTTATAATGACCGTATCTGTGATACGATTTCAACAGTGCACAAGTACAAGAATATTTTTTACCACGGGTACTGTTAGGATGGATATATTTGTTTGTCATCTACATCTGAAAAATTTCTTCGAGAACGGTATGGAATCCCGTCATTTTTGGCGGGCCGTGCACACTAGTATATGTAATAGCCTCTTCAATTCACTCAAGGCGTACTCAACTTTAGGTATGATTTAACGAGAATGCTCGCGTAAATTCCATCTGAATGATGCTACTCGAGAGGAAACTACATGAATTACGATCACGCAGGAACAAGGTACGGTAATGAAGGAGTACATGACGCTAAGTTCAAAAACATCAGGTTCACAGCTGGTGACCGCAGGTGGCTTATAAGACGGTTCTGTCACACGCGTTAGGCCGCAAGTGCAGCTATAACAACCAACTTGTGAGTAAAAATGTGTGTACAAATCAGGTCAACTCTCCATGGGCATATCAAGAACTGAAAAGCTCAAAATTATGTGGTAATGAACACAAATTTAGATGCTTTGACGGTAACTATTATTGAATGACTGGAACATTCCTCGATGTAAAATCGTTTTAGAGAGCAGTGCACTGAAGTACATCCAAAAGACCGCAAAAAAAGACATTCGTAGTATAAAGCAGGAAGTGCCGCATAAGGTTCCACGTATACTCGTACTGCAAATAACTCAAGCTAGGCGCTGAAAGATGCGATGGATAGGTATTCGAATTCGTGCGGTATGATTTAGAAACGCTCACGTCAAGCAAAAAATCATGAAAGCATTACCACTCTACTATGCACCAGGAAGAAAATTCTGTTGGAACACCGAAACATTTGTTCAAAGCTAGGCTTGAATCAGGAGGAAATACAGGCATTTCCTCCAGATGGCGACGAAAACAACCGTGGCGTGCCCCAAAATGTACCCTTGGCTT
Source organism: Morinoia aosen (assembly GCA_030386875.1). NCBI lineage: Eukaryota > Metazoa > Arthropoda > Malacostraca > Amphipoda > Talitridae > Morinoia > Morinoia aosen. The sequence continues at coordinate 32,827,854 of CM059567.1, read as the reverse complement.
CACTAGGCTTCAATTTACAGGCGACCAACAGGCATCAAAATTAGGTAGTAGCTGCTCAAGATGACTACACTTCGAAGTTTATACTTTTCTCTTAAAATAATCAAAAACACCATACAGTACATGCCCGGAGAATAATATTGAGAAACAAGACTTGGTCCAAAGCTGAATAAATCCGCACTATCAGCTTCGAACTAACTAGGAAAACTGTCTCACATGAAACATCAGTGCAATAGCCAGTATCTGAGCAGTCAGTAATAGGTGCATAAATCCTCTGCCAGTCGCATATTTCCATATTCCAACCTGCCTTATTTGCCAAGTTCTCGAGTAAAAATTAAAGAGCACAATTTAAAATAACCTAAAATAAGGAAGCGTTACTTTGAAGCGTCACATTACCAGTGAGAAGAGCATTGCTGCGAGCAGGTACAAATCCATCGACTGCATTAATTCAAAAAGTCTTTTTGCAAAATGGAGGGAAAAACGTCCGTTTTTTGAGTGCGCCAGACCAAACCGGTAAGCCGAGAATTACACCCTTCACTACCATGAGGTAGTTGACGTTTTCCCCGATGAGGCTAGAAAGTGTTTTGTTTGAAAATTTTTCAATATTCAAGGGATTACACGACTACACAATTGACAAGATGGGCACTTCAAACGATTGGGGAGCTCCTTACCTCGACCAGAGCAAGAGTATCGTACTATCTCCTCTTACATGAGCTAAGTCAACAAAATTTGACAAGGGGTAATATCTCTGAATAATAAATTGTTGCTCGATCATGTTTCCCTGGACCACCAGCTTAGTAGCCATTCTATTACAGGACTGTAAGAAGTTGAGGCTCTGAAGTTCTCTCGGTGGTAGCCATGTATGTTCATCGCCTCGGGGAACAAAATACCCACTTTTTCTCAAGGCCTAGTACTATCTAATCCTCAAAAAACGAATCGTTTATTGAGCTAACCATCAAAAATAAAAATATGGAACAATAGCACTGACGCGAGTCGAACAAGCACAGCAGCGTCTTAGCTCACTCGATCTCAAGAACAATCTCTGTTAATGCGACAAAACCACTAACAAAATTATTCATGAGAAAGAGGACGAAGTTACTTGACCATTCGCTGAATTACACTCAAGTGAAAGCATACTAGTTAATAAATGTACCACCCACCTATCTTTTGCGAGTCGCACATCGGCGTTAAGCTCTTAGCTAATATTAAAGAAGCTATTTTTGAGAGCTATAGGTCCCGATGGTGACGTTTTGTCTTTCACCGCTATCGTAGATACGGTACAATCTGCATATAAGTGTAAATATCACATTTGGTTAGTCAGGCTCGTTATCTACGGTAGCTATTTAGTTCCCACCAATGCTGGGTTATCTCTACGATAAAGTGTAATTTGCACAGACAGCAATGCCTCATATTAACGTGCTCTTACCAACTAACAACAGATATATTACATTTTCAATGTACAAGAATTGTAAGATTTAAAAATTCGCGTTTGCTATAAAACAACATTCGTTAGTAGTAAAATTTAAAACTATTGAAATATTTTAATCTACTCAGACATTTCCATCTTCATTATATAAGGAATTACGGAATCAATTTGAACATTACCAATGAGCCCTGCGAAGAAAAGCTCTTCCATTATCTGAAAGGAAAATAAAAAGGGCGTTAGCTCACTCATTCAGGACATTCTTTTCTTTACAGCAGGGTAACACAAATTGCCTTATGTTATAAAGAAATATTTCAAATTTCATTCTTAAAGACTTAAAGAGCAGAGAGGAAAAAATTTTTGAGTTACCGAAAATGATAAACAGATCTAGCGTACAATTTTTGGTTCTGTAAAAAAATTGATAAAAGTAGGTCAAAGTGAAGGTTATTTCACGTATTTAAGAGTAAAATAAGAACAGATCGATAAATGAATCGAGACACAGCTCCCACGAACTCCCAGTAAACTTGCACTAAGAAACGGCATAGTTAAAAGCTGCTTCTCCTTTAAAATATCGAGCTTCAAGTTAGAACTAAAGAATGATAACTAATTATCTTCATAACTAAACATATAAATGAAAAGCAGCTAGTGAGCCGAGTTGACAGACAAGTCTTGCTAACCTGGGGTTGGAGTTTTCTGACAGTGAGGAGCGCTAGAAGGAGTTGCGCTAGCCTATCGACCGCCTCAGGGTGACTGGAACCGCCCACGACGTGCTGGCGAAGTTCACATGACGCTTTCCTCTGACTCCGGAGCAAGGCGTGCCGCTCGCTGGGCGTTAGGGAGCCCGGGGAGACGTGGTCCACGGAGAATAAGACGAGCGCCTTAAGGTAGGCGTACTCGTGCTCGTCCAGAGACATGCTCGTCAGGGTGTTGACCAGCTCTTGTAATCTCGCGATGTACTCGTACACCTGCAATTCAAAACACTACATAAATTCACCAAAGTTTAACCCCGAATTTTTTTTGAGCTATTCTTAACAAGGCTTTCAAAAGATCAGCAACACTCTGGAATAATCTGAAACAGAAGAAATCTCATAAAAATTTGATATTAGCACTTGAGCACATTATTCATGTCTTAATTCAACTCTTTCAAATTCATTAAAATACTTCGACATATTTAAACTTGAATTCAAATTGGAACACATGAAAGAATTTCATGATTGTGCTAATTCTAACACACAAATTCGCGTATGAAACTGGCAAACATTTAACACAGAGACAAAAATAGTGATCCTATTATTTCATCATTTCAGCCAATGACTGCTTGACGACCGGACTACTTTTTGGCGTATAAATAAAGGCAAATATTAAAATTTGTGAAACTTTGAAAAAAATCCAGGAAATATTAGGCATTTGAACAAGACAGACATCAAACAGTAATTTTTCCCATAAAACGGTTTAATATCATACTTCTTAGTCAGTCGCGGAAACGTGAGGGCGGCGTGCGCTGATTGCAACACAGTCTTACAAAGTGGCATGTGAAGCCTATAATGGAACAGAGCATGCCTCTTTAAATCGATCCTGAGGTATTATGCTCGCGCAATACAGTCATACAAACACATGTACCGAAAATGAAATTCAGAATACCTCTTTGAATCGATCCTGAGATATTTTACTACAGCAATACGGTCATACAACGATACATGCGGCTTTGAAATTGATCGTACCTCTTTAGATTGATTTTGAGATATTTTACTAGAGCAATACAATCATACAAAGAAACTTGTGGCACTCAAAATTGGAACTGAACGTACCTCCTTAAATCGGTCCTGAGATATTTTACTGGCGTCGAGGGCCTGCGCGAGGTGCTGGGAGATGGCGGAGAGGATCACCTCCAGCGACAGCGTCGAGCTGCACTGCGCCAGACCCAACGACAGAATTTCGCTCCACGAGCCCCGCACCAGCTGGATTTGTAGGGCTGGGCTGTGGGCCAAACCATATTATTATTTATAAAGTATTACACGAGTTGTAATGAATAATACTGCAATAGAGGTAATAAATATTGCAATAGTTGTAATAAATAATATTGCAATAATTGTAACGGGTCATTTTCTGCTAGAAGGATTTTTGTAACATGTAATTTTCTAGTGCTGAAATTGTGGTAACGAGGTTATTTTCCGATACTGTAGTTGCTGTATTGAGGTGATTTTCAACTAATGAAATTTCCTTACATAAATAGAAAGCCGTGACAATTACATTTCTTGCTTGAAGTATCACTGTTGAATGAGTCTCTTAAATTTTGTCAGGTTACATTACCCACGAATGATTCATTCAATTCCATACCTTCATCTTCATCTCCTGCATTAGAACAAATTTGATGTTGTTGATACTCATCACGTGTGACATAATTCGAATTCAGTCATTATCATTGTTCTCAGTCATTGTCTTGAACATCAGCGTCCCGCCTCTCCCAAGTCATTAATGTTCCAGGCGTTACTCGAATTTATAGCCTATTTCTTGCAGGGAAAATGCCAAGTTTTATCGTCATCATAAGTACCTCAATTACCTTGTTACATCTCACACTTTCGTTTCAGTTTTTTTTGTTCATTTATAAACATGCACAAGTGAAATAAGGTCGCAAAACTTTTTTTTTATCGTAAAGAACACTTTCTCAAGAGAAACTCGACTCACGGTGTCGGTTTCAATAGTTACCTGAGTGATTGGAACGCTGGAATATTTCTGCACCAATGGACCGATAAGAAGAGAAGTCTGGAGGCGCTCTCGCAGATATAATGCACATTGAGGAAGGAAGGCATAGGTGATGGGGCTGTTAAATTGAAGGGAACGAGGGATTCAGTGAGTAAAGGAGCCTGAAGATCAGCGTCAGCAGCGCTATCACTGTTGAGCCGCGAGCTTGAGTATGCGGGGGAAGATATATTGGGCTTCACTTCCGCAGCTGAAGAGGTCGTAGTCAACTGCATAGGCTCGGATTGTTCAGGCAGACGGTGTGGGTCAGGACTGGACCGATCGCAGGGCCCGTCCGGCTGGGAGGGAGAACCGTGTCTCTGTTGGTCCTGCTGGTGCGCGTCGGAGGGCGTCAATTGGTGGTGGTCTTGGGGAGTCGTGGCTGATGACGGCGATGTTTGGGTGTCTGTGTCCGTGGAGTCATTGTCTGAGTTCGTGCCGTTCATCTGACGGAATAATTTGCATTATTAAAAGTATTCATCAGGATGAGCGTACACTAAAAAATTCTTCCGCCTGTGCATATTAAGAGTAACCACTAAAGAGGAATATCTAAAGAAAATTTTCAAGACAAAATTATATTTTGAAATTAATAGGTACAGCGCAGAACAATTTCAGACTATGTTTAGCAATGCAATTTTCAAGAGGAATGATGAGTAAAATGAACGAATTCAGGTTACCCTCCAAAGTCTCCTAAATAATTACGTACAAACGACACCCAACACAGAAAGGTTCCAAAAATAGATAAATATAAAACTAATAGACTAATTTCATCAGAACTTAATCATATTAGGAGTTAGTTTAGGCCTCCTTAACTACGAAGAGAGAAAGGAGGGAACCACCATTTAGTGTAAAATTAAGGAAATGGAGAATCTATACGCAAAGTACGTCTCCATAAACAGCGTAATGAAACAGTGAGGCTGAAAAAATTAAATGAAACAAGATAAGAGTCAAACAAAAAAGTAATAGGTGATAGAAGAAATGACAAGGCAGAAGAAATGACGACAGGGTGGAAAAAATATAGCGTATCACAAAAACTCAGTAATTACAACAAAAAGGAGGCTTAACTAACCTTCAGCTCAGCACCACACATCTTTTTCGAAGCGCACTAATTCCCATAGATACCATACCTGTAACCCCTTTTACTCAGGAGATGAACGAGAAGGATAGTTTCACAATTTTTTCTCTGTACTAGCGGATCACTGGCAGGATATGCGAAATATTTCAACTGTTCAAGTATTCATAGAAATATTAAAGCATTGAGACCCAACCGTAAAAGGATGAGTTCCGGGCGCTTGGCTCTCGCGCCACACTAAACGCATCTCCCACGCATAAAACAAGGTTTACGGCATACTCGACGTGCACGAGGTATGTTTCACTCCATGCTTGTGCGTATAATTGAAAACAGGACTTACAATTCCATGAATTTGAAGCCAATGATGCAAAAGAGAAAGGAGACGGGGTGGTGCCAAAACACACAACACTTTGCTTTTTTTCAGAGCATATTTGTTCGAAAGACGTTAAATTGTAACCTCACCAGCACGCTACACAAAAAAGCCACAAGACTACCTGGTACTGAACGTAAGTAAAATTCTACCACTCTAGAACGCTCAACTATGGAGGCAGACTCACTCGCTGCTCGGCCATGCCTCCGTTGAGACGCGCTACGTCAGGTTTGGGCGACGGACACCCGTCACTCGGAGACTTGCGTCGTTCCGACTCCCCGTTGCTGAAGTTCAAAGGTGGAAATTCTTCCTTGACTGTGCTGTAGTCGGTGGGAGATGTTGGGGAGCCTGCATGGAAAGAAGATGTAGTTGAAATTATAATACTGGATGTACATGGTTCCCAGTACAAATTAGGTATTCCTACATACTTACACTAGTATAAAGTGAAATTGGTGAATATTCACGCAACAGTGCAAATTAAATACTTCAAAAGGCCTACACTAGCAAAGGCAAGTATTTAGTTTGCTATAAACACACATACATATTGAGATACAAGTGAAAATCACGCGTCTACCAGTAAAATTTTAAAATCATTTTATACGAAGCAACAGATTTTTGAATAGCAGCTAAGTAAAGTATAGGCAGATTCTTGAAGGAGGATACCTATGACACCCAGACATTTGACACAGCTTTATAAAGAACCAACAGTTGGAAGTGCGATGGTAACAATCGCACTTCCATAAGTAGTTCACTTATCACACAGTAACTTGTGATGGTAACATCACAAGTTACTCATTTTTGAGAGACAATCACGCCCTTACCGTTCTCTTTGATGCGATCAGTAGGCTGGAACGCGCCTTCGAAGGCCCTGGCCATTTGCATCCTGAGCTCTTGCAGGCTGTCTCTGGGACTGAGCTGCTGTTGCGCTTGTTTCGAGGCGGCCAGGGTGGACACGAGGGAAGAGTTGATGGATGCAATGGAAGACAAAGAAGAGACGGTGACCGGCGATGGGGAATGTGATCCTCCAGACGTGACGTCTAAAGACGTCCCCAAGGGTAACATAGGGACTGGCGGAGAGTCGTCTTTGTCTCTGTCTAATGGTCCCAGGCTGCCCATGTAAGGTTTGCGCTCCGATTGCACCGCTGTAATGTAACAAAATATAAGTAACTAAATAAAAAGAGAACAGCGCGTTAACTCTAAATGCATGAGAAATTATTAACTCACACATTTGAAACTTACGAATGATGTAAATGAAGGTATAAAATTTCATCAAAATGTTTACAATATCATCACACAGAGCCACAAATAAAAAATGATACAATGTTAGTTTGAATAAAATAAAATGAAAACGCAAAACGCAAAACACTTGCTAAAGGCAGAAATAAAGAATTCAATTCAACTTTAATAAGAATAAGATATTACACGCTTAAAATACGAATAAATGCGAGAAGAAATTTGAAGGCGGTATTGACTTTTTGACAGGTAAAACGTCAAGGCTTATCGCTATAATTCACATCAGCACAATCACAGCACACCCACGATGGGAACACAACTATCTTATTTATTATCAGTGTTGTAGTTAATATTAATTAATGCTTTATGATTATTGTTATTGTTGAGGTAAACGAGTGTCTCTCCACAGCGTCGTGCACAGGGGAAGTTAATTTTAAGGTTATTCATATTTCCACCAGACAGAGCAATAAGATCAGTTTACACTTTGTACACAATTTTTATACAAACGGACGCTCCTATACGACTTGTAATTTTTATGATCACAATCATTCTCTATTGAAATACTTTTCAAAAAATGATAACCGATGCTATAGTAGCCCTATTTTGGCGGCTAATTTTAAGTACATGATTAAAGAACGTATTCATCATAGATTGCACGAAAACTGTTAATGAACAATCATTTGAGGCACAAAAACGGCCAAAATGGCGAAGTGAAACGTTCTGTAGAGCCATACAAAGTGTTGAAACCAAATTATCAGGAAATTTAGGAGTGCCATTCTGAGCAGAAATTTGGAGTGACTGAAGAGCACACGAGTGAGGGTTGTTGGAAGGGTATATTCACATGGAACGTGTAGCGACGTGACAGCCGAGGCCACGAGTCGGGCTAACATGCTTCATTTACAGGCAAACAAAACCAAAAACAAAGGTGCAAAGGGTGCTGACGGGAGTGTGCAAACGATTGAGCTCAAGTGCATGAGAACATCTACAATAAAACGCACTTCATATTTCTCTCTCGGCATATAACTCAATAAATACCACTGCTCGCACGCTCGTCGAGAGTTCCAGCCAAGTCCTGGAAAAGTTCTTTTACATTCTTTCATCTCAAGCGATGCAACAACTTTAAAATGAATTAGAGAATCTGTTTATTCACGGTCCTCACTGCAATGGGCACCGACTTTCAAGCAAGAGGAACAGAATTCCCACGTTAATTACGGGCAACACATAAGCCTCAGTTAACCAAATCTTATATGAACTGTTGAGATATTTCAATTCAAAGCATGGCTCGACCTTTCCAGGAGTAGGTAAGAATGTACGTTATTCAGAACAAGGACGAGGAGCAAGCAGATATTTTTTAGTGAGACGTACTAGGCTTGGTTGAGTGAGTCGGTTTTCGTGGCTTGGCGTGGCCGCTGAACAATAGACCATCGCTAGCTATTGCCGCATTCGTCACAGGACAGGATGGAGTGAGAGGGAGAGAGAAAGAATATGATACACGGTTGGTACAGCAAGGGGGTCACAACAATCTTGCATCAGCATTATCATGGTTATTATCTTGACGAATACTTTGCATGGTGAGTACACTCAATAACACGATCAGCAACTATGACACAGGAGCGGGTGAGGTGCGTGAGTGCTTTTCGTCAAATATGACGTCCCAGTTAAGCCAAACAAATAATACAGTGCAACTCCTTCTTAGAAACTGTGCAATGAGTTTTTCCAGAATTTGAAAAACACCGAAAATTGGACCCGTTCAAGATGAAGAAAGTAAATCAATATTTTGGGATTTAAGCAAATATATTACGATGAATGAAATTAATATCATCAATGAAGATGAAAAAATCATCAAATCCTTAACCGGGCCAACGTCGCAGCATCAGGATTTTCTCTCAATGATGTACAATTCATGTAATGCTCATGGCGAGTCAAAACGTTCTCATGGAAAAACAACTTGTAAACTTTGAACATTAAAACAACAAGGAAAGGATGGCAGGATAAAACTTGAATTTTACGCCACATTTAACAAATTCCATATAGTGTCAAACTTTCGAAAGGTAGATAGCACTGCAGCGGCCGTTGCAAGAAGGAGTAGCGTGGCAGACCTCGTCAAGGAGAGGACGTAGCATAAATTATTATCAAAACGAATACTTGTTCAGTTCACCACACACACAAGACACTTGCAGAGGATGAGTGCTGTGCTGATTGAATAATAGTTCAAAGCTGTGACAAAGAAGAGTGCCAAAGTAATAAACTAATCACTCGCGACAAAAAAAAAACTGGTCATTTCATAGGTACACAAACATGAATAAAACTCAAGTGTTAACGATGATGAAACTTGACAACGTACGATTGGCAAACTTCTCTTTGACAGTCTCATAACTTTATTTCAGGTGAGACAATTATATATTTACACCCACACACAAACATACTGCAGATATGTAGCGCAACACTGGCAAAATGTCATCGGAGATTCCACTTCTAGCACTGGACATCAAGTTACTAACAAGGCGAACGAAGTCAAAAATGACTTTCACACCAAACTGTACGATATATAACATGAACGTTAAAGAGAAGTAGAATCTACAAAGACAGAATATATTCAGCCTTATTAGGTAATATTTTCATTTCAAATAACAGCTTAAGTGTAATGCAGCGAGGAAATAGAAGGTACAGAGAGACAAGTGTTAACAACCAATGCGACCTGCAGTTTGCGGTAGTTGGGTCATGAGGTGATTAGGTTAAAAAGCAAACGTAACTTTACTGCTAAATTTTGTTGAGTACCTAGTCATCAATAATTAATATTGAGGTGAGTAGAAATTTACTTCAGCTTAGCTCGAAGAATTGTTAAGAGTGATTTAGAAAAAATCGCATTCAACAGTAGTTAAGAGCTTGGACTGTAGTTAGCTGACCGTGAGCAGCAATAGATCAGATGGGGAAGAAATACGATGAAAAGATCCCTTCAGTGACATGTCTGTATTGAATATCTGAGGGTTAGTTATGTTGTCTGAATTCTGTACTGGATACAACTGGCGAATATAACACTATCGACGATAAAAACTTTTTAATGCGGAAACCGTTCAGAAAGCTACTTTCGCAACGTGAACACAAACGTTAGGGTTACTTAAATAATTCGTAACAAACTTGGAAGTACAAGTTCCAGGCAAGCGGCTCGTTAAGTATTGATGCAGCGTTATTGATCGGCTCACCGAACGCAAGCAATAGATGATATCCTCGAGGATAATTTTTAAATGAAGTAACACGATTAACACTTAAAGCGCAATCAAAGCGATACGCGCGTATAAATGAAGTGTGAGAGTGAGCGTGTAAAAGCGTCAGCCAGAGGGAAAGCAAAATAAACAAAAACGAACAACAACAAACAACACCACAAACTTTTGTACAAGTCCTTAGTATCTGTCTTACAATCGCTGCGCATGCCCATCTTGAGGCACTTCTGCAGTCGACAGTACTGGCACCGGTTGCGGTGGTGCTTGGTAACCTCGCACGACTTGGCGTTCCTGCACGTGTACCCGAGCTGCTTCCGAATGCTCCTCTTGAAGAAGCCTTTGCATCCCTCACAACTGATGGCACCGTAGTGCCTACCTGCTCAAACAAGCAAACGCTCGTAAAATTTGAAGCCTACAAGAAAACACTGCCGTTGTATTTCAACATGAATATGGTCTTAGAAGAATCAGGCCACCCGAAATGATGTGAATGGGTGAGTAAACAACAAAAAATATTTTCAAACTATAGTCCAGTGAGCGAAGAACAACTCGCCAATAATTGTTGAGTACGTAAACATGAGTTCGATCATTGATCAAGTCCAGCAACCCCCATGCTTAAACACTAATGAAAAGTCGCTAAATGCTTGGGTGCTAGATGGTCTCATTGTACAAAATAGCTATTGATGCTCATTTGTATCAAGAGAGGAAGTGATGATGGGCTCAAGCGTGATCATCGATTATGTTTCCTTCGATAGTACGTAACTGGCACGGGGATCGGTCATGACCAATTTTTATGTTTTCAAAATCAGGTTTGAAGTTAGCTCCTTGTACAATCGATATTGGAGGATAGTGTTCACTGAGATAGAAAATATTTTCCCCTTCAGGGTTATAGAAAAAACAAAAAGAACTCCGCTAAACTCAAAGGTCAAGTATCTAGTATTAGTCATGCAACAGTACGATAGCCCAATCGAAGAGCGTAAAGCACAGTTTGAAAACAGTTACATTTTTCATATTAGTTTTAGGCTCCCTAGTCACAACAAAAAAACTTCAAAGAGAACGAAGAAAAACGATAAATTTAGTACATCAAGAAAAAGAGGAATTTTTATGCACTAAAATGTTCCCACGCTGGATGCCCTGGATATAGCTACACCAAATTATGAAGGAAAAGGAAGAAAAGACAAAGAAAAGATAGCGAAGGAGGCACGAAAACTGAAAGACAGAAGCCCTGAAAGCTTATCTATAGCTAAGGTTACCGAAATAGTATCCCCCCAGGAAGCGCCAGCCCCCGTTGCATAGAAGAGACAAGCCTAACTAAACCTATTGCTTATCTTACGTCCACTGCGACGTTAAACGACCATACTTAAGGTCAATTGGACTCCATACAAAAATTAAACAAAAATGAATGTTTTGTGGAGCACAAAGTGAAAGCATGTTAACCTGAGTAATACGCAGCAAAATTCTCTAAAATATCGTAAATATACAACTCCAGAAAGATCTCTCAAATGCAATCTGCTCGACCGGTCGATTTTAGTAGACTTTAAGTAGCCTTTATCGGCCAATGTTGACTCGACCGGTTAATTTTAGTACACTTTTAGTAGCCTTCGTCAGCCAATGATTTTCATCTGACTTCGCAAAAACCGCTCTTTCAGTTTAGCATGGAGTGTTGTGTAAGGGAGACTTGAACGAGAAAACTGGAAACTTGCCTCAGTAATGTGTTTTTTAGTAGGACGCATACACAAAAGTAACCTGCCCGGACGCAGGGGAAAATATCGGAACATGTTATAACATTCATAGTACTACGTAAACGAGTAGGAACCACGAAACACTAAAGCGGCGCTACGAAGTGAGAAACACTACATTAATGAACTCCGGTCGAGAATACTTCCGTAAACTAAAATAATTCATAGGATTCAAGCCCTGGAAAAAATCCACATATAAAAGAAAACTCATAACTGTGAAATAGTATAAACTGACCTGACGCGCGGTCGCCGCAGACGACACAGAGATCTAAGGACACGTTCTGTCCCGTGGTGCGGGAAGTGTAGTTCACCCTCGAACAGTCGCTAGCGTTGCCCCCTGCCGTCGGCGCGCTGTCATTGCTCGTGTCATCGTTGATGGCGCTGCTAGAGTTCAGGTGTTGTTGCTGCTGTTGCTGCTGCTGTGAAGCGGTGAACGCTGCTGCCAAGGAGCCTCTTGATTCGAAGCTTTGAAACTCCTTGAAGCGGTCCAGCCATGCAGCAGCTCTGGAATGATCCGTACGTAGTAAAACGCTTTCATGATATCATACGGTAAAATCATACACAAATCGAGATTGCCAGTAGAAATGCACACTCGTTCCGAAATTTAAGTTTAATCGTATAGACTCAGCACACTAGAAAAAAAACGAGGTTAAACACTTAATCGACAAGAAAACCACAGAACAGCAGTGCCAACATGAGCAACAGGCACAAGAAAGCCAAAAACACTTTCGCAGGTGCAGGAGTTTCGACGACGGCACAGATCGCATGGCAGACTTTTGAGAAAAGCAACATCAATGAACACAGTGACCAATGAAAAGTATTAACACCAAAAAAGAAAGAAGAAAAATGAAGCAGTAGAAGTAACAATTAAAAGTACCTGCAGCACTGTAATGAAAAAAATATTAAGCAAAGGTAAAATTGAAAACGAAAATACCAAAGCAAATTTTTTTCGCCATGGCTTTATTATAATCATTGGCTGAAGAATTGAGAGAACAGCAACCACAGAAAACAACAGTTCCACACTAATTAACAGCAAGAATTGTAAATAAAAGAAGGAGTTAAGATCCGAGAAATGCGAACAGCAACATTTCAACCAGAAAGAACCAGGGTTGGCACATAAAAAACCCACCCAAAAAAACCCACCCAAAATAGCCCAAAAAAACCCACATTAAAAAACCCACTAAATAGTGGGTTTTTTTGGGCTTTTTTGGGTTTTATTGGTGCTATTTGAATTTCACTTGTTTTCAAGCTTAAAGAATCAAAATGAGCTAAATATTTATTTTGTCAAAAATTTGTCCAAGGCATTTGCATGACTATGACAATAAATATTGAAAAAAAATACCACTATAAAAATGAAATAAGAAAAACCCTAATCACAAAAATAACTCGAGGGGCTAGTATATTTCCATGAGTTCTATTTCCAAAATAAAAAACAAAAACTAAGAAACAAATGCAGTTTGACTATTTGAGAGTAAAGAGACTTCTGAATTCTTCCTCTGTCTTCTAGACTAGACCGCTACTACAGTACTACTTTATTTCTCTTTCTACATCCACTGCCATTTTATCGTTTTCATCCACATCATGATCATTTGTGAGGTCGCGATATAGTGAGACCAATTTCTGTGCGCGTTCCGATCCTAATCTATTTCTCAATTTATTCCGCACAATTCCAAATGTTGAGAAAATTCTTTCAACGAATCCTGAACTTGCAAAGCAAGAATGAAGATTGCTTATAAACTTGCAGAAACTCTCTGCCAGTGTTTTTTTAAGAATCTGCATTTTCTGCTGTTTCATGTCTTGAATATCCCACCATCAACGAGGAGTCGTTGTCTTGGTGATATTCATGTTGAACATGTGTTTTGGGAAGATGTTGGAGTCCTTCAATTTATACAAATAAATCGCACCGATCAACTCCGGATTGTACTCAGCCAACCATTCTTCAATATCTGTCTCCTGTGAGAGCTTTGCCTGAAATAAGTCTAACAATTATAGTCAGATGGGGCAAGACACGACTGCAGCCATCATGGGGTAAGAAAGTAAATAAACGACCGGCCTATGGTGAGCATTCAAGCTGCACTGGAACAAATTTGACGACGGAATCTGTTAGAGCATTTATTTCTAATCGTTTTAGTGTTTGTTGCTATCCTGAACTGCAAAAAGTGATTTTTTTGACAAATTTAAAAAAAAAAATTTTGGCATGTCACTACATGTTGTAACATGTAACAGTGTGGTTGACTGACTTGGCTTGCACTGCTAAGTTCTCCAGCTCACACAATACACATGTTAAGTTGTTAACAGCATGACTGTTAAGTGATGTGCAGCTGTTTTGCTTCAAGTTGCTTGTGGTGGTTACTTATGATCTGCATGGTGCTTCCCTCTCACATGACTTGCGTCTGTCTTTTGCTAAAACAACTTACTATGAATTGACAAGCATAGCGATTCTCTTTGCACATCTTATATCTTTACAGACTGCACAGCTATGTCCCTATGCATATGGTAATTGGTAAATGGTAATTGTGATGGACAAACTTAATTCATATATTGTTCATAGAATGTAATAATTCATATAATGATGTAATATAATGTTGGAAATAAAGTAATCAAAAACAATATTTACTCAATAAGTGTATATAAATCTGGAAAAGAGGCAACTGGAGCTATGTGAATAACTCTTTTAAACAAAAAAAGGTATTACAAAAAACCCAATAAAGCCCCAAAAAAAACAATAAAACACAAAAAACCCAATTTAACCCAAAAAAACCCACGTGGGTTGGGTTTTTTTAAAAAACCCAGGGTTTTTTCCATCCCTGGAAAGAACAACACTATTTCAACGGAAACGACCAGAAACAATTGAAAAAGGATCTTATCTGTCCTGTCCCTCTTACAATATTTCAGCGAGAACGCCAGTTGAAAGAGGATAGCAATAGGACAGAGCTCTACCCTGCAGTTGCCCAGGAATGGAAGCGAGACCAGCTGCGGCAGAAGTGAAGAAGACACGAGAGGAGAGAGAGAGCGCTAGGGAGGTCAGCACGGCGCTGAGGGCATCTCCCGCAGCGGGGCTGACCGCTGCGCTGCCGTCCCTGCGCCGCGGGGGCGTGCAGGTCGCGCGCCTGTGCGAGCCGCGGTGTGAGCTCTCGTGGGCAGCCTTCAATGCGTGCTGTCATCTCTAAGGCTTCCAGAAACATACCCACAGCAGTGAAGGTTGATGATAAAATCCACTAAAATGCATGTCATCTTTTCAAATATTGAAGGTTGATAAAATACATTTTGATACCGACACGCCACTGTCGTATTTTCTAATAAAGTGAATGCAAGAGGTCGGGTCTATAAGGGAGTTTCTCCTGGAATATCTTGTTTTGGTTTTGCATTTATAAAAGCATCTCAAGTCTCGAAACGGTGACTTGGAAAAAACGCCAGCGAAGTTGCTCTGAAACTTGAGCATAAAAGGGATGCTCGGAAACAACAAGTGCAACCATATATCAACATAAAATACAAAAAGAATATGTGATCATACACCGAAATCAACCGAATTTATATCCGTACATCCTGCATTAATCATTCATGAATATTGTTTTGACCTAGTCACTGAAAATTCACTATTTTTTCAGTTTAATATCAGAGATAGGAGTTCGATTTCCAAACTCTCTCGAGAAGAATTTATCACTGGGACACTTCTTCACTAAATGAAGAGTTGAAAGACCGAGCAGCTAAAGTACAGATAACACTAGTTCAAGGTGGGTTGCACAATAACAAGAAAAAAATTGCTAAAAAGTGAAGGCATACCGAACTGCAAAACTTAACCAACAGCCTTCCGCACGAGGCGCTCCAGCTGGAAAGAATCCATGACTTCGTCACTTCGAACGATGCTCTAATTTTCCACCTGACGACCTAGTTGCAAGAACTTCGTCAACGAAGGAAGTCCCCAAGAAGATGCAAAAGAAGAAGAAGACGACAGGCAAGATGGAGAGGTCAACGCTATGATGGCCGGCGGCAGCAGGCGACCAGGGCGTGACCAGAGAGCGCCACCACCGACTGCTCGACGTACGCATTCCAGGCCACTCACACCCTAAGAACTGTCCTAACACTCCTCGTGTACATGCTGAACACGTAAAATTTGCCCATAGCGCAACCCTCATGCGCACTTAGAACATCACCACCAGCGAAGGCATCCTCAAACTACTTAAATTACCGAAGATCAGATATCACTTAACACATGGAATTTCACTAATCGAGACTAACCAAACACTTCAACATCATCTGATATCACAACAAATAAAATATAACTCATTATCGGGTCAAATTTTGAGAAGTTATAAATTTCATTTTTATAAACAAGAAGAATATGCCAGTAAGTATGACAATATCCTTCAAACTCTAAACATATCGAGTCAACAAAAGCGCAGTCATCCGCTGAAGTTCAAATTTTATCAACCGCTCGTGATGCGTCAGAGGACGATGGTATCAGTAGCGGAAAGTTCACGAGAAAATACGCAAATTTGTCAGGCACAAAGAGCTTCACGTGTACTAAAACGTCCAATGATTGCTCAATTCATAGAGACGCAATTACAATGATGAAAGAATACAACAGCTCGTAATAGAACCTAATGATGATACAAGATATGATTACTTAAGATATTATCGGCTCCCAAGAAGAAGAAAAAGCGAGTCCTGCACTAAGAAAATGTCACGAAAATTGAATTTTTACGACAGAAAAATGACGCAAAACTTGTACGAGAAAAAAAAATCGTTCACATGGAATACCAAACTTGAACATCACAGCAATTCTGAGATAGATGAGCCAAGTTAGATAATGTTAAACAAAGAAGAGCAAAGAATTTGTAGCGAGTTGATTTTTAAAAAAATTTTCAATTTAAAAAGTATTACAACGAGAGACGTTCTCGTAGAATAATTGCAAATGATATTTTAAACTGTGCAACCAACGTATAAATATAAACAGTACACATTATTTTCAGGCTTTACAGATAGCAGTGAAAAAAGAGATTTTAAGTCTAGAAGGTAGCATCCGCGTGTGCTCAGCGAAGTGAAAGGGGTCATTCGAAAGCTGGACGTGAAGACTTGCAGTGAACGAACGGCCGATGAACCTGGAGCAATCGCCGCTAACTGTACTGCAAATGTCACAAGGGGAAGAAAGCTAGTTGCTCTCGAGCAGGTCAGAAAAAGTGACCTGGTGTGGCGGTCAGGAAGACCGGAGATCGAGAACCTCATTAGGAACTGATGCATGCATCTCGGTAAACCGAGTTAAATATACACACACTTCAATGAAGGAACGTATCTTTTCAATCTACGGTGCAAGCATTCATGGTTTCTTTTATCGAACGATGAGCCCAATTCAAGAAGATGACACACCAATGATTGGAACATTTTCATTGCATTGATACATAGTGTGGGACCTTCGTTGCATGTGTTGGAATTGGTTTGAATTGATAAGTAATCAAAGAGAAAAAATATCTGATAGACTAGGAACCAAATATTATTCTGCAACATCAAATAAAAAGGTTGCGGAGGGAACCTAGTATAGTTACTTGTGAGTGAACATTTCTAATCATAAACGAATCTTTTGGTACAGCGGACCATTTTATTTTTCAGATGAGCGTTCAGTAATTTCTGATCTAAGCGCATTTTCAAAGCACGGCACTGGACCAGCCAAGAACTTGCAATCTTTTGCACGCGAAATAGGCGTGCCATTCCGCCATTAGACACAATGGGGCGGAAGCCTTAAACACTTGACTTTTAATAAGCAACACACAACTCGTGACACAGTGACACAGAATGAGGACAATAGACGCCTGAGATAAGCTGTCGGCTCGGTGAAGTCTCTTCTGACATAGTTATTGGAGCAGCGACGGGCCGATTACAGATACGTATTTCATTGATTCTTTCAAGACTTCAACGGTGGGAATACTTGCACTTCGCAATTTAATGCGCGTATAGATGAAGATCATACTTCAGAGTAGTTTGAAGCAGAACACAAATCCTTTAATTAAATTTTTCAGCTATTTGTTCCAGACAAAACAATGATCGTGACAATGATATAATACTAAAATAACAGGAGTAGAAAATGGGTAACCATCGCTTCAGAAGCCAAGCCTATAACGCCCCGAAACTGTTTCGGTTAGAATAAAGTACTAAAATTGACTTAAGGAGTGGCACACCCTATTCCACACAGTTCACTGTGATGCCACCCGAGAAAGGACAAACAACATAATTAGAAATCCCAACAATACTAACGTGTTAGTTTGGTTGGCGGCAGCGTTGGCAAACAGTAGCGAGTGATGACTTGCCCCCAGCATGCTGTGGCTGAATAGAGCTGGGTTGGTGACCATTAGGCTTGCGGGAGAGGTCGTAGAACCTCTCACACTCGAAGACGAACAATTGAGCAAAGAAGGTGAGCTTTCCAGCAAAGATGAGGCTGACATTAAAACTGGTGACGAAGTCGAATCAGTAACCGACGAGGAGGTAGACTTATGACCATCGGGGCTTGACGAGGCCCGAGCAGAAATGTTGCTTAACGACGAAGTAACCGCTAAATGTTCACTTAAAAGTGTTGATAGCGCGGTGGTTTTAGCAGGAACACGATTATGTTGGTCCACAATGGCAGAAGGAACTATAAGCGTAGGAGAAGAATAACTGTTCGTCACCGGAATGGATGGAGACGTTGGAGCTTCATTTGAGTCGTCGCAATCAATCAGAAACTGTTCAGAAGGAGACTCTTCAGGGTCAGATACCGAGCTCGCAACGCAGGTTGAGGAAGACTCCCCTCTAGACGCATCCAAACGAGGCACGGAAGTTGGAGATTTTGATTCAGAATCCACCGAGGTAGTCGGCGATTTATTACAACTAATTGCAACAGAACTGGTCGGTGGCAGCGTAAGGCTATGGGTGAGCTGGCGAGGCTGTACGTTAGGCACTGTAAGGATGGTTGTGTTGGCTGGTACACTACGGTCCGAACGGCTTGAAGCTATTTCTGAAAAGAAAAGAAAAAACACGATTAGAATCATAATTATTTTTATCGCAAGAAGCAAGTTTGAACAGGAAAATAAATTAGGCAAAATACAGGTTGCTTAAAATTGACTTGGATAACTAAAATTAAATTAACCGGGGCTTTAACTTGATTATCGTAGCAAAAACTGGTAAATATTTAGTTATGAGTATACCGCTGAGGTGCACAGGTTTAGTGTTTTGTAACATTATGTTAGCTAAAAAATCAGTGTGAGCATCATGACGAGAGAAAATGTGACATGATATGAAGACTACACTCAATGAAGACACGAGTAGGTTGGCATGATTTCACACAAAGATCAACATACTATAAGCAAAAATACAGAAAGGCACGACACAACGTCATAATGAAATGCACAACTGACTCAAAAACAAATATCCGATTCGTGTGTTAGTTATTTTGGATTATATGGGACAATACTAATATTTCCACCGGCACTACTGGAATGGCAACCATTAACACCAGGACACCTCCCCGAAGTTCTAAATAATATCCTCAGATTTGCTTAGGATATTCTGATGAACAATCCCCGCTAGAGGGTCATTTTGAAGCGTATAGCTACATTATTATTATTATTATTATTATTATTATTATTATTATTATTATTATTATATAAGAAAGTTTTAGCCTCCCTTAACCACGACAAAGATGTTCCAAGAGAGGAAAATGGAAGGCACCATTTAGTATGGAGTTGAGGGAACGCGGAATCTATGCACAAGGTGCACAGAAACAGTAAGCTAGGAAAGAACTTCATGAAACAAGAAAAAAGTTGAAGAAGAAAGTAGAGCGTAAAGCTACAAACAGCGATCATGCTAACATCATTGCACGATCCCTTTTCTAGTCTTAGCATCTCTGAGCGTATCAGTATAAAAAGGCATTCTTCAAAATGCGCTTCTGCATTTCAACAAAGTAGCTTGAATTGATCTCATTAAGAATTCCTCTTTCAGTGTTCATAATATTTTCTCTGATGCTTCATTTTTTTTGTTATACGGCGACAAAACGAGCGAGACCCGCAGGTGCTTTGTCCCAAACATGAGAAACAAAAACGCGTGACCAGGTGTATCATGCATTAGACTCGACTCTTTTGAAAACTAGCCTGCTTCACTACAAAAGCATGAGATAATTTACAACCAACACTGAAGATGGAAAGCATCTTCCCAGTGAATTTACTAAAAGGCGAGAAAACGTTTAACACGAGGTTTGATTGTCACGTGAGAGAGCATGCGAACGAACCACCCTACTGATAATTTTGTACAATAACGAGGTGTTTTATGGTAAGTAAATTCAAACGAAAACTGCCTCTTGATTCACATGACCGGCGCTCTAATTCCCAAAAGAAAAATCAGCGAAGAGCTACAAACAAATAAAAGTCAGAACAGCATTCACAGGTAAAAAAAAAAAGTAAACGCACAGAGCAAGACTTGCAGGTTTTGCAACTAGCGAGCAGCCATTGAAAACTTCTGAACCATAAAGATCACTTCAAAAGAGACTCTAAAACAAAGATGGCATTCTTCTAGGGGAAATATTTCGTCACTAAGAAGCTCTGAAGCAGAGTGAAGCGGCACGACCACTTGTTGCTAGCACGCATTCAGGCGGCGGAGACGGATTAGGTCACTACAACGCTGGCTAGGTCAAAATTAACTGATTTTCGAACGCCTGGAAACATAATTCAACAAAAACTTATATTCAAGCGTAATCACACAAAAACCCGTGTGAACAGCAGCAGCGAAAATCTTGGAAGGTCCTCCAGAGAACGTGGCCGGAAAATCTACTTCACTTATCTGCTAAAATATCTAGTAAAAATTAGCGCATGGTACTGAAGTCAGTATTTTGATAACCCTAACTAATTGTTTCTCGCAACCGAAAATTGGACGATTTGTTTGGTTTTAATAAAAATAACAATGATTTGTTACAGGCACAACTGAACAAGAAGTAATTGCTTCAGAGAATTGAGAATTTGCGAGTAAAAAGGAAAAAGCACAAGTATTTGAGTGGAACTAATACGGTAGCTGCATGCATGCGGGTACGGGAGACGAAGTGAAAGAATTTCTCACTGCTGCGTGTAGTCAAGAACGACCACAACAATGTATAGAAGCAGTAATCATGAACACTTCCAGGCTACGTTACAACTCACGATTAACACACCCGAACTCAACTCAACAGATCGACCAAACCTCGAGCTCGCCGAAGTGGGCGACAGTTTGCCCTTATTCTGAGCTCTTTTTAGCAACATAGGAAGCCTTTTGGTGTGTAGATAAGAAGGGGAGCGCCCCAGGCAACGAAGGTCAAGAGAGTTGGCAAAAACTCGTTGAGATCAGCGGTAGCCGCCTGTCTGTGGGCAGGTAGCACCACTGAGCTGGAATTGCTTATGACCACACCGAAGGCCGATTGAGAGCTATAGCCTCTAGGACCCACTTTTAACCCTTACGAACTGTAACATGTGAGAAGTAGGTCACAAACTTACCTCACATATAAAATAGAGTGGCTCGATAATTCCCTCCGCTCGAACAATTTCGTGCGTTCTCAGTTCTGACTAGTGTTTTCTGTGTTTCTGTGCTAGGGTGTCTGATTCCAGTGATACTGGGTAGAGAAAACATGCGTTGATGATGATAATAATGCTTAAATAACAGGCAAAGTATTACAAATCCTCAATTACATGTAAAATACTCATTAAAATAAGATATTTGCAATTTGTGACAATAACACTTGTAATCGTTAAATGGTATTAAAAAACGATTGAACCGGTTCAGTACGAAGAATTCATTGCTACACAACAAAAGTACTATTCAATATAGAACTAATGACGATATGTCCTAAAAAGCGATAAACGGATGTCCGAACATACAGTTGGGATTTTCGTCACACAATTGGCAATACAAGCTTAGGTTCCTGTTAAAAATTATCAAATATTTCAACCCACAAAACTTGTTTGCTTAAATGGGATAGTTGAAATAAGAAAATGAAGCTCGCATGTACCAGCGTACGGAAAAGAAGAGTGTGTGTATTGGTGGACGGTCGGCACGTGAGGTTGGGGACCACACCCACGTCTGATGGACTTGCATACACGACATGGCCTCGTAGTACGGCCCTCTCACGGTAAAGTGCATCAGTGCCCATTACGCAACGCAACGCTAAGCGGACTAACCCGAGATACGTCACGTTAGATCTAAACATTCTAGATTTGCCACGAGATATCCCGTGATGAAGCCAGGTAACTGATTTAACTTCATACACCATAAGAAGTAAGTAATATTTAAAAATTGAAAATTTCTACTTGATATGATAAATCAAATATTGTCCCGTCGGGGTAAGAAATGGACACAGCTGTTAGTTTAAAAAAGCTAGTCCTTTGACAAGCAGAGCTACGTATCAAAAATACGTAAATAACATTGGGTGTGTTGCCCACAGTTACAGTATAAGCTCGCAGTAGCAGCTTAGCCTCGTGGTCAAACGGGCATGTCTGTCCACACAGGTGACACCTCGCCTGCTTAGCTGCGTGGTATTCAGTTAAAAATATACTTCCACTATCTGTAGAAACGATCAAGCAGTCTTCTACATGATCGTTATCAGTGCCTGGAGAATGAGAGAATCGAGATGTACCTTCTTTCAATAAGTGATATTTTTCACACGCATTCACCTCTCTAAAAAAAGTATCTATGATTATCCTTAATCCTTTTATTTCTAACTCCGTCTACTAACACCCCATGTGCTCGGCACCGGTATGCTCTTCGGACAGAGATTTGTCGGGTTTACTTGTATAGAATGACAAACACACACACTGTATGTACGTCGCACACTTCTTTTAAAAACGTGATTTGGATGTATTTTATATTCTCTCAGAACTGAAGCAATGCATTGATCAAAATTGACACTTCACGCTTATCACGCTAAAAAAAAAAAATTCAGATCCCACTAGAACTGCTGGCATAAATATCTCTGAACGGCGTAAATAAACCCGTCAGTTTCCTAAGAAATATTCATAACTATATACCTCTTCAGCCTGATGATGCTCAATGTTCAGAGTGATCGGATTACGATCTTTACGATCGCATTTAAAAAAAATGATGCGTTACACTATCTTGAAGATCGCTCATCACACACAGTTTGAGACCCCTTAACGCCCCAGGATATCATAACAATAATATTCACACGAACGATTATTCAAGAATTACGATCACTCCCTAAGTATATTCCTTTCAACTGAAGAGAGGACGAGAGCTTATTAATAACGAAAATATCGCAACTTGCGTTATCTCCATTTTCTCAGTTTGGAAACTATTAATTGTTGGAAATTTTAAAATAATGTATATAAATGAAAAAGTATTTTTTAATTCATATGATTAAAGTTCGCTATAATTGTAGACACTTGAAAACAAAAAGGTTGATCAAAATTGTTTAAAAATCGAAATGTGAGCGTAGGGTCTCGACAAGCAAGCGTTTAATATTAGGACGATGTAAATGTTAGATTTTTAAGATTCTATTGACCCAGTCAATTCTCAAATTATGATGATAGTTGAAAAAGATTAGATTATGAGTTAGTTTAAGCCTTCCTAACCGGGGCAAAGTCGTTCCCCATTAAGAGAAGACTGAAGTTATCATTCAATATGATCTTAAGGAAACGGGGAATTAATGCACAAGGTATGTGCCCCTACACCCTGAGCATAAATTAGCAATATGTAAAAAGTTTAGGAAACGAGTCAACAGCGGAAGAAGAAAGAAATAGACACTGAGAAAAGGACAGCAGCGAACCGAAAAAAAGCCCTATCCGTAACTAGACAAAAACATTATTTTCTTTAAACTTGAGTAAGGTCTATCTTTTACCACGGGACCTCACAAAGTACCCCTGGGAGTCCTAATTCTTATAAATACAATACTTGCATCCCCTTGAGTGGAGATAAGTGAAACATTGACACGCAGATTAATAATTTAAATAATTCACAAACTGACAAAGGAAGCGAAAAAAATACATTTTTAAATCAGTGTTTATTCAACGCCAAAACTAAACAAATATCATCGGCACGATTCAATTCCGAAGGTAAGAAATTGTTAAAACGCAAGACGTTGGAATGAACGTACGTGACGCGAACAAACTTTTGAAGCATGGATAGTGAGTGACAACGCCGAATTTATGAGCAGCAAACTAGCGTGAGACAAAATATTAGCACTCAAGTTGATCCAATGAATACTTACACTTGACTCCCGTAGACTTTTCTCCCACTCGTTAAGCGAGTAAAAATAAGGTCAGAAGGTGCACTTTAACCACACTTGATCATATGATCTACGAGCTATGTTTCGATTGCAGAGGCACAGGTACGAAAACACATAGTTGTAAGTTAATTTAAAATTTGTTCCTTTACCCTGTTCTGCAAAAACAAATCGAGAAACCCATTTTAGTTATTTGTAAAGATCAATATCTTGAATTTTCCTAATGCCAAAATGAATCCAAGATCAAGATATGTTCCCGAAAAATAACACTCACATAACACAACAACACTCATTACACATGACATAGAAAATAAAAATACATATATTCTATAAATTCTTACGGGAACTAAACTTCATGAGAATGGCTAAGAAATTCTCTTCATCTGTGTTAACTGCCATCGACGGTTTCCAATAAGCACATCACGTCTAAACCAAACACTTGCGCAGCACGAGTATTCTCCGGTTGAAGAAGAAAGAGCAAATCATCAATGTTTTTCAAATTGCACTAATACTGATTTCACTATAAGCGAACGCACCCTGAAATGTAGCACTGTAAATTGAATGAATTGCTTCGATATCATAGAAACTGCACTTGAAAGAGTCACCAACACTGAATGATATCACTGGCAGTAAAGCTGGTGAGCACATCGTGTGCGCCAACAGCGTAGTGAGACGTCTTGTGGCCAACCCTGCACGACTGGCAGCAGACTTGGAGCAGCCAGTAAGGTGCTCCAGTGACCGATGTTACCACTGCTGAAGGTCACGCGAGACTGGACGTACCGCGGCCGCGCAGTCGCTCCGCCTCCGCCCCCAGTGGGTTGCCCTCTACTAGAGTCGCTCGCTCACTGGCGCGTCATTGATCCCAGCGCCCCACCATTCATAACCGCAATAATTTCATTTTATTGCCAGGAGGTCATCCAAAACACTTTGCTAAATTCAGGTAAAGAGGCATGAAATTCCTGAAAGCCTGGAATGCGTATTCAACTGTGATGCGCTTGCGCTACAAGAATATCGAAAACACATAATTCATTATTCCGATTTTTCTGAGCATTAAATGAAGTAGGTAACGTAACGTTATTAGGCTTTCACGGTTCAATGACACTCATCCGATTCTACATGATAAATGGAACACGATAGACTTGAAATGCACCTTTTTAAAATGGCTAATGTCTTCATTTTTAAAATGAATGCGCCTAAAATGTTATCAAGACATTAGCATTGATACAATTTTGCTCAGAAAATACTGAGCATTGCAGTTCCAAGAATCTCTAATATCTATAGTTACAGTAATCGCAATTCCAAACAACCTAAATAACAGCTCGTTCAACACATGGCCAGTTTAGGGTAATTTTAGGAGGGATTTTAGGAGGGAGTTTAGGGCAGCCTGAATAGCTGCGGTAGTGGTGAGGATCGTAGGTACTATGCAGCCCAACCCAGCATCGCGAGCACGACTTAAAAACTGGAGCAAGTAAAAAGTTGTTCACAACTGTACATCGCCAACATCTCCAGTACCTGCCATGGATGAGATCTCGCTGCTACTAGCTAGCAGCACCTTTAGCGCTTCCTGGAATCCTCGGTATCGTTCATTGATGGATTTATCAATTTTAAGACAGTGAGGAATAACACTTCAATTACACACTTCAGTTAAGACAAGTATTAAAAATTCACAGAATTACTTGTGAAGTGTACCTGAAATTGCATACCTTCAAAGTGCTTTACGCTACGCATTTACAAACGAACCTCAAATAGAGCGTGAAAGTTGGCAACAGAATTTGTGAATCTGACCCGAATTATATTATCACTCAAAGTTCCGGAACGTTGAACATATTGCGAAACAATTGTGTATCGAATACGTAATAAAGCAGATAAGCAATCTTAGGCGCTCAAATGAATGACACAGGTTCGTTCTTGTAATTCATGATCTGAAGAATCATTACCTTTACTCGCCCACACCACTACCAAACAAAAACACTTTTTTCCAAACCAAACAAAGCACGGGATTTTAAAAAAAGAACAAAGAAAAAATTGAATTCACAAAAGTCATCGTCCCTTGATCTAATCGAAGGTGTGGAAAAGCCGATTCTTCAAACAGTGTTTGCTTCAGCTGAGATCGACAGTTCAGGGTGCGCCGACACAGCTAATAAGACACAGCTGGACTAGTCACGGTCAGAAAGAAGTTTTCTGGTACATGGCGTGAATGCGGCGGACTTTTTTTTTTCAAGGATTACGAAGAAACAATCACTCAAGTAACGAGGCTTCTCCAACCGGTTAAATTTTTTACTCATCTCATGGAAACTTGAACACGAAATTTAAAGACTTTAAAAGATCGACGTTATTCAATTGAAAATTAATCCGGCTTTACGGAGAGAATAAAGATCATTCTTTCTCAAGTCTGCCAGAAGCAAATTGCACGACGGTAAAAATCACTCAAACGACAATAAATAACACAAACATGTGTCAAAATAACGACGAAAAAACACTTCACCTCCATTTTGAATAGAAATAGAAACGCATGATTGGAATGGATACACCTTACATTCAAACTAGACGCACTGGACTGAGCAAGAATTGCTTCTTGAAACGAGTGCCTCAATTAAGATCATGGCCCCAACCGCGGTGGGCGACGAGGCAGAGATCGCTGAGCAGACGGACTGACGGACAGTCGCCGGCCGTAATTGGGGTAGTGCCCTAAACGGAGCAATAGCTCAGGACTCGTCTAACACAGCGAAAAAAAGCTAAAAGCTCAAGGATGGACAGCATAAGAACAGCTGCCTGCGTTCAAAGAACAAACGTGATTTCTTCCGTAAAAAGTAAATAGAGTGTAATTATCGTGCCACAGATAGTTTCAAAATACAGAATTTTAATACAGTATTCAGGAATATCATCGAGAAAAAGTAAATTCACTCGTTTCACATGAGTATTGTGCGGTTCAACTTCATGCTACGTTGTTAAACAGATTTATTATAAGGTGGACATACCAACAAACCAAACACAAATATAATGTACAGAACATAAAAAACTGCAAAAATTCACATACGAGCGTAAAGTTCGTGTGTTATAGCGGTGAAACCATATAGAACGTTGAAAAGTATAAAATGGGGAAAAAATACAAAAAATATTCTGGTAATAGCAAAGTCGTTATTTTAATGTTGAAATGAGCCAACGTCAGACCTGAACTTCATTTTGGAACAACAAAACCGTATTCAAAAAATAAGGCCAAACTAACGAGGTAGTGCGTGCATGGGTTCACACGAGACCCTCGTTAGACTCAGACTCGACCAGCACTCACTCCACCCACGTTCGAGTATCTTGGGTCACGTCTCGCCAAAGAAAATCCAAGTCATCCTGCAGCAATAACAGAGAGATGTAACCCACAATCCAACCTTCAAGAACATCACAAAGTTAGAAATTATAAGTTCGTGAGCCACAATCGAACAGCGTCGCACTCACTCTAATCTATGCAACGACACACGAAGCAGCACTAGATCTCGGCCTTAAGTGGCGAAATTTAATCTCTCTTGCGAGAAACTTCTCTAAGAATATGTAACTAACATTAAACATATGGCAAAATCCAAAGACACAGAATTAAAAAACAATTGCACGTACAAAACTACGCATTGGTTTCTTAAGTGACCCTGACTCCTGTCTCGTAGACCGAACAAGAAATAAATTTCGTTTTAACCGACGTTGTTTGCGCGTAAAAATAAATATTTGACAGCCCCGGAGATCTACCCAAAACGTCATCGGTATTCCAGCCCACTCCAAGGAAGTACTTTTTCACATTTGTAGAATACGAACCTCGAATAATAATAAAAACGTATTTTCGCAGTACTTCCATTTTTTAGAGACCTTTAAACTTCTCAGTCCAACGTCGGTAGGTGAATTTATCGAACTGTGATTGAAATTAGTCATTTTATCCAAATAGTATAAGCAACTTCACGGTAACTAGAAAAATATCCCTGGCATTGTCTAAGAGGTTATATCTTAGCGTACGCCTAGTGTTAAACCTTTGGACTCAAGGCACTGCTAAGAATTGCTCTAAGAATACGTAATGTTCAACTTGAACTATGTAATTTGTTGAAAAGAAGCCGGCTGTCACATAACCTCTCCTCACTCTAATATTACAGAAAAAGCAAGCTCATCAACCAAGCTAACGTTGCACAAAGCGCCACCTACGGCAAGCGATTGCAATTCTTGAATATATCGGCTCCGCTGACCACTTGTTTCTACAAGTTACTGGCTTCGATGACAGTCTGAATGCTTGTTTGTCTCCGTAATCGATATCGTCTCGAAAGTTTCATCTCCACAGGTAACCACGTTTTTCTCCTCCGTTGTATCCTCTCAAGTCCCAGACATGTAAACGTAATAGCACGTATCACACTGTAGGGTGCTCGCAGATCATTATTCAATTGATTGGTAGCCTGCAGTTTCTAACACTCATTCACCGCCCACAAGCTACAGGTAATCGTTCATTCCCCACCGTATTCAACCGGCGACAGAATGTTGGGCAATTCTTAACCAATTGGTCAGTGAGCCAGGCGGCCGGACCAGATGCGAAGCGTCCGTCCCCATTGCGATATGGCTGGCGGCAA
Organism: Morinoia aosen; assembly: GCA_030386875.1. NCBI lineage: Eukaryota > Metazoa > Arthropoda > Malacostraca > Amphipoda > Talitridae > Morinoia > Morinoia aosen. The sequence goes on along the minus strand of CM059567.1, from coordinate 32,799,245 downwards.
TGCAAGGGCAGCACGTCAAGCCGGCGATGCTCATCGCGCACACCAAGTGGCCATCGCAGGTCAACTTCTCCTCAGCCTTGGCAGGAAGTCGTGGCGGTTGAGCGCTCGCAATATGCGTAAATGGCTCCTCGACAGGCGTAAATTTTTAATGCTTCTATCCAGTCTTCCGCCACATCGGGTGAGGTAAATTTGACCTTTAGTAATATGATCGCCACGACTAGAATCAACAACCCGCAAGCTTACTAGCACAAAACAGCGTGGTGTCTATAAAGTTAACAATGGGCTTGTAGTTTATACTCGATGAAAATAAAAATAAGGGTCACGATGCTCTGATCGGTTGGGACAAAAATTTTTCAGTAAATCGTGTTAATATCAACGTTAAAATCATTGCTCCAATTTCAAGTCAGGTTGGTTTACTAGTCTTAGATGGCTGGAGAAATAATGAACACCAAAATACAAACAGCCGTTTCAGGCTACGACACTGAAAGATGTAGTGACACTTGTCTGAATGGATAGAACTATACACAGAAACAAACAACTGTATTAATTTAATTTATAACAAGTTTTCTAAAGCTTTATAATAATAATGTGTAAAAATGCAGATACAGAAGCAAATTATTAGTAGAAATAACTTCACCGGATAAAGTCATTACAGACGAATTGCTACGGTGCGCAACAACTACGGAAACATTGGAGCAGAGGTAAATTGAAGTAGGTAAACAAGTTTTGGCAAGCTATGCAGCCACAGTGTACACGGTAGCTCGGCTCGCTCGCACATGTACGCGGGAGGAGGGTTCGGCATGAACGAACAAGTCAGTCTAGAGCGAGAAGGGATGAGGGGGAGGAGCAACCCTCCCTGCGTGGACGGGGGTAAAGGGGGGTTCGGGGGTTTGGCTGTCCCCTCCCCGGGACCAGTTGAAAGGTCATATAAGGGGGTCTGAATGCCAAATACCGGAGCAAGGGCACAGGGGTGGACGCAAACTAATACAGAGCAGCTCTTTACGGCACACACGCACACACACAGCAAGCCTCACAGAGTCAGGGAAACAAGCATCGCGCGTCACCAACACCAGCCACGGAAGCACGCAACTGAAGCGATAACTAAACATTCCAATAATGCTTTGCATATCCCATGTGCTTGCGGCGTGCTCAGGAGCTACCAGACGAGTGTCATGGCCTCATCCCAGATGATGCTGGTGGCGACGTGAGTGTGAACTTCAAGTGGTGAGACGTGGGCAGAACTTCATGGTAATACGCAGGTTGGAGCGCAAGACATCCGTGGGTCCGTGACAATATGAGATTAGTTAGATTATTGAAAGATGAATTTGGATGATGGGAATCAAATCGCAAGCTGCAGGTGAAGTAAACCATGCGAGTAGGCGAAGTCAGGTTAAATGGTGAGAACACGGAGAAGCGAACAACCGTAGCTCTAAGATCTTCACAGTGCGTGCTACACTTAACACTCAAATGAAGCTTTGAATGCTCGCACATTCCCCAGCGCAATGAAATACGTAAAACTGGAGTGCAGTCCAAGACAATTGCACAGAAAGTTCAATGACAATTTTTTTGCGTTTAGTCAAGTACATCAAGACGAATAGGCCTAGGATATGTTACCCTTACTAAAATACCGTAACAATAAGATCATACACTTGATATTTGAATGTCCAAAGGGCGAAAGAAGTAAAAAAAAATCCGTTCTGTAGAAGAGCAGCGACGTTACAGACAGAACACGACTCACTGACCCGCAAGATCTTCACAAGTGCACGTCTAACTGAATAGAAAACTATAAAAAATTAACTGTAGGCAGAAATAAAGCAACAGAGAGGAACACTGACGTGCAATTTGGAAGAGATTACAAGAACATAGTAATTAGGAAGAGCCAGAACGGCAGGGCGAATGCTTCCACACAATAGAGCTGCCTACCTATTACAAGCAAAGATGGAGAGCAAAACTAATGTGAGACAGTAATTACCACACAATTAAAAATTGCATCAGCACATCGCCGGCACAAATGAAAAATGAAAATTGATAAGAAATAAAACAGCCCGAAGCACAGAACTATACACAGGGAAATAAAAGTCACTTTGTCGTGTGCTGACCTAACCTCGACACTTGAGTCGCATGTGTACCGAAGGAAGGACTCAGGCGAGATAGGGCGCGGCCTCCTTGGGTCACGCATCGGAGGAACGCTTCCGAGGTCTGCTTAAATGGCAGACCTGAGTCAGCAACACGGAACACGACACGACAAACTGTCTACCGTCAAAAACATACCGTGAAATTACGCATAGTAAACCAATAAAATCATTCGAACACGCAACTTCGCTTTATCAGAAAGTCAAGAACTTGTATTGAAATGATCAAAATCAAATTTAAGTCACGGTATTTTGGGTCAACACAGGAATGCAAACTCAAAGGATGCGAGACGGCACACTCAATGAAGCCCCAGTTTTGAACGAAGTACGAACGCGCATTAAGGGATCAATGTTCAAAAAACACACATAGAAGTGGAACGAGCTTCATACTTTTTTGTAACGTTTCCTTTACTTCGAGAAATAAGTGAGCAATTAAGAAAGCAATTAGGAGAGCAGCAGTGCGAAAGGAACACAAAGCACCGCTAGGAGGAGCTACTCCCAGAAACCAGGACCTGACCAGCTTCCGGGTCATTAAAGAGAGGAAGTTGCCCAGTAGCGGACTACAGGGCGCGAGCTCTGTGCCTTGCGTAATGCCCACTCTTCTCGGGTGGTCACGAGTTGCGTCTGTTTGGTGGTCAGCGATCCTCCAAGTCATCTTAAAGGTCACTCATGGTGTCATCGAAATCAGTTCCTAATAGCTGTTGATTTACGTCAGTGATTGCTGTTGATGAAGTCTCTACAAGTACTTAAACCTATCATAAATGACCAAAAAATTGTAAAAAAAAAATTTTAAATGTATGGTACGACCCCGAATTTAGCGGCAGCAATGTCACTACGTGTAAAGATTACAGAACTTAATTGAACAATTATCCAACAATATCCACGAAAATAAACTCGCCTTAGATGATCTGGAGGGCAAAGTTTTGACGCTGGACGCCCCCACGGAAATATGTTGCGGAACAAGAGAGCGGATATTGAGCGGAGAAAACATTCTACTTAAACGTGAAAATGACAGACTCAAGGCCACCAGGGGTCAAGTCATACTAATTCGCATGCTTTATTGGCGGACACGCGCACATGTCGAACATCAAGGTAGGTTGAGCTGAGTGTAATAGTAAATGTTGCGTGATTTGTGAATATTGTACATCTGAGGGGGTGGTCTACAGAAATTTACTTTGTTTGAATATATCTGCCAAAAAAACTAGGCAATAGGACGATACGAACTGAAACGCAAAGGGTTTGAAGAAGCACTCACAGAAAATTACGAAAAAGAGTTGAAGGCTAGAAAAGAAATGCTAATTTCAACACGACATGGCAAAATTTGAGACAGTAATTCAGAACCGCACAAAAATGAAAACACCAAACAACCAAACGTGAAGCGCAAGACTTTAAGATCGTGAGATCGGGATCTTGTAACTTACAACGGTAACAGCGAAAATACAAAATTAATCTCCACTTGCGCGATTTAAATAATTAGAGACTCGAAATCGATGCACGTCCGAAACCGAACATGAGAAAGCATATGACAAAGAGAGACAGGTATTGGAGGTCATGCATGAGCATCATGTCACTCACCATGAGCGTGCGGGAGGGAGCCGTATTGATCGCGCAGGTCACACTCAAAGAGGTCAACTAAGGTCAGACCAGGTCACCAGCCTCTCTGATGAACCCTCCTCTTCTCACACCGGCTCTTATCTCATGCCCCTAATTTCCCATCTTCTCTTCATCTGCCTCTCCTCCTGCCTTTCCTACGCATTTATCGCGCGCCGGTGATCTTGTTTCTCAATCTTTTTATCTCAGCTTCATGTCCGACTGTTTCGGTCAACTTTTTATACACTGGCACGCTCTAACCGGCATCTAGCCATTATTTCGGTTCATTTGGAAAAATTTTTGTACAATTTTTGCCACGGTTATACGCAACTTAGAGTTTTTAAATGTACGTTATTTAACGGTAATACAACAAACAGGCTTGCGTTGGGAAAACTTGCAACTTCACTAAAGTTGGATCATAATAAGATTTAACTTCACACACAGTTTTTTAAGGAAGAGGTATACCAATAAAATCTCAGTAACATATGTACTATGCATGAACAGCAGCATTGAAGTAAGATTTCCTCGAAGTTTTTATTTTTCATCAACTCAAACAACACCTAACAGACCTTTCAACTCATACTAACGAACACAGAGTAGGCAGAAAAATATCAAAATTCATCTGTTTCTCTGAAATTCAACTGAACTTAGTGTGTCCGATGGAAATGTTCATGACATGTGTAACCTATAAAATCTGAATTAAAACAAAATTTTCATAGATAAAAACGAACGTGTTTATTTCCGGGTTAGTAGATCACGAGCAGTACCGTTACCTCATACACATTTCAAAAACGAAGAGAACTCAATCCCAGTCAACTACGGATATCACAACGATTTGCCCTCAACACGCGTATCGTACATACACACAAGATAAAAGTAAACGATAGTGAACAGCAGTATTTCCAAAATCCAGCTCCATCAAGCAGGAAATACTTCGGTCACAATTGCACAGGTTTCACAAAGGCTGACTTATGAACCTAGCAACTCATTTCTCACTGCTCTCACGACAAAAAATACACAGAATCCTCCTCGTTATTTACAAGTAAAATAGCCCACCAAACGCGACTTCCAAATTCAAATCGTTAAGAATCCAACGACTAAAAACACATTGAGATTGACCTCATCCCACACTCTTAACGTTCCACTTAGTGCAGGTGCAGTGCACGGCCACAAACAGAAATACACACACTTGCATCAGGAGCATGCAGGAGGGGCGCTCGAGGCGAGCAGGGGGAACATGCTCAGTTTGCTGTGCATTAGGACGATTGAGGAAGCGGGTGACGGTGTCGCACCGAAAACTGTGACCTGCCTTGTCGGGGTCCACTTCTGGAAGGGGCGAGCACAACGTGGGGTCCAGATTTTAGTTACTTGAAATTGTTTTCTTATCTCACTCTCATTTAAAAAATTCATCGAGCGTCTCTGACTGAATTTCACTTGAGTGTGTAAATCGGCGTTCATTAAAAGACGACACGCTCATAGATTGATGGTCTTTCAATACAAGAACACCGCGCAATCGCGTGGCAGCCGAATGGCAAGACACTGTGCAGGTATAACACAAAGGTCGTGTTTTCGTTGCAGTCAGGAGCATGTCGTGTCCGCTCTGACCTGACCACATCACACGCGATTGATGTGAAATGATCCCATCACACGAGACGCTGGCCATGAAAAATTTTGTGAACGCATTAGCCTAATAAAACTAGATCGCTGTACCCATAATAAACAAGACACGCGAAGTGCGTCGAACGAAATTGGGAAGCAAATGAAACTCTAAAGCACCAGTGGTTGATGACGCTTAACGAGTACTCGAGAAAAATTGGAGAGCTAGAAGAAAGTACCAGTGACTGACCGATGAATGTCAAGATTTGCTCGTTCATAAATCAGTTGCGTCGAATTCGTTGAAGCTGAATTGTAATTAACGTACTATCTCCTTCGACAAATCACACCATTTCATTAGCTCTCCGGAACGAACGAAGAGGAACGAACTCCAAATACATTGCAACTTACATCAGAGAACGAAACGCTTCAAGTCGAGTCGCCAATAAACTCTCTTACCAAATTAAAATACATTAAAAATAATTAACAAAACAGTGAAGCTCCCACGGGGTACTATCATTCCCCATTAATTAAAGCACTTAATATTCTTAACAGATAACTCTTTAACTAAATGAAATACAATTCTAAACATCTCGGAAACTCATAAGTTCGTTCAAATGAGTTCAAGCGGTCCCAACATCACAATATTATAAGCATGGACTACCTTGCAAAGAATCTTTTGACTTTATGGATTTCTCAACAACTCAAAGCGCTCTCTCAATAATAAATAGTTCCTGGTAGTGTTTCAACGTAATAAACCTCAATGCTGAGGGAATAGCTCCCACGCTTGCATTGAAACGCGTGAATTTTTTGCCTTCCACAAATGTGCTACATCAATGATGAGACAACGCATTCTCAGCTCCGGAAGATAATCTAAAACCAAACAATGCACAAATGTTAGCCCCAAGCTGTCATTTCGCTCGAAGCATCTACACACACCAACTCATGGTGAGACACATCTGAATAACACCGAGCGTACTCAAAAACCTGAGGTGTTTACGGCGTTCACTCAATATGAACTAATATTCTCTAAGTCGGATTGGATTCAGATACCATTTTATTCTTTTTAAATTTACGCTACAACATTACAGACATAACCTCATTATCGCCACTTGTGAACGCTGAGCCCATGGCTGCATGAAGAAAATTGTTTCTGGCTGAACGAGCAAGTAATTATTCCGGGCCAAAGTCAACGAGCTAAGGTACGCATAATTCTACCTGGATTTTTACCCTGGAAACATAGTGAATAGTTCAGTCCTAGACCTAGAACCCTTTAAGGTAAGCATAGCACTAGTTGAGACCCTGAGCAAAACTCGCATAATAGCGTTTGACTCAAAGAACTTTTCATCCTAAAAACCGTGCTCCAAACTCAGACAAGGCTATTTGGTTCTTCCACGTGTGAGTCTAAACGAGCGGCCTTGCGCACACACCTGCTCGACAATTCAGAAGCAACGGCCGAAAATAAAGTTTTTTTAATGGAAAAGATCAGATATACTCAATGAATTGGCTGTACAGAATTACTTAGCATTACTATCGCATTATACGCAGAATGAATGAAATTAAGAAAAAAAGTGATAAGTTACACATAATAATAGGTTTGCTGAAGCGAAAACAAGAAAGTCGCAACAATTCGTTCATTTCGATGACTTTTAAAATGCGGTAAAATATAGTTCTTAATTACTTGGAAGTTTGCAAATGAACAAAAACAAACCGTGAAAGAAGAGCACTTGCATGAATGAGCGTACTTTTCTGAAGAGACATTTAAAAAATTCAAAAAGCAATGGAAGGAAACCAATACTCAATTAAAAAGAGCGATGAGCAACGAGTAAGCTCACAGTGAAATTGAGTTACGATAACAAAGCAGAACCCTGCAGACGTGCAACCAAGGTCAAAACAACGGAGACTAATGACCAGGTGTCAGAGCAAAACTCAAATTAAGAATTCAAGTACACTGTTACGTGACGGTGTTCGAGTATCTCATCAGACGATACACTGAAGTATCACCTCAAAGACAGAGCGTACACACTGCAGATACTTTCTCGCCAGTGAAAGTACTGGAAGACACAATTTAGCAGATTTCAGGCTGAAATGAGCACTCAAATGCAACAGCTAGGGAGGCTGAGTATTCCAGAGAACAATGCTTGAGTCAAGTTAAGTACGTCAAATTTGACTAAATTTCATCATTGACCGCACAAAATGCATGTATGGACCCTAGCTGCACCTCAGTCTTAGAAACGACGTGAAGCAGTTAATCATGATGAGGTGATGTTGAAGAAAAATAACATGCGCATATATCACGCTCGGTGATGAAGCTTATAGGACGATGACAGATGTGACGACAAGAATCGAAAGCATAATCGGAAGGCCTCAGTTTAATTAATAAACATGAAATGGTCAAGACCACAAAATAACAATTACAGATATGCTATACTATTTCTCTACATTCGTGGATGTAATCAAAAGGAGGGACGTAACAGCAAATAAACAAAACAGCGTATATTTTTTTAATTGCGGAAGGCCAGTACGGCAGTAAACAAGTCGAGGTGATCATACGAGACATGGGACCAAACCAGCGCTCCTGTGGTGAGCAAGGCCAAGCAGTTCACGGAAGTGCTGCTATTTTGCTTCCAACCGCGGCGTCAGCAAGCAAGCAGCAACAGGGAAGTTCCAACGACGGCGGCGCTACTCAACACTCATGCGTGCAGCCGCCGCAGCGTCACGGACAGCATTTTGCGCTTGCTACCTCGCACGATCATTCAAAAGAGACGGTAATTACGTTCCTAAAAACAGCTCACACGTGATAAAGTGTATACGAATCGAAGGAAGGTATATAAAATAAAACAGGATATTTAAACGGCATTGGAAAACACGAACGTACTAATAACCACTGATATAGATATGCATAAAGAATACGTTTTTATCGAAATAAATTCGAACGTTCTAGCACACAGGATACACTCTCATTTTTCATGAAACGATGCATTTGAATGCATAATGAGTTGGAGTTAAGTTGCATAATAGTAGAGCTTTCATAAATGCATGAGCTAAAATGCAATCAAGCACCAGCGTATTTGAACACGAGTGGCCATGAATATCCAAAACAAGTGGCAGTTCATGAGACCGCTCAAAAGGCACAGCATCAGCACTTCTTATAGTTTTCATTCACTAACAAGGTGATAAATCAGTTTAGTTCATAACACCAAAACAGTTTTTCCTCAGAGAAGAAGGAGGAAAACTCCATTGAGTATGGAATAAAGGGTACCAGAAGTCTATGGACAAGGCGTACCTCCACGCCCCGCGCATAGAAATAGCAAGATTGAAAGAAGTCTATGAAACAATATTGAAGATGAAGAAGAAAGTAATAGATGCTGCGAAACAGGGCCGCAGTAAACTGGAAAAAGACAGTCCCAAACAAAACAAAAAACATACTTCAACTAAATGAAGCCCTATCTAACCTTCACCTAGAGACTTGATATTTCGCCCCTAGGAGCAGTAATTCCCTCAGATGCAATAGCTGTAACCCACAGCGAAGTTCAATTCAGTGAGGAACTCGCACATCTTGAAGCACCAACTCATCAGCAAGAACTCTTTATAAAATAAAAAGAATTAAAATAAAGAGAATTAAAATAAGGATGAGATCACGAAGTAAAGTAGAAATACACACATATGAAAGCACATCACCCATTGATGAACAAATTATCGTGAAGGAAATGGCAAGAAAACAGAGAAGACCACATCCAGATATCAAGTGTCATCCGACGTGCTTGAACACATGCCAACAATATAAAAAATGAAAAAATACATAAAAATAAGATGTGTTGAGTTTTAACAGAAGTCTTTTCTGACGTAAAATTAAAAACTTCTGAGTTTCGAATTAGGGTTTAGGTTGCACTAAACCTTGACCTTGGTTCGAAGACTCACAAGTTCCCTTTGGAAGGGCTAATTTTCACAGATATAATGGTTGTGTTCCACGAGAGGATATCCGTAACAAAAAAGTTGTCCACAAATGGTAGGGGTCGTTCACTACTAGCTAAGATGAGTCTTTACAACAGCAGTGACCATCTTAAGAGACGGAAAAATTATATAATTTACAAAGAAATCATCAAAAGTACTCGCACGAATGGTCGCTGGCACGCTTCGCCAGCCCCTCAAAAGTGAAAAAATAGAAAAAATTAAAAATAAGGTACAACTACAATGCCAAGTCCAAAATTGAGTTAGCTGCTGGGAGATGTAGGGGACGTGAGGTCTCATCATCATGCAGGTAAGGAGACGAAGACCAATCAACTCCTCTGAGTAAATCGACACCTCCAATGGAACGTGAAACTAACATTTTTAGTGTCTCAACAGTGTGTTCTCAGCTTACAGGCACGGCAAAATAGTTTTTAAAAAGTTATTCACAAAGATACGTCAGTGAACATCCAGAAAACGAGTATATCTAAGCTACAAAATCATTCAGCAATTTCAATAATACTGAATGATGCAATGGAGAAATAACCTAAACTACAAGAGGTACGTAGACACGATACAACAGCCAGAAATCTGAAAGCGCATGTAAGACAGGATCCATTAAAAACGCCATGCGCTGAAGTAATCAAGACCAAGGAAGTTTGAAAACTCAGGTTGTTGGAATGGGCGTTAAGTCGGGTAGTTGGCTGGTCATGTAAGCAAAGGAGTGACCACGCCAACAAAAACTGGATCATTTGAAGGTGACCCGCTGGCGCTACCGGCCTCTCGAGCCAGGGTCACCAGTCCGGGCTGGGCCGCCTGGGGCCATGGCGCGTCCCACTGGGACACGGCGCGTCCCACACTGGGACACGGCGCGTCCCACACTGGGACACGGCGCGTTCCAAAATAGGATATGACGCGTCCCACACTGGGACAAAAAGATGAAGCCCAGAGATTAATTTTACATGAGATATAGACTTTGGTAGAATTTAAAGGAGAATGAATCACCCAATACAAAATAGAAATTAGTTACCAGTCGACTGTCGATCTTACTTTGCGCAAACAATCATGAAGATCGAAAGATGCAAGACAAAAACGGCGTCTGCAGATGATTCAAAGTAGCTTCAATGCAATATCCAGGTCATATAACTTGCAGCTTCTTAATATTTAGCATTGCTTAAAAATGTAAGCTAGGAGTCCGTAATATGAAGCGAAAGCACACATCATTTCATAGCAACACAGGTTGCTTAAATCCCCTTAATATTCCATGAAACTCTCCATTAGATACTAAAGCCGCGACATGTTGTGGTTGTCGCCTTCCCCTTCCGTGAGCCGAACATGCGCAGGCTCTTCACGTTATTCTACTTCCACAATTTAACGCTACATACTTCTTCAGCGATTTACACTCTTCGCTACACACCTGCGTTTCCTAACTCGTCTCACTGCTGCAAATGGCTTCGTCATTTCGAAGACGCAGCGCCAAAGTTATGCTGCAGAATTCTACACGTTTTTGAGCGATGTCCTTGCAACCTCGCATAGCTCTCTTCGCCCACGGTCGGTTTGCTGCTGCGACAGCTGCTGCTCGTGCTGCTGCCTTGCTAAGAAACTACGCCATGTCAGCTCGAGGTCATCTTGGGTCCCTCCCCCAAACCTGCTCTGCTCCCCCACCCTCACCATGCGCGTCAACCACGACACCACTAGCACAATCATCACTTGCACAGCAGCAGCGCGCAACAGTTGTGCTTCTCGTGCATCACTTCGGGTCAAGTAAAGCAGCGACAGAACACAATTATCCCCAGTAGATGCTTGTTCGGCTCAGGCACTAAGCTAGTGAGTAAAACATCATTGCGAAGACACAGCTAGTGAGTATTTAACTAGAGCAAGAAGAGCTCAGTAAGGGATAATACGTTCTCAGTATCGCGGCATTAATAAAGGGGTGGCTGTCGCAACGAAGAAGGGAAATACGACCTGAAACGACAGAGGGATGAAAATGACGTGGAACACAATGCAAAATTCATCTGCACAACCGTTACGGATGAACGTACTGACCGCTCGCTATAAAATGTACTTTGTCAGAAAAATGAAGCATTTGCAAACAAAAATAAAACGAAGAAGCCACACCGAATTCGGTATTGTTTTCATCTCAGTCAATTAGTAAATAACGCATACGCTTCCTTCGTCTGGGAGAGGATATGAGGTAACCTAGAAACCCCAAATCAATTTCACGCTCTCCCGGAAAATAATTACAGTTGTCTCTAGAGGTCGGAAAAACTAAGTTCATAACTGTGCAATTTACCTACACCAAATTCGATGGAAACTATGATTGTTTGAAAGTATAAAGTTGTACATACTCGAAAGTATACTAATATATGTACGTAGTTCACTAGCCGTTCAAATGTGAAACTTACCAAATCCTTTTACTTTTTCAAAAACAAATTTTTACTGCCAACAAGATTAGATTAGATTATTAGTTAGTTTAAGCCTCCCTATCCTCAACAAATGAGATCCAAAGAGAGGAAGGAAGAAGGCACCATTTAGTATGGAGTTAAGGGAACGTGGAATCTATGCAGAAAGGGCATAGAAACAGTAAGATGAGAAAGAAGTTCATGAAACAAGATCAAAGTTGAAGAAGAAAGTAGTAGGTGATGAAAAACAGGACAGCAGAGAACCGAAAAAAAAGATGGTCCGTAACAAAACAAAAACCTATGTCATATCAACAAAAAGAAAGCCTACCGGCCTAACCTTTAGCTCGGGCCCTCACATTGATCCCCTGGGAGCGCTAATTCCCAAAGATACAATAATTGTATCCCCCTGAGGGGTACTGCCAACAAGTACATTCTTCTAAACCCTCAATAGTACACACGGTTCTAACTCGCATCCTGGTCACGCACAGATTTAATTATTTCATTCATTTACTGAAGGCTTTAGCTCCGTTTCTGCTAGTTTTTAAACAAGTGGAGTTTGTAATGATCGACCCAAAATGGAGTGACCCAATGAGAGCGTCAAATTTAGTAACCACGGTCAACACGGCTCCTTATGCAGGCAAAAAATGTAAACATCTTGATGATACAAAACGGTGAAGATATAATAAAAAAAAACACTCCTGCAGGTTGGTTAGATTCAACGGTACGCCGGCCTTCCTTGCAAGAGGGCAAAAGGAGAGAAGAATGAAGATAATTTTCACTCAACTACAAATCTAAACCCACAACAGATTTATGCAGCAAGAATTACTTATTTTGTGGTGAGTAGTTAGGGCTACCCCCAGGCTAGCGCTAGTTCTCCAAGGCGAGAACAGACACTATCAGCATATCCCCTTCCCACCTTAACGCATGCAGCTCAGGACTTACACACATCCCCGTGGAGAACTAAGAGCCCTATATGGGCTGATGGACATTCCCCTTCAGCGCACCCTCCTGGGATATCAACGAAAGAATCACTCGTGAGCAAAATGAGTAATTTTACACCAGAGAAATCCGTGTGGTACGCAGAGCGTGAGCATGTAAAATCCCCAATAGAAAATATTATTTTCGCAAAAGTTTACCATGTCGTTAAGCAAGCTGGAGCTCTTCAAGCAACACAAGTACAGGGAATTTGACGTTTGATTCAAAATGCAATAATCCTTGAACTTCGAAGAAGTAAAAATTGTTTTATTTAGTAACCTAGTACAGATTATTATATAAGAAAGTTTTAGCCTCCCTTTACCACGACAAAGATGTTCCAAGAGAGGAAGGATGAAGGCACCATTTAGTATGGAGTTGAGGGAACGCGGAATCTATGCACAAGGTGCAAAGGAACAGTAAGCTAAGAAAGAAGTTCATGAAACAAGAAAAAGTTGAAGAAGAAAGTAGTAGGTGCTGAAAAACAGCAGTGAACCGAAAAAAGGTGGTCCGTAACAAAACAAAAACTTGTTCTATTAAAACAAAAGAAGGTCCCCAACCCTTAGCTCGGGCCCTCACATAATTCCCCTGAGAACGCTAATCCCATAGATACAATAGTTGTATCCCCGTGAGGGGTAACCTATTACAGATAACACTAAAATTTTAAGCCAAGATTGAGGAAATTATGGCCTTTGTTAAAAAAAACAGAGACTTGATTCTTACAGAAAAAAGGGCAGTAGGAAAAAGAGGTTTTCATATCGCAAAAAGGAGACCAGAAAGTTACAGTTAAAAAGAAAGTGCGTGACCAATCTGCCGCGCCAAGCAAGATATGACCTATGCATTCCAGCACCGCTATGCTCAACTCTGTTCTCTGCGTTGCTGATGATCAGAATTCAGAATCCCCTAACAAGCATGCAATAGATCCACCTAAACAAGCTTCTGACCTTTCAACTTGTGCTGCATTGGCAGGTTTTTGCACGCGTGAACTGGGGTGCAGAAGACGCGGGGGGACGAGGGTCGCAAACGGGATACAATGAGCGTCCGAGGTCTGCCCCAAGAACAGTTATGAAGGAGGGTGCAGCACGCCACATGCAGCAGCGCTTGCTCCTAAAAGGGTCACAATGTGTTCTCCATGCAACTGCGTGAGCGCCTCCGCGCTGAATCAAGCACTCTAACGAAGCAACTGAATCTTTATGACTTGGAATGAAATTAATCCCTCAATGAAATTCATGTAAAACTTAAAAATTAAAACTTCCAAACAGAATTGAATAGTTTCACAGTTGCCTTATAATACAAAAAAAAACAAATCTTCAACCTGACCAAACAAAATACACACAAATAACACCCGAAATAAATTAAAGTTAATTAAGTTGATTGTCTGAGAAGCCTTGAATGGTAGATCACAACTCGCAAACGCGGTGCGATACCGGGCAGAGGAAGCGACAAGCAGGTAGTATAGCAACAAAGCATAGGGTCCCGAATAAGTAGGACTGCGTTCACGTCGGACAGGAAATGGTCAATTGATGGTGAGGTCATGGAGCTCAGGTAAACATGTCACCACAACGCGTCCGCCATGTCACCCAAAGACCTCATCCGTTTCGACTTTCTCGTAAATAACAACAACTGGAGCAGGATTTTGCAAACAATTTACGAAGTCGGAGCAGACCAGCAACCAGCGAAAGTCTACGTCGGGTCGGCTATACTGAGTGCCTCAGGAGGTTTGGGATATTTCAAATACAATTTGAGCATAAAGAGCACTCAGCATCAGGCGAACCCCCATGCACGATGCAAAAGTACAAACCTAGCGTTTCTCCATAGAATGAACTATGGAACAATTCAAAGATGGCGCAAAAATAGATTTTAAGTTGGCCAAAATGTCAACGCAAATTAGCAAGAAAGTGCTTTTAAAGAATAAACTTGAGCATCAGAATGTAACCCTATAGAAGAATATACTTAGTATAACAAATCAGCTGAAGAAGCAACAGCATTTCCCCCCCAAAAAAGAAGACAGAATATCTTTTACTTGAATAAAATATGTTACGGAAAACATACTTCATATATCGCTGAATGAGTTATTCCCCAATTCAAAAACGCTGTATGCTAGATTTAGTTGCTGAAGTACTGACATATTCCATTGCTAACAAAATTTCACCAATACTGCATAAGACAGAAGAAAAAGTGTCGCATGCAGCACACATGACAGCAAGAAGAGGCGAAAGAAACGAGTAACACAATCCCAGCGAGCTGGGCGACGAGCGCAAGGGTTGAACCACCAAGATCCGCCACCTGCACCGCCGCCACCGCCGAGTATCGCAGGCGTCCGGTTCCCAAACGAGGACTGAAGGCGCACGAATTCACGGTCACGCAGGTACTCAGGAAAGTCAATCGCGCTCAAGGAGGCTCGGGCTGGAGGCAGTTGTGGGTCGTGACACAGTATTCGGGTCCAAGACTTCGGGTGAAAGTTTCTCGGTGTGCTTACTAGTTAGTAATTCAGAGACTCCTGCACAGTTGACCTCTGTTCTTGTTTTTGAGCGGGCCTCTGTTGCAGTGACCGCCGGCTTAAGAACAGAACTAGTTAGGAAATTTCATAAAAATTAACTCAATCGTCGTCGTAATTCTAAGAAACGCTGAACCAAATATGCATCTAATTATTAATAGAGTTCAGTATAAAAATAAGAAACACGAGTACATCCAAAACGTTTTAGGGTAACAATTTGGCCGCTTGTATCATAATAATCCCCGGAGTTCAACTCAGCACATATTTTGAAAAATAATTTAAAAAGCAAACACTGAAATGTGAAGACGAAGCTTAGTTTAGAAAAAAATATCGTCAGCAAAACCAAGTAAAAAGTCTTAATCCAGATCCTAAGACGTTACCAGAATCGTCATAAAATCGACCTTTCTTCGAACGTCAGTAAAAATTACATCCCTGGTCATTTCAAGCGGCCAGTGAGTGTATTTTCGAACGAATATTCGAAGAAGCAGATGTCCGAGAATAGTCCGAACTGAGAGCAGCGAGTATAGATAGGTACGGCGGCAGAGAGGACAGAACTTCCTAGAGCATTTCCTCCTGGCAGACGGACGCCTCAGCCGCGGTGAGAACTGGGCAAGGAAGGTGGCAGTCGCGGAGGCGGTCCGGGCGCGCTCCGGTTTCCTGTTACCCACGGTATCGAGCAACACACGATACACCGCGAGCTCGTCAAAAGGTATCATGCAACACGCATTATATCGCGCGGTAGTCAAGAGGTATAAACAACACACGATACACCAAAAAGTAGCAAAGAGGTATCATGCAACACGCATTACATCGCGCGGTAGTCAGGTATAAACAATACACGATACACCAAAAAGTAGCAAAGAGGTATCATGCAACACGCATTACATCGCGCGGTAGTCAAGAGGCATAAACAACACACGATACACCAAAAAGTAGCAAAGAGGTATCATGCAACACGCATTACATCGCGCGGTAGTCAAGAGGTATAAACACACGATACACCAAACAGCAGCGAAGAAGTATCGGGAAACACACGTGACACCACAATTGAGAAAATTAAATTCAATGACCGATTCAGCAAGCTAACATTCTCGGAGGTCTCATTGAGTCAGATCGGTTCAACCTGTAAACATGGAGCAACCACCTTGTGTCACCAATGACAGTGACCTAGCTTCCGTAAAACAAATTAACGCAAAACATTATGGCCGACAAACAACACATACTCTTTCGAAAACGGGCAGAAGTACTAGCGAGCATATGACTCGATGAAGACAGTCCAACCTCTCGGTCAAATAAATTAAATTCCATCCTAAGTAGCTAAATTCACTTCAGTGAAGCAAACGGCGCACTATCAAAATTCAGCATTATCAAAAGGCAGGTCCAACGCTTCTGAGGCAACCCCGATAATTCGAGGAACATCCGTCGGTTGAGTTCCGGCGGTCACCCCGCTCAAGAACAGAGGTCAACTGTGCAGGAGTCTCTCTAACCCACCTGCTCCCGCTCCCTCCTCTGGGTCCCCCCATCCTTCCTGTCCTACTCCTTGCAAGGACCCACCAGCCCCGCCACTCTGCTGTCCTTGGAACAGCTTCGACTTACGCAGGTCATCTTCGCTAGCCGTGAACGTCAGGGCGAAATAAAAGGAGCGAGCTTCGTGACGTGTCTATTTCACACGCCTAATGTCGCGTAAAGGCAAGCATTGTAACGTTTGAGTTAAACGTGAGAACATGAATTCAATTTTCTGAGTCATCAAAATAAAAATATACAACTTCAAACCGAAAAAAAAGTCAGAGAAAGATGAAATGCGGCATTAGTAATTCCCAAAAAAGAATAGATGCACCTTCATCAACTTTAATATCAAATGACTTAAGTTGTTTTGTAATCCAAGGCGTGACTGATAATTAAGAGTTTGAGGAATGGATTCAACAATCATTCATCGAGACACAAATTTAAACTCCAGAATGAACTCGCATTAAGACAAGTTAAAAACTCGTAACGCGTACGTAACCGACTAATAAGATTAACCCACAGAGAAGAACAAGTGAGAATTAAAGTTCTCAAGAAATCAATTAGAATTATTATCAATAAACAACACTATACCACTATAAATTAAACACAGGATATCACTCACAGTCGTTGCAAACTATTGACAACAGCACTGAACACTATTTAACACCGATGAGGAGGGAATCTCCACCAGCATTCAATAGAAAGACATAGGATATTACAGCACCCAGGCACGAGAGGAGAAGTGTTCTGAGTCACAAGCACTTGACTCAGCCACAGGAGTACAGCGAGCCTTGGCCTCAGTCGCGCCCTTCTCAGGATGACTCAGGAGGTGCATGGCAGGAGCGTGGGTCATTAGGGGTAACCTACGACCCAACCCTTCCCAGAATTTGGGCAACCTCCGCGCCACTTCATTTTATCGTTCTAATCGAGGCTTCTAAACTGAAAATGAAGGCGAACCAACCTCAAGAAAAAGAGCTATTGAGTGATTCCCTAATCGGCAACTAATGACTAAAAAGTCCCGTTAATTCTAATGCAATTCTATCAGCGCATTCAAAAAAGAAACAGCACAGTGAAATAAATCGCGCTGCAGAGAAAAGGTTTTACGAAAGGGAGCCTCAACATGTTTCCTAGGTATGGACCGCAGGTATAAATCAGACGACACACCAGAAGTGTCCTTAACACGTGGTGCTGTGCAGTTACACTTCATAAGATCGAAAATTGCTAAATACCTGTGATGAGTTATTGGAAACCTGTAATTACGAAAAACCTTCAACAGAGACTTTTGTGTTCAGTTCTTCCAAAAACAAGGCGATATTACCTTGAACCATCGCACAATCAAAGAATACAAAATTAATTCGATTAGGTTTTAATCCCAGGACATTTGTCTCAAATGCGAACTATTGCTTCAAATATTTAGACAGGCAGAGCGTGGGAGCACACGTGTGTTCTCGTAACTGTACAAAATGATCTTCAAGGTGAGAGCTACTGCACATTACATTGCCTAATAAAGGCTGGTACCAATTCAGGAATATTAAGTTCACTGCGTAAGAAAATGTAAGAATCTTGGAGGCTCTCACCCAGAAGTGTAACGCTGAGACTGCAAAGAGCACGATCAGATAAAGGGACGTGAGGAGTGAAGCGAGCCGTTCAAAACGCTCGTTCAAGGCTTCACGGTCAGCTCATTTCCTGTCATGAGACACGCCACCACCAGCAATAACGCTAATGTCCCCTTAACTGGACACGAGGGAATAAATACAAAAAATCGCGCTTAAACATGGGCCCGGATACTAAGTCATGGGTAGTCAACTGACCAAGGAAAGTAAAACATAGAAGGCCATATTACAGTGAACACAGATTTAATGATTGGAACGAGTGCATGAAATTAATAGGCCTTTGAGACAACCTCCCCAACTAATTGGGAATTACTGTCAGGTAGTACTGCCTCAAGACCTGAGAGAGATGACGTGAGGTGAAAAGTAATACATAAAGTGGTACAAACTTCACTTCAGAGAAACACTACAAGAATTACTGAGAAATTTGAAAATAAAAATCGCAGCTAGATAGATTGGAGACATGTTCATCAGCGTGCACACTAAACACGTGGAGAGACAAGGAAGCAATCAAGCACTCTCCGGAAATTTATGACCTCAATATCTATGAAAGATATCTTAGGGCGTCTGAAGTTAACAAAGGAGAATATAGGAAGTTTGTCATATCGTCCTTGTAGCGCCATGTGTAGAACGGACCTCATAAGCGATGTGATGCCCACACGTTGACACTCAGACATTATCAGCAAACTCAGCTCGTCACGCAAGTATCATTGAATAAAGTCATGTAAGAGCTCAACGATCTGCCTAGCATACACGATTTTTAACATGTTGGAGCTCGGTCCCGTTGAGCGTCTAACTTTTCGCATGAGATGCGCAGTCATGTCTGCAGACGTGTTCGTTTCTATGAGTTCCTGATTCATTTGTAACTACGCTTCTTAAACTACTTAAGCAATTTGGTCATTTTTACCACACTCGATATCTCGCTACTCTTGAACCCTTCGGGTCAAACCCCGTGATTAATAGAGAAAACAAGATAAAGTAGCTGCACTGAGCTTGCATGGCATGGTTCACGCTGGCACATTGGCTTAATGTTTTGTCTCAGTTGTACACGCACGGCTGGTACTGGTAGGTAGATGTATTAAGGTCATGTTATTATGAACGAGAGATAATGATAGGGACGGTCATTATTTCAAGCAGACAACGCGTATGCACGCGCAGCTCAATTGCGGCACGGATACATTCAGCATAGGAACAGACAGAACGAGAATTTTGACGGCGAGGCTGATGATGTGGACTATGTATTCATGACGAACAAAAATATTCCGGTATCTCCACAAGGAGAATCAAAGAAGTCATGAGGGTTCAGACGTTAGAAAAATTAGAAATTAGAGCGAAGCAAATATATTTTTTACATTTTATGCAATTGATCACTAACTAGTTCAAATTAAGTGCGACACACAAAAGAAAGTCTGGGTAGCCCACTTATACTCATAAGAAAAGTTTTTTTTCAGATCTTAGTCTCATCTGGTTCAGAATTTGTGATCATAACGACCATGGATTACCGTGCTCATCCGACACTAGTAGCTCAACAAACATAAGAATTCAACTGGACACAGGCGCCAACCTATGAGCAATGCGATTAAATTTTGCATACAGTAATAGCGAAGCTAAATTCAAACCTAGCTTTCATTCGACGAAGCCAAACGATCTCGATTGCAAAACTCAAGAATTTACGTTTGAAAAGAAACGTAAATGCCAGCATCTTTGCTGCTTGAGCGCAATGCAAAACGCACGACACACGCGCACCTCGACCGGAAACACTGAGTACCAACATTGTGGGGTCTATTATGCTTCTCAAAGGCTATGCAACGAAGGATAAGAAGTTTAATTGTTGAAGCCTTGCATTATGAGATGAGTTAGGAAAGGAACACAGCTCGAAAACAATGCGATGCAGGGGAGCAGCTAGAGGTTCATGCGGAGCGGCATTGTGCGGTCCCAGCTCTGCGATGTCGCGGAAGCCACCGTAGTCTCTCACCTTGGGCGACGACAGACGGCTACCGTGTGGACGTATTGCGCGCATTTCACCAAAACTGGATAAATCATGAGCAGTATTGGCTCGAAATGCTGTCGTTACCGACGTAATCTTACAAAGAAGAGCGGATTCGCTCTGTGAGTAAAACAAACACGTCTCACTGAACATTTTTCAAGTTAGGGAACAGTAACTGCGTCATGTATTGATTCGAAATAAAAACACTCCTAATACCAAATGTGCAAAAATTATCACATGCGAATGAACATACTATAAAACGTATCCCGAGTTTACTATTATAATAAGATGTTACGATTACTATTTAGTATTCGCAGCCATTAATGGCATTTGAATAGGTCTTCTACACAATAGGCTTGTCTTATTGAGAAACGATTGCTTTAGCGTAAAGTACGAGTAATTCTGATATCAGAAGAGCCACATATATTTCTCTAACAGGGTTAGAAAGCAAGGAACGTTCCAGAGAAGAGAACAGCTAATATTTGTTCAACTGCCAATAAACACGAAAGACAAAAAAATGGTCCAAAATATCCTAATACGGGATGGAAAAAAACTCCAAGTCGCAGAGGCAAATCTATTGAACTCAAGGAATATCAAACGTTATCCGGAAACAGTGCACGAAAACATAAGACTCATTCCAACAGATTTCTCCTCACAACATTTACTTTCGTTGGCAGAACGATCACAAAAATATCAAAACATGAATGTCACAAACAAAGCAGCAACGAAGCTCAAAGTCATCTTTCCACCAAAGAAGTGGAACCTAAGTTAAATAACACAAAATAAGATGAATAATTTCAGATGAATTCGATGCACGCAATTATTCGAGGCATTTGAGCGCACCATAGCGGTAAAATAAAAACTTATGCAAAAATACCACTTCCAATAGTAAATGAAATTCTATTTCTCTAGGACTGCATTTCAATGAAAAGACAACACCAATGAAAGAACTATATCCCAGGAAAACGAATTTTATTGAGGTTACAGACATTGCAAAATGACTCAGAATTACCGCGCGCGTTAGGTAACCCGCCATATAACGTCGTTCATTTCGAATCTCATGAGAGACGTACTGCGAGTGAGTTAGTCGAGTATTGGACTGCACAAAATAAAACCTGGGTTTTGAAGGCTCACCCAGGATAATTTCTGTTCAAACAATAATGCTTTTCATGGAAAGGCGCCTGAACACTACGTGCAAATCAAGTACCCATTGCTTAGCATAGATAAGAATTTACGGTATTGCGTCTATAAATAACATTGAATAAAACCTATAGGCTTGCATGAAACAGCAAGACTTAACCATACAATACCCGCGAATAAAGACAGTTAAACACTTTCAATTCGTTTCTTCACAGCCGGACGAAATCGCAATGAGTGGCTACACCACGCTGAATGACTAAGCAAACAATTCGCGAGTACTCAGTTTTAAACGATCGCTAAGTCCAAACGGATCGTTGAGCAGCGCATGGCCACCGGTGACACACGGGTCAACTTCATGCTGTACAACTTAGTCCCTGCAACGGTTTAACGCGGGGCTTTACCTTGAGGCAAATGAAGGAAGGCAGCGCAACCAACCGCTCCGGCCAGCCCCAGCGAGCCTACGTCTCCATAACCTACATACCGACCAAGGAAACTAACCCCCTCCCCCTCACAGGCAAACCACGGACCTTAGGTCCAGGCGACGCATAGTTTTGGAGGACGATGAGTGGGAGGCCGGCTACTTGCAATACAAACAGACAACTGGAATATCTGAGGAGGTAGGTTTTGGTTGGTACGTTGCGCTGTGGTGAATGTACATCCATTCTAAAATCTGTGGTCATCAAGTCTTGCATGTATTTTAACGAGGAGGTGAACATGAGATTTTTTGAAATGCACAAGCTTTACTCATTTAATTGATAAAAACGAAAAATATTACTGATCTACAGCACACAGCGTGCATGACGATTATCTTTAATGAAGGCATTTTTCTCAGCATCAAAACGAGGCAGTCGACGCATATAGGAAATTCATATCTAAAGAAGCAGAGGACTTGAATTTATAGCCTCTCATATTCTATCTGACGACTAAAATAAAAGCGCTGAAGGTGTAACTCATGGAAAGACCTAAGCAACCTAGATGAAGTATAGCTTTAGCGTACCCATGACGAGGCAAGACGAGTCGGCAAATGATACACTTTTTTTATATGAGTCTTGCCACGATTAACCAAACATCATCACATTCCTGGCAGTCACCCTCAAACCATTACGCAAAAATGTTAAGCAATTTTAATACTATGTTCACTAGATTCTTAGACGCGTGAAATCTATAAGCCTGTTATAACTCAAAAAATAGGTAAGGAAGAAACGTTTCAAAGCCGATACACCGTTCCCTAAAATTAGATTGAGAACTGGCACTCGAATCCTTCCAGTCCGGGGCTGGCAGCATAAGCCAAGTAAACTCTTTGACGAAGCAATTTCGTCGAGAACCTAGGGCCGCTTTCAAAAGCCCTCTACGAACTGGATCAACGAGGCGAGCGTTCTGAAGCTGGAGTCGTTCTACACGCATGTCATGTCAACAAGGTGAAGCTAAGCAAGCTCGAGCAGTGCTTGCTGAAGGCAGCGACATGTTTTCTGCACGAGAAGTAACAACTCCAGTTCACCCCCGCTATAACCTTGAGACTACTGTAATGTTTTCCAGGTTAGAACGTGCAAAGAGAAATCAACTGCGGCTGCCAACTACATGCAGCGCAAGTGTGTCCTCTTAATGATCACAGCGTATCAGCCACTGATCGTTTTTGGAATCATAAAAATCAATATTTCCTGATTCGATTATTATTCTCTAACGATTATTCTAACGATTATTAACGATTATTCTCTAGCACAATGTTACAAAAAAACTGAGATGTTTTACAAGTGAGAATAGAAACAGGATATAAAATAGCTTGGAAATGTTAAATAAATTCTTGGAAATGTTGAATACCCTGAAAATTCTGAACAATTTACGAATTGATATATTCTACACAAATGTCATACACGATGTAGGGTAAATTGAAGGAACTTTGCTTTTCTGATGAACGCTCTATTTTATTGCTCAAAGCATGCCACACCAGTAACGTATACAGCACACACACAGATTTGTTTCGCCTGGTCAATGAAGCATCAAACGCCCGTTCAACTGTAATGTCACTGATTTTAACATGATATATGATGGATATAATTAAGACTGCCGTCCTCAAAACACGCTTCAGTATCGCAACGTTCGAACTAATCATGTCATGATAGCAAAGGTCCGCACGGTAACCCCTTTACTTGCATTTCAGTTTGTTTGCACAAAAACGATATATCACACCGTGGAACACATGCGCGTACACAACTAGCACTTATAAGCGCGTAGTCTTACGAGCACGACCTGCAGCTCACATCTTACAACTGCTGGGAGATTCATCTTGAATTAAAGTAAAGCAGATGTGTGCCTCCACAACAACCGTCAATGAGATAGACTGATGAAAGAATAATTTGTTAGAATACGAGAGGAAACGTAGATGCTGCTGGAGTCACCAAATTTCTTGCTGCATAGAACACCGTGTGGTCTAGAACAATGGTCCTCTCAGGCATGAGAGCCGTGACATTTACACTTGACATCTTCCATGCGTACTAAAATATTATATCTGAACTTTACACACCCCACTTAACGCTCATGGAGTCCCAGATATAAAGATTAAAAACAAAAACCTCAAACATGCGCATGTGTAAAAACTAATGTATCCAGTAGAAAATACCACGGATTACAGTAAGGCAACCACATCGCCTCCAAATCTCCGACCTTGCACTGAGCCAACCCTCTTGCTCACAAGGCATGATGTTCAAAAAAGTCAACGTCTCCTAATCACGGCTTATGCCTGGAAGCACTAGTACACGCGGTGGTCGTCGAAAAAATTATTTTAACAGTAAAAGAATTAATTCAGGTTAACAATGCAAAAGATGTAACAAAAACACGAGCAATGGAGGAAAATTTGCGCGCGAGGCTAAGACGTGACCTTCAAGGCTTGTTAAGTCGAGGACACTTGCAAGAGTCAGAACCTGACCATCAAGCAGCAGGACGCCATTGTCCGCCAGCTTCCGGGTCACCCAGAACTTAGGCCTCAAAGAACGCACCTGCCGCTGCCCCTAACACCTCAAATAGCCCACAGCCAGAGGAGTCCATGAAGGTGTGTTAGCTGGCCTACCGACCTCGTGTTTATCCAAACGATTACTTCCACTCTTCATCTTCGGGAAATTTAACGCGCGAAAAACCTGAAGTTCATCATTTATAAATAGTATTTCGTAGTAAATTTAGGCGCAACACGTGTACGAAAAAATGGGGACACGATAAGGAGTCATTAGATCAAAGATTCATAGATGAATTTTAATTTTCAGACGTCAATTGTACGACCACAAAATAAGTGACTTTTTGAAAACCTTCAGGTTCTTCGGTTGAAGAGAGTAATAGCGTAAACATAAAATGACATCTTTCAGGACAGAAATCAGCTAGACGAAATATCAAACAACGGACATAAAGATTGTGCAACGAACACGCGACAAATAAATAAAATTACGTTAGAACGTTTCGCAGAAAACAACAACGAAAAGAATACATTTGCTAATAGTGATCCTCTCATGCAAGGAATGTGATTATTGAAAAAGATTTCACAGATCTGAAACACCCTGATGTAAAAAAAATCCATTCTGAAATTTAAACACATTTTCATATTTATTTGAGACGGGAAAAATCCCAAAGCACTAAATACATGGAATCTTCAAGAGTCCGACCATCCCTTGGATATTTGCAAAACTTCAATACAACCAAATTTGCCGTTTCATATCTTCAAATCATTTATTGACAAAACCTACAGGATCAGTAAACTTCATTTCACTTCCCGAAATTATCAAAAATCCTCTCCAATAGTAACATGCACGCTAAAGAAACACTAGTTGATGTCGACATCAACACCAGCCTTTAAGGCTCACTTGGAACATCTAAGGGCTCTTGCAAGAGCGTAGTTAGTTCACCCGTGTTCCTGTTGACCCAATGCTTTCGTGTCGACAGGCAAGGAAGTTGGATACATTGGATCCATTAAACCTCCTTGTCGATAGGCACTTATGGAACTTTCGTAGCAAATTAGTGCATAATGCCCACAGCTAGTACGCACTACTGCCACCTACCAACATAATTTGTAATTCAGTTTAACCAAACAGAATGCCAAAAATGAAGTTCCAAGGAATATTGTACAAGTTAACTCCTTGGAAATCTGAGAATGTCTCCGAAATTATGGAGAAAACTATTACTTTAAGTGAGCAGTTAAGTTTGACAGCAATTCACTGAAATGAAACAAACGGTAGCTCATTTAATTTCGAAACTAAACTTATGTAGGCTCCTCGGTTATGTCAAAACTCAAATTAAACGCAACTCATTAAACTGGTTCCTAATTTCCCAACGGACTATTCACACGTGCAATAGACACACAAACGCAATCCAAAATACGAACAGGTAATGCAACTGCACTCAATACTCGTATTCCTGCAAGTAGAATCTTTATAACAAGAAAAATCATGAAGAATTCAACTTAGATTGGGCAAGCTACAACGACAGCTTTTAATAAAAATTTGTATGTCGGTTAGATACAACGCAGCCAACCAGAGGGCGCGTGCCTCGTCAGGGGACAGGCTGCCGAAGAAGCCAGCGTCCGCAGGAGAAGAAAGTAGCGTTAAGTGAGGTGGGGAAGAGGGTCAGCGCGGTGACTCGGCTCGATGCTCATCCAAGACAACAGGTGAGGGCAATTAACGATTAGCAGGACGTGTCTGACGACCTGCTCTTAACAGGCGAGAGAAATCACCAGGACACGACGCTTCGGTGCGGGATGACATGAGTGCGACAGTCAGACAGGCCCTCGACCACCACCTCGCGTGCGATGCTATTATTTACCCTTAGCACGGCATTCCAGCAGGCGGCAACACGCTGTCGTGCCTATGATTGCCTACGAGATGAGCAGTTTAAGGAATGCGAAGTGAACTAGAAACGTTTCATTGCCAATGAACGGTGTTTCAGCTAATTAAAATGAATATGCGTTGAAGGGATTGTGTAAAAACATGCAAAAACATAAAAATTCATAAAGCAATGAGGAATTGTTACGATACACATCACCAATATTCCATCGCCAAAGAGAAAATAAACGAGAAAATGTCAATTGAAAACGCTTGAACATGTTCACACTAAGAACTGCTTACCTTAACCCGTACACTACAAACAAATACATAAGTTTTTCAGGGCGAATTTAAATGAACAGTAAAAAGCATTTAGAGAAATATAGAAGTGATCCAGCATTAACCGAGAATAACACGACAGAAACACCACCAATTAACCACGTGAAATGTTAGTCGAGACACCTGTACTCGCGCGCTATATATGCACGTTAGTGCAGTAAATGATAAGCGTATTCAAGCTCGACTTCATTCCACCTCAAAAACAATTTTTTTTTCGCTGTCACTTCATCAAAGCATAGTCTCATTTCTTTCTCCACATTGATATACGTTGAAGTATAAAAGACCGTAAAATATACTAACAGCGATTAAAACTCAACACGAATTTATTTTGATGAGTACGAATAGTTTCCAACACGCATCAATTGCGATCAGTAGTAAACTAGAGAACAGGTATTTCTATGAAAAAGGCAACAGTATTATTTTATTTGAGACGCAAGTAATTTGTTGAATAAGTTGCCGTTGACACATTGCGCTCAGAATAAATACTGTTCGTCGCACGGGAACGAGCAGACGTCACTCGTAAGAATTTTTTTTCCCGATTACTCTAGGAAGGAGAAAACGGAATAAATGAAAGCAATAAAACTAACTGCGAAGTTCTATGAGCAGCACTCGACTTTTGAACTTAAAGAAAATGTTAGCAGTGATAGAATAATAAACGGTTATATATGTTCACGTAATGTAATTTTTAAGGCAATTCACAAAAAATAAGTGTCAAGAAAGATGTCCGCACGTATATTTGATACAGGACTCTGGCTTAAAAAAATAAACACATAGAAAGACGCGCAAAAATTATGGACGTGGAAAGTTATCCATAATTTTTGCTCTTCCTCTACGAAAGCACGCTATCGAAATTGATGTAGAACAAATTGAACTTGTTGACAACAATCAATACAATCTTGTCAATACACTCAACATAATGTGTAACTTTTTTGAAAACCAAAAAAATGATTAACAGTTTCATTTCATACCACATATCAATACGCCTTGACACAGGCTATGTAAACTTGCTTTTCTTTCGTAATAAGATACATGAATACAATGATTTAGCAAGAGCTAAAGAACTCCGTAACCAAAATAATTTGCAAAACTTTGCACTTTAACAAAACGAGTTATCTGTAGCGAAACATGGCATAGTGCAAATTAATATTGCACAGAAGAACTCAAATCCGTTTTATGGAACAGCCCTCAGAAATTAATTGCTTCTTGGAAGCAATTGTGTCGTGTCTCAAAGGCAACAGCAAGGAATTTTGTAATAAAACGGAGGGTCTTTGACCTGAGCGGTGACAAACACTCACTGTAAACAATGACGGCAGTGACCAGCTCAAGTAGGTCAGTAAACAGCGCATCTCACCTCCTTGACAAAAGTTTCTTGGTTGACCCCAGGCCGGAGCGCAAACATTGGTCTCACTCCTCCGGCACTTCATGCGACAATCTCACTTGTAAACTCGACGAGCAGTAGCGGACAGCAATTCTTGACAGCAGAGCTAAAAATGGTCAATCTTTTAAATGGACCCCGCAATTCTTGAGCGCGTTATCGAGGATCAAGGCTCCGTTTTTACTCCATGGTCAACCTTCCAGTGACTCGCATTAGCACGGGCATGGATTTATGTCATCTTGCTGATTACACAGCGATTTTTTTTTAATTTAATAGAATGTGCGCTGCACGCTACGACAAAAATGAATAGCATGATCTTAGCAATGTATCCAACGACACACGGAGGAAACTTTTTTCTCTTTTAAAACCATGGGATAATTAACTTTCCTGAAAACTTTAATGCCTCTGTAATCAGTTTCGAAGCTGCACACACTAGGCGTTCACAAAAATACATCATTATTTTGGGAAATTTAATGTAATTACGATAATAATCAACGAACACACTGTGAACTAAATGTATACTATTATCGGGCCTTTTAATCAGTATGCGGCAATGGGCGCATTTTGATGCACTGATATATAGAATTGATGCTTTTGACCGACTCAATTACTACAGTAGTTTGACCCAATTTTGACCGACTCAATTACATTGAATTTCGAGTTGGTCAATGCGCAAGCTGCATGCTTCGTCGTTTAAAATGCTTGAAGTAAAGAAGCCTCGAGCTAAAAATAATAGTGGACAAAATATAAATATTACGAACGTCAAAAGTTAAACAAACAAGCAAACCTAGCAGTAATCACGTTACTTGCCTCTTTTCACAAATGATCTGATCGGGCTTAGTAAGAAAAATCTGGTCGTGATCAGAGTAGAAATCAAACGCAGGATAAAACTTTAAGTCCAACCAGTAACACTGCATAAAGGCTGCCTTCTCCCTCTATTCTTAGTTCCCATATTTCAACGCACAATAATAGTATTCATTCATCATCAGCTAAGCAAGAACAACTTGAATGAACACCATTGAGCACGCAACACCAGTTCGTGACCACTAGTGACCACGATCTAGTGACCACAAGTGTCCAGCAGTATCATGAAGTAACCAACAACACCAATTCGTGACCACCAACCATCCAGCACCAGTCCAGCAACCATCCAGCACAGGTCCAGGTTTCTCACACGCGGCCCCAGTTGAGCTTCTGTTCACGGTTGAAGCCTCCTGGTGACCTCTAAAGCTCTCCTATTCCTCGCGCCCTCATCCCTGCATCCTCCCTCCGTCCTCCTCCGCGCGCTTCTTGCTTATTCTTCTTCTTATTCCCTTTCTTCTCATTCTCGTGCAAAATTAAAGTCTCATCGCGCTTTACAATGCACAGACAAGGAGTATTTTTCTTGATATTTTCTTAATGATGTGATCTTGAGTGATCTTTAAGGACTCTTCTCATTTGCTACAAACCCATCTTCTTCGCGTCCATGGCAAGTGTTTTCATTCCCAATTTCTGCACGTATACGCAATGTCATCCTGCAAACCTAATTTAATTAGTAACATCTTCTACTCTCCTGTTATGGAAGACAACTCATTACTATATCCACATATAAGCACTTCTCAAATGAGTGGAGTTTAAAACGAGTTTTGAGGGTATCTTGAACTTTACCGAAAAATTGTGCATTGACTAATGACTTCATTGGTATTTCAGCTCAATCTGGAGAGTCTGAATGCATTTGCAAAGGAATTGTAACTCTGAATGGGAGAACTTCATGACTAGGAAGTGACTAGAGCATGCATGGTCACGGCCGTCATCAGGCACGGTGGACGGCTAGGCAGGACAACCGTTACGGCTGACCGCTCCGTGACGAGAAGTTCACACGGCAACCAACACTAGACAAGAAAGCTCTGTGGACATGAACTTCCAAGAACAGAAAGACAGTAAGTCAGGCAGTTGATGGACTGAATTTTAAGAGATTCACAAAAAGATGAAAAGAATAGGATTTCAAATAAGGAAGTACATAAACTCAACTCCAGATGGCGGGCTCTTTCGAATTTGATATCCAGATCAATGAACCTAGCTCATATTTTTCATTTTAGCTCGAAAGTTTCGCATATTGAAATAGCCATCACGAACAAGCATTAAATCTTCCACTAAGTTCACCCAATACTAACAATTATTATTGTTATCACAGTCAAAATAGGTCAGAGACTCTCCCAGCCTCAACAAAGGCGATCTATAGAGAATAAAGAGAAGGGAAAATTCAGTAAGGACAGATGAAAAGAATCAATGCATAAGGCGAGCTCATACAGAGGACCCTGTGCATCGAAACAGTAAGTGAATAAGAAAAAGGAAGAAAATATTAAGAAAAGGCAAGCAGGCATGAAAACTGAAAGAAGCAAAGTGGGCACGAAAAATAGAATTCCCCTCGGCCTCTTTACAACTGAGGTTATCTAAGAGTATCCCCGTGGGGGCTCTAGTCCCCTTAGTACAGGATAGACAAACCAAACTAGCCTAAACCTATTGCCTGCCTGTCCTATTCCCCATGAGGAGCAACAAAAATTAATGATCGAAAATTTTGATCACAAAAAATTTTAATATTTAGAAGGAGTCAAAATTAATTCCAAAATGCTTATCTATAAGCCTTTTCAAACTTTCGAACACAAACAAGGTTCTAAATAAGGTAACAGTAGCTGTAGACATTGCAGCGGTGCATAAGAGTGCCAGAAGTGTGTGACGCCAGAATATGCTGGTACGTAACTAACAGTACTATTGAAAAAATTCAGGCAATAACAGGAACGAAAAATGGATATACCGTTAATTCAACGGTTCCAAGTGTAGTAAAAAGCCCACGATTTCTCAATGATTGAATAGAAAAACTCACTAGCTAAGACTTGAGAAATACATGAAAAAGAAACCAAGGAATAGTGCCATGCCTGAGCGAATAGCGGAAGAAAAGACGAACTTCGCAATCAGGTGACCGGACGGCAGCTCGGCCAGCTGTCGGATGAACAACACACCGTCAGATGGAGAGCCAGGAACTGCGAGTGGCAGATGGCACCGCCAGCGGTAGCGGGTCGAGCGCTCCAGGAGAGTTTCGTAGCGCGTCGCTCCTTCGTTTGGGTGAACGACCTCGGTCGGGCTGTGCATTAGGGTCACGGTTCTGCATCGTGTGACGACAGTGCGACAACCCAGATTTGAATTCCTCAGCTTCACAAATCTTTGTTTCCCTCCAAGCTCACTGAATGTTTTGCCGCTGTCATTATTCACGGCAAAAGCGTCATGACAGAGTTGCTCGCCAACCGCTAGTGTTCCACGTTCATCAACAAGATTCACAACTGCGTAAGCCAAAAATAACATAAATTTCAGAATGTTCAATCCTAAAATGAATACCTATTCAACACAAACAAATATTTTTCTCCCACATCGATACCCCGGCGACATGCTTCACGTCGGTAATCAAGGAATCCAACAACCGTAGCTCCACTTCAGCACCGAGTTGGCAGGCGCTTGAACTGGAAAAAATTGTTCTAGATAAAATTTGGTTTTCTGGAAGACTAAAAATTCTCATCAAACACTAATTTTAGAAAAGAAAATGAGTGTTTCAATTGAAACTACACATGAAAACTTGCGGTAAAAATACTAAGCGCATATGAGTACTTAATCTGAGAGCGACAACGGGAAATCAGAAGTTGTATTGCGTGCCTACACCGGATTTGTGATGAGCGTCACGACAGGCGAGCAGATTGACAGATGCAGAACACGGACTGAAAATGAACCCCGCATATTATACAGATTTGCATGATCTCTGTTCACTATCTCCGTATATTGCACAGATATGTATGATCTCGGCTCACTATATTTTTATATTGCACAGATACGCATGATCCTAATCCCCGTATAACACCACATAAACACCGCTGAAATAAATTTACCTTCTTCGTATATAACAGAAATATAACTGGTATTAGATCAGTATCTAGGGATACGTAAGGTCGTAAAATCAAACCCTGATTCCATGACCTAAACGAAGTTGAGAGCCTAATAGTACAAAACCCAGCTGGGGCGTGAAATGACCGTTTCAATGAAGTGAATGTTACCTCTTCACGTGACATATTTTACGGTTGAACAGAATAACTTTGATGAACTCAAAAACCTCTAGGCGCGATATCTCCGGACGATGATCTGGATGGGATACAAAATTGGCGATGCATGACAGATTTTGATTGTGCGCTCTTCTCCTCGGCGTACGGAGGCAGCGGACGGAAGCACCGCGAGTCGATCTCACCGAGGCGGGGGACAAGGTTCGCTGGCACCTCGGCGCACATGCATGACCGAATCAACACGAAAGAACGGACAACAAAGCGGAGTTCGTGTCCGAGGCTCTTGACGTACGGTCAGGTGCGAAAAAAAATTCAGTCGAGATCGGGACGTGCTTCAAGCCGTGAACTCGGCCTGGAGTCTAGACCAAAGGGCAGCTAATTAAATTGACGCTGGATTACAGATGCGCGATGTACGGGCGGATCACTTAGATCTCACTAAGGCATGCATTGCATGCGAGGGAACATTCTCAGAGGGAGAGATCGACGCCGCCATCAGTTTTGGAGTTAGTACGAGACAGTCTTCAAAACACCCCGGCCAAATAAAATGGGCTCCGAAGAGAACGCAGAAAAGGGAACATTTGGAATGGACTTCAAACAGGGAATTTATGCACATGTGTTCCCACACAGGATACCCAGTGCATAGAAGCAACCAGTGAAGAGGAAGAAAATACAACGAAGTGATAACAAAGAAGGCACGAAAACTAAAAAAAGCAAAAGTGAGCACGAAATATAGAAATTCTGAAAGCGTGTCTATAACCTGAGATAATTTAAATAATCATTTCACGTCCCGTTAGGCCCTATTGCAGTTCATGGATAAACGAAATTACAATAAAACTACTGGCTATTTATTCTACGCATCGTAAGAAGAGCAGCTTCAAAAATAAAGGGCTGACAGGCTAAGAGATAGCATTGGCACTCCCCTGTGAAGAACATTGCAATCCGTTAGAATGAATTCATTTAAATACACATGAGGAAATATGTTGAAAGATGTTCTCACATTCACACTTGTAAGCGGTTTGTAAAACGCGTACATTAAGGCTAGTATGCTGTGATAGATCTCCAAATGAATTAAAGAAGAACACAAGGATAACTGCATTTGTAACTCAAATTTCAGCCACCAGATACAAGAACGCTGGAACGTAAACTTACAACTCGCTGGAAGAAAACAAAAAGTATGGCTGTGAGCTCATTGACTAGGTAATTTAGATGATGTATCTACACTTCACTGAGACTAATTTTCAAATTGAGCCTCACTCATTTCCCCATTAAGTGCAATTGTACCTCCTAATTGAGGACTTGGAAATGAGCGTTTAAGAAGCTTAATCTTCGCAATGGATATGAAATTTAGCAATGAGATGGAATGAACGTGCAAAATTTGTTTAGTCACGTCAAGAATTTCAAGTGGTGCAGCCACAGGAGAGTTGCGCAGGCTTACCGCATTTGTGTCCAGCACTCGCATGAATTGCGATTCTTCAAGGTCTGCGAGACTCGCACAATCGTTTCATCAAAAGATGATTCAAAAATTGAAGAATGTCAGCTGTTATTGACAGTGCTTCCTGCTGTCTTTCATTGACACTGCTTATGATCGATGAAAGGCTTTTTGTTGTTTAATTTGCTATTTTTATTTTGAATTGCGACGATTTTATCATTATGAAAAACCCCTTGCATACATAGTGTAAGGTGTAACTCATTTCCACTGCAGGCAACCTATTGAAAAAATCTCGAGACGAGATTGTACTACTACTAGCGAAGAAGTCGCTTCAACTATCGTTTAAGTTCATAAATAACCCTGCTAATTGAAACGTATACTGTAGTTTCAGAGTCGGCAGCAAATTATTTATGCGTGACAGCGTTCCGAACTTGTTGAATGAAATGAAAAAAATCAAAATGAATATTTTCAGCGGAAAATACTTCCTATGGGCACAAAATTCTCGCACATGAACAGGGCTGCGTGTAATAACATTATATTAGAGTACGATCATCTCTCAATAATGCTAAAACCAAAGAGAAACAAGAGCAAGAGCTGCCACCTCCTCAGCTTCTCCTCACTCCACCCGTGACACACACGATACTCCCGTCACACGTCACAACTCCCCTTCATTTCGCAGCTTCCTCTCCCTGCCACATGTACCAGTAGCAGTCCCTCATCACGTCACCCGCAACACACACAGTACACCCCCGTCACACGTCACAACTTGCCGTCACGTCACCCGTAACACACACACACTACGCCCCCGTCACACGCCGCAGCTTGCCGTCACTCCGCACCCCGGAAAGTTCACCCGTGACTCCCAGCAGCAGATCTCGTTCACGTTCACGGCGCGCAGCAGTTTCTCCTCAGTCGGCGCAGTCGCGGCGCTCACGCTCGCCCGTAGACGTCTTCACTTTTTCATCTCGCGCTCCAGTTTGAGGAAAGTGAGAATTCCGATAAAACCTCGGGGAAATCTCTTAGTAAGAACGCATGTGGCGTACCTAGCGCGTTTCTTAGTGTGTCACACGTGGGATAAGAGCGTACGCCACTTTTATCTCAAGATCAAATAACCCAAGACGCACGCACTTGTGAGCTACTGAATGACTGAAGTTTTAATTACATATTTTCGTCGACGATCAACATGAGACGATTAGATTTTAGAAATATTTTAACATTAGAAGAAGCCGACATGATTCCAAGAAAAACTAAATGAGGCGTAATTTTTCCGCACCAGTAACATACGAAGTCCACGTAACAGAGCAATTTTGAAAAAATAGCCTTCAAGTAGAGCAATCAAAATGTTTCTAGAATCTAAGGTTAAACATTTACACTCCAAGGTTCGCTACCATCAAGCGCTCACAACGCTAATTGATAAACACTACAACAAGACACCAATGGACTTGGTAATGACACCAATGGACTTGGTAATACTGATTTTCCAAAAAATACATAAAACACTGACATGGCGGCAAAAACACTTCTTACAATGAAATTTAAACCAAGTTGATGCAAAACATTAATTTCCGTAATATCGAATTTCAAAGGCTAAAAATACCTAAGAAGTGTTAAAAGAGACGCACTTTTCACCGAGGCCCATGGAAGAGCAGCACCTGAACCACGAGGGGAAAGATCAACAGCTTTCAGCACGTCTTGCTCCAGTCAACGAACTCCGATTGACATGAGAAACACCAAGCGTAAATAACAACTGATCGATGGCCTATCAGAGCCCTCTCCGCTACTGAAGTCTTCAACACACTGAAAAAATTTCTAGATCAACGTAATGCTCAACGTGCAACGCTGGACAACTAATCAATGTCAAGAACAACATCCCACTTGCAACTTCTAGCAGCTACAGAAAAATGAAGCTGGTAGTGGGGGAAGGAGGTGGCAATGCTGTGCTGGTCTTACTAAAAGAGAAATATACGTAAGTAGTATCGTTAAAAACTAGAAATAATCATGTGTACTGATCGTCAAGCGATAGGCAATCCAAGTGATTAGTATTCCATTCAAAAGAGTTAATGCTAATCAGTTCCTCAATCCTAGTAAGCAGAAACGCATACATTTGAAGCTAAAACAAAAGGAACGTCTATCCATACGACATAAACGTTTCAAAAACAATCCTGCAAAGATTAATACGCCACAAGATGAAAAAAATTAACGAATCTTTCAAAATTCATCTGCATAAAAGTCAAAGTTGCGCATTGGTTGTCCACAACAGAAAACACACATAAACACACAACATTCACGTGTGGACGACTCTTTATCAGGCAGTACTGAGCCCTCCATCATTGAGAGCGGTCAAAACAATACGTTCGCTCCAAGCTTAAAAAGCCAACAAGTTTCAATAGTAAACTGGACAAATGGAACTGTCTGTTTCCCATTCTCCGACATCTGACGCACACATAGTATTCAACAGAGAAACTGCAAACTCGTTTCAAAATCAACCCCATATATTTGAAATCAACTTTTCACAGGGCTTCAAAACTTTTAACGAGACATCAACCCCCAACACTAAAAGCTAAGCAGCTCGAGTAATGGAAAATAATTCGACCTTGTGACCCGCATAGAGCAATTGGAGAGCCGCGCCCGCGCACGGTCAAGCATGGGCTGCTCAGCACAATGGGGGGAGGGAGCCGCAGCAAGTGAAGAGCAAGACAATGAAACATCGCACAGCTAACCATGTCACTCGCGCTCCTTCACAATAAAAGGAGCACACGCAACTAGAGCGAGCAACAAGTGAATAACGTCGGCGACTGCTACCATAGAGCGAAGCATCTCGCACCGCCTCCCGTACGCGCGCATGCAACAAAGATGCTTGGAGACGAGGATCACAAGAGGTTTCCACTCCCAGATTGCAATTATCATATCATAGCTTCGAGACTTGCAGATGCTCGAGAGTGCAGATGCTTTTCTGTCACAGCACAGGCTATGAGAGATCATTCATTATTAATGAATTGAAAATTCAATGTCGTTTGCACATTGGCGTTAATGTATTTATCAAAATGAACTGTTCTGTACATTTTTCAATACACCCTCAATGAAGCTTACTAATCACTAACATCAACAGCTTGTAAAAGTAGGGCAGTTTCCCAAGTGAACCCAAATGCAACAACACACAGAGTTGAGACCTAATTACGTCGTACACACGCGAGGTGAATTCTCAAGCACAGCCATAGTGACCTCTACCAGATGTGTACAATAGCGGATATGACATTGTAGCTAAGGAATGCAACATAAAATCAGAAAACCATTAACAAATATGGCACTGGTACTTTAGATATTGGCTCTACATCAAAAAGAGCGGCAATTTCGAGAAAGGATAAAACCTTCGACCAGCAAATAACTGACAAGTAAAAAGTACTCAATGGGAAGTCCACATGAAAGCATTTCCGAGAAAAATATTTCTAACTACCCAAGAAAGCACCACGGTTAAGCAGAATACTACTAGCGTTAAAATTCACTTCGTGGAGATGATTCTATATACTCAGTTAACAAAAACAGAGAAGTTGAATTACATTTTGGAAAAAACCTTTCATTTCTGAATGTATCCTCATCCTAATTTGCGATAAAAACCTTTGCAAATTGACTTGACTCTCGTTAAAGTTAAAAGGTCCTTCATAGATTTGCACTCAGCCTATTTCAACTGAAATAACTTAGAAAACTAGCGGTTTGAAGCTTATATTTACCCCATATTCCATGCACCGCAGTGAGGTTATCATCCATAATTAGACTATACACTCGACCACATAGGTATACTGGATCATATAGCACATACGGTACTTTAATAACCCCAGCACACACACACGAAAAGGTAGTCAGAGCACCAGTTCACACACGGAAGATATATAAGGAGCACCAGCACACGCAAAAAATGTACACAACACGTGCAAGCACACAGCAGAAAATAGTAACCTAGTGCACCAACACACAGCATAAGTGGCACGCATGTAAGACGCACCAGCACAAAGCACAAAAGGTACACGAGGCACACCAGCGCGCATGGAACGCACCAGGACCAGTGGTGCACCATTTAGGGCGCACTAAGAATGCAGGCCCGAGGCGCACCAGCACCAGTGGTGCGCCGTTTAAGGCACACTAGGCATGCGGCCCTCTAGGGCGCCCGACTGAGTAGGCTGCAATGCGGCAACATCAACTTGCAAAAAACGGGCAAGTCCAAAACAAGCACGGCTTTGCATTGCCTTATTCTCACTTGCACAACCGATATTCTTTTATCGTTCAGTGATGGTCAATTAAATTTACGACTGACTAATCAACGCGAATTAATCACGGAAAGTTGACGGTTCTATGGCAACATATCTAAAAATGATCATTAAAAGCGATTGAATAACTGAAGCAAATGGAAGGAAAACCATAAAGGCAGTGAAAAGGTTAGAACTGAATCAACGATTGCGCAGAATATTTTTCGAAGCAAAAGGGAAAAAACTTAATCCAATATATATTTGTGACTTGCAATAAAAAGCATCGAGAAGTTGAATGCTTCAATAACATTTATTCATTAGAATTCAGCGCCCAACGAAAGAGAACCTGTTTTGGATATTAACTTCGGCTTAGACAGAGCATTGCACGTATTTCAAGTAAAACAAACTGCGGACCAATTTTAAATTGTCAAGAATACAAGATAACTTACGCAACGTTTTGACACGCAAACGATAATTATCCCATAAAACTAAAACTAAACAAATTCGTGAAGCTATAATGTTCCAAGGTCGAAGGCACAGGTCGGTCACTGGCTCCACTCAGCGGCCCAAGAAGAGCCGCAACCGACCGTCGACATCAAACTTCAAGAGAACAACCTTGAGATTCAAGACCTCATAGCAAAACTACGCAGTAAATCAGGAAATTTTGAACAGTTAATAAAAACGAATACATAGGCCAACAAGTTCATGTGTTCTCTCTCTTACCTGATTTGGAACAGTAAAAATTCATAAAAATGTATACTTATTCAGCAGTCTAGGTATAGAAAAACTTAACCACTGTTTAGAGCTAAAATATATAACGGATTATCATAACATGCGCATTTTGAAATTCTACAAGCACATTTTACGCGATCAAAATGTCGAAAACAGTTATCTAATAAGCTGCACTTAATAATACAGTAATGTTATTGAAAACCCCCATCATCTACAAGTCATAATTGCCAAAAAGACATCACTGCTCAAACCCACCATCCAAAAGCCACCATCGACTTGAACCTACGCCTCGACAATTGTTTGAGTAGCGAAGTGAAGTCTCAGGGATAGACCAGACAACGCCACCCACACAGTTGCAGGGGAAGACAACGCAGCCAAATTATATATCTTGAAAAACAGATAACGTGAGGAGAAGTTGGATTGAATTGTATTTCAAATTATTTTACGTCAAATGAAAAATTAGCAAAGCCAAAAACATTAGTAAGTCAGTCAAACATGTTCGTTTCAACATTGCCCACCTGCCTAAAAACAGCCGTACGAGTACATGATGTCAGGTATTTTAAGTGCGTGTAGTTTTTTTTCACAATAATAATCACTTCAAAGTTGAGGTTTAGACGAACAGAAACGAAGAACAATTACTTCCAGCATACCTTCAATAACACAGGAGATCGGCCCCACATGAGTTACACTTGACGTCATTGCGCAAAAACTGAATACGTCCTTATTTAACGAACAGTCACGCGTAGCAAAGCATAAAGCCAAGTATTGCATTATATTAAAAAATATTGCTACCCTATGCTTTGTACTCACGGTCTAGAACAGTGACAGTGAAGGCGCCACAAACGGAAACTGTGTACTGACCTGAAACAAAAAATAATCTTTCACAAAGGGGCACCAAAAACAGATCGTCAACAAAAGCCAATACCAATTAATGATTCATCGATGACACTGACACTCCATGAGAATTTAGTACCAGAAGTTAAATTAGTATGAGTTAAATTTATTCGGAATACAAAACGCGGATTGGACAGCTCCGCTAACGCGGATAATTCAAGCTTTATCGACATTTCAATCAAGTTGCTCAGAGAGCTGACACGCCCGCATTCACCAGAGCGTGGGGCACTCGACCCAAGTTGGTGTTCTGTATGGTCCGTCCGACTCGAGCCCGGACTCGCCCGCCCAGTTTACTGAATGCCAACGTTGAAAGGTCAGCCTCGCTAAAGGTTACAGTGAACTAAGGTCACTTGAGATCTGTAACGTTCGAGAAGGAGCAGTCAAGCCAAGGCACCAGCATCCGAGAACACGAGGTGTAACTCGGCATGTAAACTATCCTGAAATATGACGATACACAAACCAGTCTTTCAAAATTGGCTTCTACTAGCTAATCAGTAACAATACACTTCACAAGTTAGTACGAATCGAAGGGAAAAGGTTATATCGAAGGGAAAAGGTTCCTTCGGACTTACGATATCCACTCGAGAAGACAATCATCATACTGAAACTCAGCATGAATTTAGTTTCAATAGCACGGCAATATAAAACCGGTCAGTGTCTCGGTTGAAACGACCATGCCGATATAGATACATCACAAAAAACACACACTTATGGCCACGCGAATAAAAAAAGAAGCGATGATAAGTTAGAAACAACGATACTCGCGTAAGAGGTCGTCGCACGAAACAACTGCCAAGCTATGAAGAGCACCCAGTGACGAAGAAGAGTTGCCTTTGTGTCTCATGATGGGAAAACGACTCAGAGAGGGGATTCCCTATTAGCGACAGAATATCTCTCACAGATGCCTCCAATATTCAGAACACAGGGGCGAGGGATAGATAAAGTTCAATAACACTGATGCCCGTACTTCTAAATGCTGGTTGCCCCCGTGATCACGATCACGCTGACCAGGGCAGGCGCTATCAGAATGTCCCAGGGATGGAGCCCCCAGAAGCTTACATATTTCTGGCGGAGTATAGGTTTCTAAAATTAACTGAAAGACAATGTCCTGCACCAAACTCCCCTACTGGATGAGTATAACTGTTTAACCTGCTCAAACATCAGTAACTTACTTACAAGACACAAGGTAACTCCAAGCCTAAAAAGTAAAACGGATTCTCTCATTACTAGGACATCTCGCATTTTTAATATGAAACAAGCGCTGTTCAATCAAGCATATGTATGTACACATAATGTATAAATATAAACATATGGTGCATAAATACATGGTTTACAAAATTCTATGCCTAAGAATATAAATAATTATACACAGAAAATAACAATCAAATACGCAGTACATGATGCACAAATTAACAAAGAAGCCCAAGAATAGGTTAGTTACAGTCAGGAATACTCTTGATCGTTTGAAAGATTTCAAAGGTATATCGTGCATAGAAGAAAAACAAAAATAACTTTGTATGAAGACCATTTTAAAGAGCCTGCCTAGAAATTTTCTTGGGCTAACAGTCTGCAAAGCACATCCGTTTTTCGGAACCATAAGAAGATACAAAAAGATAAAAAATAAACGTTCTCCAAGAAAATTCCTGTTTTTTTCAATATTCACACTTCCCCATCCGCCCTCCTGGCCTCAGCAAGCGCCAGAGAACAAAATTTAGCATTTGCATTCATTTAATAAGCTTAATTTAGAGCTTCTTTCAAAAGCTGTAAATTTGACAGCTCAGAAAATGTGAAGATAATTCGATGGGCTTGGCATATGACAGACATGATGGGTATTTGTTAGTTTCCTAGGACCGTCGATATCAGGAAATCACAAAAATCAATCGTATCCACGATGACAGATAAAGAACTTAGGTAGTTAAGATTATAAATTAGCAAGTTCAAGCCTTACTCACAGCAAGAGTGAAAGAAGTTCTTAAAAAAAATAAAAGTTGAAGAAAGAGCTGAAAAAGAATAGCAGTGAACCGTAAAACAATGGTCCGCAACAAAACACCCCATCCTATTTCAACAAACAGAAGGCCTACCTAAACATCAACTAAGGGCCTCACATCTTCCCCGAGGAACACCAGTCCCTATAGATGCTATATTTGTATTCCTCTGATGGGAGAATTCACGCAGACAAATATTCTGCCAGACAAGCAAACAACGAAGAGTAAATGAGGTCAGTGGAGGTCTAGCGAGAGTGACCCTTGCACCACAGCCCACACGAGCTGGAGCACAACATTTTGTATTGTTTGGCAACAGTTATTTTAATTAACAGCGTCCGAATAAGGGAAAACGGTTAACTAATCTGTAGGACGAAGCAATTGATCAGCATATATTTGTAAGAGGAAAGGAGTTTTGAGGTATCACCCAAATTTATAATTTCAGTGCAGCCTTATTCCATTGTAGGTTACATTCTAAAATGTTCCATGAAGCAAGTTTATCGAGTCCCATACAAACAATTTGTGAATACTTGTTTAACCAGAATAGAACATACGACCGAACTCACGGAAATCTCTCTTCGCACCGATGTATGTAGAAATACTTTGCTACTGATAATTCTACTTCGACAAATATTGAAGAGGAAGACAAATATGTTCATACTAAATATCCTTTTCATCAACCTCTTCTCACAATAACGACCTTAATGAAGTTTTGATGCAAATGAGGAAACTCTCAGTAAATCTGGGTTTGTCGTGCTGGTCGCAAAAGAGGCCACTTCAGTTGAGATGAGGGACTCGTATCAAAACGCACTACAAATATTCACATTTTCAGTGCAAATTCCAGAAAGCGTAACTGACTCGGCCAAAATATAAAAAAAAACTCTCTTTGCCTTCAGGGATCACTTCTGTGACACAGGGATACATTCCGTAGAAGCATCATTGTCGTAAAGTGTGTTCCACAGTCAATTTTATCATTCAAAATCCACGACCTCGTTGACATTCCAGAGCGTCTAAGAGCGGAGTTGACAATATTTTAAGGGTAAAGAATGTTTGAAGAAGCAGGGCAGCCGAGATGATGCGCAGCTCGACCGGAGGGGGCCGGCGACCTCGTGCGACCTCGCATCGAAGTGGGGCGCACGTGGGGGGTTGGGGGAGAGTGGAGGCGCTTTGGTGGAGCAGAGTGGAGGCGCTTTGGTGGAGCAGAGTGGAGGCGCTTTGGTGGAGCAGAGTGGAGGCGCTTTGGAGGAGTAGAGTGGAGGCAATTTGGCGCAGGTGAGTTGAGAATTTTATGCAGGAGAGGGAAGCGGGGCAAGGTAAGTAAAGCGGAAGGAATTCGCAGAAGTGTAGAGAGAAGTTCGATGGAAATTAAGGAGTTTCTCGATGGATGATGGATGTGGTGAAAGGAGATCTGATTCAAGAGTGCTGAGGTGGATGAAGATAGAGAAGGGTGACGATGGAGGAAAGATAAAAGGTCTGAAAATAAATGGGAGGACTGAGATGAAGAGTAAGGAAGACTAAAAGTCACGCTGCATGCAGAGACAAGATAATACATTACACCGAAATGGCAAGGAACTTCGAAACTCGTTGAAGTGATATTACTTTTATTATTTTTGGATAAGTTTGCAGTAGAACCAACAAGTGCGGCCACGGGTTACGTGGTGCAGCACCAGTTACCGCAATACTGCAATATCAGCTACCATTGCGGGTTTCTAGATCAAATCAATGGCAACCACCCACTAAAATATTTCCATTGGACTTCAAAATTAACTCAACATTAAAACAACATGAAATAAGCATTATCACACTTCATTATTAGATGTATTTACGGCATTGAACACGTGAATCAAGTTAATGTGTTGCAGCGTGACACATAACAGCCTGACATAGCAGTTCGTCTTCCCAAAACCACACCTGGAAAAGAATTGCAACCACAGGCGCTTTTGAAATTTCGCCTTGAAAAAACCTAAACTTCAACAGTGGAACGCAATTCCTTCCGGTACATTAGACTGAAGCACAGTAAGTGCGCAGTCAATAAAAGCATCATGGCTAACCAAAACTGAAACATAGTTCGAAACGCGAAAAGCAGCTTTGAAATGAAAGAATGCACCTGGAGGTGCAGTGGGAGCGTACTGCAGATGTTGCCATGGTGACGCGGTAAAGGTGATCGACGCGCGCAGAGCGGCAGCGTGCACGGGACGGGGGGCTTCTTTCGAGTGAATGGGGGAGCAGAAGTGTGGACGTCCGAACTGGCAGAGCTGGGCAGAAGTCTTGGGAGCTCTACTCAACGCCGCTGCCGCATGCAAGGAGGCCACTTGAAAGTACATTGGAATCATTCTTGATTCCAATTTATGTATTTTCATTTATTTTCTTGATTCATTGGATTTTTTCTGGATTCCAATGTAGGTATTTGCAAAACTGAGAGCCTTAAGAAAGTAACAGAACTTTTATCGACTCGACCCTGTCCCATTCATAAAAGAGACAAACCACTGAAATTGTCAGAATTTGATTAGTTCAAGACCTTTTTGAATAGAATGAACATATCTTTTACGGAAGCTTATCAGGATGACCCAAGACTTCTTGTTTGTCGAAGACGTAATGAGAGACGTCAGTGCTGACTAACAGCACAAGTGTCGCTAGCTCAACTAGATGGAAGATTGGAGGATAAATAGGAATATTGCAATAACGATCGAGGCAGACAAACAGACCTCATTGCATCATCGTTTAGCACACCCCCATCATCACGCACATCGGTTGCCAAACCTGAGCGCATCCCCACAGCCCCAGGGAACGAGGCAGATTATCACGCTCGGCGGACGAGGATGTTTCGAGGAATATCCAACCCTCCGTCGAATGATGACAAACACAGGCACACACGCGGGTTATTGGAAGCTCTGGGGCAAGTAAAAGTTCCCTGTGAAGATCCAGTCACTGGAGAATAAAAGGACTCGCGCAACATCTGCCTTTCCAGCGAAGCCCGCGCCAATGATGAAATTAAACGCGTACTCTATGTATTCTCGTTAACGGAGGCAGTTGACACGTTTCATTTAGCTGTCACACGCGTTGCT
Source organism: Morinoia aosen (assembly GCA_030386875.1). Taxonomy (NCBI): domain Eukaryota; kingdom Metazoa; phylum Arthropoda; class Malacostraca; order Amphipoda; family Talitridae; genus Morinoia; species Morinoia aosen. Next base: position 32,754,930 of record CM059567.1, on the reverse strand, counting down.
CTATAATTAGCGGCAGAACCAGTCAATCCAAAGAAGAAGGATTCGAAGAATTAAAAAGTACTGTTAATTCCTAACACATAAACGAGGATGGCAATTAGGAAATCAACCTCCCACTCGTGCTCACAGGCACTGCGTGTGCGGAGCAGTGAACATTGTTACATTGAGCTAACGATTTTAATGATACGTATTTGCGCTAGAAACTTTCAACAAGAAAGACCGGACGGTAGTACTTAATAAATACTCCGCACAAGCTTACAATTTTAATTTTCATTAGCTCCCAAGCTTACAGATTAGCTCGAATTTATATTCAGAACTAAGGGCGTACGTTAGAAACAATAATGAAATACAGAACGGCAACTTGGCTCGTATCTGTCCTAATATTCTATTCTAAATCTATTGCAATGTAGACAACCCGGGGCCCGTTGAGTCAGGCAGAAAGGATTTAGCTACATCAAACGTTAGCAAAACAATTAATAATGATACAAAACATTATATGCATCGATATGTACATTTGCATTATGAACAGAATAGGGTGAAATGAATTACCAGACCCATACATCAGTGGGTGTTGGACCAAGAGCGTTCCCCGAACAACCTTGTTGATCTCCAGCGAAATAAACACAAAATTTCGACATTTGTCTAACTAAAATTCACGCGTCTACACCGACAACCTATAATCGTGCGTCTAGTGTGTCACGGTAAATCTCGAAGAGTGGTGGACTCCTTAGTTTTTTATATGAGATTTTTCTACCCCTGACCTTCACTCGTCACTTTAAAATGCTTGCAAGTTTTTTTTATTCAAGGGTCATCGAATTTATAACCGAGCATGACCCTGACGATCTACGGTTTCAACAAAATTGTGCAACATAGCAAATAACTCGACGTTCATGGGATCCTGCGCGGCAGGATTCCAGGTCATCATTCATGTTTCCAGGTGATGAACCGAAAATCTTAAGGCCGTAATAACTCACGGAATCAATGTTCCACGGGACATGATTCAAGTAGCAACTGAACGGCGACATTCCAAAAAAAAGTTGACATTGGTGGTCGCAACGTAAGTGACAGAACCTCAAAAATTGCTTGCACTCACACTGCATTCGAATGTGCAACACAGCGTTTATTTAATTTATATTTTTTATGTGTATCGTCATTAGTTCCTACTTCATTAATCCTTTCAACCACTATATTATTTTTCCCGATCTTTGTTAAAGTAATTTTTAGGAAATACTTTCCAGGACAAAGGCACTTATAACCCATCAAATCCACACTACAACCTGCAAGAAAGATAAATTTGGCCCTTAATTTGTACTAAAAGCAGGCGAGTGAATTTCAACCCATGTTAAGACAGAAAGCAGGATGTTGATTTTTGGACAAGATATTACTGAAAGTAGAGCGAGAACTGTGACAACCAAGCAAACATACTCACTAATTCAAACAAGATGATCAGTTTCTTCAAGCATATAGATATGAATATGTCTCGGAAATCCTGATGTGCTCGTGACGAAAGTCCACGTACTTGCTCGTGCGGTGCAGGAGTATAAACACCAGCTGCTACTTTTATCTTTTCAATCATAAGGGATTGCTACAATTTATCGCGTTTGCAATTTGAATGGCTTAAATTGGAAGTGCAGGATCGATTTGACGTTATCTATAACGTCTTCTTACCGCCTTTTATTATGTACTATGCTCAAGATCAAATTAGAATCCAAAAACAAATAGAAGAACAGTTCCAAGTAAAGCAATGGCATAGTTTTTTTTGTGCAGTGACAGTTGTTTCGTTTGAAGTGCTGTCTAAGAAGTATTGTCTCGGGATGGGAAAACAACCCGGAAGAGGGACTCCGGCCAGCAACCGGAGGGGGACATCGTTCACAGGTGCCTCTCCCGACACGCACATAATATGACGATTCACCCTGCAGTGAAAGGGCTTTCTTTGATCAACCTCTCTCTCTCTTCCCACCACAACGTAACAAAAGAAAAATCACACTGGTCGAATTATCCTTATCAGCTGTTTCAGGAAATAGGTCCTGATAAGTAGAACATGTAGTCAGAAATTCGTATTGGTAGGAAAAAATTTACGAAGTCGGGAGACAAGAATTAAAAAAAAGGCGTTTTCCGACTTTTTCTCATCTTTTGGCTCTATTTTTCAAGCACAATAACTTTAAAAACACCTAATGAAATTCTTACTACGTACCAACCATGTGCTATTCAGAAAAACTAACACTGAATTCCAGATTAACATAAAAACGTAATCAAAGTAACTGCATTTTCCTAACAGAAAATTGCGAACAAAAAAATTTTGTCCAAAAAAAACAAAAACCCTGCCAACACACTTTTTTACGAAGTCATCATACACACAGTAAGTCCTGAACATCAATCGAATTTCACCGTCCTCTCCAAGATAAAAAATTATTGATTTTCTATTGGCCAGGACGCACTCGAACTCCAAATTTTGGGCAAGAGCAGCAGGCTGCAGGGTCTGGGCAGGCTAAAAATAGGTCAGCCCCCACCCTCATGTAGAGCAACTTCAATGGAGCCCCATTGTACACGCAACCAGCGCGGCAGATGACGGCAGACCGGAGCAAGCTCAGCACCCACGACCGTCTCAACACCAAAGGTTCCGAAAACATGGAATCCAAGTATTGCCAGCCTAAATCCTGAAGATCTCGTTAATTGCTTAAACGGTGTGCACTGTGAGAGAATTTATGAATAAGAATAACAGCACCAGACAAAATGAAAACTATAGTCAACGAGTTTAATTTCTAACTTTAATCAGGAGGTATTATTTACATCAAAGTACGAATAAAATAAGACTTTACTTTGAAGAAGCCAAAGATATAAAACAGCACCAAAATAAACATTAAATTTTAGGGGGAATTAAATGTGTGGAGCGACTTCGTGTTTCTAAACTTAAAATTCCTTCCTACAACGTGAAAATTTTCAGGGTTTGGCCAGATCCATCGAAGACTGAAGCAGCGTACACAAGAACATATCGCACCTTTTCCTAATAGAAGTTGACGGAGGCGAAGAAATCATGGGGGCGAAGAAATCATGTTAATTTGAAAGCAAAATGTATATCAAGGAGGTGGGTAAAGAATTCCAAACAAGTAAGCTGAAACCTTTCCTGCAGCATTCGAAATAGGGACTGAAACAATTTTCTGCTAAAAACGAAAAATTTTGAGGCATGCAACATAAATTCGCCTTTTGTAAAAATATTACAATGATATGTGACACCATACATAGTACGTATAATTTTATATGAATGTCATGTGGTTTGCGTCACATCTTGCATGCAGAGCAATAAATTGAAGATCATGCAACTATGACTGAATTTATGTCCCATTCATCGGAAAATGACAAAAATGCCGGCGAATTTGTTAATTAAACTAAAAAAACATTACTAGGGAATATTACATTTATGATTCTAGCAAGAAAAAATTATTTCAACTTTCCAAACGATGTACTGAATGGATGATGAGTCGTTTCCAAAAATTTCCTATTCAGCGCACGAGAGAAAATCGAAATAAAGTAAACTTGGACAAGTATTTCACTAATCCCAGGATTTGCAGGGAGGCCACGCAAGTAGAAGATTAACCGACGTTCCGAAAGCAGAAGAAGTCTAACAAGGAAGGCATTTCTATGAGAAGAGCCTGACTGGGTCTCCAGTGACAATGCACGACTGTTGCTGGTAACTTTGCCCGCCGTACCTATGCCCACCCTGCCTCACCCAGACCACGGTTAGGGTAGTAGGCCTATTTCTCGGGTAGGCTGCTTTTCTTTGGGTCTCTTTCCTTTTCAACAGCGCCGCTCTGTAGCAACAGCCGCAAGCAGCAGCAGCAGCAGCAGCCATGGCAACTTTCGCCCAAAGCATATCGAGCAATGAATGGTGCGGGGGAGAGGGGTGCGGCGCACGGAGAAACCGTGGAGCGCAGCTGAGCTTGAGGAAGCTCGAAAGAATCTGGTAATGACAAAGATGCGAAGCTGCGACGCGAGGGGGGACCGATAAAATAACGATCAAAAGGAATGCAAGGTACACAAGATGCAAGAAAAAAGAGGAGCACCAGAACCAGAGCAGAAGAAGGTTTGCGGGTCGCATGAGCTGCCGGGTTTAGGGAGCGGACAAGAATGTCCACGATGAAAAGGAGCGTGGGAGGCAACCAGGAGACGGACAAGCGCACGCAAGCTCAAGCGAATGAAAGCAAATAAAGCGAGGCATGTCAGGGTGAAAAGAGTGCACCTCGTGAATGGCAGCTCCACTTCTTCTTCTACACCTGACGAGTTTCATCACAAATTCCTAGTTAACATTGAAGCTGAATATTGTAATGAACAGGAAGCAAGATGACAACTCACAACGACATGAGTAACTGTTAAAATCGAAAGAACTGTCAGAGCTGACATGGAGCTGAATTCAAATTCATGGCCTGCAAAATATGCCACTGAATGAAACGCATAACTTTAAATTTTAACTAAAATGAACGGCCATAAAACACACTCCGCGGGCTTGATGAAGACTTCCAGTTTCAGTGCGCTTAGAAAATTTTGACCATCTTTACTTGAGTTAGAACACTTCAGAAAGCGGCGTTAGAGAGCACAACCGCAACTTGGCGGACACCGCAAGTCCGTCGCCCAGACGCAGCCTCGAAATAAAACAAAACGGAACCAATAAGCTGCTCGGTCAACCGCCAGCGACGGCCTCGTCTCAACGCTAACGAACTGCCCAAAGAAGGAAGAGTTGGAATGAATGAAGCCACAGTCGCAGTGCAGTAATTAGGCTAGCGCCCGCCAGGGCTGCCTCTACAACAGGCCGCCCAAGCAAAAACCCTCGTCGCGCGGCCCCGGGACGGGTATAAAAAACCTGTCAAGGTATAATTAAATACCGTGTGAAATTACAATTTATTCATGCGTCCATTGTATTAATAAATCTTCAGCTATAGTGCAGTTTTGTGCTTTTTGAACTCGTTTTCATGACTTACGTAAAAGGCTGACATGAACCTTTTGCTGCGTTTGAATTCTGTAAGAACTCTCGCTAATACACACAAGCTTCGTTTTAGAAAATTTTCAAGGTAAATGCTTATTCACTAATCTTGAGACAGCACATTCTACGTCAAGCCCACGGCGGATTGAGTTGAATTTTCAGGAAGAGAATGTGACATTACGTCAGCACGTGAAAATGGTCATCTGAAGAAATAATGTTGATAGGTACTAATCAAAATCGACTTCAACCATACAAAATGAATTTCATCGTAACCCAACAGATCGCGTATAGCGACATAACAAAAACTAGTTCTTATGTTAAAGATTCGTACGGCTGAGTACGAAGCTGATTTTTGTGATAAACAGAGCTCACATACGAATTGAGTTGACGGTGCAACGCGAAAGGGGTGTATAGATATTTTAACAATGTTACTGCATTGCATCGCTTACTTACCCAAGATCTAAGTACGATTTTAACAAAAAAAATTGCCACTCGTGAACCACAATTTTTTTTCTTTCGCCAGTTCAAAGAAGATATCCTGAAGGAGAAAATGTCATACAACATGCTAGAGAATCGCCCTTTAGTAGAACCAAGGCCTAGAGGATGTCTGAAAAGGAAGAAAGCTTGTGTGGCAGGCTAAGTCAGGGAATGTGAAGCAAGAGCGGCAGATGTGATGCAAGACCGCAGGGTGACCGAGAATAACCAACCATCGCAGAAGTTTCATGATGACGCAAACGTTGCCCTTTGTCCTGACTCTACACCAGCATCAACCTAGTCGAGCATCAGGGCAGCGACAGACGCGATAAAGTCTTATTCACCAGCCGTCATACAACGGTGGTAGCTAGAACGTGCCCGAACAGTGCAGCAAAAGGTGCAGGAATAGAAGAACTGATAGCGCCTCCAGTAAGAAAACAGGTATTGAGAGTAGGTAAACAACTGAAATAGAAGATGATGAACGAATAGAACAGAAATGAGTAGGTATATAAAAAGAAAATGACGAGGCAGGTGCACAACTAAGGAACTAGGACAGATCAATAATAATAAATAGCTCACTAACTATAGTAAGTACATATACTGAAGGGCAGGCAGGTGCAAACACACCATAGCGAGAACTGATTCTGAGGGGCATGGCTGAAATGTACAAGGGCAAGCCCAACACCAAGAATAAACCACTCTTCAGTAATGTGGACCAGTTCCTCACATCTCCCGTAGAGAGACAAGTCCATCCCACCATCCAAGAAACATCGATTTACCATCGTTTTAGTGCATAAGGAGAGGAAAATGATTTGTTGGCGAAGCGCAAGGCAATGAGGCAGTTGATTTGTACTTCAACACGTGAGTCTGAATTTATTTACTAATGAAGATGCATCATTTCCTCGAAAACATTTTCTGATGCGAAACGCATTAACCTAAAACCTGTGCGTACCGAATACACAACTTAAAACCGCGTTCTGTTTGTTACTGATGTAGGTTCATTGTTCAAGTGTCCTCTTCTAGTACGAGTACACTAATTCTTTGCTGTTCTATTCGTTCATCTGCAGTTACTCGACTCGTATATCTGCTCTGATTTCTTGTTGCTCTACTCATGCACATACTTCAGTCCTTCCATTTGTGCAATTAAAGTGTGGCTGCACATTTTCATGGAACCAACATTCCCAACTTGGAGACATCACAGCAATGAAGTAGATGGCGGGCAGAGATGACCCCAGTCTCCTCGTATCGAGAGATGTGGGCAGAATAGACGACAAAGTGGACGCAGGCATCAAGAACGCGAAGGTCGTGCAGGTTGTGGCTGGCATGTAAGATAGTGCGACACCAAGTATGCCTAAGTTCAAAGTGCGAGAGGCAAAAGAGAAACAATGCAACGAGGGCGATGAATTATAATACGAGTCGCTTTAAACAATGCATTTTGATCAATAATTACGAGCGTGTCTCGACTAGAATATTTTATTCGGGTACAAAAGATAGGATAACATAGTCCTAGTAACAAACGAGTAAATAAAATTAACGTAAAGTTATAAATTAATGAGTTGGAATTTCATTGTCATAAATCATCAATGAGTGGGAAATTAACGCCGATGAAAAAAGATCAAAAACCTTTCAACTTAAACTGACCTCACATATATTGTACACCAGGTCGACCAAAAAACAACAAGGTACGAAGTAACAAATTTGCATAGAATTAACAAGGAGTCGAAAACAGCCAGTGATAAACAACACAAAGCTATCTCAAGTAAAAAACTCTTCGAAGGATTTCTTTCACGGACGGAATAATGACGTCTCATTTTTCTTGACCTATTTCATAGGCCAGACTCGTATCTGCAGGTCACACATGAAGTTATCGGTGCTGCCTAGTCCGGGGCGCGATAAGATTGCGTCGACTGACCTAGAACTGTTTTGACGAGAAACAAACGACCTCACTCGGACGCGACAGAGCCTCGGTTCAGTCGTAAACAACGTTCGATCAGTATTACTGAAAATAGAACAAAGATGGAGACAATTTAGTCGTGTGTTAATGCATAATAAAAGAGTGTTCGATCTGACACGAAGAAAAATATCGCTACGAAAGGTTAATCGGAAACACTTTAACAAATTTTCTTTCGTGGGATAACCTTAAAAGGAGATTATCAACTTCCACTGGTTTCTTCTACGTTTTCTTATCGAAGCACCAGCTTCCGGCGATGGGCTGAGAAGAACATGTACGCAGGTTTATTGGCTCACATCATCAGCTGCGAATGATTATAACGATTAAATGTTAAACAAAGACAATCCAATTCAAAACAAAGGTCATCATGATCAAAACAAAGGGAACTTAATTAAAAACAAAGTTGATTGCATTGTAACAAAGGCGATGGCATTCAGGATACAGTAAAGGCTACAATTGCTAACTCTAGTGATTAATTATCTAATGATGAAGTTATACTGTACTCTAGCAATTTATAAAGACTAAATAAGTATATTTTTCCGAGCACCTGCTATTTGAGAATTAAAATACCGAAAACACAGGGTAATTTAGCGGATGACCTCCTTTGGAGCCTGCCGTCACTCGAGGTCGGGTGTGTGCCCCGATAGGGTGCACCTGACTGACCCGAGTTGGCGCAAGTATCTCAGATAAGACATCATGGCCATACACTTCTTTCTTTATCGTACTTGCCTGCTAACCTTTGCACGAACTACACACTCCTGCGCTCAACTGACGCACACTTCCCGGATCACGCGTGGAACCAGCGAGTCACAGGAGCGCAGCGTGAAGGGTTAGTGGAGAGGCCGGAAGTTCACAACTCGAGATACGCGGGCAAGATAAAATAATATGGAGCCTTGGCTCCTCACATGAGGCAAAAAGCTCATGGCAGGTCTCGATGATAGTAATCCTGCGCTACCAAAAAAAGGGACTGATCAAGGAGATCTAACACAATCGTGAAATTCTTGAACAGCAACTGAGGATCATGAATTAAGTCTATGCGTAACATCATGAACAAACAACGTTAGTGTGAATTATCGAGACCAATAAATAATGACGAAAAAATACAAATAGATACATTGTTGAGGAAAAGTGCACGTGACCAGGGGTCTATTTAGTGGAGTAGCACTTATCTCGAGAGCGAGCGGAGTGACTGGCCTCTCATTTCCTATCCAAGTGACCTCAACAGCTGTCCCTATCTGACAGGGGTTGCGCCCCTCCTCCGGTCGGGGGATTGGGGGGAGAATGATGCATACAACAGAGACCACAATTTTCAGGAATATCCTGGTGGCACTTTTGCACATAGTTTGGAAGGATCTATCCGTTTGTATCGAGTTCGAGGATCAGTTATTTGATTTGCTTGGCAAACATATTCATCTTCGTTCCCATGTCTACCCTTTCAGAGGGTATACTGAAGGCGCAGGCGGGAAAGATCTAATCAGGGAGTACTTGGCAAGCCATATACAAAGGGAGACTGTGAGCACTTGCTCTTCATTTACACACGCACAATAAAAGAATATTATAAACCTTGCAAAGAAGGTTACATTCGAATACATCAGATGATAGCACCAAATGAAAGAGTTAAACCTGAACTAGAAGTAGACATTAGAAATGTCCTGGTCACAAGAAGCAAAAAATTAGCAGTTAAAACTGTGACCAAAATTAGTATTATAAACAGGGACACAATTCGATGCATTATCGCAATGCAATCACCAACAACCTCCTCTACATTAGTGAAAGTCACCTACGTTGAACACCAGGATGTACTGTCGACCAATGCGATGCCGTGCAGCTTATGAGAGCTCGAGTGAGTTAATGAAGAGCCACAATTCTACTAGGCCAAATATAAGGAAAGCATTTTGAAACTATCTCCACAACACAAAAATCAGAACTCCTTGAGAACAGACTGCGTACAGCACCGTTTTTTCAGGTGCAAAAATTCGTCCTCATAAAATGCAAGAATAAATTTTGTTTGAACTTAAATAAACTGCACCAAGAACAGGACCGTTTTTCAAATGCTAAAATCCATCATCCTAAAACGCAAGGCTAAATTTTATTACAACTTAAATAAACTGCGCCAAGAGGAACGTGTCTCGGGTTGCCCCCACAGCCGCGGTGACCTCAGCTGCGCCCGCGTCTCGTGCCGACACAAACATGCTGACGCGGGAGCGCTGCGGCGCGTCCACCGCATCGGGTTCTTGCAAACACGGTAGCAGGAATGCGGCTGCCTGCCACCGCGCCAGGCTGCACTGACTAATGCACTCATCAGATCGTGTGACGAGGAATGTTTTACTATAGTGGTGTAAACTGCAGAAAAAGGAAAAGTCTTCAGAGCGTTCGAACACATGGAAATTATTTGGGGCCGTTGAGACACCAAAGCACATATGAGAGCTTCTTGTTTTTTATACAATTTTCAAATAGTTTATTCTACTTTTTACGAATGAAGTAGAATGACCGTAAATAAGTTCAATAAACGTAAAAAATCGGGGATTTTCAAAATATTTTCATCAAGCCCTCCATATTGCGTATTATAAAATCATTGACATTCTCATCAAATTTAGACGTGCAAGAAAGATATAAAAACTCACGAAGACGATTAAAACTTTCGTTGAGATATTGACTCACGAGATCACCAGCCAGACGACACAGACTAGACTGCTGACTGCGCAGCGAGGGGCAAAGGTGTAGCGGCAGCGTCGTCTGCGTGAACACCTCCAAGGCCGGCACAGGCCCTCACAACCGGATACAAGCCTCACCATCACGCACTTAGAGTCACGGTATCACGCCGGCAATTCTTGTGCATTGGTTCATTCCACTACACGAAAGCGTTAATCAACTCTTATGATCCCTAGAAAATGTTTCTTTTCAAATATTTTCGAACATAATTCGACAATTTCCTGTCTGAGTCAACCTCATTTCCACAAGAGGCAAACGAAGTGTACGAGAAAATTTTGAGACTCCTCCCACACTGTCTATCAAGACCTACCTCAAACCTATCAACTAAATGGAACAGACAGAAAAGTAGGCTAATTTCACTGGAGTTCCTTCCATATTTTCTAATACTACGGCTCCTTCTTTCCCTCAGATGTACAGCTAGCTGTTGGTCGACTCCCTTTGAATGATTGATTGGAAGTTGCTTTCAGCCTCTCATACCACAATAAAATGATCAAATAGGAGGATGAAGGCACCATTTAGTAGAACAGCGTGAAGGAAATGCGGAATCTATGCACAGGGTGTGTTTCCGTACAGGATCCCCTGCGTATAGAAACAGAAAGCTGAAAAAAGTTAGGAAACAAATTAAAAGTTAAAGAAGCAGGTCAGAGGTGCTGAAAAACAAAACAAGAGGACCGAAAAAGATTGTCCTTAACAAAACAAAGAACATTTTAGTTCAACATGAATCAGGCCTCTCTAACTCTCAGCTCGGGATCTCACGTGTTCCCTCTGTGAGTACTTATTCCCTTATATACAATGTGCAGTACCCCCTGAGGGGATCGACTGCCTTTCTTTGCTCCCTCCGCATGTGAAAATTTCCCCAGTACACAACATGGTACGATGCTAACCTGAAATACCAAGTGCCATTTAGTCAAAATTAATAAACTGTGAATAATTTGGAGGTTAGATAAACAGAAATTCCAATTAAGGTTAATATATCACACTAGATTAGATTATAAGTTAGTTTAAGCCTCCCTAACCGCTACAAAAATAGAGCGTATCGAAGAGAGGAAGGAGGAAGGCACCATTTAGTATGGAGATAAGAGAATGAGGAATCTATGCAGAAAGGGCATAGAAACAGTAAGATGAGAAAGAAGTTCATGAAACAAGATAAAAGTTGAAGAAGGAAGTCAGAGGTGCTGAAAAACAGGACAGTAGTGAACTGAAAAAAGGTGGTCCTTAACATAAAAAACATTTTATTTCAACAAAAAGAAGGCCTACCTAACTCTCAGCTCGGGCCCTCACATTTTTCCCCTGGGAGCGCTAATTCCCATAGATACAATAGTTGTATCCCCCTGAGGGGTAATATATCACACTAAAATGAGCCTTCGTACACACGCATGAACTCAGGGCAATGATGCTTCATGCGTGTACCCTCTGTTTATTACAGTGCATTATCCAGGTCTGTCTAGCAGATTCATCTTTTCTCGCACTTGTAGAAGATTCTGGCACTGAATTGCTAGTTTTAGGTCTTAATGATAGGTATGATATGATATCAGAAACGAGCAACTTCCAACACATAAAATCTCACTAAACATAGTCAATTTCTTTCACACTTGACATATTTTCATGCCCTGTGAACGCACTGGAAAATGAGCCACACAGTGATTCACTGGATATTTTGTACTGCGCAATAACATGCACGACTAGTTATAACTAAAAAAAAGTTACCACTCTTTGAAATCAAACACTACATTTCCGCATATGGGTAAAATTTTCTCCGCTGAGCATCTTAACGAAGGACAAATGGAAGATATGTCAAAACAGTACATCGATGCTAATATAGAAACCACGGCACTGTAAAAGGAAGGGCCAGTGGAGCAACTAAAGTACCCAGACTGAGCGTACGTGCGGCATCTGCTCGTCAGGCGCACCACATGGCACGGCTAAAAATGTCCCGACGAGAGCAGAGAGCGAGCGAGAGGGGAGGGCAACGACGAAACGGAAGCAACAACGCGGTGCGGCTTCAAAGGGATGAGGAGAGGGAGACGCAGTGGGTATTACTTAGCTGGGGTTAAACGGGTCGGGTCCTGACTAGTAAAAAACCGAGTTGGGCGAACATCGCTGTTAGATTTCCGTAAGAAAGCGAGGACAGATACCCGACAGAAGGAATTGGTAAAAAACAGGATGCCGTGCCGTAAAAATAAAGCGACTATTCATAGGTGATGCGGGTACAGTAAAGAGATGTGCGATGAGCGGTCGATGGGTGCAGCAAGAGTAGCGTGAGGGACACAAGACGTAGGATGAAGATCATTAGGATCGATACTCGACGAGATGCTCAAGTACTGGTCTTAGCGATCCTACCACTTACAGACGGAGAACATTTCTCAGATGTTGAAGAGCGGTAATTAACGTTTTATCAAGCAAGGAAAGCTACTACTACTTAAATTCAAGTTTTAAATCGACCTCATTTTCACAAAAACGAAATGAATCACGGAATTTACTGCGGATAAGTATAAAAAATAAATGAATGATTTTCACTAAAGTATTTTTAACTCAAGTCAGGCTGTGCCAACAATATCGATGCAAGAAAACTTTAAAATAACAAGATTCATAATCAACACCAAAAACTTTCAAAACCAATGAGCATACGGTACTGAATCTGTAAAATACAAAATTGAACATCTAACTAAGCATGTTCGATTGATTAAATTATCACCCTTGTGATATTGCAATCAATTCATTATGTGCGTACCGGACGAGAAACGAAAATACATTTAAACTCCACTCCAATTACTCCACTGGACGTCCAGTCGTTTTCTCGCTGAGCCCAAACGAGTTCAGTTGCGCAATTAATGTCGAAAAACTCGACCTTTATGAGCGCAGAGCTGTGTGGACTGACGACTTGCATCACTGTAAACGGGACGTCTGCTTACCTCGAGGTCAGACGCAGCAGAAAGAGAACTCAGCGGTCACAGATGTCGGAGCAGTGCAGCCCTTGATTCAAGGAAATGATGGAGCCTAGCAGGAAGCGCGCTCCCTTCTTTCTTTGATCTACATACGGACGTGTAGTACTTCATTCTATATAAGGGTCCTGGAGGTACACGCACAGCATGTAAATTACAGGAATATTTCAGTGTTCTCTATGGCTCGAGGACAGCTGTGATATTTGGAGAAATCTGCAGATAACATGAACGAGTATAACGAAGTGGACTTATTTTTTTGCTAAGACTGTGTCAGAGAAAATCCCAGGCTCTTGAAAAGTTAGGGGACGAAAATTTGAACAAAAAACAAACAGCTAAGAAGAAAAAAGGAAGATCAAATGGAAACACGATGACTTTACGACAAAATAAAATCCAAAATAAATGCACAACAGTGTCGAGGATACTGCAGGATACAAGTATAACTGAAGAAAGACATCTTCTTCCTTCGCAGGTCGGGAATTTTAGCTTCAACGCATTAATTTTTTTTTTTCAGGGTACATGTTAAAGAAAGCTAGGACACTGAAATAATTTCAAAGTTAATTAACATGAATTCAATATTTAAAATAACCGAGGTCAAGTATTTCCATGATTCATAGTGAATCATGATTCATAGCGAATCATGATTCATAGTGAATACATGATTCATAGTGAATACATGATTGATCGTGAATATAGAATTCGAATTCCATTTACAAAGAAATACACAGTTCTTTTATCCGTTCCCTAACCAAAATTGTGATATAAAAAACCTTGACCAGTTGTCACAGGATATTCGATTTCTATCCCACCCAGATCCCACACCTCCAGAAATAAAATAGGGAAGGAACACACAACTTTAGAAGTTCACTTGCTTCAAGTTGTCCAATATTCTCACTGAAAAAATGCTCCTTTTGTCATGGTGAAAACAACTCATCAACAAAAGGTGGCAAAAATAACAGACAAGGCATCAAATAGGCGGACAAACAAACAGAAACGCTTCACAAAGAAGAGGTACTCGAACATTTCCGAACCAAGTGACCGCATCAACAAACTTAGCCAGCTACCATGCAGCATACCAGAGCCCGGTGGCCTATACATTTTTTACTGCTCATCACCTCACCTAACAACGACCAGCTTCGTTAACATCAACCAGCCATTTTTACGATTGTTAGTGATCAAGTATGCCTATTGTGATGACCATAAGAGGTATTATGAGAAGAACAGCTCGCTCCATTGTGTCCACTTTCAGCAGCCCTCCTTTAGCAGCGGCTACTGGGCACATCTCACTCCCGGGCAGATGCCGCTTTGTCTACATCAAATTTTTGAAGCCATCCTATCTCTCCCAATGACCATTGTCCACATGGAATTTGCTCCAATTCTCCGCATGACACCCGGGAACAGAATCAGACCACTTTTCTATTCCTGAGAAACAACATTTCACGTGAAACTGTGACTCAAAAACGTCAACTTGCAATGCCTCCTGTCACACGATCTGCCGAGTGATATCCGAGAAGAGAGCTAGTAATTCAATGAGTGGTTTATGACGGAACGTTCATTATGTAAATTCCGTCCCCGAGTGGTACGAACAATAAAAAATACAGAATTTGGGCCATGCGACATAGGGGTATTGAGTATTCAAATGAAAGTTGGAAAATAGAAATGTTCCCCGAAGTATAAAAAGCTTAGCGTTGCTTGAATTCGACGCTGCATCAATTAATAACAAACAGAATAACACAAATGAAATCACGTCATATTGCACAATGCTGAAGATGTATTCAAAGCTCATAGAAAATACGTGCGCAAATCTGCAGACATGACATGTCTGCAGATTTGCGCACGTTCAACTTCTAAACGTTCAACTTCTAAACAATTTTTCTAAAATTGTTCAACTTCTAAACTTCCGCTAACCCGAGAGATATGTGCTCGCACACTCTGGCATAATTAGTACGGTCATTTCACTGCTGCGGTAAAAATCGTGCAGGTCAAACAATGACCTATTTTATACTTTAATCCATATCTCAACACGACTACAACCCATGCTGTCCATTTTAATTCGTTACCTCGACGTTTAAACACGACGGTACTGATGCCTAATGCTGTGTAGTACACGCGCAATGCCGACCGTTTTATAGTAGAAGGGCCTCCACAAGGCGCGCACGATCCAACTTTGCACGGCGACCCCCACGCTGACGTCGAACTCTGTCCTTGAGCAATCGCCCACACGAGCCCTCATTGCCATACATTGGTGTGGTGTTCGGGGCGTTCAACTATTTGTGAGCTGAGAAATGCGGCAGCACCTTGTCCAGCTCTTGGTAGCTGAAATATTACCTTTCAAAGAAAATCCGTTTCTAACACACAGAAAAATTAACTACAGAAGTTTGCCGCCTATCGAGCGTGGTGGTGCGTGCAATTGAACTAGCAGTATTTATTTCGTTTGGCGTAGAAAAGTTACTCACTTGGCTCATTCTGAATTCCGTAAATAACACTCGCTAACATATTCAAGATGCGATAAATACCCAAGTAGTGTATTCCTATTCCATTGAATAAGTTGCAAGTGCAGGTTAGGTCTTTAACTGCATTAACTAGTAACTAAACTTCAACCTGCAAAGCTACGTCAAATTCTTCGCAATTTTTTACCTAAATAATACATAAATTCCTATCTCAACGCGACTACAACCTATGCTGCACATTTTAATTCGTTAGTGGCGTAAAAACTATGACAACGTTCTCCCAACCTCGAACCCTTTTGAAGCTGGTCCAGTGATTAAGGCGGATTTCTCTGTGGAATGTTGTGTCAATGATTGATTCGATTTGCGAGAAATTTAACCTATCATTTTCCAATTAAAACAATTAATTCTCATAAAGCAATGTTTTGAACATAAATTGTTAAAAAAAAGCATAGAACTCCCCGCTAAATTGCATGATTAAACTAAAAACGTTTATTTAGAACTGAGACGACGAGGCATCGAAATCCGACGCACAACAATTTGATATTTGCTTATCAGCGATCGGCGTTAGCGATAAAAACGACACGAATTAATGAGATACAATTTGGAAGAGAACATTATATCAATAGGTTCATTTCCACTCGGCAGAAGCGGTTAGCCAAAATGGCACGGATATCGATCTGTTTCTCAACTTTAGTGGTAGGGCCTCGAGTGGCCGTAATTGGTGGTCTTCGAAGGGAGCACGAGCACGGAAGAGGTGGTATTCAAGACACGTTTGGTGGAGACCAGCGTAAAACCGAAATGCGCTCGAATCAAACAAACAAACCCCGAGTAATGACAAAATCAAAAACTGACCGCCCAGCAACACTCAGGAAGGGAAGCGCAAAAAATTAAGAGGAAGGCACTATTGATAAAGCAGTTTTAGACTCCCCAGCCACAACAAAAGCGATCTTAAGTGAGTGAAGAGAAGGGACTATTTAGTACGGATTGTAGAAAACGGGGAATCTATGCACAAGGTAAGTTCCCACACAGGATCCTCTGCAGACAGAAACAGCAAGGTAGGAAAGAAGATGAAGAAAATACGAAGTAGAGATGGCGATGAAAGCAAGAAAGCTGAAAGTAAAGTAGACGGACACGCAATATATGCAGGAGTCCAGAAGGCATACCTAAAGCCAGGATAACCAAACAGTAAAGGAGACCCTACCCAACTCGGAGATTATATAGACGAGAGTAACAGGACATTCACTAGGCACATCTACATCAATTGCCTTTCAAGTGCATCGAAAATTCAGAGACGCAATACGAACAAGTGGAGATGAATCCTTAAAGAACTGTTAAACAGAATCAAATTGAAAATAAAAATTTCCAATAATTCTTCAAATATGAGACGACTGTACGCCTCATTAGCGGAGTCCACACAACGCGTAAAATCAGTGAGGTCCTTCTTAACAATCGACAGATATCGCATTATGTTTGCCAAGTACGAGGGCTCGCTCTGTCCCTCCAGATCCCGCACTTCGCTAAGAAAGGACGAAACATGCGGAACTGAAAACAGCCAGCACAAAGAAAACTCCATAGATATTTGCTGAAATATTTCAATTCAGAGCTGCGCTGCCTCCTTGTTCTCATGAACGTGTGTAGAATTAAGAATTAATTTTAGTTTTCAGTTAACGGAACGAGTTCAATAGCAAAAATAAGCGTTTCGACTCGCACAAAATAATACAAAATGATTTCCGCTACATCTAACGGTCATGAACTACGAACAAAAGGCCCTCGCAGCTTACCAATTAAGTTGATTACTTCTTAAAAAATGAGGTCACTGGTGTCTTGACTCATCTTCTTTCTAAATATTTGGATCATTTTTGTTAGGGTAAAACAGTTGAAAACAGCAATATCGATGTATACAACCATTTATGTCATTTTCGTTTTCCTGCAACATTCAGCCTCCGACGAATCGCCATCGAAAACGCCTTTTCTTAAATCACAGGACTTTCGCAAATTAAATTGCGTTCTGTCCTGGGAAACAATGCTCAATGGGAATATCGGCAGACTGTGAGAGACAACTGAATGGAAGATGCGTAGAATATTCGACGGGAGCCAACAATATCACGAGCTCATAGAGCGACACAAAATTATCAAAACAATACAAGAAGGCAAAGATGTTGCTCGGAGAACACCATCAGGAGTCCAAGAAGTAACGCTATGCACATAAGAGACGTAACTCGCAACGCACAAGTAGGAGGAGATGCTCAACATTGCGCACGCCCCGCAGCAGTCCGCACATGCTGGGGCATATTGCATGAGGAGCACCAGGAACAGGAAGCGAGAGTTGCGTAAGTGACCTCACTCCAGGCGGAGCCCTGGCAGTGGCACCACAAGCGTCAACTGACCTCCAATCAGTTGAAGATCACCGGAAATGTGGAACTTTATTTCACTCACCCTAGCTAGGCTCGCACTGACTCGTGATTTGAATGCACCTAACCATGAAGTGAAAGAACCGAGCTTATTGCTAAGCAGCTTGAGCCTGTTCAGGCCTGGCCTGGAAATTGCACCAACTGAGTCCTATGAACTACTTTCTGTAACTGTCAACTAGAAAATTTACCCTACAATTTTTGAAAGTGCTTAACACACGAAAACAGAGCTTGCAATGATAGGGCCGGAGAGAAGCAACACTTTGGTGCATTTGTAGATCTCATCCAAAAATTCATAACTCCTAACCTAATTAAATTACAAATAACTCGTGAATTGAGTAAAAGAACTAGTTTGTGAAATAAGGTACCAGCAATCACGTAAACATATTTCCTACAATGAGAATCTATTGCATCGCCAACTCTAGACAGCTAAAAATATTAGCAGACTAAGGAGCACACACATTAAAAGAGAACACATGAAAGTATAAGATGAACACGGATCCTTTCACCTAACTACGGAGTGAATCGATTACAAGAACGCCCTTCCTATTGGGGGATAATAAAGTATCGCTATTAAGACTCTTTCATTACTCTAAATGGAATTAAGGACCAAGTCGCACAGGGCAGGGTTGCAGGTATTTGCTTTTCCTGTGGTACAGCTGGGACCCACGCTCGTCTGTTATTAAGGTTAAACCACAGGCACTAGTTGTCACATAATTATCAGTGCTGCGCATTGGTCTTAAACAGCGCACGGTACGAACCTCGGCAACTTTATAAAGAATTGAGTAACAAATGTGCTGGTGGTGCAGGGAAAGTCAGTAGACGGCAAGCCATCCTATTGGACACTTTCGGTCCCAATTGAGTTTCATCAATAATTCATAGTGTCAGTGACAGGAACCTAATCCTGGGCTCGGCCAGGCTACGTCCATCAATAACAGAACAGATTCAATGTACACGCAAACAATACACTGAGCACACCATGATATACAGTGCAAATTTTTCACTTCACGAGCATCATTTCACCAAACGTTTCCACCAGAATAATCGGGTATTAATCCCTATTTTCACGTCTTGGTAACTGCTATGACCCGAGAGAATAATCTTGAAAATTCACGTTAAAACCAAAAATATATAATATGGATAGACTATGAGTTAGTTTCTGACTCCCTTACCACAACAAAGATGTCCAATGAGAGGAGGGATGAAGGCACCGTTTAGTATGAAGTTAAGGAAACGCGGGAGTCTATCCGCAAGGTGTGTTCCGCATAAGATATCGTGCGCATAGAAACAGTAAGTTAAGAACGAAAGTTGTGAAACAAGGTAAAAGTTGAAGGAGAAAGTCAGAGGTGCGAACAAAACCAACCAGTGAAGTAAAACAAAAACCAGTGATCCATCAAAAAAAGTTTATTTCAACAAAGATAGCCTACTTAATTTTCAGCTAAAGACCTCGCATTTTCCCCCAGGGAGTTCCAATCTCATATACATACACAATAGATTTATCCTCCTGAGGGGATGGTAGAATACGGAAACACCACCTAATTGACGGAAACGGAGGTCAGATATGCAAGTAAAATATGCTGTAAGCGAAGTAACTTTCTCTATCAAAAGAAACAACACAGAAAATTAAGCTTCGATAATTATTGAAAGCGAACTGAAGCTTCATAACTCGAAATTCGCCATTTAACCGAACAAATTCAACGCCATGCAGCGACGCCAGATGATTGATCAAAATGATACCTTTCAGTTCATTCGAATTTTCTGATTTTCCCTCCGATTGAGGCCGGGTCAATCATAAAGGGCTGAGAGCACAAAGAAAGGAATTTCAACGGTTTTTCGGAAAGTTGTGCGAACAAACAGAAAAGAAAAACAGAATTGTGAGGTATCGACGAGTTCACGCTCTCATGCGCTAACCAGAAATTTCGTACTTTTGGCGGAAAACACAACTGAACATCTGAGCTTAGAATCAGGGCTTGTAGAATGAAACGTTACCTAGTTAAAATGAGTATGCACAGTTAAAATCAGACTGAATAAACGAGATGGAAACAGCATAAGAGGAAATACAAGACACCAAACACCGAGACAACTAAAAGAAGTTAGCTGAACTAACAGAAATTTGAAGAAAAAATAATAATTCAAACAAAAAAACCATGTTGCATGTTCATCCGTGTTGCAAATGAACTAAGCTTACGTGAGTCACAAGACTAAATGAACGGTGTTGTTTTGACACTAACAAAGAAAGATTCATCATTTACAGTAATCACAAAAGGACTTTTCATATCACGGCCCAGTACATGTGGCGGGTTTCCAGAGTATTCTATCATTACTTCAGCATGAAACTTTCATTAGAACGCTCCTGAGTCGTGATCAGTCTCCCGCCTAACCCAATATATAAATATTGGGGCAGAGTGGTCGAGCGGGTATAAAGGAGTTAGGGTTCGTTTTGTTATCAGGTATTATCTCTAGTGTTTTTAAAAGTGAAACAGGGGGTACCCTTTCTGAGCCTCCTCCGGTGATTCAGAGGGGTCTGAGAACAAACACACAAAGCCATGCTTGTGCTGAGCTCTTTCAGACCTGAACTTAGTTCGCAGGCATTCTACCACTACCACGCAATCTCCTATGGAAATTTTACCACGAAACAAAAACCACTATTCCAAAAGTTATTGTATCTTTACACGAGACCCATCAGCTGTTGACCTGAAGACTTGAAAAGCTATCAACTATCACGCGTGAAAAAATATCAGACCAGAAAAGATCAGAAAGCCACAACAAGCTTAACTCCTAAAATTGAAACCTTTCAAGCGTTTTTTTCATTCTAAATATTTGAACCAGTTCCGTAAGCATAACATAATTAAAAACAGCCATTCTGGCATACGTCATTTTAGTTTTCCTGGAACATTCAGCCTACGACAACTTGTCGGTGAAAACGCCTTTTCTTAAATGAAAGGATTTCCGCGGACTAGATTGCGTTCTTCTAACTGTATTTCAACTTTATTAACTATTACGCGCCTAAAAATCATACCCTGTAAAATCAGCAAACCCCAACAAACTCAACTTTTGAAATGGAAAACTAATAATAAAGGAAAAACCTAAGCCAGCAGCTTATGAGGCGTTAAATTACCTGCTATGGAACAACGCTTAATACTAAAAAAAACACAAATTCATTCATATTTTGGCATCAAAATGACCAGCGAACACAGAAAAAACATCAACACTGAAAAATAAACTTACTGTGAACGACAGAAGCGGAAAGAAATGACAGGCATTGACGAGCACAAATAGCGCAAAAGTGTGTTATCCTATTAGTGAAAAAATGGACCTTGTCCACAAGGAATAACAGAAAAATATGAATAATAAATGTGTCTGAAATCACGAGAAGATTTAACAAACATAAAAGCTGTAGTAAATTTATCAAGATCGTATCTTAAATAGTGAATGGCGGTTAACATGCGTAAGAAAATCGACCGCACGAGGAGACAGAAGGAAGAAGTCGAGCTTACCTAATTTCATGCCCGATGTTGATAGGGAGCGTCGTGAGCTTTGTTTCTCCCTGTTGAAGAAGGAAAGAACCATGCAGTTAGTTGAGAGAAACCGAAGCGCGTGAACAAGAACAGTTAGTGTACAGAACAGGACAGGGATAGATTACAGACAGAGAGACATTGGTGTATTAGATAACAGAAAAAAGATATTAATACATTTGCCTTGGAGATCAAAACAGGACAGGAATAGATTACAGACAGAGAAATTGGTGTATTAGATAACAGAAAAAAGATATTAATACATTTGCCTTGGAGATTTCTCTGCACACACATTTGGCGCTATAAAATTTCCGTACGTTCGATAGAAGAATAACAGCAATGAAATTACAGATCCAACAAGAACAAAAATAAAACAAATAGGCTCTATGATAGCTCTAAAATCATTATTCATTATTTTTTAAACAAACTTGAAAAAACAATTAATTGAAGTCAATGAAATACATTTACAAGCTTTTGAAATACTTATATTATTGTAACACAGTATGAAGCCTCAGTAATTTTAAAATGATTGCTCAGCCGTTGCAGCCTATGAAAAATCACGAATCTCGCAAGCTGCACTCGTAAACAGAACATTTGACGCCTCAGAAATTTCATTTTTCATTGGTTAACGGTTTCATTTTGGTTTCATTTTTCATTGGCACAGGGTGTTTGAGATAGGCTGCATTCGAAATCGCTATATCCGTGTAAACGGTAACCACCGGTCAATGAAGCAACTCCGAACGAACACATTTCGCCTGAAACCGTCTGAACTGTTTCTCGTCAACTCTAGTAATACGAATAACGAATAAAAATAATCACGGCTCTGCAGACAGAAAAGAAACAGGACTCTTTGAGATCTTAAGGACAAAAAATCGTGTTTTGATGATGCCTACTTATAAAAAAAAGAGTGAATTCAATTGCTTGTTGTTTCGTTCGATACATTTAGCCCTAGGGCAACATGAGGACATCTTCAAATAGAACTTTGATCAGTGCCTTGAAACTTTTTCCAGACATCAAAGGTTATTCAAGCGATTGAGGATTATTATTGCTTGTCGAATATAAAAACAATATACATTTATCTCACCGAATAGTTTTTAAACTATATTTGGTTTTCAAGTCTTCGCTGAACATCAACAACATCAAATCATTTACGAGCTCCGTTATAGCCACATGTCATAGGCAACCGATGACCTAAATAACAAAGTCGGTCTCTTTTGACCCTTGGCGTCGTATTACAATGTAATCAATCAAAGTGCAAGTCTATACGAAAGCGCCTGATCGCCGCTAGAGAAGTCGCTGACGAGACCGCTCATTCATGGCTTATTTATCAGTCGCATTCGTTTTGTCCCGATTGAAAGAGGCTGTAAACTTTCTCTGCTTGTTTCGTGCAAAATTTGCTGTGGTTCCATAACTTGTCAGTAAAATAAAAGCTTTTTTCTCATGCAAGCGTATAATTCAAATACTTGATATGGCTAGACAAACTGAGCAAGTTTATCGGATTTACTTTAAAAACCCCCCTTCGAACGTGTTTTAAATGCAGGCATTCAAAACAGCGCACACTTAGGTAATGTGCTTCATTCTCCCAATTCTGAAGCGACGAAGTTCTCGAGAACAATCTATTACTAATAACAGCACACCAGAACTCGCTCTCAAGGTCAAGCGCATGATAGTGAGAGCGTTAGACATGAGCTGTCTGAGAAGAAGGGGTAGCGTTATTTAGTGGAGTCTGTACCGCTCAGTTGGGCGAAATCAAACCTCTCCTCCCACACGAGTTTTATCTACCAAGTCATCGTCAAGGACACCATTGCCCAGAATTTTAATTTGGATTTTCACTTCGAAAAATTCAAGAGAGTATCATGAAAGCCTCATGAAAAAGCGTATATCAATAGCTTCAAACATAGTAATGTAATAAATGCACATTATTTGTGTTTATTTGCAGTGAAATAAAATTTTCCGAGTTAACTCATCAGTTGAATCGTCGCAACTTGCACGATACCAGCTGACGACAGAACAGCTTCTTACGGCCTGCTCCGTACTACGAAGTGTCATGGCTAAGACCTCCAACCTGACCAGACGAAAGATTTACTGATACGAACAAGCGTAGGTCTCATTAGCGAGCTCAGGGTTGTGGGACAACGCCAAATGCTGGTCCAGAGCCACCTTTCCAGGACCGCTAGTTATTTCTTTATTTTATTTTAACCGAAATGCCAGGTCTTGGGCCTACCGGACAGCTGCTGAGGCCAATGGCAGATTTTTTTACACCGGCGCGCAATTAGCGAGAGCCTCTTGCGAATCAAACGAATTCCCTCGAGATGTAAAAAATATTTACGTAATACGCACAGGAAAAGTTATAAAAGTTGATGGCCAATGCAAGAGAAAATACTTACAAACTGTGGTCAAAATTCACAGATAAAATTAACAAATGTCTCATTTAAAATCTCGGCAAGGAGCTACAGTTAATCCTAAACTGAATGTAGCATTTAATTCAGTTGAATTTTCAACCAAGTTTATCCATAGTAATAAGTAGAGTTGGAAAAAATTTGGCGTCACTTATAATTATCTGCAACAGTGACAAAAAGTAATGAACAAAGCGCAGAGGCTTCTCAAATAAAATTATGAGCTTACATTAAATAACCTCAACTTCAACACACTGTTCCAAACATTAAAACTTTAACATGCGGTACTAAGAGACATTTTCCTCCCATTCTTAACTACCCTGTTATTTCAAGTGTAATGAACATAAAGGAGCAAAATAATAGTTCTTAGTTAGGCCCTACATAACCATAATGAACAGCGCTGCCCTTATACATAGTAAGTACATCTGAAAACAGAACATCCACATTCTAGCGAGCGTGACATGGTGAAACATTAAAAATAGTGCGTCACAAAACAAAACCTATTCTATTTTAAAAAAAGAGAAGCCTTCATAACCTTCAGCTCAGGACCTCACATCTTACCCCAGGAAGCGTTAATTGCTACAGCAGCAATAATTGTATCCCTATGAGGAGATGTGCAAGAAGTTCGCGTGGAAATATCGTTGCTAAGGCACGCCTAGCCGCACGCAGCTACGGCACCCCATGAGACTCAGAATCTGCCACGGTCTGTGGTGGGGTTTCTTAACCGTCAGCGAGGTCACAAAAGAAAAGACTTACAGAGGGATAAAAACTGCGAAGATGAACATACTAAAGAGCAACAGAAAAACTCGGAGGAGTGGGTTCACTTGTCCACAGACATAGGACATGGTGACTCCAGCGTCAAATGTTTCCTCGCATTCTTTCGTGGAACTTGTGACACACTTTTGAGGGAACTAACTTAGAAATACTAACATATTCAATGATGATTAAAAAATAATGCACTTCCCTACGCTAGAAGAACAGAAGTTATAACTAAAGCGAGAGCTGAACTATATGTAAGAAATGAGCAATAAATCTTCGACATTTCACGATGTATAATTTACGAACCGCTTCATGTTCCATTGATCTTTCAAAAAGTTTTGAAGAGTAAAACGATGTTCATCATCTGGACTGAATGTACTAGAATTGAATACAGAGGAATACGATGATAACGCATTCCAGAACGCATAAAATGACTCACAATCATACGTCAGGTCGACCAAAGAAGTGAACTTACAACACTACAATTTTAAAGTCCATTGCGTGCTACTTTTACTCAGTAAGTTAACACAGGTGTTGCACTATGATGTTTACATAGGATTGAACTCGTGTAAATAAAATACTCTCGGGTCCATAAAACGAAAATATTTCGGTACTTAATAAGAGATGTCTCGCTCACGTTATATACAAAATGCAAGTGTACTGCATGCACGTGTACTGTTTGTACCCGCACTGAAGTATCTCTTTGTTTTTATTCCGCAGATGCATAAAGAGAGCAAATTAAGTTGAGATTGGTTGTCGCGTACAATGTAAAGCATGCATACGTTATTCTTTTTCAAATGCAAATTCTTTAGAAGTAAAAAAAAACTTCCCTTATTCAATCAGAGCACTACATCCATTACAAACACACTGCAAGCAGTTGACAAGACATGGAGACACCGCGTCCAAGCGCTTCACAATAAACGACATGCGAGCGCCCGAGACAGGCGTGAGGAGCATGTGTCACGAGCTGCAGGAGCCGCCCCCGGTGCCGCCCTCTGCCGCACAAAGATACGGTGATCGCATGACGGCCCAACGAGGGCAGGCTTCCCTCTCTACAGGCTCCTGCTGCCGCCGCAGCTGCCCAACAGAGGGTCACACATAACGCCGCCCCGCACAACATGACCCTTCAAAAGCGATTAAAACTCTGCCCACGTAATCAAGACGCACGTACAAAAAAAAGACCCTGGGGTGAGATCGCTACAGCACTGGGAGGCGGGAGCAAACTGAGGATGAATAGAAATGAAGTATGTTCAGGATTTTTGAATGTCCCATGAAAGTCAATCATTTTACATTGCTAAATTGAATGCATAATTACTGAAATGAACGCTTGAAACACTGGCGCTGAAGGAGTAATCATATACGGGTAGGGGACTCGCACGCAAAATCGCCTTCCCTCAAAGTTGGTTACGTGATTGATTGCACAACGTACAATCAGAATAATCGAAACAAAAATTTCAGATAAAACACGGAAACAAGAAATTACTCGCAAAACCAACGCGTTCCCAGCAACCGCACGAATACTGTCGAGGGGATTTCCAAAATAGGTCACACGGTCAGCTCAGCAGACAGTGGGTCCCTTTGAAACCAACACACAAAAAGCAGCAAAATCAATAATTAAAGCCGAGCTTATCTCTTTGTAAAAGAAGGTCCCAATAAAAGGCCGGGCAGACCGACTCGCCCTCAGATTCTCCTCTGGATGCTCAAGCAATCAAAGGTCAGATGAGTTGGATCGATGCGGGCGAGTTGCAGTCCCGAGGGTGGCACACTCAAGGGACGGCGAGGGCTCAGACCACAAAAATACGCCACAAGCTCAGCAGTGGGTGAAGCCGCCGCGCTTTGCACCGATCCTTTAAATTTTGTCACGATAAAGCACCTCAACGATGATGTAGGGCCTTCTATGAAAGTTAGAGGAAGCATTTGTTCCTAAATTTCTAGGGTAAACGGGTTGTGTTAGATGAATCAATTTAAACCTTCTAATAACAAAAGTGTCCCCAAGAGAGAACAGGAGGCAACATTGCGTGGGGTATTAACACGTTAAGTGCAGCGGGTTAAACCAAAGTTCCATATCCAACTCAAATTTAAAGTCATTAGTTGTAAGAAATTTTGAAAATAGCAAACATGAACTGGATCATGCCTTCATTTAGCTTTCACTTAGTGTTTATAAAAAATTGAGTCAGTGACTGCTGGTCGGTCAGCAGCATTATAAAAATCACCTTAGTGACCACCGGTGGGTCACGCAGCAGTTAACGTGTTAAGGGAACGGGGGGAACTTTTGAAAAAGGTGTGGCCTCTCACTCACACTCCTGTGCTGAGAAACAGCAAGGTTGAAAGGTTTACGAAACAAGATAGAAGCTAAATAACGAAGTAATAGGTGATCAATAAAGACAGCAAGTGGATCGAAAAAATGGTGGGCCTAAGATAACAAAAAACAATAATAGTTTAAAAAAAGGTTAAGTTTACCAAATTTTCAACAGAGGCCTCTTATCTCCCCCTCGGGAGCACTGAACAAAATTGAACATACAAATAAAGCTTCACCGTAGCACGAAATAATGAATCAAATGAAACTGAAATAAGAAGAACGCAGAGTAATGTGAGACATTTTCGACGCGGAAGGAAACAATTTAACGGTAAACAGACGCTATACTGATAAAAAATATTTGCGGCGAACCTTAAAGAATCGTTTTCCTAAACTCGGTCCAAACCAACGCCCCCAAAATAGAAATCAAATCCAAACCATGTTAACGATCTCATTAAAAAGAAGATTTAGATCACTCGATTGTTCTAAAATGTAATCAGACGCCACCAGAAGCAGACGTTTAGCCTCATTGATTTGCGACGCAAAGTTAATGACATTACATCCTCTTTAAATCAGTCAGTCTCTAGAACAGCGCTGTTGCGTGCAGGTATTTAAATTTTTTATTTTAATTAATGAACTTTGAATGTTCATCGCAGCAATACGAATGCACGAAATGAGTTAAGCATGAAACTACAAACTTCTGATATGACAAATTCTTGCCATATATCTTAGAACAACCCTGTCAACGTGCAACATCTGTAAACAGGAGAAGTGTTACACTGTATTTCACTATTTCCGTTCTTGCTGACGTTTCAAGCTCATGCCAGATCCTTGAAAGGACTTACCACCCACGACAAAGCTCATGGTCCATCAAAAAGTTCAGCTTCAATAAACTAACTCAGCCGTTGAGTACGAAAAAATGCTAATCGGGAGACAACAAAATCCTAATTTACACACGCACCTCTACTTCACTAACAAAACGTATTTGTATCAATACCAATTTTACAACTTATTTTCACCCTCTTTCGCTCGATAGCGTCAGGACCGCTCGACGCGCGCGAAGAGACCTTAAAAAATGATTGGCCGGACAAGGCAAAGTTCACCTTTAATTCTGGTGTCAACAGCAGTGACATTCGAAAATGCTAAAACCATCCATTGGAGTGGAAGAATAGATGTCTTCTTTAGAACATCGAAAGTCTCACTAATGATATTAATGCGTTAGGTTTTTCTACGTGCAACCAACTTTTATTTTATTTTAACGCAAATGTCTCACGAATGATATTAACGCATTAATATCATTCGTGAGACATTTGCGTTAAAATAAAAGTTGGTTGCGTTAAAATAAAAGTTGGTTGCACGTAGAAAAACTATATCAAAGCATTCATGATAGGAGGCCTTGTAATGAAATTCATACGATGAGTCGAATCAAATTTTCCAGTCATCGAGTTCAACTAAAGTTATCAAGTTAGAGTTGAGATACTTTCAAGCAATGGATTTCTGAAGATAGAACGCAGCCAAACAAGAAAAAACTGTTTTATTTCATCATAAGGACGGCCTACCAAACCTTAATTTTGGGACATCACATATTCCCCTGGAAGTGCTAATTCCCATAAATACAACATTTGTATCTCCTTGAGGGGCGGAACTTTTGAAAGTAATATAATACCTGAATGACTAGTTCAATGCTTAGATGCAACACTAGGCATAGATTACCCTAGGAATAAATATGAAGCATTTCTGCAGCATTAACAACAAATGATGGTGGTAATAAAAAACTGAAGACAAATGAACAGAATTCAGTTTTGTTAACGGTAAATAAGAGCCCGTCTTCAGAAATGAGGCCTGTATGGACACAGACGCGTGCCGGAACAAGACAAACTCTCGAGAGAAGCACAAAGGAGCGCATTAAAGAGTCTCACTGATAATGTATGCAAGCGCCGGTGTACGCAGCTCTCCATAAAGGGCCGTAGTTTTTTGCATGGATAAGGCACAGAAGGCTGACCTGGGAACCAAAAGAAGGATCGGCTGCACTCGTGCCGCAAACACAAGCAAAACAGATCTGCTAAATGATGCATCGATCGCATCTTCATTCAGTACATTCGCCTCCGACCTCCGAGTAGCGTGCTGTTGACGTCGCTGTACACGCCAAATTGAGCCGAACACACAGCACCCGAAGGTAAGGATGCAGTTTCTTATATTCATCCGCTTGCTTTTAATCAGACAGAACACCTTTTTGCGAAAATTCTCTACCATAAAATACACAAGTTTGATTTTGTATATTTTTAGCAAGCATTCCAGGTGTGAAAGAAAAATACTCGATCACATCTAAATAACAATTCGCCACTATTAACTTCGTAACAATTATTTCAGTACAGAACAAGTAGCGGAACAGCCTTCTTTAACAGAATTGAATGAATTCTTTTTTTTTCAAGGGTTTACATCGATGTAAGAATAGGCATTCTTAGTTACCTCACAATAATTTCTTTGAAAAGATGAGACTTTTTCGATCTTAAAGTACAAAATAAATCCTGGAGTCAAACTACTGTTGTTATCGGATAATATCGATTAAATAAACGCTAATGAGGAATGAGGACACAGTATGGGGACAAGCAACTGTGCAGTTTGCCAAAGAACTGGTATTGTTACGTCGAAGCCCATGCTTGCTGTGCGTGTATGATGACAGTGCGATAACAGTCACCAGCCAGCGTACCTGCCTATGAAAAATCCAATCTAGGAAGTTTCAGAAATCCATTAAAGCATGAATAAAACTATTGATACATTTTTTGACCTGTAGCTGCTTCGCTTCGGTCAGATTCGGCTGCGCTTCGCGATCCTCTGAATTTGTGTGGACATGAACACAATTTCAACCACAAGGTCAACCACACCAGGCATGTCGCTCGGTTAATCCAATAAACGAAGACAAAAAAGTAATAAAATACAACA
Source organism: Morinoia aosen (assembly GCA_030386875.1). Lineage (NCBI taxonomy): Eukaryota > Metazoa > Arthropoda > Malacostraca > Amphipoda > Talitridae > Morinoia > Morinoia aosen. The sequence continues at coordinate 32,725,115 of CM059567.1, read as the reverse complement.
GGCTCACCGTAAAAAAACTCAGAATGCTGTGAGACGCCAATGAGGTCAAGCGAACATTTCTAAAATGCCCACGATCCCTACCATCCATCTTATTTCCCATGCCGACTCGTGTAAAAAAAGAAAAGGTACGACATCGTGGAGCGCATAGAATTTCAAATGACACTAACACGACAAATGAAACAATTCAATTCAGAAAACTTATCACGTGAAATTATTTCAGGAAAAGAAGTATTATTTAATACAAGTGAGCGAAGAGTGATGGTATGCAACCGAACACTTCACTATAGACAAAGTACGTAAATAAGTGTCTTCAATATTTCTGAAGAACAAGAGAGTCGTTCCTAAGGAAAAAGATGGAAGGTACCATTTAGTATGAATTAAGAGAACGGGTAATCTATGTGCAAGGTGTACGTCCCACACTCTGCGCAAGGAAACTGTGAGAATGACAGGAGTTTACGTAACATGATAAAGTAGAAGAAAATAACTGTGAAGTCTTCTTCAAAGAGTTTTCGATGTCTTCCACAAGTTGTCTGTTCAGCAATTTTCAAGAAAACACTTAAAAAGTATGATTGAACCTGGATAGATAGTCCTTGTTTCCACGAGTTGTGGCAGCCGTGTAACAATTAATTCTACAAAATTTCAACGGAAGTTCGAAGACAGTATTTCAACATAAGACTCAAGCTTGAACACAATAAGCTCTATTTGAATGCGGGTAAATTATTACAGGTCTTAGGAGAAAAAATAAGAGAAGACTATTGCACGGCGGACACACAACCTTCGACGTCGTTTTCACGTTGTGCAAAACAGTAACGAAATACGTACGAGAGGCACCACAAGATGCAAATGTCAAGTTCAACTGGCTTTTTAGTTACGGGATTCTATTGGCAGGCGAAAAATGTTCTATCTTGAAGAAGTGAAGTAGAGATGTACAACAGATAAAACAGGAGATTCGTGCGAGAGCCTAAAGACTCGTTTGAGAAATGATATTACGGACAAATCTTGCATCTGAGTAGAGGAAAGTTACAGTAACTGAGAAATAGAAATAAAACAAAGATTTCATAGTTGAAATTTAACTCGTATGCAAGACTTACCAGATGAAGTGTCAAATAATTACAGAAAGAGACGTCTGACCTACACACTACAAAAAACGAAATGTGTAGCATGACTGACATGACATGACATTAGGAAACTTTGTTGATAAATTCTGATCGTTTTAGCTCGCAATATCCCTTCATTCATGTAATGGGAGTGATTTACACAGAAATTCGTATATAGAGATGAAGCTTGACTGAGTGAGCGTCGTATACCACGCTCTCAATCCATTGGGTACGGTGAGCACTCTTCCACGCCATGGGTCACGAGTTTTTAGCTCAATGGCATGGTCCAGACCTGCCCTGCCCACATTCCACCATACCGCAAGTCCTCCTCACCCGATTTTTACAGAAATAACGACGCCAACCCAAAAATGATCCTGAAAGTATATACACATCGTTTGAAGACTATCTAACAGAGAACAGAAACGGTCAAATAAGAAAATATGTGAAAATGTTTGAAATGCTTTTATCCATTCCAATTTTTCTACGTAAAGAGAGGAATCAGCGTAATTTGAGCACATGGTTTGCAGACTGAGAACAATAAGGCTCCATTCATTGAACATAAACGCGAAGGTCGACATGGGTCTTTCGATGATTGGACAGATATTTTACGGTTCAATTTACTCGAGCATTTTATGTTTCGCAATGATATCTATTTCTCGTCGAAGACGAAGAGCTTATGAACGCATTTAGTAATTCATTGAACCGGTAAATCCGAGAGTTATATCAGCATTATTGCGTTACTTTAACGAATTTCTGTAACTCACTAATCATCCAAATTAAATTTTTTTACCGCTTGTCTTTTAGACATCTGAATGCTAGTAGGAGTGTATTCGCAATGCCGCACCAAACACTAGCTACGTGAGCATTTCGAAAGTATCATACAAAGAGTAGACAATAAGTTACGATTCTCACTGTATCAAACCTCAGTGGTATACTGAGCTTCCTCTGAGTGAGACGTCCTTATATATCAATGATGACTACGGGTTTCATCGAAAAATTGAACAATGACTTTATAACAATTTGCTTTTTCCGAAGCCGTTCACAATGAAAAGACTAGATTCAACGATTTCCTGCACTCGTGACGTCAGAGAGCGTAGTTGCCTCTCTGAAGCAAGCACTCTCTGATAAAACTAACCTCGAAGACCGTTTCCCACGGATGTAAACCGATAAAATCAAATCATCGTACACACGTGATTGTTAATTATTACAAAAAAAATACAGAACAGATTTAATTTTTTTACAAAAAGCACATTAGATATTCAAACTTGAAATAAATCGCCATTGAACGAGAATGACGATACCAAAAATGATACTAAGTATGATAGATCGTGAAATACCGTTACAGATTCATTTGAATACTTAAGATCACAAATTCACAGTAAATACCAAAAGAAAATAATGGTTTCAGCACCATGCTAATACTGAAGAAAGTTGCTTCTCTCTGGATAAGAAAAGGAATGATCCAGAACAGTAAAGTTAGAAGTAGGTATGGATTTGGACTGCTTTCTCCGAACATGAGCAGCGAGAATACGAATCCATGATTACGGAACTATGAATATACAAAGCTGAAAACTTTCTAGCTCCCAAAAACAAAAAAGAACACTAAACGATGCAAATTTAAACAACATTCTGGCGTTCATCGCGATTCGAATCCACTGATATAATAAATTAAAGTAATAGGATCCAATAGCGATGATCCCGCGAACTGACCCATCGAATTTACAAGAATTTACTGAAACTAATGTAAGGGAACTCAGCAGAACACAAACGCTGGCGCATGCAGGCCAGCGTAGCACATTTAACTAGCGAGGTCTGTGACCGTCTGTCACAAGCTGCCGGTCAAGCCCTGTGTCGCTGTGGTCAAAGAACGTCTCATTATATTGCTCGCCCAGCAAGCAGCAGTTCGACCCCACACGGGGACTGCGGTTCTTCGAACAAAACCGCGAGACTCCAATTCAATGCAGCTTGAGACCTGGCGCTCAACTAAATGTGAAGTTCGGACACACACACCCCACTGGTCATTTATTAGTCCCCGGCCCCTTCTTTCGAAATTACAGGGTTCGCGCAGCTTCTCAAACCAACGCTTACAATTTTGAAAGGTTGAAAAATACAAAACAATGAGCATAAATATTCTAGGATATTTCCCAACACAGCGTCCAGCATCCCTCGGGTCAACAACAAAGGCACATTCCAAAGACTTAAGGTTTGCAATGTGTCTTAGTCGAATGAGTGCCATGGATTCCATTTTTAGTAAGAGAGCAGAAATTTTAACCCTCCTTTCAACGTCAAAGTGACAATTAAACGTTAACTGAATGTATTTCAAAGAATACTTTTCACAAGAAACAATTTTTTTCACAGCCACTAGAATCCTGTAACGCGCATTCCGTACAAACTAATATCACGGACATATTTTATAAGTACGAACAGCAACGAAGCAAGTATACTCCTACAGAGGTCATATTTGCAGAGCACGCAATAAAAACGAGCCCTGGAACCCGTATACCCGTATGGAACCTCCAGCTTTGAGCCACCGTCCAGCATCTGTTTGCCATGCCGCTGACACCTACAGAGCCTCGCGGTACTACAGCCACCACGCCAACGCTCGCTCCTCGCATGCAACACCCGACTGTAGCACCAACACCAGCGTCCGGCAATACAACTCTACACACATCTATTTACCAATAGGCAAATTTAGGCAAAAAAATCAACAATAAAGAATATAGGTACCAAAAATAGAATTGAAGGCCTTTGATTCATGAAGAATACTAACGTAAACAAAAATTTGGAAAATTTTGTCCGATGAAAGAGAAGCTTCTAAAACAAGAACATTTTGGAGATAGGATCAAGGAGAGCTGCAGACAATTAACCAAAAGAATACATTAGAGGAAAGTTTTCATAGGTGAGGTAACTCTCGGGAAATGATGCAATAGCTGATGGGAAATGATACTATAACTGATGCAGTCGCTAACGCACTCTGAGAAAGAAAGAAGGACGCGGCAGCGAAGGATGGAAACAAGCGGCAGTGGATGGACGATGACTCGACCGAGCGTCGGCGGCAACAGCTGCAAGAGCGGGAGCCCCACAGCTGCTGTACCGTCCGAGGCATTCCAAATACAGCGGAACAAAATCGTTGTAAATCACTCCGCATGACTTCCTTGAATTGCGATGTGATACCGTAATAGAGTAGCACGAGAACGTAATGTTAATTAACCTAATAACATGGAGGAGTTAATTCCCATGGATCATGGAGATGAGGCGACAGCTTCTATAACATGCATCTTAAATTGCCTTGTGCTCAATAGCATTCAATCACGCATACGATTCATCCATCATAATAAGATAAAAACGAAAGCAAAATTGTGATGAGATAACCTCTCAGTTTATTTGAGCCTCCTTAATAGGAACAAAAGGGTTTCCAAGTAAGCTAAGAAGGCCCCATTCAGGATGGAATTGAGTGATGGAACGGGGAATCTATGTACAAGACGTGACCTCACTCCCTGCGCATACAAACGGCAAGATTGAAAAGATTTTATTAAACCAAATAAAACTTAAAAAGAAAGTACTAGGTACTAAAGGAAAAACAGCAGTAAACAAAAATAAACGGCTCACAAAAAATTGTTCCTAACTTACAACTGAAGGATATCATATCTTTCCCTTGAGAGCGTTAATTTCCGTAAACAGAATAGTTGTATCTACCTAACATATAAATTTTACAATAGCGGTCTAATAGAAGTCGAAGTGTTTTATTCTCCGAGCAGTTATGAACTCTAGGAAGCCATAAACCCATGTTTAAAAATTACGTAGCCTGACTCAGACAGAACCACTTTAATCAATAAAAATAAAAATACCTCAACTTATAGCAACCCACTGTTAATTGCAGGGTCAGATACGCGAAGACAGGGCTCTGGAAGATGATCGATCAACGAAGGTGTAATGGAGCAATAACACAGCATCCATGACCTGAGCTTCGGGGCGACACGCACTGCCTGTTGTGCCTTCCACCGTGACCTGACCTCAAGGACATACCCTTTATGCCTGCACTTCAATAGGGCCGCACACGCTCTTTACACGCCTTAATTCACTCACTGAAAAAAATGAGAAAAACGCTCCTATTGACACTCAATAAGTCACGACTGGCTTATATTGTTTTGTCTTTGGTGGCTATTCTTTTTTTTAACATGTATACAAAAACACTTAGCCTATTTTCTTCATTTTGAAAAGGGGGCATAATGCTTGCCCACATCATTCACCATTTCTGTGTTTCAACAGGATACTCTGACAAAGAAATCTCATAATACATGTCCAAGTGTCATGTTATTATGAAACTCTCCAGAACACTTCTTAGTATAAGCTTTTTTACACGAACTAGGCAGAAAAGTACACATAAAGTAGACATATTTCATCCCTAAACATTCCCAGAACTATACTGAAACTGTGTGAACTTGCAGCTCTCATCATACGTCAAATTACTTGTAAATCTAGCAACAATCTTCCAGTGATGGACAGTATGCTCATCAACATGATATCAAGTTAGGTTAATTAAAAGTAGACGGGATTATAAGAATAACATAAGTAGTAGCAGTAAATTTGTTTACAGAGATTATTAAAATATGCTAAACTTAACGTTAAGCTCTAGCTTCTTACACGCTGTTGGCAAACCATATGCGAGTATTGAGAAACCAGTACGAACTCCCTGCGTCAACAACACGTTCTGTTGTAAGGCCAGTTCTAACATCCCCATCATTGTCCAAATCCGAACAACGTTAGCATGAACAGTTTGCTCGCTTAATCGGTTTCCAATTAATTGCTTGGAATCTTTTCATTTTCGGCATTAACAACTTCAAGTACCCCCAAAAAATCTTGACCTCTTACTTTTTTTCCTGTATTTCAGAGCAAACGAGACACATTTAAAGATCAAAACGATGAACTTGGTAGAGCATCAATCACCCTGAATCAAATATAAAATATTGACCTAAAGTCGCTGGTAAGTCACACGATTGGAGAAATTCAAGGATACAGTAGATCACACACCTTGTCATCCAGAAAGTGGCTGACTCTAGACACAGAGAGTCATTGTGAATTATCGCTGAAGACCATCGTACGATTGGCGCAAAAAATATTGCCAAGGATGCTGGAGTGATACATTTTGTTACTCTTGAAAAAATAAAATTGCGCAATTTCTCCCACCTTCGAAATAATATACGCTCATGAAACCTGCATATTCAAGATAAACGTCATACCTTGTCGTTGCACAAGTCCTAATGCCAACACTGCTAAGATATCTCCCTTAATTTATGTGGCGGGAACGTAAGTGAAATCTATCCGTAAAATGGCGCGTATAAAGATTTTGCTTAGAAAATGTATGCAGTTCTGATGGCACTATAATACAACAAGGAATTGAAAAAAAGACATTGTTATACTTGCATGAAATAAATAGGTTATGAATAATAAGCTTTTATTTATCACTATTTTAATGCCAAAGGCTTTAACAGCTAATGTCCATCGAAAATTTTAGGTTCTATTGCGATAGAATGTGTATAAAAAATGAATCATTAATCCGAAACGGGCGTCAGAATCATCCCGTAATGATTGGAAAACATTTTGCAACAGATTAAAAAAACACAGACTGTACCCAACCCCTATATAAGAGCAAGGCGGTAAACGTACAGTATCAACTGTTTCTATTTTAATGCAAAATGTAATAATGCGAATACCTGATGAGCTTAATTAAAGCGAGGACTTTTGATATACTCGTGCTTTAGCACCCATAGTACACACTTGTTCGCAGTATCGAAAACAGATGTTAAAATTTTAGTTGCCACGTCTACTGCGTTAGACTTGCAAATTCATAATTTGTTTCATTGAAGCGAGACAGATCAGTGGAGACGACCCAAAAGTTTGCGAAGAACTCAATACTGTCACATTGATTAAAGTTTACACAGTCCAAGAAAAGAGCCAAAATCATTTCGTTATCCAATTGGAGTAATTAACCAAGTTATAAACGATGAGTTATCACATGTATCGAGTAGGATATTTCTTTTTAATCTAGTCATTTTACACTCAAAATGTGCCTATCGTGAAAGTGGAATGGAAGTTAACTTGACAACTTTCCTCAATTTACCACCAAAAGTTCACCACCGAAATGAGAGCAAAATGCTCAAGCTCGTACCTCTTACTGGTGAACTTTTGAAATGATAAAACTGCCAATACTGGACATAAGCTTAAATTTACACAAATTTGTTCTACAAGAAAAATTCTCTAGTCAACAAGTGAACAACGCTCGAAGTTTATGGTGACCGCCAAGAACTGCACCACTGCCATATGAAGGAACGTGAGAAAACCGCTCTGCCACGATACAGGCTGGCGATAGTACAAACAATAGCAGTTATGGTGATCACACAAAGATCTTTATGCGGCTCACAAGCCTTATTAGCAAACAATTACGCACAAACACAAAGAAAAATGAAGGCAATGAAGACTATTACTTCACAATTCCCCTAACAGACTATATTTCCTGCTCCCAGAACATTTTCCCAAACAATCGCGTGGTAGCGAACTAGATCAATAGTAGAATTTACAACGAAAACATCTCGTGACACACCAAGGGCGGCCTCGAAGTCGGGTCAACGTGGAGGTTAGCTGATGTGCTCCAGCATGAAATAAGAACGCCACGGAGCTGTCTGTGCTCGTGACCTATGCGGGTAGCACGCTTTGCAGCGCAGGAGCGATCTTTTTTTAGGGTTTCGTCGGTGTATCGTCGTGGCTTGGCGTCCGGACTTCATTTCAAGGACAATCAAAACGAAAGGGTGGGAAACCAAATGTGCAAAATTTGGCGAGTGCTTATCTAACTAATATAGATGAACCGTTGAAGACTACAGGTATCACAACTCTTGGCAAGTAGCAGTGATTTCAGCCACGAAATACTTACTTGAAAAAAATATTGCAAGCTTGCTAGGGATATTTTGGAATTGTCAAGTGACATTATAAAGTATAAAAGCCCCTGAAGTTCGTGCAGTAGGTTTGGCATAATCCAAAAGAACAAATACCGTGGCAAAATAATCCTAAAGCATTTGATAACTTATGAGTAAATCACGTATAATTCAATATCACGTACAGCATATCTTTCCCGAATCATGGACCAAACTCCATGTCAGTTTTTCAGTTTATTATCTCTTCAAAGGATCAAATAATTAAGTTGCAGTTCGCAACAGCGCTGAAGCACGTCCCTGCGGGCAATAAGTAACACAATATTAAAGACAAATATAAACGCCTTACCTGATCACGGGGCAGGCGAGGGCTTCCGATATTTGGGTTTAATCCTATCCCGAACGTAGGTCACGTGATGCACTTAGGAATTATTTTCTAATTCAACAACTAATACCGAGAGCAATTGGTAGTAGCTTGCTTTAAAGAAACCTAACTACACAAATTCTTGACAAAGTTCCATTTGCGAAGATGAAATGCAATACGAAAGAGTTCCACAATACATAAACAAAGAAGAAATGTTTCACAGTTGCCAAGAAGAACTCAATTGAGAAGAAGTAACAAAATAATGGATTTGGAGCACTGACAACACAGGAGAGAGGTAAGATGCACGCTCTCACTACGCTCTCTGTTGCATTACTGAAAGAAGCGAGTTCATGTAGGCCAACCTTTGCCCTCCCCCCGCGTCTGCCGCCCCCCACTGAGTTGTCCTCCCCAGATTACAGCGTATATATATACACACACTCACATACTCACAATCTAGGTGTATATAAAGAGCTTTCGTTACAGTACTCTATGAATAGAAATGCTTAATACAAGACTTCAACGTATAACTACTCTTTGAGCATTCCATTCTGTACATTGCAATGCGATGCTTCTATTAGCTTAGATATCAACGAAGACTTATCCTCGTGTCACTGCCTTGCATAACTGTGTAATAACAGTTCAGACAACTGAATTTAAATTTCAAATTTAATTTTGTGTAAAAGGTGGCACTGGTTGACAGTATCAAGACATTTAACACGTTGACTACGTTTGTACGGTTGCTGCGATTAGAGATTGGTGTAAAGTTGGAAACCAACTTGACTGCTCGGAAACGTTTCTATCCTTTCAAAGAAGTGGGAAAAACATAAATCCATAATGATATTCAACTGCGTACGTTAAAATTTCACCTAAAAAAAGTAGTGAAATAATTGAAATGGTTTTTATTTAAGAATGTAGGTAAATGAGCACTATACTTAAAGGTATACACATGTCCTAATACGGAATCAACTAGTTAAATTGAATGACAAGACATCGTACATTTTACTTGCACAGCTTTCAAGCAATCGAGTGAGGCGTGTGACATTCGACAAAATAGCACATTGAAGAACTGTGCGCGTCAATTATTATCCGAGGCAGGATATAGCCTCTTCTGAGTTATTATCTCTTACTGAGCCCTGACTCCAGATTTTGCAAGAATTCACGTCGTCATAGAGGTACAACTAGCGGCGTAAATTTTTCTAAGTCAACTTCGGTATGCTCATTGCTACAACGCGTGGCACGGCCGCGTCGATTTCGAACTTACGCTACGAGCTGTACCGCTGCAACGACGAAAGCTTTTAAAGTACCGCCCCGAAGTGGCACGATATATCTCCTGCTATGCCACCTGAATTTCAGCAATATTTGCTTTAATTGTATCGTTCAAAAATGAACACTTGCGATGTAGACGAAGACCGACTCTCAGTTTCCTTTCATTAATGTTGAAACTGGTAATAGGCCTCCGGCGTCAGACTCTTCCATGCAGGGTAAAACTTAATAACGTTTCTGAGCTACATACAAACGCGCCCTAAAGTATTAATCAATCCAGTCATGATAGATTTTTGAGTAATTGAATTTAGTTTTTCCACCTCCTTTCGCTGGGATTTATAGTAGGACTGTTTAATGTCATTACTGGCGTGAAGTTGGATTGTATGCTACCGTTTTCTCTACGCATTCGAATATTGATTTGTATTCTTGGGTTCCCACATGCACTCATTGCCCTGGTAGAATAGAAATACTGTTCAAATCAAAAGGATGACAACGAAGTCCCGCCATACCCGCCACCTAAGTATTAAATCAATTCTAGTGAAGACTGGCACTTGAGGCTACGCGTTGGTCCCACGATGCTCCTAATGGCTTCGACCCTCTCTGCCCTGTGTTTTCGCCCTCGCCTGACACGGATGCCAGGTTCCTCAAGACGATTTCGTAATGATTTCAAAGATTAATACTTTTATATCGTAGTCCAGGGTAATTTATTGATTGTCCTTCGTCTCTGAACGTTTTCTTGCGAATTAGTTACAATAGTAGAGCACAGCATGCAGGAAATAGCAAAAAATAAACCATTGATAATCGATTGAAAAGAAAAGTTAAAAATATAAGCTCAAACATATTCTAATTTCTTGCCAGTGAAAAAGAGAAATATAAATAAAGAGAAGGGCTTGCTTAACTGTAGAACTAAACTCACGAGAGCCTATTTTTGTGTTTTTCGTGTAGCAAGTGTTCCTATGCAGCATTCGTCGTCAATTGAAGTAAAAAATTTCTAATCACTTTTCCTGCAAGATCACCAAGTCCCTGAGATAAATCGGAGGACAACCTTCTTGAACGAGTGGCCCCAATTAATGGTGTCTAAAAGTTTTCTTATTTCTCAGCTCCCTTTGCCTCGGTGGAGATACAGAACCCTAGTTTTCTCGGGTGTGTGAGATTTCGTCTCTCATTCAAGTTCGTGTTCCTAATACGGTGAGTCACGAAAAAATTTACTTGATCCTTTGACCTACAATTACGAGCATAATTTTTTGTTTTGTTTAAGGGTCTTTTGTGACGTTTAATTAACAAGCATTTAATATTTTCTGTGGTTTAACACCTTAGACTTGTATCTACGTCAATAAAGTCTTACATCGTAACAACAGTATACACGAGTACTGAGCAGTCGAAGGATGAATCCATTTTTTGGGATGCCTTGTAATGGTAGCACGTAAGTTCCACTTGTGCTGGGGTGTGGTAGTAGTTGTAAAGTCGAGACGATCTTCCATTCAATTTGTGGGTGCAATGAACAACTCAAAGTCTCACAAGGAACAAATAATTTTGGCACATAATAAAGTAATAAAATATCCGTACAATGTGCCGGCCTCGATTTAGGTGCTGCTCGATGGATGGTCTTCATTCTATAGCTGTAGGCTATAAAGATGTGGGACTCAACCTGGAGAAATTCAAAAATTCTCAAATGGATGAGAGTCTTGCCCGCAAGAATTATTTGAGTACGTGGTAACCTACAAAAATAATTCTGAACCACAAGATAAAGTGGCACCTACAAAACTTGGTTTATTTTGCCCTTGGTATGATGGAAGCTTTTTGGAAATTCGTGTATAATTTCTCATTAGGTGGGGAATTCAAAGATTAAATTTTAATAACTGCGATTCAATCTCGACCAACTTGATTAATATTATCCAGCAGATCTTTCATTTAAATGAGTCATGACCAAAGTGCGGCGTCTCATTCGTTTCAACCATAAGCGTATAACGCCTCATGAAAAATGTGTGTACTAGAGGTTTTGTAATAGAGGTTTTGTGTTGGTTTGAGCACTTGCAAAATTTTTTAACATTCATCGTTTCACGTTGTCCAAATTAGATAAAAAAAATATCTTTGATACAGGCTTTACATTGAAGTTTGTAGTTTTCCTTTTATTTAACACTGACAACGATTCTGAAATCACGTGCAATGCAAAAACGAATGTTACCGATTGTGTAATTTTTAGACGAGCTGCTTGCACTATATATGTATATTGCTTTAATAGAAAGGAATTCCTTTTCTGTTATTCGCTCATTTCATAAACGATGAGAGTCAACATACCTTAGGCCAGAACCAGGCAACTGCGGTAACTATGAAAGGTAACGCAGGCCATTTTCTGACTACACATGCAGCTATATGCTCGTAAGACACACTCGTTTCTCATTAAAATTAGAAGGAACACTAATAATCAGAATTACAGAGGAATTTACGTAAATAACATGAGAAATCGTGCGTAAGCTAACGTCATAGTTCAACGTACAACATAATTGTCCAATTGTTAAAATATCATACTGCCATCCCAAACATCTGCGCCATTCGCTCCCTAGTCATGTCTCACAGAATTTTAGTTCTGATAAATTAAGAACTCATATTTCCTCTTATTTTGATTTAGGAGAGTGATTTAGACGTATTATCTACCCTCGTGAATTATCAACACTTCTCTAATTTCATGCCTGTGACAGTATATGCAGTTCACAAAGCCAAGTGTTACGAAGGTGTTACTCAATTGGAATGTGCATAAACACGATAAATACACTAAAAAACCATTTCGTTTCTTGTACGAGGATCCCAGGTTTTTAATTTAAAATTATACGAGTTTTTCATAATTTTGTAATGTAATCAAGGAAATATTCTTCATTGTTCTCACTTACGCATAACGTATTTAATTTCCTGTGCGTCACCGGAAAATTCTTCACGGAGCAGGAGCCAAAGAAAACGCGGCTTCTGTCAACCATCTACTATATTTCAGCTATGAATAACGCATGCCCGACTTTTTTTGGAGGAACAAACGCCGAATTCGGGACGCTCTGTTTGGCAAACTACAAATTTAGGATCCTCCTGCTGCTTATAATGCAGTGCAATAAATTAACAAGACCTCTAGAACCTAAAAACCCGCCTCGTCGAGGAAACCACCGAGCAGCTTTGTCGTTTTGGTCTGGAGGACCCACTCACAACTGCATTCAACTTGGCTCAAAATTTGAGCAATAAAATGCGTTGGCCTGTGGTATCAAAGGACCAATGGTAAAAATAAATACGAGGGTCTCTCTCTACGTAAAATTGAAAAACTGACCGCCAGAAAAAACCTGGAGGCGGGCCGCAGCCGAGGTGGGTAGAAGTGAAGCTCGGCTGGCGGTAATGCAGCTATGCAGGATCTGCGCAGCCTTCAACACAAAAGGTCTCGACATCTTTTAGATGAATTCAAGGATCAGTGTCTGGAACCCATCAAAAGGTGAGCAATCTGAAATGTTGGGCATGAAGAAAAATCAATTCACCTGAACTGGTTAAGTTTAAATACGGTCAGCGCAGGTTTAAAAATTAACTGGGATCCGATGCATCGCCCTCTTTCGATGGGAAAAAATCAACCTCTATATGAGCTTCAAGAATGCAGCATCAAAATGTAGCGTCGGTAAAACCTCTAACTGGTTTAAAATTAAGACAAACAATGATTTGATTTGTGAACATCAAATTCCATTACCTCAAATACCATACCGTTTGTTCTCAATTCAATCCTTATTTAGCATTCGAGTAAATACTCATTACCAACGTATCAGTTGGTATAAAATTTTTAGTTACAATTGAAATTCAATCTAAATAAGAACAACATTAGACAAAATTCAAATAACTTTGCCTACGTAATGGGTATTGAACTGATATTGCAAACGTGCGGCCCATAGGGCTACACTCAAAACTTAGGACCGCGTATAGCATTAGCCAACGGCTGAAAGCGAAACTTGTACGACAGAATTTCAATAACAATAGCATCTAGGCAAGCGTGTAAATCTGGACATAGCATGAACATTGACGTCCGTGGCAAATTAAGGATTGGCATAAAATAAAAGTCCTTCCAACCATGCACAGCAGCGTTTGTAGGGCACCATAAATAACACGCTAACAGAACATGCTGCAGTCTCCGATGCCCGTATAGAATGGAGCGGCGAGGGATGCGCAAGGCTGGTCATGTCCGAACATTGCTTTATAAGGTAACATTGCGCTATGGAACGGAAGTGGGTCAAATGGGATATTAAACGTGCATCTTTCAAATGATATCCTTAAATAGCAACAAAAAGAAACTTGTACTAGGACATAACATGATTTATTTCAAGATGCAATGTGCACAAATGTAGGAGAAGTATTTTCGGTTATATTTTTGCTGACGTTCGCTTGCACGGTGCCAGGATGACTTGCCTAAAAGAAAATAAACAAAAAGTACAGAACTACGGAGTACAGATCTGTCGCTACATCCTTTTAATTAAAACCCAGTCCTTTACCTAGTACGTCGTTAATTTTACCGTACTTTGCCAGCGTTATCTATGAATACCTCGCATATTCCACCAAAGTATGCGGACGAGAACAAACAATGCCTGTGCATTACGCAGAAAGAGCTCTAGGCACCATTCTGCAGAAAAGTTTAATGCCGGGATTCAGAAGTGAACGATCATGACTAAACCACATTTATAGCTGGGTGCAGTAAATTAAAATCTGAGCTTCTGACGCTAAATATTATAAAACTTAACGTGTTTTCATTTTACAAACAGTTTTTTGATGTTCACCCAATGGCGTATCCTACACCGAATTTTTTTTATCGCAATCTGAAGTTGAGAAGAAAATTACGGAAATATTCCCACACAGTTAAACGACAATCGTTTAGCATTTTCAAATTAGCAAAATAAATCCACCATTTATTGAAATTTTCGCGAGTTGTTTATACGAGATGTCGCGAAATAACTCGACTGTGCTAGAAATACAGTTCTAAGTATTGTTACCTCCAAACATGAGACAACACGCCGGCTGAAATCCTTACAGCAAACCCAAAAGCGGGCATCTGCAGTGAAAAGCATCAATTATGGAAGCGGTCACACGTTTCACGCATTACAATTTCAGTTGAAAATTTATAGTTAACTGCTGGGAACCTCAAGAACGCGGTCGTTAGCGCGCTGACGGGAGTTGGGCGGGAAATATGCAATTTGCATAGGTGCTGCGAAGTTGGTCCAGCATGGATGCTTTGTTGCTCAGCCTACCATCCCTCCACAATGCCCAACTGACCAGGCTGCATAGCGCGGCATCAAAGGGGCCGAACAGCCTATGTGCACCCAGTCGCTTTCAATGGTCAGTCGCTCAATGCAGGACAGAAAGCAGGCCGCTTCGAGCTTTTTCAGACCTTTTTAATAAAACGGCCACCTAGTCTGTGTTAGAGTAGATTTTTTAGAGCTGGACTCCGGTGAATATTGTTAAGTGACCGGTGTGGAGGCAGCTGGGCTACACATGGGAGAACTGGTCAAGCACCACGAGATGCTCTGCACCCTGTCCCACTGCCTGGTCTCTGGCTAGAGTAACAGTGCTTGTTTGATGTAGCGCCTTGAAAAAATTGGAAAACCAGGTTTCTGCAACGAGATACCTAGCTGTCAACGGTCAAATTCGGTTTAAAATATTAATTGTACAAAAAGTTAACGGTGTGGTGGAACTCCGGTTGAACAGCTGAATACATATTCTTTGCTTTATGCCTTTTAAAATGATATACACACATGAATTGGTATAGTGGTAAAAAATCTTTTGAGCAATTCAAGATTTGTCATTCAGGCGATAGGTTCAAATCAAACATGTTTATGACCTTTTCACAAAGAACGAGACTTATCAATGAATGTCGAATGCCGCGAGAGTAGCAATTTTGTAATCTGAAGTTAAAAGTACAAAATGCAGATTGAATGATCGAAAATTTCATGCATTTGCCTCGTTACTGCACTAAAAGCACACAAAGTTCACAATAAACATTCCAAAACTATATTTTATTATTAAATTAGGTTGGAGCACTCTTGCCAGTTTTAAAATAAAAATGATAGGAAAGATAGTTGATTTACAGATCATTTTAATGCGTGAATCATTTTCGGCTGAAAGCTCAAGCCATTATCAACACGTGTAAAAGCGAATTGAAATACAGAAAACATGACATGGCTAAAAGACAAAAAGAATACTTCATAATAATATATTTTATTATTCATTAACCCGTAAATGAAGCTCAGCATTCCTACTTGAGATAGGCTCAGTTCGTGCAAGTTCTCACTCAAAAGCTGAAAAATGAATTAAAACAAATACATTCCTAAAAACATGTCTGATTTCTATGAAAGTTTGTGTGCGGAATAAATTTATTTTTCAGGGATTCAGTAATATAATAAATCAGTAATGTAAGAGACTTGGAGAAGTCAGCGTTATGAAAATTATAAAAAAAGATATGATAAAAAATGATTAAGGGTGGTCAAAAATTACAGCAAAATGAAAACGTAACAAATGATATCGAAAGCGATAGTAAATGAACTAGAGTACGAGTGTGATGTCCCAATAATAAATTTTTGGAGTTTAAAAAAATATTTCGAAAGTGCATTTACACAACCGACCATCGTCTTGTCGAGACTATTTAAACATAAAGCTCTCAATGAACTTTCAGATCGTGATTTGTAGGTTTTCAGTTGGAAATTAGAATTGGAGCCTCTGCAAACTGGCCAGGTCATTGGAACTCACGAGGAGGAAGGTGCGGGCTGCGAAATCTATTGAAGAGATGCATTCATGAATGGCAATGAGCGAGCAACGTCAGCTCCGTCTCCAGAACACGCTGGGAAATCACTGTAAAAGTTTGTAAGGAAATTGAGTTCTGTAAACATGAATATAAGAATTGTTGAAATTATTAGGATAAGATGAGCCCAAAATCAAATGACTGCTATGGGAAATAAAAACATTCACGTAAAGTGTAAATGAGCGTTCAAAGTTTTGGGAGCAGTAACTTCCTTGAAAACGGCTACGAGAACCAAATTGTCAAAGAGATTAGAGTTTCGATGTTAGTTCTACTCCCAAACCACAATAAAGTCGTTCCAAAGAGAGGATGGAGGAAGCATCATTAAGTATGGAGTGAAGCGAACGCGGAATCCATGCTCAAGGTGCACAAAAACAGTAAGTTGAGAAGGAAGTTTATGAAACAAGATAAAAGTGAAGAAGAAAGTAATAGGTGCTGAAAAACAAGATAGCAGTGAACCGAATACAGATGGTCCATAACAAAACAAAAAAGCCTATTCTATTTCAACAAAAGGAAGGCCTGCCTCACCTTTATCTCAGGACCTCACATCTTTCCCCTGGGCGTGCTAATTCCCATAGATACACTAGTTGTATCCCACTCAGGGGAATCGTCTGGGAATTCCACCATTTATTTGATACGAAACATGTCACACCACAGCATTTGACCGTGGCCATTTAAAATTTCTATGAAAGCAGCAACGTTCAATCGAAGTTCAGAATTTTTTTAGTTTTCCAGGGGCCAAGAAACACCTTTCTACAGTAACGCACACATCGGCCAGCTGAATCCTTACAAAGTGAAATAGTTCGAGCGTTGCACAGATCCAATAGAATTCACAAACTAAGATTAAAAATTCGTATCCCATCAGCGACCTTTAATATTACCCCGGTAGCTGGCGAATTACCCAAACGGATAAAAATTTGCATCCTCTCCACAGAGACTCCTAGAGGAAAAGGGAATAGTTTTCTTCAGCAATTCCATCATGGGTATAAATTATGCATGCAGATGCGCATCGATCTTTTGCAATAGTTGCCTATTGGAAAAGGAGTGCGAGAGAGAGAGCATGGGTTGCCCAATGGTCGAGCAGAGTCGCATGTAAATGTTCACGCTGCAGGCCGCACAGAGACGAGCGTCTTTTGTTGCGCGCCTATACAGACTCGCAACAAAATATGCAGGAATTGGTCAAGTTTGTTCAAAAATATGCTCGAATTTGGAAGATGGGCTGCCGTAATGACCTGGAATCATAGGCAGGTGCAAACTGGATTCACCATAAATGCAGATGCAGCTACTCAAAATGCGGGAATGGGTTTCCAGCGTTAAAGGAAGGGAAATTTTGGAATGGTCGGAATGTCGGGCGGAAGAATTAGTGAATTAGGATGTGATCGCATTTAAAACTTGGCATTTGGTCCTGACATTTTTAAGGGCATGAACCCTCTTTAAAACCAGAAATTCTTCTGAACTTTTCATTCGTATCGGTGTATTCCTTTTGCACACATATGAGCGATAATTCTGTGGGAGCTTTTTAATAGTCCCGCCATTCTGCTTGTTCATGAAAGAGTCTACGCTCGGATTGATACTTTTAAATATTTGCATCAGAATCTCACTCAAAACAGAAGTTCTCACATCTGTGTAGAAACCAAAAAATATAAATTCTGCTCAGTTTCCGAACGCTTTTTGTAATGAATCAAGAAATAAATGTTCAATATGGAAAAGAATGTCACGTTGAAAAAAAATAACCTAAGGTACTCGTATTGACAAATAAATCATTGTTAAGCAATAAGGCGCAATTTTCAACATTTAAAGAATGCTGGGTTTGAAGTCGGAAGGTGGAGCCCATTAAATTATTAAGAATTTCCTTGTAAATTACAGTTATTGTCGAGGACCTGAGGCACGTAAACATCGAAAGAAATGCTGAAATAGTGCGCATGAATTATTTCAAAATTCGAATGGTTCAAAATAAAAATTAGATTACATAACTAGTTGAAGCCTTACTAACCACAACGAAGGTATTTTTGGAACACCTTTTTAAAAAAAGGAGGAAGGAGGTAGGTACCATTTATCCAG
The DNA here is from genome assembly GCA_030386875.1 of Morinoia aosen. Taxonomy (NCBI): domain Eukaryota; kingdom Metazoa; phylum Arthropoda; class Malacostraca; order Amphipoda; family Talitridae; genus Morinoia; species Morinoia aosen. The sequence continues at coordinate 32,706,605 of CM059567.1, read as the reverse complement.
GAATTCTGGGAACGAAGAATCCATGCACAAGGTGTGTTCCCTTTCAAAATTGTCTCCGCATAGAACCAGTTAAAAAAAAAGTATTTGAAATAGATAAAATTTGAAATACGAAGTCAAAGGTGCAGAAAAATGAAAAACAGTGAACTGAAAAACATGGTCCTAACAAATTTTTTATTTTTTCATTCATTTCATTCATTTTTTTTCATTCATTTCAACATTATTCATTTTAACATAAGAAACCCAAAATTTATCTCGGGACCTTACTTCTTTCTTCTGGGAGTGCTAATTCGCATAGAAACAACAGCTGTATCCCCCAGAGGGAATTTCACAGCAAAACACCCGATCAATTCCGATTAATAAAATAAATATCAAAAATAAGTTTCAAGTGCATATCATACCAAAGTATTTTTTGGCAAAGTAACATTGTAAATTCCATTGCTTTGGGCGAGAAGTAGTAAGCAAAGCACCATTAAAACTTCAAATGCAGATTCAATCAAATGTCAGGTCGGAGGGGACAGATAAGCAGAGGTACATTTACATTGAAAATCAACTCTGTTTATCACTAGTCGTTGGGTGTCCATGGGGATCAAGATCAGATCACCAGCACTATCATCATGTTTTATAAAATCGAAATCATTATAGTAAACAAGGGATTTCCACGATCATCTTCAAATTATTTCAATAGGATCGGCATACGTGTTGTTTTGTCGTTCACTCATGATACATATTTCTGGAATTCAATGATTATAAAATTGCAAGTGGCTTCAGGAACTATGAAAGGAAACTAAGCCAGCTCTCTAAAAGCATAATGTGAGTACACTGCATGTATTCACCAGAGTACATGCAACTCCATTGGTGATAACTAGTGAAGATGAGTAAAAATTACGAGAATGGTAACTCTCATTCAATGAACCTGCACATCACTCCCTCACTTCTTCCTTTTGTTCAAAATATGAAACAAGCATTTTATCTACACGATTGTAGTAATGGAGTGATTAAGCAGATATTTTACACGAGGAATCCTCACCCGGAATAATGAATTTTGGTCAAGCAGTTCGTATACTCGTGATTTGGGGCACTCCATTTTTGAAAGGCAAGCTTTGGAGCGTTCCAGGATATTATCAAACGCAAAGGATATGATATAGCTCATAATTCTGGTATTTAAGCACATTTCGAGAGTGTAATAACACAGTTAAAGGATATATTGAGTAAATTTACTAATGTCTATGGTCGGTCGACCTCTCTATTTCTCTAAAAGTTATTGAAATATCGAACAAAAAAATGTCTCCATCTGATGCTATACGTATAATTATCATTTAATATTAATTCAGTTGATCTTTTTCTTCATAAAATTAAACTTCGAGCTCATAATAAACAGAGAAATTAAATCGTATCTACCTTGAAGGTACCAATGAAAAGAAGTCCGCACGGTATCGAGCTGCAGCTCAATAAACTGAGAACACCTCGCTTCAGTGTTTGAAAACATTTCAATGATAGAATGCTCAAGAATACACTTTATAAATACTCAAAACATTGTTGAAAACCCTCACTTGATAATTCCATTTGAAATAGGGAACATATTTTACATGAGTGATGATAAAAAACTCAAGTCTCACCGTACCACTCATTAAATTCAACAATCAATGACTTGAAGTTATGACTACAAGGAATCTAGCTTCATTTCTCATCTGGTGACTTCAAAGCTAATAGGATCAGAGACGAACTTAGCTACGTAGCAGGTGCTCCTCTGCAAACAGATCGCATTGTTTCAAAGCGAGGAAAATGCTTGACGTTCCTTGCGGAAATCAGCGGATCAGATAACGGAGCAGTAATCCTGTTCAGGTCTGTGCTTAAGCAGCCAGGGCGCGCCGTGCGAGGGGACGACCGACTCTCGCGAGGGTAACTCTAAACGCCGAGGAGGGCACGAGAGGGGCACAAAGCGACCCTCGATAGCTCTCTTCTCGAAAGAAATTAGCTTAGTGTTTCCAACATAATATTTTGCCGTGGTGTGTGCACTGCAATCACAGGGTGAGCGTGGAGGTGGGATTCCTTTTCTGTGCAATGGAATCCACTCGGTTCGTGTTATAAAGTGAAATAATTTGGGACTTAGTCGAGGTTCAGGTATTTACTCGAGTGGTGTTGCAGCAGATAGGTACACAACGCTATTCTGCCTCACATACAGAATGGGTCTTGTTTTTACGAAGTTCCATTCCAGTATTGGTAACGTTAGTCGCGTGTCCTATTTTTACCTGTGAATACTTATAATGCTTACAAAATAAAACACATCAACTTTCCTAATGTTCCAACACAAAACCAAAAAGAATCAATACAGATATTGAATCATTGAAAGACTCGCAGATTTTCAATGGTTGCGTTTTATAACACGAACGCACAAAAATTGTGCTGTTACAAAATATGTCATTCCTTAGCGTTTGAAGGCCAGTTTAACAAGAAATGACGATAACTTCAACATCTATCTTTGGAAGCGAAGAAATACTGCTTAATTCAGGACGGCATAACATCATGAATTCTTATAATAGATAGAATTCTCTGTAAAAAAGATCATACTAACTCACTTCACGCCTCAATTAGGAAAACGTTCGTTTCAAGCTGGATTATATTGAATAATACAGTAGAGAATGTCATCCCCTTATTTAAAATTATAAGTTACAAAGAACGGAATACCAGCCGGCCAAACGCCTTGTTTAACTTCACTGACAAATAAAAGCGAGTTCAGGAGCGAAGCAACCTTTAGAGTTACGAGAGACCTCGGCATGTCAAGGGTCCGAAGGAGCGTGAGCGGATAAGGCAAGGGAATGCCTGTAAAAAGTGGCTCGGCTATGGCAGAGCTCAGTCCCAGTCACGAGGGGAAGTCTCTCTCTCGACGAGGGAAACACATTAACGTTGAAACAAGAAGCGATCCCCCAAAGAAAAACACGCAGAAAACATCAGCTCGAACACGGCTTGAGGACTCCTTAGAGACCTGTGCGTGGGTCTCGCTCCAATGCTCCTCGTTCCCGCGCTGCGCTCTCGAGATTTTCATCTGGAGCAGTCGGTCAAGAGTGTGGCCGAGGGAGCTCGTGTTTAGCATTGTAGTAGCTTAGTTTACGAGGGATTTGATGAATTCAAGCTCCAGTGGTGTACTCTTACGTATCGAGTTTGTAATATTACTGATTACTGACAGAGGGTAGAATGGTGGCCAACGTAAGCCGGAAGTGAGGGGCTTTAATTAGGAATAAACTGACATTACTCAAATGTTCTATAAACTTTAAAATCAAGCAAGGGTTTTTAAGGAAATGATGTGCTAAATTATGAAATTTTCCTAGTTCAAGATTTAAAATAATTATGCTCAAGAAAAAACGACATAGGAAGCAAAAAATAACATGAACGAACTGCTCGAAATTATAATACTACTTTCAAGTGATATTTGAACGACTTTTCATTAAAATTCTTGAAACGAGGATTTCTTAAATTACCTGCTTCAAAATGAATCCTAAAAAACTGATATCCAGCTTATGAAGTTTACATTATCAAAAAATCGTATTTTAAAGTAGAAAGGAATCAAAAGAAAAGATTGAAACTTGCACTTCGCAGTAGAAGGCCATTTCTTTGAAAATTTTTACAATTTTTGTCGGCTTTGTACGTAAAACCTTAAATAAATTCATCACATCAGCGTGAATAATTGCCTGTCGTCCATAATTAACGAAATATATCCAAGAAGTTCTGCCACATCCAAAAATGTTACAAGTACACACGAATACGTACTTTTGCCCCGTTTAGATCTGTAAAATTACAATTACAACTAATCATTCGTCAAGTCTAGGATCGAACGTTCATGGGCACATCACGAAGTATAAAATTTCCCCACGAGCCAAAACGCGACACAACAGCCGTGGTTCGCAGGTACGAGCGCCTCACACAACGCTGCTCGCTAAAACGCGGTGTGAGTGTCGTCGGTCTCGCTGGGGTCGCTCGCAGGCTGTGCTCAGGGGAGAGTTCAACCCTCGGAAGAGCTAAACTTAGATAGCACCGCGCCGCTCAGGAGGCACTAAAACACGCGTCGCACAGCCCTAACCACACCAAAAGGATAACTCTTCTTCTCAAATCGAACTGAGTATAAATGATTCGATTTTAAAAGTTTTACTGTCGTGAAAGTACCTACGGTTACATTGAGCTAGAAAGAAGTTAAACGTAGAAAAAATTATTCTGTATGTTTGGTACAAATGCTTTTCGTGCCCACAAGTTTCGAAAGGTTTAAATATAACTTGTCATTCCCCAACCTACAATTCTCATTGTCCTTCATTCTTGAAACGTTTTAATTGTAAATTTAGTTATGAACTTACTTATATCACCGATTACTGGTTTTGTTGAGTAAAATTTGTCTGAGAATCGATTGAGCTCTGGTCGCAAACTAGGTCGCAACCCGTGAATTGGCACGTTATGGAATTGGCTAGCAGTAGTTCAATGTGATTAAACCTCGCGAGGCCGTTGTTAATTTTTAAGCATTGAAAGCAACGATGAAATACATATACTTCAGAGCACGAACCTTCGTGTTTAGCACGGATTTGTTACAATGTTGCACAGCTCATTGGAACCCCACACACCTATCGAATAGCAAAGAGATGACACAAATTGATGACGTGCATGGTTCGTGAGACTTGCACCAGCACAAGTAGAATATCACAATAAGTGGTTTAACTCTGGCCTGAAAAAATATTCAATAAAATCACACTTGCTCAAAAATTTTACAACTGTACCGACTGAATTTCAAAGCTTGGCTTTCACTTGGATTTTGATTTTTTAATCTATTAATAATCTATGTTTTCTATTACGAGATTGGCAAAAAAATTGCAGTGTTCAGTAATTTTAGCTCCAGACTTTCTAAAATTTTTCAAATTAGTTTCACCAACTGCTAGGCAGCAATAAATAATTTAAGGGGTCAACGTTGTAAGGGACATGAAACATTAAAATACGGGATCAACCAACAGATGGACAGCCACTGTGCACACAGAGCTCACAGAGCAGAGTCTCTGACACAATATACAGGAACACAAACACCAGCAACAAACAATCCACACAAACAGCATCAACAGCAACAAGCAAGTCATACAAACACCATCAACAGCGACAAGCAAGTCATACAAACACCATCAACAGCGACAAGCAAGTCACACAAACACCATCAACAGCAACAAACAAGCCACACAAACAACAACAACAACAACAAACAAGCCACACAAACAACAACAACAAACAAGCCACACAAACAGCAGCAACAAACAAGCCACACAAACAACAGCAACAAACAAGCCACACAAACAACAGCAACAAACAAGCCACACAAACAACACCAACAAACAAGCCACACAAACAACAACAACAAACAAGCCACACAAACAGCAGCAACAAACAAGCCACACAAACAACAGCAACAAACAAGCCACACAAACAGCAGCAGCAAACAAGCCACACAAACAACAGCAACAAACAAGCCACACAAACAACAGCAACAAACAAGCCACACAAACAACAACAAACAAGCCACACAAACAGCAGCAACAAACAAGCCACACAAACAACAGCAGCAAAAAACAAGCCACACAAACAACAGCAGCAACAAACAAGCCACACAAACAACAGCAGCAACAAACAAGCCACACAAACAACAACAACAACAAACAAGCCACACAAACAACAACAACAAACAAGCCACACAAACAGCAGCAACAAACAAGCCACACAAACAACAGCAACAAACAAGCCACACAAACAACAGCAACAAACAAACCACACAAACAACAGCAACAAACAAGCCACACAAACAACAGCAACAAACAAGCCACACAAACAACAACAACAAACAAGCCACACAAACAACAGCAACAAACAAGCCACACAAACAACAGCAACAAACAAGCCACACAAACAGCAGCAACAAACAAGCCACACAAACAACAGCAACAAACAAGCCACACAAACAACAGCAACAAACAAGCCACACAAACAGCAGGAACAAACAAGCCACACAAACAACACCAACAGCACCAAGAGGACAGCGGGACGACTGCCAGGGCACAGCGCGGCCTCTGACCTCGCGGCCCGTCGTGTCACCGCCTGCTGCAGGTGGTGCTGCCTGCAGGTGGTGGTGCTGCCTGGTGCTGCACCGCCTGCAGGTGGTGGTGCTACCTGCTGCTGCACCGCCTGCAGGCTGCAGCACTACTCGTGTACCTGCAATCACCGCGCTGCATCTGCTATCGTTAAGGAGCTTTTTTTCAAAACGGTTTCCAAGTGACGGATTCACGCATTCCACATAAATTAGAGTTATCCGCGAGAAGTGAACTTCTACAGGCTATTTTATGTAGTCGTCTAAGTTTTCAGGGTTATGCGTTTTCTGGTTTTTGTCATTCAGGATCATACTCATTTTATGAAGATAATTAACGTTGAGATTAGCCGCCCAGTTCGTTCACTTCCTCCTGCACGAACGGTCACTTCATTGCAACTAGTACACTCATTTGACGCGCATCCGACGGCACTCTCGAGGGTGAACTTAAACTTAAACTTCAACTCCAACTCCAACTCTTCCCGGTCTTTTGTGTTGCTTTTTATGGTGTTGGTTGAATTTTTGCGTTCAGTGAGTAGGGCTAACACGCTTTTGTATTCGTTTGCGGAAAAATGATTTCAATAAGAAGTCTTGTAAGTAACACGAGCACTGTACTTGCTTAGTACCATATTACGAAATGTAAAATTAAAGTCGATGATGGAAACATCAGTTGTGTGTAGCCTCCTGAACACATCGACTTTGTGAATCTCAACGGGAGAAAATCAGTCTCAATTGTGCCTTTATTTTTAACTTGTATCAAGAACTTGCAAGCTGAATCACTGTGAATTGTTTTTATCCGCATAGGTTGAGGTTAGCACAATATGATGTGTCGTCGGAATTGATGGTGATTTATTTCAGATGACATTTCCTGAACGTAAATTCAGCAACCACTTCATTGGTTATTCAATACATCAGCTGCGGTTGGTTAAACTGGAATTCAACATTCAACTCATACAATACAATTTTAATTTTAAACATTTAAATTATATCAAGATTAATTGGGACGTGTATTCTTTGATTTACATAAACTACGCATAAAAAATGTATCTTGTAACCACCGTTGGGTCATTCGCATTGTGGAAATCCGTTCAGTGACTCCCGATAGGTCACCAAACAGTCAAAGGATTGAATTAAGTGCAGCATATTTTGCATTTACACAAGCGCTCGCACGCTTTTTGCGGTCAGTGTTCCCTTTCGTTACAAAGTGAGCGGCGTCAATTTAGAAGCACGCAAGCAACATCTTTCACTTAGTCAATTGCAATGACAACGCCGGTCGCGCTCAGTCAGAGCTGAGGTTCACGTCGTGGTTGCTCACTCGAGCCGTGCATCACAGCACCAGGTTAGGAATGCCGCTTTATTCTGAGGTAAAAATAAGAGCGTGCGAAGGTCATAGGGCGACACTTTACTGATACTTGCAGACAAGTTCACGCTGGGATGGCGAAGCAGGAAAACAGCGAAGAAAAGAGCTGAGGTGCGTAAATGAGTGTTACGAGGAAAGAAGAGTGTTTTAAGGGAATGCATCGTAAGCAGAAAGGGGTAACTTCAAATTTGGCTGATAATTTCAATTATTGGTCTTGAAAGATAAACATCTGCACGATCATAGGTTCATGTACTCATCAACATATGTGTCCATTTCCTTGGAAAATAATATGTACATTATGTTATATAATGATCGATCAACGAGCTACATGCACATTATCTTACGTGAATCTCAAAGGGGGAAATCCGTTTCAATTATTTCGTTATTTTTAAGTTGTAACAAGAATCACGTTGAATCACTGCGACTTATTTTTATCCGCCTAGATTGAGGTTAGCATAATATGATGTGTAATTCTAAAAGACACAGTGCGGTTTATCATTTAATACGTTTTCAATGTCTATAGTAACATGCCAGGGCATCTTCTAGGGAGCACGATGAATTTCTACAATGAATAATTTTTCTTATTGAGCACATAACAGACGAACTAAATTTACCCCACACATTTCATTCAATATAACATTCAGTGTAGCACGAAAATGCAAAATCTCCCGGCTGCTATGGATACGAAATTCGTTTTTTTTTATAAACTAGAGTAACCACGTCAGCAATACAGCCAAATGAAGCTATAGTTCACGCAGAAGGAGACTGCACACACAAAAACGAACGGTACGTAAAGAAGTGCACAGCACGGAGAGAAAAATATGGCGCACGGAAAGAAGGTACAGTTCGTGCAGAAAAGTACTCAACGTACAAAAGGCTACGGTACACACAGAATAGTACGGAACCCATAACAGAGCACGGTGCGAACGCATGAGAACGGTGCACTCAACAGAGTACAATACCCAGAGAAGGATACCCAGTCTAACTTTTTCACCGAATGCATGTTTTTCGCCGCCCAAGCGATTTAATTACTTGGGCGGCGAAAAACATGCATGTAGGCAGCAAAAAGTTAGACTGGGTACAGTAGAGAAGCTCGCGCAGCTCAGCACGGCGGCACCAGCAAAAACGCAAACGATCGCACGATATTGTTCTTGGAAAGGTCAGATAAAGGCTAGGGTTGGCCGGCGCCATTTATTGTGCCGGAAATGACCTTCAATGTGACACCTTCCGCAGCCACGCACTGTTCACGAAACCGACCAGCAAGATTGCGTGCGATGGTAAGTCACAAGCGTCGCTAGATGGAGGGCCGGAAATCAGCCGTCGACAGGACAAGGGAGAACTTCGAGACCAAAACGCTCTTTCCTAGCACTCCGGTTGATGGTGCATAAGAACAGCTCTTGTGACCTTCAAACTACTCAGATAACGCCGTAGGAAATATCATAGCACAATATCCTAGGCAAGGTACGTACAACAAGTTGCTAACTTTATATTCATACGTTCTAATGCATCAGTGCTCTACGACTTAAGTTCGTTCCGCTGACAAAGAGTACAAATTTCTGTTTTTTTTTGTTCGAGAAAATCGTCAACTGCATAGTAAACGTAATTAAATCTTGCCGGCGTACACAGAGTTGAGTTGTTCCATGAGTAAAGTGGAATAAGTCAAATTGCTTAAAATGAATTACTAAAACACATTTCTTTAAAATGAATTACTTCGCATGATTAGTAAACTCAGATTATTATCAGTGCAGTTACTCTGAATTTACCTCAACGATAGGTCACAACCTAAAGTTTCAAGTAAAAAATGCCACATTTTGAAATTTTAACATCAAAAATACAAAAATTTATTTACTCAGGCAGTGCAACGAGATAAAAGCATTACTGTTCAACCTGTTTTGGAGGGTACAAGGTGTGGGCTGTCCATCATGCGTTGCGCGTTTCTCCCCACAAATCATGGAGCAGGACCTTCTCAAATATAAGGTTCAAAGTCCAGTTAGTTATTTTGAGTCGCTCTTCTACCAGGGTCGTCACCCAACGCAGGCAAACTTGGCCCACTTTGCGTAAGGGAAGGAAATTTCACGTTAGTCGTCGATTTAATATCCGCCAGACATCCCATTGTGAATTTGTCTCACTTCTGGAGTCCAGCCCCATGATAAAGAAGCTCACTATGCGACAGGAGGCAGCTGTGTTGCTACGACGGTGCCTTTCTCCAACAGTTTCTTACGTGAGTGGTTGAGCGCTGGAAGGACAACTTCGGGGTTTATTTTTAAAATTTAAGTTGAGTTCCCGTCACTGGAAATTCAAACGACTTGCACAATGAATGACGTTCATTATCATTTGATGTAATGCATTATTTTTTAAAAAACCTCTGCTATTGGTACCGTTACATAAATCGTAATTTATTAGAAATAAGGTTTTTATGAATATGTTTCGTATATTAAACTCCAACATCTTTCACAAGATGCGATTTGCTACTCTGTGAGGTAAGTTACAACCGTATTGGCTGGCGAGTTAAATAGCTCTTTTTAACAGATTTGTCTGATCATTTATATTTAAAAAATGAAAAACATGACACTTCAATGTATGATTTGCAATAGGGAAGAAGTTCTCGTCTACAATCATTCTGAACTCAACGAGCAAAGCTCTAACATGGACATATTAGTCGAGAGCATAGCCCTGAAAGCTCTCACTACGACAATCCCTGACAGGTCATTCCTCGGATGCAGCATTCGAGATATAAAGCACTGCCGAAGCTCATTTTGTCTTCACTAGGCTGTTGCAGCAGCCCTTTACAGTTCATGTAACAGGCATGAGAGTAACCAAAAGCTGAAAGGAGATTGAAAAGGAACATAAACTGAGATTTGCATTTCAGATCTCTCGTGGTATTTAAATTTCCTATCATCAAAGTAGCAACTTCTTCTTTCACGATCAAATACAATTCAAGTGAGTGCAAAATTATATTTATTAAAATAAAATTACTGCACCACATCTAGCCGTACACTTAAAATCTTTCTATTTGTTTCATGTAAGTGTGTTACTGCATGGATCAATTGTCGTGGACAGTATAGGATTTTCCGCCCACATCTAAATAGAGTATTTTAAACTTTTTAGTCCATACTAAAATGAAACTCACTTAAAACACACGCTTTAGGTAACATTAAAGTTAAACAGTAGCTCTTTCGAAAGCAGCACGCAAGAATTTTGGGGCAGAAGTCACCAGGTGAAATTCCTGAGGAGTTCCAAGTAGATCTTGCGTCATTCTGACCGCCTGACACGGTTGTCCATTTATTGTGTCGTGGAGTACCAACAGACCCGAGACCGCATAATCAAAGCAATCGCAACCCATTACTGTATAAGGAAGGTAGAAGCTCTTCTCTCTGAACGAAACTTTCCTCCTTTTTGACTGGCGTCACGGGTTGGGAGGAAAATACCAGGTGACAAAACAGTGTGATTCATGTCTGAGAAACCGATCTGAGTGAAATTATTCTAGAGTTGCATGAGGTCTTATGATGTCACGCGTTTGGTGTCACAAACGATCGCAAGCACCGCCACAGAAAACCTATGATCATCTGAAACAGGCTCACCTTTCTATCAATTACCCATCGGATTCACTCGTGGCGTATGCCATGAGTAGGGGAATTTGCAAGGAGTAAGTGTTAATGTTTATAGGAATTAGTGTTAATGTATGCACATCTGCTCATATTTTACATGGTATTTATAAAGTTATTGTATTGTATCGTATTGTTTTCGCCGCATTTCTACATAGCCCCAAAAAAACATTTCCTATCACATAATAGCCATGAATTTGACTTCGGTTGAGGCTGGATGGTTAATTATATATTTCAGATGCCTCAACGTAATTTAAACAATCATGCTTCATATCGATTGTAACTGACGCTAATGAAATATAATTTTTCTATATTAATGTAATTTACTCGTAGAAAAGTTCACTGCTAACCTACACTGATACACGCTTGTATGATATTTAGGTTATATAAATATGCAATATACATTCCCTTCTATTTTGGACATAGTGCTAAGGAATAGCGCCAGAAGGCACGCGTACACAGACACATGGAAGAATAAATAATCTTGATCATTCTTTATTGGGATGAAGATATACTCACTATTTTAGACCATTAATAGCAATGCACTCGGTACTACGTGGAGATCTCCTGAAATGTCGTCGTTCTTCTATTTTTTAGATAATAAATGATAATGTAGCTTTATACTTCGAATAAATTTACTGAGATCAAGACATACTCCCTTTTATTACACTTACACTCACTATTTTAGCACTATTAATGACAATGTGCTGAAATGTAGACATGTCATCTGTCATCAAATGACGCAGCTCTATAACGCGTGGATATTTACAGAAATGAATACAGCCTCACTATTAATTAACCAGGTATGACAATGCAGTAAAATACAGATGTACTCCCTATTATCAAATACCAAATGAAAATGCGGCTTTATTATGCCGTACCACGTGGGTAGCTATGACGGTGCCGCAGCCCGGTCGCAGTGAGGTTAAAGTGCGGTACTCGGCCGGAGTTCCGACCAACGTACATCGTCGTTACGGTACAGTCGGCCACCTGAGTTCTTCCAGCTGATTTGGCTATTCTCCGGGCTGTTTATTTTCTGACCAGACTTCTTCAGATTGAAGTTCTTTCGGATATTTGGGGAATTTTGGCAAAAAGCAGCACGTAGCGTAGTCGAGTTGACTGAAGAGCTTACGTTGCCAATTATTCCGCTGCGACGACAGGCATGCGTTAAAAATCCGGCCCCTGCTGCATTGTACGGTGTCGCTGTCTCATCTTTTTTTCGTAGGATTAGCTTTAAATTTCATTAACGGATTACAACACGAGGAAGTTCTTACTGGTGCACCCAATTAAAGTTTTATAAAAAATACTTGTTCCGCCAACCACAAGTTTACCAAGGCTTTTAATACCTTCATAGGTGGCAAAAATAAATTTAAACGTCAAGTTTGTGATGTCATGCTATACAACGATAAGTAACCGCTATTGAAATTAAGATGGTCATCATTTGCGCAAGCCCAAAATCTCTGACATCAACATGCTCTAAATCCATGGAAATTAATCAGGGTGGAATTGAGACCGCAAATTGTGACCACCGAACAAAATCAAACACTTTTTTGTAGCTTACCATAAGCCATCTCTCCAGAAAAAAAGAATAATCCCTAAAGAAAACAGAGCTATGATGACTTGAATATGTAAGGACCTACCGTCATACCTATAAGACGCTAGGAATAATTTGTAACATTTATACATCCAAAATGTTTCGTCAAATAGGTGACCTAGCATATCATGAGTGTTTGTTTACGTAGCCTTTTTGAGGAAAAAATAAATCGGTCTTTGTACGGAAAAATGGTAAGGAATTGAGTTAAGAGTAACTTAATATTTTAGAATGGTATGTAGAGGTTCCTAGATCGCATCGAAAGACAATTAGCATTACGACACTGCACATCCAAGAGGCTTATGTGCGGGTCAGATCGTATCCTCTGTTGACCGCATGGAGTGCTTTATTGTGACCAAAATAACAATGCCCTGCCAAGCAGTAAATAAATACATCCGCAAGTTCTGCACCCGAGAAGATCAGGGCTGAGCGAATGGGATTTTGTGTATTGGCATTGCAGAAGATGCATGACAGTGTTAAATTATTCCAGTCTTTCTGATAACTTCGTTGTTCATGCCAGCGCAGAAATAGATGGCCGTCACAAATTTGCTGCGCAATACGTCACGGCCAGACGAACATTAATCACTCGGTATCAATTGCCCAACCACGCAGGCTGGTACGGAACAAACCGTTTCACAAAACCTACAGCTCCAAATAACGCATAAACCTTGAAAGCTTTATGGCTAAATTCCGGTTGATTATCTCCTAAATGATATAGACAAAAACAGGTAGCCGACAAGCATGCAATTATAGTGGGAAATCCGGTAAATCTTTAGTGATTTTATAAATGCACTGTTCAGAGTTTGAATAACTGTTCCGGCAAAAGGTTGTCGTCACAGTAAGACGCTGCATTCGAGTTCCAAATGATCTCCTCTAAAATGACACCACGAGGACGTCAAATTTTAGAATCGGTGAGAACAGCCCGCATGATGAAAAAAACTCAAAAAATCGAGTTCCTTGTAGAAATAAAAAAGTGATGCTATTATGAGAAAAACAAACTTGACAAAAAAGTGCTTGTGCATATCAAATTGTGGGCTACACCCGAAACTGACCGCCACACAATCGAAAGATGGACTGGAGCTTAAAAAAAGAGGACAAATCTACGACAGACAACTGAAACATAGGTTACTCATATCTTTGCGATACTTCCTGAAAAAGTTGACCGAGGAGGTCAGGTATTCTACCTCTTAAATGAGTTCTAAGTCCCTATGATATGGCGGAGAAATCTAATTCGTATTACGAGTTTATAAAGACAACGTTTTATTCAGCCGGTGGTTCTAAGAAGTTTTAATTGTAATCTAGGCAATCTCTGGACCTCAATCACATGAACACTTAAAGATATCTATCGATGAGATTACAAGTTCTACTTGTTAAAATTTTGATTTGGTAATAGCTCAGTTAAATTGCACATTAGTTATGCGTTTCCGACAATGGAGAACGCAACAGTTAAACTAACAACCTTTAGCCTAATGAAAGAAAATATTGTAACTGATATGAGTTAGGATCAAATCGTAAGCAGCAGAGAAGCATTTGAGAGAAACACTCGGGAAACACATGGAAGCAATAAATTTACCCACCGAATTTACACCAAATTGACATTTGTTGACAAAACTAACACAGGGTTAAAATTTGCAAATAAATACCAGGCACCGAGAAAATTACTGGTGCTCTAAAATATTATTCAAAACAATATAAGCAATCTAGGAAACTGTTCAAATACTCTAAGAAAAACCATTTAATTACTGAAATACACGATCGTTCAAAACAACTTAAAGCTGATAAAACCAAAACTAATTCGACCTGATAATTAGCGCATGCCAACAGTATCTCGGTGGGCAGAAATAAGCAAACATAAAACAAAGAAGACCCGACACGAGAGCTGTGGCAGTGAGACAGGGCACGGCGGCAGTTGAGGGTCACACGCTGCCTCTAAAAATAGAGGGGAAGGCGACCTCAGCGGCGTGCTGGCGGCTCCTCTAAAACATGTCTCGCCGAACCCGCGTGAGGGTCACACAGGGAGCCTAAGGGAAGTGAAGAAATTCTTGTGATCGTGCACATCAGGGGAAAGGCGAACTGAGTGAGTACTTATGGAAGTTTTGAGGGAGTTTGACGATTTAAAAACTAACGGGGAAATTTTAATACTTCAGTTGTTAAAAAAAAAATGGCGAAGAGTTGAAAGGAAAACCGTGCATGTTTTGATCGCTACTTGAAAAATTGGGATATCTAACCGCGATTGTCCCACAATGCGTTTTTTGGACCCAATGGAGGGGTCATTGAGGATTGGAATAGGCATTTGTATCTGTGTGAACAACTGTACGAGTGGTTCGTTGAACAGTGCGGCAGCAACGCACGCAACACATCGAAGAGAAAATGTCCTTTGCTCCTCTGCAGTTGCACAACAAATCAAAGGTTAATTTGAACTTTACTTGCTGTGTAGTTGAATCTTGAGTCCTAAGTGTGCCCTGCCGGCTAGAAATTATCAGCATCCGTCAAGCACAGAGCCAAGGGATTCTACCCGCGTGATATTAGCGCAAGGTTCTCAGGGGCCTGTAAAGAGCAATGTTTTATTACAAAATTTCGAAGGAATTAGGAAATATATTGTTGAAGATGAGGCAGAGCGTAAGGGCAATACGAGTGGGCGAATAGAGTTTATGCCTACGTTAGTCACGTGGAGATATTGAATTTCGTTTGTCCTCAGAGGTTCACTCATCCGAGTAAAACAATGTTTATAGCATTAGGTTACATCATATACTCAATTGATCGCTCAGAATATATAAAAAATCCCTGCTGAGCAGTTTAAATGGCAATTGAATGAAGGATATATAAACCGATAAAATAAATAACGAATAACAGTATGGAACAATGAGCGGGAACCTAATCACCCAAGAAGAATAAAACAAAACTCATCGGTAACTACCGCAGAGGTGAGGAGGTGGCAGCCGCGGTGGTGGTAGAGAGAGGGGAAGCCGAGAGACTAGAGGGGAGCGGCGGCAGTTGTGGTGAGGGCAGTGCTAGAGAAATAGTTTTTACGAGACTGAAATTACGCAGAGCTCAGGTTGAGCTTCATGTTGACAGGCATGCGCAACGATCACTCTTAGGCTATAAGCTCGTGATTTCAGGCTGTGGTGGTTAATATTCGCGACAGGCGTAGGGAATAAGCTTAGCGAAATGCGACGCCTGAGGTAGCTGAGATGAGGGCTTTACAGGGAGGGAACGCAAGGAATACCAGGAGCGAAGCCAGAAACATTCTATTAAATTAACTGGGTCAAGTATGTAGTTTTTGTTGTAGCTCTTGTGTCAATATACATAGGAAGGCAATACGAGTACTGTTCAAGGAATCTGAATTCAAGATGGGTCAAGATAACATGAAAACAAAAAATTGTCTTCCACTGATTGAGATATTCAATGTTGACATTGATTTATTCGTGTGTAAAAAATAGTAAACAAATTTGAAGATTATGAGATTAGATTGGAAGTTAGTTTATGCCTCCCTAACCGCAACAAAGGCGTTCTAATGAGAGGAAGGAGGAAGGCCCCATTTAGCATTCTTAATGGAATGCAGAATCAATGCCCAAGGTGTATAGAAACAGTAAGTTGAGTAACAAGTTCGTGAAACATGATAAGAATTGAAGAAGAAAGTAGAATGTCGTAAAAAAGGACAACAGTGAACTAAAAAAGGAGGTACGTTACAAAAGAAAAAAATCTATTCTATTTCAACAAATGGAAGGCCGACCTAACATTTAGCTCGGGCTTATTCCTACGGATATATCATGTCTCTCCTGAGGGGCGCAGGTTTGGAGAGAGATGGAAGTTATTTTCAGCACAACTTGTAGGAACGAGATTTAGCTAGCGTATTTGCACTCACAGTGCCTTAACCGTGGTAGCAAAAGTTGTTGAACATAAGAAATATCTGAAGAAATAAAAAAATCAAGTACAAAACATATTTTAGCACAAGAAGCTCGTCGCCCTGAATTCTGCAAGAAGAAAAAACGTTGAATGACATCGTAAGACCATCTCACTGCACAACCGAACCGAAAGAAAACTGCCGTAACGAGGGCTGCTGTACTTCAACGAGTTGCTCACACCCGACATGCAAAATGGGCCACAGTAATCAGAATTCTGTTCATTATATCGGTTCATGGTATCACTGACACACAACTCCTGCCTATACACCGAAACTGTACGGAACAAACTGAGAATTAATTGAGTTATTATTGTTCAATATCAAAGTTCTGATTTTGCTGACCTTCTGGAACTCTGAAATAAACCGGACTTTGTATCACGTGATGCTATAGATATACAACGTCCACAATATGCATGTCAGTCGATGTTTCCCTCAGGAAGGGCCGTCACTGGCTTTGTATTGATAAAGTTATTGTTGAATGTAGGAAACAGACGTGTAGTGCGGTACGTTGGTTGAGATGACATTTAATTTCTACATAGCAGTGTAATGCAGGTGCTCTAACTTTATGTTACTTGAATTTGATGATGAATTCCTAACATCCTTCTGAATACAAATGAAAATATCACTCTTGCAGTGCTTTACAAATGTGTATGTAAAATTATGAGGATCGCCGCTGTATTTTACATTGACTATATTTTCAAGTGCAAGAGGAATGAATAAAATATATACCGATTGTCTGGCAAAACTATTTGCACCATGGCCTAAATTTTGTGACTTCTGAATTATTTTTCTCCTCATAGATCATTTCCTTTTAAAAAAACTAAGCAAAGATATTTCCTTTGAGCACATGTAAGAGATTGACCTTCACTTTCATTAGAATTTGACTAGAATTGCTCAAATGACTCCGCCACTGCCTCTTCCACTGGACGTCAAATTAGCACACCTTAAAATGAAATTTTTAAACTTGTTTTTCGAAGTCCATGCTCAACGTTATTTTGAGGGGCAAATTCACCTCGAAATAGTTCAATAAATCACCACCTATGTCGTCATCCTGAAACTGATCTCGTTTCAAATACACGAGCTGGGTCGTGAACTTCGCCTGGTGACCCTCGTTGGACACCTGACTCCTGGACCTCACAAAATGGATGTAGAGGAGTGACCCCAGCTCCGGCGGCCCAGAGACCGTGACTTGGCAAGTCGGTGGTCAGTCGTGAGCTCCAACTCCTGCAGTTTTTGTGTGTCGCCCGGCCGAGCCGGAATCTCTTCATTTTCTGGTATTGTCCAGCGACATACGTTTTCACGCACAGCGCTACAGGTAAACTCTGGGTGTTAGGGTGTTATTGGAAGGCTAAAGCAGGTAATGACGAAGAGCAAGCCTAGGACGATGAATGGTAGAGAAATTGTAGTTTCTCAATTCGGGCGATGTGAAATCCTATGCATAATCAAATGCAATTATTCCTGCCTGCCTCAATATTTGACATCAATGAACGGCGCTGAGAGTAACATAAAATCCTAATCACACTTGTGAAAAAAATCACTGAAAACGTCATAGCTCAGTACGCGCTGGTATTTTCGCTGGATCTGAAATCTCCGAGAAAATTTTGGACCGTTGGGTACATTTGGCAAGTACTTTTCCATAGTGATCTGCATGACACGCCAGCCGGTCAATTTAATTACCGGGATGTTTTGAACGAGTGTAGGATCAGAGGAATTTAGATTAGATTATAAATTTGTTTGAGTGTCCCTAACCGCAACAAAAGTTTTCCTTAGAGAGTAGTATGAAGTTTAGGGAACGGAGAATCTATGTACAAGATGATTCCACACAAGATCCTAAACGAATAAAAACAGCAAGATAGGAAGAAGTTTAAGAAACAAGATATAAGTTGAACAAGGAAGATATGGTAACTGAAAAACAAGACAGTGAACCGAAATAAGATGGACTGTAACAAAACAAAAACCTATTGTTTCAACAAAAAGACGGCCTACTTAACTATCAGCTCGGGACGTCATCTTTTCCTCTTGGAAGCGCTAATTTCCATAGACACAATAGTACATTCCACATTTGTATTTTCATCCAAAATCAGAAGACATGAACATTTTAGTAAATACACGGGAGTTAGTAACGAAAGTCGGTCGTGAAGCTACAGATTGAAGACGGGAGCTAAGGAAAAAATTTGCAATAGAAATGACGAACGCCGTCTTTGTTATTTGAAATAGAAAATGAGCAATGCTGCAAATATACGGGGGGAAATTTATATACGACTGCAGTGGAGTTACGTAAGGCGAGATGTTCTTAGGGAAAATGCGACATCATCTCAAAATTACCTTCATTTTTATGTCGATAACAATTTATCCAAGTTATTTCTTGTTTTTTGTAAACTTCATCTAAGCGTAGCATTAGTTGAATAAATAGATCATTTTAGATTACTAGATTATAAGTTTAGTTCGAACTTCCCTAACCACAACAAAGGTGCTTTCAAGAGAGAAAGAAGGAAAGCGTCATTAAGTATGGATCAATGGGATCGGATGGAATCTACGCATGAGGCGTGGGGCAATATTGATTAAAAGACGTTCACGGAACAACAAAAAAGTTAGAGGTGAAAATAATTGGTGCTTACAAAAAATGAACAGTGATAATCCGAGAAGAAGATGGATGGTTGTAACAAAACAGAAAAACTCTTAGTACACAACAGAAAAGTCAGTTCCGAACTTCACAAGTTCCCATGGGAACACTTATTTCTATAGATACAATAGTAGTATCTCCCTTACATAGCTGACCAAGTAAAACTAAGTTTTATTTAAATAGGCCTGTGTTCGCATAAGATGATGAATCCGAGGACCAAAGTACATGCTCTGCAGGTACAAAGGTTCACGTAAATAATGGGAACTGTAGGCAGGTGCTGGTCAAGTGGAGGACAGTAAAAAAATACAGTGGTCAAACCGCACGCTATCTACCGCTCTGATTTAAACAAAAATCTTCAAGGCACTTTAGGTTGCGGCTAAAGTTCAGAAGGAGTAAGATGAGAATGTTTCTGACAAGACAGCTACAGCCCTTGAATATATTTTTTCACATGTTATGTACCTCCGTGTAGTCAAGATACTTTCCGCAGCTCCTAATGTTAATTTTTAAGCGCTTCCTACGTGAAGAAACCTTGACTTGTATCTCGTACTTCAATTAACAGTTTGAGAAATTAAATACAAATTCGTTGCATGTATAAATCGCTACAAGTCATTTTTTACTTTTTTTACTTTTTACGCGTCACTTACCTAAAGCTAGGAAGATGAAAAAATCGTTAGGGCTTTCGATACTCATTTGGATATTTTAATTATCTATAAAGACAGGCTTCATGGACACATTGTTGACAGTCGCCAAAACCCTATTTATTCAACCACGCAAACATTTGTATGCTTCACATTCGGCAATTCAGAAATTAAGATGAACTGCCTCATGTTCAAATGTTGTTTTAAAGAGCTCTGAATCTAAGTGAACAAACTTATTTTATTTACGTTTTGATCACATTTTCCTCGCTAACCTCATGAACTGCTTTTTGAACGTATCTGTGCATGATAAGACTCTTACCCCCCCACAAGGGTACGAAATGACCATTACGTCATCACTATTGTCAGGATTTATATTTTTAATCGGTGTCTACATCTGAAGGAAAATCAGGAAGGTATAGTGTGTAGCCTGTGTCATTGAAGTGCTTATCACGCATTTTTCAGTCGTTTAAGTAATCATAGTGTAATTATGATTTATATGATCATTCATTTGATTAAATTGTTTACGTTCTTTATCGAACATCATCGAATGCAGGTTTTTTGACTTGCTTATATTAGCACTATCATAAAAACCGCGCCTGTCCGTCCGTCCGTCACGTTTTGAAAACGCTGAGTTGAAGCCTCTGCCCGTAGCACAGATACACAACACAACTCGATCTCATTCGTGCAGAGGTACACTACATACAACACATGGTCGAAAATAGGTTTGCTCAGCTTATAACAGTGCACGATTACCATGTTGTATTGAACATCACCGTACAAAGCGCCGACATTTTTCAAGGGTCACGTGCACCAGCTAAAGTACGATTTTTTACCCCCAACCATCAAATGTTCTTATTGAGAAATACAAAATTAGGCATGTGGCAGAGATGGATAGATTAGATTAGTCATTAGTTTTAGCCTCCCTACCCGCAGCAACAAATGCGATCCAAAGAGAAGAAGGAAGAAGGCACCATTTAGTATGGAGTAAAGAGAACGCGGAAACGAATTCTGTCAGTTAGTAATAACCGTTGTGAGTACTGAGCTACTTTTCTACAGCTACAGCATCCACAGGAAATTTACACTTGGAAAAACCATACCATTAGACATTATTACGTTCACATTTCTGCTCGAAAAGTACAGCAGGCAATGTAACCTAATGTACATCATTTAAGTATCTTATCACATGGCTGAATGAACAAGTTTATCTTCCAAGTAGTGTCACGATCATCTCCGAACACACTTTGATCCTGGACAGAAAAGCTAACTCAAAGAAATTGATAACATGAGCAAAACTGTACGTGAAACTTACAGGAGGTAGTTCACAGCTATGATGCTTCACTTATCGGCATACTATGAAAAAAATAAATGCATGCAAACTGAAATTTTTACTGAATGATGAAAAAATACATCAATATGAACGATTTATTTAACATCTTTTGAGCGAATAAATATAGCTGCCATCCTACGTAGCATTATAAGAATGAAGTTCTGCGTAAAGTTCTGTAAGTATAAAGTTAATTTAAGAATCGTTCCATTAATTTTTGATCGGTGTAAATCTTGAGATGAGAGGCCAACCCATACGATGAAAATAACTCGTCACATTTAGCAAAGTACTTTAGAACAATATCAGCAGACTGATTGCTAGTATTGCTACTTTATAAAATATTTTATTGCTTTCAGTGAAATGAATGTACTATTCTTAATATTATTGGTAGTTTCTTCCCTCCAGATTAATCCCCTTTAGGAATCAAAGACCTGCTATTCCTGGTCCTCGATTCTTCCTAGATTGATTCCCTTCAGGAATCAGGGCCTGATCGATTGGGGTGTAAATTTTATTTCTAAGGACGTGCTGTTCACACTTTGAAGGGAAAGTTGAAGTTAAGAGACCGATGTTTTGTCATTATAAAGCATTCTTGAATAACTACACATCTACAGACGCGTGCTATTTTTGTAATTTGAACTGTTTTTAAAGCTTTTCATTCACTCCATTCTCACACTAGGCAATTTCAATCACATAGTAAAAGCTTATGAAAAATCGCGATATTGAGGCTCATGATTGAACATAGCACAATTTTTACTACGCTAAGAAATGCAACCCAATTTACATTACACTCCCAATAAGTGAGATACTGGAGAAATTTTCAGCGGTAGCAGCGCAAGCGCTAACGATATAATTCATGAGAACAACAAAACTCAGGGCCATGTTGCGGCGAGCGTAAAAATTACGATGAGAAAGGTGGATGATCTGAGGACGCAAGGGACTCCACAGAGCACCTCTCTACTTCATACTCGGAAGATCCTGCTTCCAGCAACGGTGTGGGTATTCTATCAAACTCCGCATGGTAACCTTTTCATTGTCGAAGTGTGAAATTAAAAAGTAGCTACTGCAATCGGTGATTCAAAGGATATTGATAGTTTTTATGGTGAGGTTGAGAAAGAACTTTGGGGTTTGGTCGGACGGTCTCAGCAATCGTGTCCCAATAACGAAACAAACTCTGAAGAGCGTGTCCCAATGACAAAACAAACCGTGAAGAGCGTGTCCCAATGACAAAACAAACCGTGAAGAGCGTGTCTCAATAACAAAACAAACCGTGAAGAGCGTGTCCCAATAACAAAACAAACCGTGAAGAGCGTGTCCCAATAACAAAACAAACCGTGAAGAGCGTGTCCCAATAGCAAAACAAACCGTGAAGAGCGTGTCCCAATAACGAAACAAACCGTGAAGAGCGTGTCCCAATAACAAAACAAACCGTGAAGTGCGTGTCCCAATAACAAAACAAACCGTGAAGAGCGTGTCCCAATAGCAAAACAAACCGTGAAGAGCGTGTCCCAATAACGAAACAAACCGTGAAGAGCGTGTCCCAATAACAAATCAAACCGTGAAGTGCGTGTCCCAATAACAAAACAAACCGTGAAGAGCGTGTCCCAATAACGAAACAAACCGTGAAGAGCGTGTCCCAATAACAAAACAAACCGTGAAGAGCGTGTCCCAATAACGAAACAAACCGTGAAGAGCGTGTCCCAATAACAAAACAAACCGTGAAGTGCGTGTCCCAATAATAAAACGAAAAATTCCACTGTCAAGGTTTGGTCCACATTGTGTAACTTGATTGCGGGGAGAAGTTTAATTAACACACTAGCCCTCTAAAGATCCACGCCCTCAGTATGAGGAGCTGTCGACGAGTGAGGGAAGACAGAACTTCTATCGAATGTTGTGTTGTAGATATTCGCGCTGTTTCCTGCACTGTTCTTTGAATAGTGTGTTATAATTTATAGAAAACAAAACGTGCTCTGAAAGATTCAGTGATAAAATAGCCATCCGATAGAGGTAAAATAGCCACCCGATAGAGGTAAAATAGCCATCCGATAAAGGTAGAATAAACACCCAACGAGGATAAAACAGCGGTCAACGAAAGGCAGGTCAGCCGTCAGTCCAAGCAAAGCAGCCGTTCAATAAGAGTGCAACAGTGACCCAATCAAGGTACAGCGCAGCAAAAACCGCTCGTGTGAACCACCACCAGCAACACCCGGGCGCGGCGGGGACCTCGGAACGCGACACGCGTGGGAAGGCGGTGCAGGTAGCGACTTCAGGAAAGTTGAAGCGCCGAGAAAACATTACATTAATAAATTACTCAAACGGTTTCACAAATCCATAAATATTTCAACTTCGCCAGTGAAATATTGTGTATCGTTAAGTGGTAATTAACATTTGAACGTAACTGGTGGCATGCTTTAGTTTTAGGAGCAAAAGGAGCGGTGAGAAATACAGTATGTGCAAGCAAGCGCTTAGTCATTGTCAGCTGTTTGACAGGAGGCGAAGTGCCGCCTGAAGAAGTAAAGACGAGATGACAAGAAAATGAAGTGAAAAAATCAGAGAAAAGAAATGCTAATGCATTACAAGTCTCAGAAGGTGGACAGAGTCACTTCCCCTTAGGAAACATATTGTACTACACACTTAGTGAATGTAAGCCAACATCACTTGTTAAGGTGTAGATGTATGTAAACAAAATTTAATACCGCAATTAAATTAATGTAAGTCAATTTTGCTTATTGTACGAGATGAATTTATTCAAGTCCTACATATTTTACTCCCGAAATTATCCATTTTACTAGAACAGGAGCATGTTTTCAAGAGAAACCTTCAATGTACTGCAAAATTTTATCATTTGAATCTGTTCTAAGTACGGATGAACAAGCAATCTCACCCATGACCATTGCTCTTATTGCTTAGTTTTGTGTTGGGGACAAAGTAAAAATCAAACATAGGTCAGCACCTTCTATCAAATTTAAAGAATGTTACAGTACCTAATTCCAGCATTAAAAAAATCATTTAAATCCGTCAGTTGCATGTTATCAGCTCAATGAAGTAAAATTAACCTGAAAGATCGTGTCAATTACTAGCTGTCGGAGTTTTTTTATGACAAACCATAGCAAATCGTGAGCTGTCAGTCTACTGTCAGGTCGCGTTCCTCCTAATTTTGACGCCTGAAGACACACAGCATTAGGCTTTATTTTGAACAATGGCTAAGCATAAAAATAAAAGCGATGCAATGCCCTCATTGTACTAAAATATGCTCACCGTATCTGTTAGGATATGATGCCTCCCCTCGCGTCAGCGATACTTCTTTTCATCAATGAATGCTCCAAGCTTTGTATAGCAAAGCGGTATGCTATTCTTCAGAAGTGTAGTATGTTCCGTGTGCAAAGTAGTATTAGAGACTATGTAACAATGGCGCATAAACTGCGTACAAACTACGCAGTGGTGTGTATATTAAACGTACAGTAGAGGATGTACTGGGTGCACAATTTCATGGATACTCTTCATGTACTATCAAAGCATTACTGTATCTACTCTCTTGCCGATAACCTGAAGGTTAAAATCCTTTAGAAAGTCAGGGTACACTTTCGAATTTCCAGAACAGTCGGTATCGCATAGCAGGACAGGAGCAGCAGCATATCGCAGTGTTGTGCTCCAGGCAGACGGTGCAGAAGAGAAAAATTTTCAGTACTCGCCCTCGGCTATTGTAGCCGTTTACTGCAACGCTCAAAGCGTACTGAGGTCATTTTCTCTTTATAGCGAAACGGAAGGTAGTTCTCATATTTAAGAGCAGCATTGCAGCTGAGCATGTGAAAATGCACACGGCCTTCGTACGTTGAGCCCATATTCCTTGGAAAAGACATGAAATAGTTGCTCCATTCGATGTCAGAATTTGCAAAAACGGGCTTAAAGCATGACGCGAGTTGCAAAGACTTACCCCTAGAGGTCGACAAGTTCCCTCAGCAGTACTGATGTGGTTTCAAGTATTTCTAGCAATTTACAATGATGTATTTGAGATGCAAGTTTCAATCTGTATTAAATTCTCAAACTTATTATCATTTACTACGACCCCAGCACAATAAAGAACACAACATATGAGTTTGTCTGTCGAATGCGTTGTGTGTTTTATTTAACAACAAATGTTCTCACATTATTTTGATCACTGCAAGGCTCATCTTCTACTCGTCTCTCAGACTGAATTTTCGAGCCACTCGAGCACCGCACGGACGCTGAAGCGTTGTTTAACTTTACATTTAGGATGCAGCACTGACCTACAAAAGAGCTTGGCATTCTAAGGTGTAGTTCACCTAAGCACAACGTATCCCATTTATCATCCAATACTTAACGATCCCAACAAGATTCGTCATGCCACTGGTAAATAAATGCCACCAAAATTCGAAAGATTATCTCAACAAATTCGTTGAATGCAGTCAAACAGTACGGGATACTTTGAGAGTTGGATGGAAGATTGGGCTTACTAAAAAATTCGTATCTAAGTGCCGTACCACACATATGAATATATAGTACGCTGATTACCGAGGGTTATTAAAATTATATAGTAGCGGTTCACATGGTTGTGAAATTGAAAAAATATCATTGTAGGAAGTTGCCACCTACATCTCTCATATCCAAAAATAATATTGCGCCCAAAAACTATGAAGACTATAAAATTTGTACCAAAATCAATTTCTCTCAACAGAAATTTTTCCGCGTACGTCAATTTGATAGATTCATAAATGTGAAGATAAGATCGGCCAAAATAAACTTTCAAGAACGACGATAACCGGAGCCAGCGGTGCAACAACATTAAAGCCAAAATAATTCGAATATCCGTTTAGCTAAGTCGCATGTCCAAAAAGACTCACTCAGCAATAAATAATTCCAATTCCGGCTACGTGAACCGCAAACCGCCCTGAAATTGAGTTCATCGAGAATGTCAATAAACCAATAAATCGAATTTCAACGTCTTGTAGTGCAGGGCCAAAGCGAACAAATTTGAGTTGCCATGTGAAGGTCAACAAGGCGCGAAAAGTTCGTTTTTGATTGTTGATTTGTTTTCCGAGCATGAAATATTACCGGAAAACATTTCAGACCGTGAGTTCGAATTTACGACGGAATGTATTTGAGAAAACTTTTGATTTTATTAGCTTTGCTTTTTGCAGGTAGCTCAGAATTTAATAAGTCTTATTTTACGAAGTAGATAATAGAAAACAAGTGTCAATTAGTAATATTTTAAACTGAGGAATACGTTTTCGCTCGTTACAGCGGTTATATTCGCTATGATATCGCTTGTAAGCGGTACGACGTGGATCAAGCACAAGATTACTTGAAAACTACAGTTTACAGGAGACCAAAAATTAGTTTGAGGTTTCAGCATTACGTGCGTATATTCGCGCGGAGAAATATTTAGTTTTAAATGCAGTTGTTACCAAGAAATAATAACTCAAAAAATGAGCGAAACATTTTGAGATTCGACCTTAGTTAGCCTTTGAGTTGAACAATGTTTGAATACTTTTTCCTTCAGTATCCAGCGAAGTACCTGCAGTTACGAAAACGAAGCCCACTCAAAATTTCAGCAGATTCTACATTTCCTTCAACCCGTGACGACTCTAAAGTACTGCATGCAGAATTAAACGAATAAGAGGGGTTCAGTCATTGGAGTATCCCAGACGCTGAAGAAAACGGAACACCAGGCAATAATTGCAACAGTCGCAACTCATCGACGTTACTGCGAGGTTCGTGCGACGCTCATCTTTTAAGTTTCAAATTTCCATGAGTTCCTCCGCACTCGCCGTGTTGTGTTTGTCAACATATCCGAGCCTCCCCTCTAGTTGAAACGTCGAGGGTCGTTGCTGCCCTCTGAACCAAAGCATCAAATCAGCTAGCTTAGTTCCCTCGCCCTCCGCTCGCTACGTCATGTTATGAATTATAGAGCTAACACAAGCTGCTATTTGAGACATTATTTGACCCAGCCTCAAACTACAACCGCGTTCATTCCGATAACATCCAAACGAACGACGCTAACCTTCAAATGGAAAACTAATCCATTCAGAGTCTGCTGCACTTAAATTTGGCGAGTTCGAATAACTATTGAGCTGAATGAACAGTTTTTTTCAGATTTGGTTACACTTTTAAGCTAAACGGAAGGTAGCTATGCGTTTCGCAGCACCGGCGACTCAGGCCATTCGCTGATCTCAAATAGTGCTCCTCATAAGTTACGAGTGCGTGAAATTACATAATAAGCAACTTTCCCTACACTTGACAGTACTTTTCGCTTTACATCACCGTCGACAGATGCCACTCGGTTATCTCAAACGAGGTTCCCAAGTTACAGGAGTAACTTGCCTGCCTCTCCAGAGCAGGCATCCATCACTTGCCCTCCTCCGGGCGCTGCTAAGCTTACCGTCATCCGAGACCTCTGTTGTCCCTGGGCTTGTTTCTGTAGGGAATTACAACAATAACAGAAAACATGCTCGCTCACTCCCATAGGTCCTCGGTAACGCAAAATTCCTCGCATGGAGTCAGTGCACATTTCATTTCCGTTCTGTGATCAGCTTCGTCGAGGAAACAAGTTCAAAATATAATTGGGGTATTTACATACGTTATAAGCCAGTACAAGTTTCTAAAATTGGAGGCATCGGGGTACAGACGGATACTTAACAAGGGACCTACTGGCTCCTCTTTTGAGAGAAAATAGCGTGAAGTTCTGTTAAAAAATGGTGATAAAATTTATTTATTGTACAATTAAGTTTTGTTCCCCTTAAATGACTGTGCCTCAAGTCATAGATAAATGTGTTTCCATCATTCACGCAGGATGAAAGATCTGGAATTAATCAATACTTTGTCTGCATTTGGACGTAAAGCGTAATACTTTTTTCAAGTCGCAAAAATCTCAAATTAAAATTGATACTTAAGTACGGGTCAAACAGATGATTAAATGTAAATTCTTCTCAAATATTCTGAATTATAATAAAAAACTAGGATAGGAAACCACTGCCAGTAAAATGCTGCAAAATAAATATCGTATTTAATAATTTTTTCACAGCCTTCTATTTAGTATACTATGTCAAACGCAGTGAAAAAATTAAAAATTATTTACATTTTCTATTTCATAGTTGAGGAAATCGGGAATTTAAAGTAAGAAAAAAGTCGAATGAAACGCAAACACCCCCTTTAAGAGTCCCTGTGAGTGACCACTCCGAAAGTTCTGATGCTGTACCAGCCCCATTACAGGTACACTTTGGAAAGGTCTCCGTTTGAGAAATTTATCCAAGTACATCACTCAAATTCCAGATAAGATTCGTTACTTTGGGCGCCCCTAACTTCAACACAATGGCGTTCTAAGGAGAGGAAGGATGAACGCACCATTTATGGAGTTGAGGGAACTATGCAAATGAATATCTATGCAAAAGGTGTTCCCAAATAAGAATCCCAGTGCATAGAAGCAATAAATAAAGAAGCAAACCTATGAAGCAAGACAAAAGTTGAATATTAAAGTCAGAGCTGAAAAATAGGACAGTAATGTACAGAAAAACAATGGTCCTTTACAATACAAAAATACATGTACTACTTCAACAAACAATAAGGCGTACTTTCTCTCAGCTTTGAACGTCACATTTTCTCTATGCTGATTCCCACAGACATTATAGTTGCTGATTCCCACAGACATGATAGTTGTATCCCCGAAATGGGACTCACTAAAATCCCTTTGATTGCTATTTGAAAAGGTCCCCGTAGCTATGATTAGGCAAACCTGAGTAAGTTTAAGTTATCGTCTATCCTATGTCCCCTGAGGTGTCACGTTCTAGAAAAATAAACTTCAGGTCACTCTTAGCTCGATCGCTGAAAACAAAGCATGCGGCCAAGCCAGCCCATGAAAAATTGCGTTAAGGACATTCATCCTCAGGCGTTAAATTAGGCAACTCATGACTGCTCTCAGTTTACCCTTCTATTTTACTCAATCCACTGTGAAAAACAAATTTGCGCAGTCAACTGTTTTGTAAAACTTAAAAATTCCAATTAATTGAATGACTGTTCTGTTATCACTGAATATTCGAAGCTCAACGAACTTCACTTTTACTGTCTGCAGGAAGTGGTACATAGAAGTTACAAGCTCAGCAGCTGAAAACTATCTTCTTGCCAAGAGTAGAACAGCATTCCTAAAACCAAGCTGACTTAAGTGCCCTTTTTCGTCGTAAATTGAAATTTAAAGGTAGAAGGATGCTTTTCAAAAAGAAGGCACAAGCAGTTAGCAAAAATTTGGGATGTAGACTGCGTGGAAAATCAGCCACGGTTCATGAATTACCATCAGTTCCCTGTCATGTCTTTTTCCATCTATGTTTAATAAATAAAGCGACGTATGATTGCACCATTACAGTCTTATTACAAAATGTGAACGCTTCAGGCTTTATGAATAGATTTCAACGCATCTCCAGTAGCGATCCGTTCATCATTAACTGATATAAACTCTCGTTTTTTGGTTTCCAATTTTCACTTTTTCAACGTAGGCTAAAGCTCAGAATTTACCACCGGCGAGTAGTTCAATGATGCGCACCCTTTATGCATACACACCACCTTGACAGCTCAAAAGGGTTGATTTTGCTGTTCTATTCGGCAGGATGAGCACACGGAGTTAATGTTTTGATGCTTCTGTGACCCAATTAAAATTTCTTCGATGGCTTATTAAATCTATCAAGGTAGTAGCTAGTCACAAAGAGTTTAACCTTAGTGTTTTCTCAATACGTGTTGTGCCATGGAGCTTAACTGGTTATACTGCGATGGATTAAACTGAAGTTCGATATTTAATTCAAATTTGAAGTCAATTGTAGTAAGCAATTTGAAAATAGCAAGCATGAACTGGATCGTGCCTTCATTCAGCTTTTATTAGTTATTCATAAAAGTTAAGTGACTGCCGGTCGATCAGCAGCAAGCACTATGAAAATCACCTCAGTAACCACCGGTGAGCCTCTTCACAGGAAACGTGTTTAAGTACTCAAATGGACGTGAATTACGAAGCATCGCGTACTAACAGGATCGAAGTCATTCGTGCAAGAGGTACGACGTACAACGTTCACATTCTGAATACGAGAGATGCAGAAGTAGAAATAAGAAAAATAAACTTAATGCTGACCTGCAATAAAATCTCGCGTTTTTTTTTGAGTTAGTAGCTGTAGAGTGGCCTGAGATGAGCGCTATGTAATGTCATTTTTGAATATTCACTAACAAGGACAGGCTTCATCCCAGATCTCTTTGAGTGGAAGTTACAACAGCTAACACATATATAGAGCTGATTCCGCACATAGGATCATTTGAACAAGCAAGGAAAATGTATATGTGAGTCAGAATAAATTAGTTGCAGTGTTTAAAATTTTTTCAAGCTAAAAACGAGTCACATCTTTGAGACAAGTATTACGAATTAATTGGTTCGTACTTAGTTTATTTCATGACTAAAGGTTCTCTAAAAAAGGGGTGCAAAAATGAATGTAAAGTTTTTATTGCTGCACTCTCCACAAATGCAGTCATAGGTATGAGAAAAGATGAACTTTGATGTCGGGCTTAAAGAATTACATCACTGTGAACTTATATTTATAATTCTGATGTGAAACATGTGGAGGTAATGAAAACTCCTGTAGTTAGCGGCATTCAAGACTTCAATGTGACCACCTATTAGCAAGCAGAAAAAGGAAATAATTAACAACTTTATAAATTGAGCTATTTTTTGCCCCTACCCACTTCACTGCAATAGAACTATCGTATCTATGTGAATTAGCGTTCCGAGGGGGGAAGAAGCGAGGTCCCGAGCTGAAGGTTATATAGCTTTTTTTGTTGAAAGTGAGTTGAGTTTTAGTTCATGGACAATCTTCTACCAGTTCACTGTTTTTTCAGCATCTATTAATTTCGGGAAGGTCTTTTTTGATTTTCATATTGTTTCATAATCTTCTTTCAATCTTGCTGTTTGTATATGCAGGGTGATAAATATACCATTAGCATAGAAACCCCATCCCTTTAATTCTGCACAACTGATGCCTTCTCCCTTCCTGTCTTGGGAACACCTTTCTGTGGTTATAAAACGCTTAAACAAGCTTAAAATCTGATCTAACCCAACTTAGTTTCTACATATCCTATTTACTTCAACGCCCCAATTACGAACACAAATGAAGTACGGGCAGTGTAGTATTAGCAGAGAAAACTTCAATAACTGAAATAAAATAAACTCCTGTTGCAATACAGCATATAGCATCGACCAAGATAAAAGTAGAAGCGGCGCGCTCCGGCAAGGTTAAGCGAACAACGAAGCGGCGGCTCGACACTTTGTAGTCTCGTCCAAATTGCTCGCGTTGCGACGCAGTTCAACTTATTTTTAAATTTATAGACATGTTTTTCAACGGGTAATTTCAAACACCGTAAAACACAAAAGCTCATGTAAGCGTAGTACTTAATCATGGTTCCGTTTTTCTCCGAATGTAGGCCAAAATTCGACAAGGCCATCTCTGCTACAGATTTAGCTCACTCGCGCTTAAAATTTGTATTTAAGATCCACACAAAAGACAATGGAAAATTCAACTGCTTCTTGTGTACTAATTCGCACCTGCAAAGAAGATCCAGCAACTTTGGTCGTCTGAAGGGAGTGTAGGAGCAGATTCATGCAGGTAGATCAGCAAGATCGACGCGCATGCCGACCACCACGTAGGCTCCTCCGAGGCGGCGGGAAAAAACACCCACAATTCTAGAGCTTCAGTGAAACGTTTTCTCATGTACCGTTGATCGCAACAGGCAGCTGTTTTCGAAAATGAATTACTCGTCTATACAGTATTTCGTTGCATCTATATCACTAGAACAACTATGTGTTTTTGATATATCTTATTTTCCATTTCGAGTGTTGATCCCAGAATTTTTTTGATGAAACAATTCGATTTTGTTAATATTTGCGGTACAGGGCGGAAATACATTCAACAATTTTCCAACTTCCTGATTGATTGACATCACGGAGATTGATTAGTCTAAATTAAAAAAAAACGAACACGCTTCGTTAAAAATTTGCAAAAATTCATTAAATAATGAACGTAGTATCTTATTCGGTCTCTCAGTCACGCATTTACCAGCCTAACAAAGCAAAATATTTGTGGAACATTAAGGGAAAAATATATTCACGATAAAAAGGATCTTGAGCGTACTAATAACGTCACGCATTGTAAAGTGGTTGCTTGAACATTTCATTTCAATTGCTCGTATCTATTTCTGAATTATCTTTTCTTTAACAAAAAAATTCATTTTAGAGCTATCTTAACACACAAACACAAGGATCAAAAGAAAACAGGACAAATGAAATCATGCACAAAAAGAAGAAGAAGAGACTGCAAAGATCCCAGCAAAGTTCAAATGATGCTGCCGACGTTAGGGCCGAGGGTATGTCCCGGGCACATCTGTGCTTTTACTCGCAAATAAAATTTTTGTCCCAACTTCATATGCAATGGTTCATACGTCGTAATTTTTAACAGAAGAACTGCTTTCTTACAAGAATCACCAAAGAATAGAGTTAGTTAGTTTACTGACAAAGTATCCATGCCTAACACTTTGTACGTAAGGTAAATTGTGAGTGACTTCCGTCACTCCAAACATTTTCAGGATTAGTGAAGTTAACAATGATCAAGCAAATATTCAAGAAAATATAAACAACAGCTGCTGAAATCAAATATCTACTTTCATGTCGATATGTATATGATACTAAAATTTAGAAAATTGGTAGTAATCGTTTTGGGACTTATTTACATGGTACACAAAAGCTCAACTCAATAGGTGTAGGTTTACCCAGGAGCAAGAAGCTGCTATCAATTTGAACTCTCCCTGACGTTCTAACGGCTGTACCAATTAAGTACTTGTCCAGCAGGTACTGTGCTCTAGTTCGCAGTCGAGGTTCGGTGCTCCAGGACGTCGTTGAATTTCCAACCAAGTTCTCTTATAGATTCATTGTCTAATGACTTGGGAAAGTTGAGCTACTTTATATCTATATCCAAAATTCTCAACATGAAGTGGACGAGTGCGCGAGATCCAGCATGGCGACCAAGACGTCAACGAGGTATTCAGGATACCTGCCCGCACCGACCGCTCGATCACCAGATGGCGGGCAAAAGGAAGCTACCGAGCGTGACTCGGGAGCGATCACAAGTTATAGGCAGCCCATTAAAGTGAACAACAGCTCCACATAGTGCAGATGTCATCTTACTTTGACGCTTCCTCTCACGTTGGTTCCTCGAAAACCTTTCCTCCGAGGCTCAAGAAAACGGACTTTCTTTATTATGCATTGAATTAGATTGCCGTTGCGCTTTAAAGAATGGCAGGTCTCCAGTCAGAGACACAAATAATTCATGTTTCACAACTGATTGATAAATTTTTACTGAAGTTGGTCAAATTAATTTTCCAAGCGAACTAAGCCGCAGGATTATTTTGAAATATTAGTTAGCTCGAGCCATTTTTAATGACGACAAAGGTGTTCCGTAGAAAGGATGGAAGGTGGAAGGCACCATTTAATTAGAATGGCAGTAAGGGAACCTGAAATCTATCGAAAACGTGTGTCCCCACTCCTTGAGTGAAGGAACCACGAGATTGAAAGAAGTTCAAGAAACATCATAAAAGTTGAAGGAGAAAGTAACGGATGCTGAAAAAAAACAGCAGTGAAATGAAATACAAGAAGTTTCGGAACTAAACAAAACCTTTGAATTAAAGATAAAGAAGGCATAGTTGGCTTTCAGCTCACAAACTTACAGTTTCCTCAGAGAGGTCTAATCCATTAACATAACAGTTGCATCTCTCGAACGAGTTACACCTCGGCAAAACCTCTCTGTATGTTAGAAACAAATGTTGTGGGTTGCACATGACAAAAAACTGGAATGAAGCTGACACAAATAATTCACATTAATACAAATAAATAACTAAATAAATAATAACGTAAATAATTCACCATCAAAACTGAACACGATACCCTAGCACGTTCACTGCAAGACGATCCATCGAAGGGTCGTTTGAAAAAGTTTTAACCATCTTTTAAAATTAATGGTGTTTAATAGACCCAGTTAATGTTTGGTATTTATAAAATGGCTGACAACTTCTGAATTTAAATTTGAGTTAATTATGAAACTTCAGTTCAACCCATCGCAGTTAACGTGCTAGAAAACCACGAAAGTTTCATCATAGAGTAAAGGAGACATAATAGTTGACTTAGGTTGTTCCTTCCCTTGATTAAAGTGATCGACGACGTCTCGTCTGGGAGGACAAGGACTTGACGAGGCTATAGCTGGCACGGGGCCCGCATCGTAGCTCTACTGCTACGCGGAAGCGACCCGCAAGGCTGGCGCAGCATTGCAATTACCGCTAACTTGACATTGTTCAAGCAACAATGTAAGGCAACGCTCCGCATGCAAAGGCCAAGTTCCAAATGCAGCTCTGCGAGACAACTGCTCAGCCCTCACACGCAGCAGCACTTCGCCAGAATGATTTCATAAGGACATGAGAATCTCCTCACACTCAAAATTGTGCAACAAATACATACCTCTCAATAGAATACTCGTCACCACCAAGACTCGCCACCACCAAGACTCGCCACCACCAAGACTCGCCACCACCAAGACTCGCCACCACCAAGACTCGCCACCATCCAGACTCGTCACCATCCAGACTCGTCACCATCCAGACTCGTCACCATCCAGACTCGTCACCATCCAGACTCGTCACCATCCAGACTCGTCACCATCCAGACTCGTCACCATCCAGACTCGTCACCATCCAGACTCGTCACCATCCAGACTCGTCACCATCCAGACTCGTCACCATCCAGACCCGACACCATCAAGACACCACCACCAATACCCTGCAGCCCAGAACACCACAACCAGAGGCACCACAAAGCAGCGCACCAACACAGCACACAGCTGAATTAGCAAGACACGGGCTGAGGCCTCTCTATAACGATACCAGAACTAGTACAGCTACTGGGATCGCTGGACTAAATCCTGAATGATTCCATTAAATATGATGAATTGAATACGAGTTTTGAACACGAGGAGTTTTCTTTTCCTGTTTTGAAAGGTTAACTGCTAACTTGTAGGTTTTTAAAAACTGTAACTAAGTGCAAAGAAGCGAGCTTATGTTGCAAGACATGTGCATTAACACTTTGGTCGCGATATGAGCCGTCCATGTACACGGAGGGAATTTTTACAATGCTGCTTACCGAACAGCAATCACAAACTCAATATCTATAAATACTTGAAGCTAAATAAATGCACGATCCAGTTAATGATTGCTGTTTCCAAAAATGCTTACTACAATTGACTTTAAAAGTGAGACGAGTATTGACCTTCATTTTAATATTGAGCTTCAGTTCTAACAACGTGTCAACGTGTTAAAGTGTACGTTCTGCGTGTGTGGCGAGTGTATAAATCACACAAAAGGTAGGTGGGCAAGTACGTAGGTACCAGAGATCGACCTTTCGTAACTCCCACAGACCTGCATACGTCATTGGGAGCTGGAGCTTAAAACACGCCCTGTTTTCTCAAGGACGATCGTGTTTGGCGATCACCTAAATCAAGATACAACCTTCGACCGCGACAGATAAGTACTGGAATTGAAAAAAAACTAAACCTATACGCTTGCAGCGGAGCGTATACTACAGTATGTAGATTGTGTTCACTTTTATCTTCCACAGTGAGATATTTAGTATATCCCATTGAATGTAAGACATAAGACAAGTGTGATCAAGTAGTACACGACATGCATGTTCAACTGACAGTGGTTTATTCCTTGTGTCGTGTTGCTTGCTGCAATGGAAAAGTTGTGGTTACGATGGGTCTTCCAGAATCGTGGAAATCGCGTGGTAAGTCGTTGATATTTTTTCAATTAAACCCTAACACATAAACGACAACCGATAGTCGCCACTCTCAGAGGCGTACTTCGCCTGCAGTGGCACGTTTTGAGCACCCCGATTATGTTAAAAGAACAAAATTTGAATTCCATTTCAGGCCTTAGGGAAGGAAATGCGCAATGTTTCAACTTTTACGAGAAAGGTTTTGGGCCTTCGTAAAGTTACTGCGAAAGTGTGCGGAACTGATCAGAAGTGACGTGTTTTATACGTTTGAGAAAATTTTGTAAGGCACGAAATTTTTCGGTATTCGTATTGCAGAAAATGACTAGTCAACCATACTCGTTGCGTACAGCTGAATATTTACTTACTAACATTTTAGGTTGGTTTGTGTTGTCCAAATAAATTTACACGAGAGATACTGTGGACGATATGAGGAAGCAGTTGCTTACCATACTGCACAAATTTTTTGATTGTATTTGTTAACAGTAGATTAGATTTAAAGATTGGTTAAGCGTCTCTAGCCACAACATAGATGTTTTTCAGAAAGAAAAGTTGCAAGCACCATTTAGTATAAAGATAGAGGAACGCAGAATCTGTGTTCAAGGTGTATTGCCACACAAGTTACCCGCTCTTACTCGTGCTCACAGTAAGTTGAGAAGAAAGTTTATGAACTAAGATAAAAATTGAAGGAGACAGTCACACAGGTTCTGAAAAACAGGACAGCACTGAACCGATAAAAGACGATCCTTGACCAAACTAAAAACCCCTTTCTATTTCAGCAAACAGAATGCCTTCACAACTCTCGGCTCGAAGAATTTTTGAAAGACTAAAAATAACAGATTAGTATGGCCAACCTAGAGGAACAAACATACTGCCTCAGACCTCAACGTTCTAGGATGATTATGTTCATGCGACAGAGTTGTCAAGATCATCGAAATCCAATGACCACCAAAATTTTCGCCATAAATTGCGTTCGCAATTTTGAGAAACTAAATTACCGCTTGTACGCCCTACTCGCTGACACACTTAGCGTGTCAAAACCAATTGATATCGAGAACAGGAATTTTCTCAACATCTCTGAGCACACAGAGATGTTGCACTCGTGGCAGCCAAGATTACGCGCTGTTCATTACAGGCTCGCTAAATGACCGCGCGCGCTGCAGTTCATGGAACCGTCGGGCTGAAGGGACTGCAAAACGCTCACGTGTGACCCCGCCCAGCCCCGGAAGCGCTGCGCTGCGTTGTCGGCGTACGTTATTTGGACGCGACATTTGCTCGCTGAGGTGAGCATTGCAATGCGGAACACGAGATGCGATGACCCTTCATGGCAGCGCAGCTCGTGATGATGACCAGACGATGCCCTCCCTTGGTCGCAGCACTCCATGCTACGGCCATCCAGAACACGGACAGTTGAAATGCGTCCGCACGTGATGAAAGCGCCTAGCGAGAGAATGGTACGTGGTAAAATGATACTCAAAACTAGCGTTGTTTTCATTATTCGTGACTAGTAGCTTTCAATCGGTTAATTATGGACGAGTAAGCTGTAATAGATATATATTTAATCATTCGCTAAGCTAGCAACCTATGTCGATACACACTTGTTAAAAATCGTAAGTTGCGTAGTTTCCCCAACTCATCTGCGATTGAACAAGCGTGTTTTGTAAACTGATATTCCACTAAAATATTTACAACTCACCACCTTAAATAACGCTCACAAGTATTTTGATGCCCGCGTACGCTCTACAGTGAGAAATTATTGAAGTCTGCACGCTTCACTTCATTAAGCGTTGGCTCTCTCGTGCGAATGCGATAGACATCAGGCAAAAAAACTCCACATGGTTCTCTCCTCCGTGCCCTAGAGACCTTGTCGGCCACATTAGCTTTTTGGCGTAACCTCAACATTGGCCTGGATCGCACTGGATGAACTACAGCTTGTAACTGCCTTCTCAAGGGGAAAATCACTCGATAACTGATCGCAATGCTCGAATTGCAAGTATAAAATATTTAAAAGGAATGAAACCCTGACCTTCTAGGTCTCACATCGAGCCTAATCACATACATATTCTAGCATCCATGAGGCGAGCATAGACTAAGTGCAGTTCATGACTCACGAGATGGTAGTATCTGAGCGATGGCTCGATGATCCATGACACACCTTGGCCTTTTGTGAGCAATGCACGACAGTCATTTGGTCGTGCAGGCTTGTTAGAGATGCAGATGACTCTTATTCAACATTGTCATGAGAAACGATTGGGATCATTCTCGTAATGATCTTCTACTGGTTGCTACAGCATACTTATAATGCCCGATGTCTCATAGCAGCAGTAGTATAATTTTTAAAAGAAAACTACACGAACACTGGAATTGAAATACCAAGTCATCACGGATGCTATTGAGTTGATTATCAGAATTCATTGGCAACAAACCTTCGAGAGTAACATT
Source organism: Morinoia aosen (assembly GCA_030386875.1). Lineage (NCBI taxonomy): Eukaryota > Metazoa > Arthropoda > Malacostraca > Amphipoda > Talitridae > Morinoia > Morinoia aosen. Next base: position 32,668,170 of record CM059567.1, on the reverse strand, counting down.
AACTGCGCCCTCGCTCGTTTTTTCTTCCAGTTCACAGGACCAGCGTCCATCTAGTCGAAATCCTGCACTTCTCAGCGAACGTGAAGAGGACGGTATTCCCCCAACATCCAAAGACATTGACAGCTCCGTTCTGTGTCAGGAATGAATAACAGTGCAAAGCAAAGAGGCATTTCCGCAGCATATTGCACTGGCAGCGCTCGCGTTATTTGCACGCCAACTTTGCTGAGTGTTGCGGGCGCGGCCTTGGGAGCCGACATTCCGGCAACGGAGAAATGGAGCACCTCGACCCCACGCTCTACGTCGTCGGGGTGGGCTCACAGGTTGCCCATTTGGTCGCAAAAAATGCCTTATTTGATCTTCTCGTTGGAGAAAGACCCAATTAACACGTTGACTGCGATGAGTTAAAGTTAAGCTCAATATTCAACTCAAATTTAAAGTTAAAAGTTGTTAGCAATTTTATTAACACCAAAATTTAACTGAGTTCATTAAATAACAGTAATTTGTTAAAAATAACAGTAATATGAAATTTCTGGATAGTATTTAATGAAAGAGAGATTACCGTGAAATTAGAAAGCTTAGCGGTTTTATAAGCCAAAAAACTACAGAGAACTAGGAGATGAAGAGCTATGGCAATCCGGAAAGAGCCTGTTTAAAAAGATTAACTCTTTCCGGGACACGATTCTGATGTAGAATCTGTCCAACCCTGTATATTCTGGACACGATTCGTGAGGAGAACCTCGACAAATTTATGCTTTATTATAGATTATATTTCCAGTGGTGCTATGCTAGTACAATGATCGATACGGAATGCATATGCAAAGTGGTAACAGGAAGAAAATTTGTCTCAGCTATTAAAACTAAGTTTTATTTGTCGAGAAGATGAAGATTGCAGACATTGAATGAAGCCTTATCAATTTTGAAACAGAGGTTAACGCTCTTTTAACCCATACATACATAAGTATATTCGTTGGCTGCGTAAGCTATCGAGTCAAATATTTTTGTTTGTGCGTAAACTCAAAAACACGTTACTTTTGGACAGATGTTGATTTTCCTTATGCCAAATTTCATGGATTATCCGATATCAGGTGGCACGGTCATGTGATGTTGCGTACTTTGTCCTCGATTTTAACGACATGGGAAAAGAAAGTCAAAAAACTCACATCCACCACTACCAAATGTATTTCATAAGAGTGCTACAAGGTCCGAGAGAGACTCAATATCCCCATCTACCAATCCCAAAGCACAGTTTTCCGAGTATTCACCGAGAGCTGAGGCCGCCTAAAAAATTTAAAGTAAATATCTTCTCAATTAAGTGGTAAACACTTCGGTGAAAAGTTCCGTGACTCCAATGAGCTCAAGAGCAAATGCATAATTGTTTGAGCAAAGTTAATAAAGTTCTGCGGTAAACTGCGATTGCATTCCGATGCATTACGACTGCAGCGATGGTGAACACACCAGAGATAACGCAGGGTATTGTACCGTGTGTGCAGACCATGACACGTGAAGACCGTGGTGCGTGGGACCATAAATTTGCAGACAATAATGCGTACAGACAACGACTGTAGACAATAGTGCGTACAGACAACGACTGTAGACAATAGTGCGTACAGACAACGACTGTAGACAATAGTGCGTACAGACAACGACTGTAGACAATAGTGCGTACAGACAACGACTGTAGACAATAGTGCGTACAGACAACGACTGTAGACAATAGTGCGTACAGACAACGACTGTAGACAATAGTGCGTACAGACAACGACTGTAGACAATAGTGCGTACAGACAACGACTGTAGACAATAGTGCGTACAGACAACGACTGTAGACAATAGTGCGTACAGACAACGACTGTAGACAATAGTGCGTACAGACAACGACTGTAGACAATAGTGCGTACAGACAACGACTGTAGACAATAGTGCGTACAGACAACGACTGTAGACAATAGTGCGTACAGACAACGACTGTAGACAATAGTGCGTACAGACAACGACTGTAGACAATAGTGCGTACAGACAACGACTGTAGACAATAGTGCGTACAGACAACGATTGTAGACAATAGTGCGTACAGATAACGATTGTAGACACTGAGTGTAGACAATGAGTGTAGACAATGAGTGTAGACAATGAGTGTAGACAATGAGTGTAGACAATGAGTGTAGACAATGAGTGTAGACAATGAGTGTAGACAATGAGTGTAGACAATGAGTGTAGACAATGAGTGTAGACAATGAGTGTAGACAATGAGTGTAGACAATGAGTGTAGACAATGAGTGTAGACAATGAGTGTAGACAATGAGTGTAGACAGTGAGTGTAGACAGTGAGTGTAGACAGTGAGTGTAGACAATGAGTGTAGACAATGAGTGTAGACAATGAGTGTAGACAATGAGTGTAGACAATGAGTGTAGACAATGAGTGTAGACAATGAGTGTAGACAATGAGTGTAGACAATGAGTGTAGACAATGAGTGTAGACAATGAGTGTAGACAATGAGTGTAGACAATGAGTGTAGACAATGAGTGTAGACAATGAGTGTAGACAATGAGTGTAGACAATGAGTGTAGACAATGAGTGTAGACAATGAGTGTAGACAATGAGTGTAGACAATGAGTGTAGACAACAACGAGTGTAGACAACAACGAGTGTAGACAACAACGAGTGTAGACAACAACGAGTGTAGACAACAACGAGTGTAGACAACAACGAGTGTAGACAACAACGAGTGTAGACAACAACGAGTGTAGACAACAACGAGTGTAGACAACAACGAGTGTAGACAACAACGAGTGTAGACAACAACGAGTGTAGACAACAACGAGTGTAGACAACAACGAGTGTAGACAACAACGAGTGTAGACAACAACGAGTGTAGACAACAACGAGTGTAGACAACAACGAGTGTAGACAACAACGAGTGTAGACAACAACGAGTGTAGACAACAACGAGTGTAGACAAAAACGAGTGTAGACAACAACGAGTGTAGACAACAACGAGTGTAGACAACAACGAGTGTAGACAACAACGAGTGTAGACAACAACGAGTGTAGACAACAACGAGTGTAGACAACAACGAGTGTAGACAATAACGAGTGTAGACAACAACGAGTGTAGACAATAACGAGTGTAGACAATAACGAGTGTAGACAATAACAAGTGTGGATCTTGATGCGTACAGACCATAATGCGTACAAGCCATGATTCATACAGAATGATATGTATGAAGACCAAAATACGTGCAGACCATACACATTTCTTATGTGCATACAAATTATAATGTGTGGAGATCATGCGTGGAGATCACAATGCGTGGAGATCACAATGCGTGGAGATCACAATGCGTGGAGATCACAATGCGTGGAGATCACAATGCGTGGAGATCACAATGCGTGGAGATCACAATGCGTGGAGATCACAATGCGTGGAGATCACAATGCGTGGAGATCACAATGCGTGGAGATCACAATGCGTGGAGATCACAATGCGTGGAGATCACAATGCGTGGAGATCACAATGCGTGGAGATCACAATGCGTGGAGATCACAATGCGTGGAGATCACAATGCGTGGAGATCACAATGCGTGGAGATCACATCGCGTGGAGATCACAACGCGTGGAGATCACAACGCGTGGAGATCACAACGCGTGGAGATCACAATGCGTGGAGATCACAATGCGTGGAGATCACAATGCGTGGAGATCACAATGCGTGGAGATCACAATGCGTAGAGATCACAATGCGTAGAGATCACAATGCGTAGAGATCACAATGCGTAGAGATCACAATGCGTGGAGATCATAATGCGTGGAGATCACAATGCGTGGAGATCACAATGCATGGAGATCACAATGCGTAGAGATCACAATGCGTAGAGATCACAATGCGTAGAGATCACAATGCGTAGAGATCACAATGCGTAGAGATCACAATGCGTAGAGATCACAATGCGTGGAGATCACAATGCGTGGAGATCACAATGCGTGGAGATCACAATGCATGGAGATCACAATGCGTAGAGATCACAATGCGTAGAGATCACAATGCGTAGAGATCACAATGCGTAGAGATCACAATGCGTAGAGATCACAATGCGTAGAGATCACAATGCGTAGAGATCACAATGCGTAGAGATCACAATGCGTGGAGATCACAATGCGTGGAGATCACAATGCGTGGAGATCATAATGCGTGGAGATCACAATGCGTGGAGATCACAATGCGTAGAGATCACAATGCGTAGAGATCACAATGCGTAGAGATCACAATGCGTAGAGATCACAATGCGTAGAGATCACAATGCGTAGAGATCACAATGCGTGGAGATCACAATGCGTGGAGATCATAATGCGTGGAGATCACAATGCGTGGAGATCACAATGCGTAGAGATCACAATGCGTAGAGATCACAATGCGTAGAGATCACAATGCGTAGAAATCACAATGCGTAGAAATCACAATGCGTAGAGATCACAATGCGTAGAGATCACAATGCGTAGAGATCACAATGCGTAGAGATCACAATGCGTAGAGATCACAATGCGTGGAGATCACAATGCGTGGAGATCACAATGCGTGGAGATCACAATGCGTGGAGATCACAATGCGTGGAGATCACAATGCGTGGAGATCACAACGCGTGGAGATCACAACGCGTGGAGATCACAACGCGTGGAGATCACAATGCGTGGAGATCACAATGCGTGGAGATCACAATGCGTGGAGATCACAATGCGTGGAGATCACAATGCGTGGAGATCACAATGCGTGGAGATCACAATGCGTGGAGATCACAATGCGTAGAGATCACAATGCGTGGAGATCACAATGCGTAGAGATCACAATGCGTAGAGATCACAATGCGTAGAGATCACAATGCGTAGAGATCACAATGCGTAGAGATCACAATGCGTAGAGATCACAATGCGTAGAGATCACAATGCGTAGAGATCACAATGCGTAGAGATCACAATGCGTAGGGATCACAATGCGTAGGGATCACAATGCGTGGAGATCATAATGCGTGGAGATCACAATGCGTGGAGATCATAATGCGTGGAGATCATAATGCGTGGAGACCGAAATGCGTGGAGACCGAAATGCGTGGAGACCGAAATGCGTGGAGACCGAAATGCGTGGAGACCGAAATGCGTGGAGACCGAAATACGTGGAGACCGAAATGCGTGGAGACCGAAATGCGTGGAGACCGAAATGCGTGGAGACCGTAATGCGTGGAGACCGTAATGCGTGGAGACCGTAATGCGTGGAGACCGTAATGCGTGGAGACCGTAATGCGTGGAGACCGTAATGCGTGGAGACCGTAATGCGTGGAGACTTTAATATATGGACACCATAATGTATGTATATGGAGACCATAATGCGTACCTACAAACATTCACGGAAGGTCAACTGACGTCTAGGGTACTAGGCCGACAATCGCACAGGTCAGAAGTACCCAGAACAGCGGCGGCTCAATCAGGCCTGAACGGATTTCCCCGAGTTCTCGGTTGTTTTGAGCTTATGTTGTAATCTCGAGCCGGAGTTACAATGGACGGCCACGCGACGACTTCCGTTTTATTGTGCAGGCCTTGCAGTCCCTTATCGGAGCTAAGAGTGCATGAGCATTATTGTGCACGGCTCGTCAAAAATGACGAATTCAATATTTTCCTTGAGTAAATTTTCTAGATGTGGATGATAAGCCAATATATCCATTCTATAATAGTACCTGCGTTTGAAATATTCGTGTACTTGCGCAACTTGCGGAATTCGTATCACAGATACGGACATTAAGCATCCTTATGAGCGTAGCAGAGGAACTGAAGTAGCGAATACAAAACAAATAAATAAACACACCAAGGGTATTATTAGGTTAGATGATGTGTTATGACGAAAGATAATTAGCCCCTAAGACAATCGCGTTTTTTACAGTTTTCTAAATCAATGTAATTGCTAGAAAAAGCATTCATCTGCAATTTTAGTCCTTCTCCACTCGGAAAAAAATTAATCGAAAAATAAAGCGGTTCCATCATTCATATCACATAAGGAAAACTAATGAGCAGGAAACGATTGTTGCATCTAAGCACCGAAACAAAAAAGTTGCTAAGAGTTTAGCGGATGTTCACACATATGGAAGATCGCAAACATAATAACTGCCTGAATTTATAAGAGCAGCAAACTCCGTTTCAAATAGAAGTTCACTCGCAGTTAATTTACCATCTCTTACTTTTCTGTGGATAGCAGACCGAAGTACAAAAAGAGACATAGTGCAGACAGGAATGTTTTCGGGCTTTTTAAACCAGTTCACCTTCCTTGGCTTGAAAATTTTTTTATTCAGAAAGAGTCAGAAACAGCTTTTCAATTCAGAACTATTAACCAACACACATAACATGAGCGCATTCCACTGCAGACGCGGCAGTTGTTTAGCCCCGGCAGGTTCTGCCTCGGAACAGGCATGCATTGGTGCTTCTGTCCTCACAAGTCGTAAATCAGGAATGGAAGAGACAGGAAACTGTCAGGTTTCTGTTCGGTGCGATCGTATCTTCCAGTTGGGAATTTCTTCCGTTGGTGAACTATGGGGCCGGGCAGGCCTTAAAGCGTGTAATTCTCGAGACAAGAGACGTGCACGACCGCGTACGGCATTGTCGTACAGGAAGTGCGGAGTCTTGGGCGGTTTTGCCTAATGACCTGAAGGCAAGCGAGGACTGCAAGATGAGACTTTAAAGCAATTGCTTTCTCACACAAGCTTATACTCCCACCAGGCGGCTTATGAATCGAGTGCTAACGGTACGTGCACAACTCTAGAGGAGAAGTTTCCCATCAAATGGAGCGAAGAATGGGTTTGAAATCCTGATTTGCTGCAATTATTAATCACCTGTTACAAGTCGACCGAGGTACTAGTGGAGAATAATAGTATTTTACGCAACATATCATGCAATACCGAATGAAGAAATTCTGTTCTTTTGATATGGCATGCAGGACGCGTATTGTCATTCGGAAATTTTCGATTTTGCTGCTTAGGTAATTCTCGTCAGAACCTCAAAATGATAATTTATTTATCCAATTATAAGGCATGTTTTTCTCTCCAGGTACAAAAAGTGTTTGAAAACTCACGCAGTGCAACACAGACAACATTAGAAGGTCGACCCTATCTATGAACGAGTTAAATTCGAGTGTGAGAAATTTTCACAGGATATTTTTGTCTGAACAATGAACAAATTATTTTTCAGGAATAAATGTATAATAAAGAATTGTAATAGATTGAGTAATTATTGCAATTTTTTGCTTAAGTGGCGTAAAATTCAAACTAGTTGGGTAGATATGTCATTTTCCTCTCACACAAGAGCATTATTCAGTCCATTTAAAGTCAAATTTTCGTAGAGCAGATATCTACAAGACCGACTAACTGTCCAGGTAACTTCGTACAATAGGAAGTGAGTTTCCGAGTAATTATCCCCATAGTTGTATTCTATTGAGACGTCAGCTTGAGATCCGCAAACAATGAGCTCAGTATTTGGCGCAGGTTCCTCTTGACCCACAAATCAGCCTGGAAACTATGCTCAGATTCTCACGAGCTAGCGTCTTGGTGGTCCCGCGACGCGTCCTGACGTTTGCAGACTCGCCAGAAATGCCACGACATTTCATACAAATTTAAAAATTGTTGGGAATTTGCTCAGCAAATTCGTGAGTAACAGTTAACGTTAATAAATTTAATTTAATAGTAAAAGCTTATGCACAAATATCAGGCAAAATTTGCCTGGGTTTTAGATTGCGTTTAGTCCCCCAGTTTCTTGGGCACTAAGCCGCACTCCCGTCTGAGTTCCCAGCATGATTTTCTACTCAAAAGATAACATCGCGCCATCGATCTCCATTGAAATTTTCGAGTGTTTGACATCCTTCGCTTCTTTGAATGGCAGGGGCCGAGAACTATTATTTCATGAATGAAATCAAACTTCCTGCCCAAATCATTCGCGCTAAAGTGAAAGAACACCGTAAATCTTCCTTCAAAATTCCTTTATTAATGCAAACTAAATTAAACCAAACTTTGCATATATATAAATACGTGCCTAGATCGGAACACGAAGCAAATTTGACCCATGATATTAACGTGGCAAGAAGCAGGGATGGCTCACGCCCTCAGATCAGGAGCAAAATTGGCAGACATTTCGCGGACCAACATTACGCGCTGCACCATGCGCTGGCACTCAGCCGTACCTCATTTCACGCTCGCAGTGCTCAAAGGTTACTGAACTTGACCCTCGATCTCACGTGCTTACTGATACCATGCACAGATATAGACTTTTGACACAGTTTTCCGCGGACGTCTAACACCGTTTCTCAAGGTGCAACCTAGCATATTTTCTGAGGATTTACGTTCTTTGCATAGTTATGGCTAAGTATAATAGAGCCGTGTTCATGCTACCTTGAATATTTTTCGAGGAGCAATTTTGGGCCATTCACAATGAGCTTGATACGTAAATTAAATTTCACAGTGGGATCTTTCTTCATCAGCGATGGGAATGCGTAGCAACTCGAACATATTTCATATGAGGCAATGTGCTATGAATCTTAGAACACGGGAAACAATGAAAATTACGCACTTCATTTGTAGGAAATTCCCCAGAAGGACGCAAGGTTTATTAATTTTTATATTTTATTACCTTCTTTATCAAAGTATTTTATCATTGTCTAAGTTTTATATTCCTCTTCCTAAATGAGCTCAAATTTGCGCTGTTTGAGCCCAAACGACATACACTGCCTCACTAACACGCCACATAGAATAAGCAGCTCGTGGGAATAAGAAGAATTAAAAAAAACACCTAACAAATGCTAAGCACGACGCAAAAAGTGAACTGAACCACAACGTATCGGTGACAGAAGACAGTGGTCCAAAAGTATCCTCTAATATCACACCAGAAAAGACAATGGACGAGGATTTAAGAACTGAAATTAGACGAGGAACCGGTACAATCAAACGCTGATTCCAGTGACTCTGCATAGCCGCTGCAGCCCGTAAATGATACGGCGCGCAGGTACAGGGAACGCTCCTGTTTGTGACAATGCAGGCAAACGCTAATGTGAGATTAATTAACAGTACACGACAGTTACGCGAATGAAATTGAATTCGACTTTTCTCTATGCATATTAAATCTAATCATTAATGTTTTCCTGCCTTCATGGTTGTGGTTATAGCTTGTATTTCACAGAACTCCTGATAGACCGAACACCAGAAACGTTTTTTGTGGTAAAGCGAATAATTTTTTCAACATCCAATTCACTGTTAAACTCTGAGTAAATGTGATATTTGAGCGAAGCGGCAATCTATTTCGACTAACATATTTCACGACCCTCGCTCGCCTTTTTGAAAAGTGGAGCAGCGGAACACAATTGACCGTGACGCTCGCACGTAAGCACAACGAACATAGTTTACCCCACGACAGGAAAGGCACGAGTAAATGTCTGCAATTGCCGACCCAGCTTGCTAGCAAGTTAAAATTTGCAGGTAGAATTAAGCTGTTGTATATATTTCAGCCATACAGGAGGCCATCATCAAAATAAAGCTTGTGAGTGCAAGAAAAAAGCACCATAAAGAACTGCTGGAGCACGCAAGTCAAGGCAACGTGATCACGGTAGGCCAAGCCCAGCTCGATAGGTCACTTCTTTTGCAGGCGACTTGGAGGAGAGTTCACTCGAAGGTCAAGGAAAGACACTGTAACCAACCTCTCGTGCGCTGAATACGGCCAACACTTGCGATAGTTACATCCCTTGAGTTATTCGCGCTCCGTGCTCCTCAACATCGACTAGGTCCAAATAGAAATCGAACGTTTCCGCTTTGGGTCTTCCGTAAAAGGCAGAAATATTCTATTACTGTCATAACCCCAGTGTGTTCGCAGCGAGCTTTAATGAACACCATAATTAAGCGATACTTCAATATTTAAGAGCTCTCAACGTCATTGATGAGCTTGTCGAGTGCCAGTCTTCTAACACCAGGGACAGATTTTGTAACAATTTACATCGTCGGGGAGGTACATCTGGCAGCGTAAGTTTTTCTGTCGACATGGCAACTTTATGTTCTACATCTAACGCCAAAATTCTCAAGTTTGAGTTTTTACCAAAAAAACATTATAGAACTAAGCATTTGGTTCGCTTGAAAAAAAAGGATGTTTTTTTATTCCTATCAAGCCCCATACATATCTTCTACATTGGTTTGTCAAATGTCTGTAACTAACTCAAGGAGGCAATGACGGTTACCCCCGGTCAAGCCAGAAAGGAAGTCAGATGCTCAGATACCCCATATCTTTGCTCATTGACCGTCTGCAAGAACACAGAAGGGAACGCCGCCATGAGAAGTACGCAATGACACAGGCAGCATTTGGAGCAGCGTTGTGCAGTTTTAAGTAATTAATCAAAATCTGAATACAACACGCGTGGAGCACCCTCTACAATAAGAACACTGTTGACATCCATCATCTCGTGTGTGATTATGCACAGAAATGAGAGCTCGTCACACTCAATTATGAAATACATTCCGGTATGTCCACTGCAACTGACACCATTGAACAATGATATCAATATACAGCTCCGATAAAGAGGTCATTTCAGTGAATATCTAGACGGAAATTCCTGTTTTAAAACTGCTGACATTAAACTTAGTAGCGAACGATCTTTGAAAAAACATAAGCGTTAAGATTTTTGAAAGATTAGTTTTATTTATACGTAGAATCATTTAAAATCGTTCGAAATATTAATATCACAATTTTCATAGTTTGTAATGATGTCCACATTTATATACAACACTTTGAGCAATAGATTACAGTGTACCAAACTCCTTAATTTTCAGTGTTATTTCAGAGAAGTTTCAACAGTGTAGGATAATTACCCCTGAAATATAAGAAGGAGTAAAATTAACGCGTTCCCCGCGTACTGGGCTATATGTGTGCCAACGGGTTAATTGCTCATTCACATACCGGTATAAATAAACGACATTGCATCTTTTTCCCGATATTAAAAAATAACCGTCATCAAACGAGGGGAAATGTTTTCATGCAATTGCATTTACATTTTCCTGATGAAGGATACAAATGTATTCGAGCAGTATAGTCGATTTCCTAATTCTACAACTTAAAATCTAACCAAACCCACTGTTAACCGCGGAAACCCGGTGAACGTGTCGAGGCACAGAGATTCCGTGCCACAACGTCGCTTGCTATGATCGCGTATTCGCGAAAAAAGTAGAGGCAGAACGAGACAAGCTCCGGCTTTCAACAAAACAAGACAGACGTTGAATTTCCAACCAATTCACGACGTCTGTGCGGCATAACAGATAGCGTAAGTTCCTCCAAGATGATTCCTCTACGCAACGTACTACAGCGCCTCAGGTGCCCCTCAGCTCAGTGTATCGTGCAGCTCAGCGACCCCTCAGCTCAGTGTACACACACAGTACCAGTTCAGGTGCCCCTCAGCTCAGTGTAGCGTGCAGCTCAGCGACCCCTCAGCTCAGTGTACACACACAGTACCAGTTCAGGTGCCCCTCAGCTCAGTGTAGCGTGCAGCTCAGCGACCCCTCAGCTCAGTGTATCGTGCAGCTCAGCGACCCCTCAGCTCAGTGTACACACACAGTACCAGTTCAGGTGCCCCTCAGCTCAGTGTATCGTGCAGCTCAGCGACCCCTCAGCTCAGTGTACACACACAGTACCAGTTCAGGTGCCCCTCAGCTCAGTGTATCGTGCAGCTCAGCGACCCCTCAGCTCAGTGTACACACACAGTACCAGTTCAGGTGCCCCTCAGCTCAGTGTATCGTGCAGCTCAGCGACCCCTCAGCTCAGTGTACACACACAGTACCAGTTCAGGTGCCCCTCAGCTCAGTGTATCGTGCAGCTCAGCGACCCCTCAGCTCAGTGTACACACACAGTACCAGTTCAGGTGCCCCTCAGCTCAGTGTATCGTGCAGCTCAGCGACCCCTCAGCTCAGTGTACACACACAGTACCAGTTCAGGTGCCCCTCAGCTCAGTGTAGTGAGCAGCTCAGCGACCCCTCAGCTCAGAGTACACACACAGTACCAGTTCAGAGGCCCCTCATCTCAGTGTAGCGTGCAGCTCAGCGACCCCTCAGCTCAGTGTAGCGTGCAGCTCAGCGACCCCTCAGCTCAGTGTAGCGTGCAGCTCAGCGACCCCTCAGCTCAGTGTAGCGTGCAGCTCAGCGACCCCTCAGCTCAGTGTACACACACAGTACCAGTTCAGGTGCCCCTCAGCTCAGTGTAGCGTGCAGCTCAGCGACCCCTCAGCTCAGTGTAGCGTGCAGCTCAGCGACCCCTCAGCTCAGTGTATCGTGCAGCTCAGCGACCCCTCAGCTCAGTGTATCGTGCAGCTCAGCGACCCCTTAGCTCAGTGTAGCGTGCAGCTCAGCGACCCCTCAGCTCAGTGTACACACACAGTACCAGTTCAGGTGCCCCTCAGCTCAGTGTAGCGTGCAGCTCAGCGACCCCTCAGCTCAGTGTACACACACAGTACCAGTTCAGGTGCCCCTCAGCTCAGTGTAGCGAGCAGCTCAGCGACCCCTCAGCTCAGTGTAGCGTGCAGCTCAGCGACCCCTCAGCTCAGAGTACACACACAGTACCAGTTCAGGTGCCCCTCAGCTCAGTGTATGGTGCAGCTCAGCGACCCCTCAGCTCAGTGTACACACACAGTACCAGTTCAGGTGCCCCTCAGCTCAGTGTATCGTGCAGCTCAGCGACCCCTCAGCTCAGTGTACACACACAGTACCAGTTCAGGTGCCCCTCAGCTCAGTGTATCGTGCAGCTCAGCGACCCCTCAGCTCAGAGTACACACACAGTACCAGTTCAGGTGCCCCTCAGCTCAGTGTAGCGAGCAGCTCAGCGACCCCTCAGCTCAGAGTACACACACATTACCAGTTCAGGTGCCCCTCAGCTCAGTGCAGCGCTCAGCTCAAGCGCGCACACGGAGGCCTGCGGCGCGGCTGTCGCTCCAGCCTCCAACAGGTCGGCCTTCGCTCCAAGTTGCGATAAGGCCTCAATTGGACGTACATGTCTTGGGCTAAGCGGCCTTGATCCCTTAAAGGGTAGACATCGGTTGCTCTGGCATTAGGTCCTTACTGATCCGTGACTTACGTAGCGCCTTTATACCTCAGCAAAAAGATGCATGCAGTTCAGTCTAGGGCCTTGTGACGGACAAAAAACAGCCAAAGGACACGCAGGAGTGCCGCCTGGAAGCGACCGACGCTCGTGTGACTGTTCTTGAGCCATAATAATCATTAGTGCAAAGTTCCACAAATGGAGCGCGCTGCCTGGTCACGAAGACCAGATGCGGCAAACGGAAAGGTCATGTACCTGCAGTGCAGAATAATTACCATTAATCTCGCCTCAGTTAGACCCATGGACTGCAAGGAAATGCCAAACAATACTCAAGGCCGTAAACTGGAGCAATTTTATTTAGAATTTCAGTGGTCGCAGAAAGTGTCCTTGAAAGTAAGAAAACGATACACCAAACAAAATACCCGGAATTCGCCAGAGTCATTTCAGCGTTTTTGTGAGTCGTCCAGTGCATTCCTAGCAGGAGGGCAGATTAGCCTCTGACATCGACTGGTTTACGAGGGCAGGGTGAAGTTGTATTTTGCACCTCACTCAAGAACAAAAGAGCAGAAGTTCCTTCAATTTCGAGCAAGGATGTTTATTTAAATCAGCTGGCTGTGCAGCAAGCACGTTTTTTCTCGGACCACGGCAGGGCGGAGTCGTTGGTCCAGGGTGTGTTGGGATCAGGTTACTAGCAACTGAAGCTGCGCTCAGATGCGCGCTTCGTAGTGCGCTCAACCGCAGCTCATTTTAAAGCAATTTCTGTAACGCAACTGTAATGACAGCAGGGCGCAGGACTCCACTTTATGTACTGGTTTAAAATGTAACTTATAGTACGTTCAATGAATTAAATTTCGAGACAAATGATAAAATTAAATACATGGGAACAATTTATTTTACTGTGCCGAGTATATTATTTCAAGACTTTTTATGAAGTTATGTTTCTTACTTTCCCGAGCAAAATACGGTAGAAGCAAATCTCTGAAGGTAGAAAAATCATAATTTACTTCACAACGAATGTTATTCAGCCAGTTCCCTACGTCATTTTTACTAAACTATTTCTAAAGCAGAACCCGGTAAAAGGAGTCTCATTAATTGTCTGACGGTATTCCACATTTTTATGCATTCATAAATTATATCCATGTTCTTACCCGCTGAACGAACGGTGAAACTCCAAAAACACCCTTTTTAAACGCTCTTTCTGTTATTATGTAAGATGCGTGTAAATGATATGCGTGTAAATTATACGCCCTGAAAAATGTCCCTACTTGGGAGACAGTCTTTAACATCAAAAAAATGTACCGTAATTCAGGCGTAAAACGCAAATTTTCATTTAAAAGACTTAACGAGGCATTAAAATATGTGCTCCTCAATCATTAACCCAATTACTGGTATACGCCATGCAACCATCCACTTATTCTTCAGTATAAGACCAGTAAATTAGAGTCTGGGTTTTCACTTACTACTTCACATCGTCAATTCGTCTCCACCAATAAGATCTATTCAAACAAGATTGCATAATTCACTCTCTCTCGGATCGGCTAATATCATTTTGTATGTTAATCAGTAAGCGATATCGCAAAGCCAAGTTGCGTTTCTGTAATTAGAACAGCGTTCTTGAGTGAAAACGACGATCATCATCATCGCTGTCATCAGAATGTTAAGAGCGAAGAAAGGCTTGAACAGTAATAATCCAGTTACCAGTTTCATACCTTTCAATTTGGTTTACAGATACCGGTACTGAACATTGTTCTCACAGGAAAGACCTGCTACAAATAATTCTGAAAATCATTGGTATTCAATTTTACAACAATGATTTTCTGTGTTTATTGTTATAAACTTGGCTTCTACATTTTATTCCTTTATTTGAAATTTTCATTTTAATATCGATATTCTAGCCAGCAACACGACATGACTGAAGGGGGCTACGATGCTCGCCCACCTACTTTCAAACCGTGAGTTTAGTATACAACTTGCTTGGTGGTTCGCATGTAATTACACTTATAATCCAGAAAAAAAATTTTGGAACTAACTTTTAAATTTTAAGGTACGATATTAAAACAGAATAAAATCAACCAATACAAAATAAAATCAACCAACAGAATAAAATCAATCAATAAAAAATAAAATCAATCAACAGAATAAAATCAATCAATACAAAAGAGCAGCAGAGCTGTTTACGTAGTCAACGGTTCGCGGCGTTGTTTGTTGCTTCACCTCCCTGCAGCCCGCCTCTCCTCTCCTCGTTTCTCACGACTTCACAGTGTCATGAACTCAGCCGAGTAGAAATGGTAAATTGACGCATTTTCCCTTCCCTGCTTTCCCAGAAATATGCTATGCCCCAGGAGGACCTTTTGTCAATACTTGCCGCAACAATCTACCTTCGCTTTCCTTTCCTTGGGCCCATCGGCCGACCTGCCGACCTTCTTGTTCTTCTCTGCTTTTGCTTTCAACTTTTTTTGAGGGAGGGAATATCGCTACCCTGGCTCTACATCACCTCACCTTGCTCAACATCAAAGTTTGGAATCCAGTTGTATTCCTTCGTGAATGATATTGAAGTTTACAGCAAAAAATAATTATCTTCCTATGACCAACTTGCAGTTTCAGTGCAATCAGAGAGGAATGAGATTTGTCTGAGCGCCAAATCTTTTAGGGACAAACCAGAAGAGACTGATGTGATGCAGCAGGACGCTGGATATCATGTAATGAACTGCGTAATGCCGACACTGGTATACGCATACGAAGTTGTGAACAGTTGCTCTAGAGATTGGATTCATTGTTAAGAACCGTAGACTAGTACTATCATGACGGCAATGGGTTAAAATCACTGCCTTTTTTTAGAGACCTCTAACTTCTTTCCAACTGGTTACTGCTGGAACAATTTTCATAAGAAAATGAACTAGAAAAGGTTTTTTCCATCTATTAGTCCTTGGAAAAGTTTGAAGGATTATACAAGGAGGAGATATAGACACTTTTTTTAATACGAATTCGACAAAATTTTCTGAGGCTGTGAAATTTAAATGTAAACAGGACGATATTACATGGCAATTTCAACATTGTGTAATAATGAACATAACATGTTCAACACGCTTCGCAATTTTTCAATAACGAAATTTTGTACAATATTTTCTTTCCAAAATACGTGCATTACGGCGAGGCATGAAGATCATTTCATTAGAAGGTAATTAACACGAATAAAAAATATTCATGGAGTAAAATCATCTTATTTCTACATCACAGTTAAATTTACATTCGGAATTACTTCAGGCGACTCATCAAGAAACAAGCGACTCATGGTATAGGGCAGCGACTTAGGCTCTTGCCTTTTGTGTGCCAAGGATTCGAGCGAAATTTTCTGGAAATGGGCAATTGCGAATGCATTTGAGCGACTATCAAAGCAGGAATTTGTGACAGCGGCATCTTCAGAGCGGTCCCTGCGTCTCATCGCTGCTGTGCAGCCCAGCAGGCCTACCTGTTGTATGGTCGGCAGCAGGACTTTGTTCGTCAGGCCAAAACTAATCCATAATTGTTCAGATCTTGTTCGGGAGCAGCAGCCGCAGCAGATGATCACCTACGTCTCATTATAAATAATTAGCGGCATCCTAGTCCAAAACATACCGAATTAACTTCCGACTCCTAACGGCGCCTCACTGCACTCGTTAGAAGTTTGTTTGGGGTCACGGAATTTTGAAGTGAATCGTTGGTATGAAGAAAATTTACCAATAGGTTAACTGAAAGCTCTGGGGCAAATTAGACACGGGATCAAATTCTAACAAAAAGGGTAGCTTTCAATGATGCTTCTCCAAAATGTTCTGCGTCAACCAAAAATAGAACCAAAATACTGATAAGTTCAAAATAAAGAGGATACATAGTAAGTTTTATGTAAGTTCAAGTCTCCCTAATTACAAAAGAAGTTCTTCCCAAGAGAAAAAGTAAGAAAACGCCATTTAATATGGAAATAAGGAAATAGCAAATCTACGCACTCGGTGTGTCCCCACACCAAGTTCATGAAACAGCAAGGCTAAAGGGAACTTGCGCAACAGGATATAAGTTGACAAAGAAGGTAACAGTAGATAGAAAATGGCTACGGTAAACCGAAAAAAATCCGTAACAGAAGAAAAAACCTATCCTATTTCAATGATATGAAGGTCTAACTAACTAAATTTCAGCTCGGGACCTCACGTCTCCCTAATGGAAATCTGATTTCCATAAATATTACAGTTGTATTTCTCTGAGGGGAACGTCGGAGTAAAACGATCTTCGCATTAATACTTAGGATGTGAAAACAAAAGCCAGAAAACGAACTTTTGTACCCAATAACATTATAAGCGGCCACCATGTGCGATGAATCTAAAACAGAGAGTAATAAATCTGCCGTTGAGCGTATAAATAATAAATTGAGTAGGCAACGAAACAGAATGCAAGTAGTATTTAGGCGCCGTTAACATGCGATAAAGGAATTCCGGATCTTTCCTTACAAAAAAAATGTAAGTAAATAAATAGCCTCCGTTACCTTTCGAACAGTAAAATACACGACATGCGTGAAAAAATCTCAAGCGACTAATAACGCAGGATAGCTAAATTAATTTATGGGTGTAGGATTTTTACAGGCTTCATGATTTGTACTTCGTAAGGTTCTTTTTAATTCAGCACAGAATAAATGGTCACAAGCAAACGAGAAAATTAATTCATTATTTCTTTGAGACACGATCAAAGATGGGGCAATCTGACACAATTAAAACAGAGCCTAGTGTTTATGGGTATTACCCAAAAACTTGTATCTTTCAATTGAAATTATGAGGCTAGGCAGATATTTGCAAAATGAAACGCAACGTTTGATTAACAACAGAAAAATTTCCCGCTTTGTAGAGCAGGGATAGGGTTGAGCTGTGTTTTTGATGTCAATAATCAGAAGCAAAACTCCTAGACTGGGATGAGGAAATAGTGAGTTTTCTGCACACTTAACCTATGTATATTATTCATTAGGTGTTGATGCAATAAAATTCCACTCTCGCCCAACTCCACTCTCGCCCAACTCCACTCTCGCCCAACTCCACTCTCGCCCAACTCCACTCTCGCCCAACTCCACTCTCGCCCAACTCCACTCTCGCCCAACTCCACTCTCGCCCAACTCCACTCTCGCCCAACTCCACTCTCGCCCAACTCCACTCTCGCCCAACTCCACTCTCGCCCAACTCCACTCTCGCCCAACTCCACTCTCGCCCAACTCCACTCTCGCCCAACTCCACTCTCGCCCAACTCCACTCTCGCCCAACTCCACTCTCGCCCAACTCCACTCTCGCCCAATTCCACTCTCGCCCAATTCCACTCTCGCCCAATTCCACTCTCGCCCAATTCCACTCTCGCCCAATTCCACTCTCGCCCAATTCCACTCTCGCCCAATTCCACTCTCGCCCAATTCCACTCTCGCCCAATTCCACTCTCGCCCAATTCCACTCTCGCCCAATTCCACTCTCGCCCAATTCCACTCTCGCCCAATTCCACTCTCGCCCAATTCCACTCTCGCCCAATTCCACTCTCGCCCAATTCCACTCTCGCCCAATTCCACTCTCGCCCAATTCCACTCTCGCCCAATTCCACTCTCGCCCAATTCCACTCTCGCCCAATTCCACTCTCGCCCAATTCCACTCTCGCCCAATTCCACTCTCGCCCAATTCCACTCTCGCCCAATTCCACTCTCGCCCAATTCCACTCTCGCCCAATTCCACTCTCGCCCAATTCCACTCTCGCCCAATTCCACTCTCGCCCAATTCCACTCTCGCCCAATTCCACTCTCGCCCAATTCCACTCTCGCCCAATTCCACTCTCGCCCAATTCCACTCTCGCCCAATTCCACTCTCGCCCAATTCCACTCTCGCCCAATTCCACTCTCGCCCAATTCCACTCTCGCCCAATTCCACTCTCGCCCAATTCCACTCTCGCCCAATTCCACTCTCGCCCAATTCCACTCTCGCCCAATTCCACTCTCGCCCAATTCCACTCTCGCTCAATTCCACTCTCGCCCAATTCCACTCTCGCCCAATTCCACTCTCGCCCAATTCCACTCTCGCCCAATTCCACTCTCGCCCAATTCCACTCTCGCCCAATTCCACTCTCGCCCAATTCCACTCTCGCCCAATTCCACTCTCGCCCAATTCCACTCTCGCCCAATTCCACTCTCGCCCAATTCCACTCTCGCCCAATTCCACTCTCGCCCAATTCCACTCTCGCCCAATTCCACTCTCGCCCAATTCCACTCTCGCCCAATTCCACTCTCGCCCAATTCCACTCTCGCCCAATTCCACTCTCGCTCAATTCCACTCTCGCCCAATTCCACTCTCGCCCAATTCCACTCTCGCCCAATTCCACTCTCGCCCAATTCCACTCTCGCCCAATTCCACTCTCGCCCAATTCCACTCTCGCCCAATTCCACTCTCGCCCAATTCCACTCTCGCCCAATTCCACTCTCGCCCAATTCCACTCTCGCCCAATTCCACTCTCGCCCAATTCCACTCTCGCCCAATTCCACTCTCGCCCAATTCCACTCTCGCCCAATTCCACTCTCGCCCAATTCCACTCTCGCCCAATTCCACTCTCGCCCAATTCCACTCTCGCCCAATTCCACTCTCGCTCAATTCCACTCTCGCCCAATTCCACTCTCGCCCAATTCCACTCTCGCCCAATTCCACTCTCGCCCAATTCCACTCTCGCCCAATTCCACTCTCGCTCAATTCCACTCTCGCCCAATTCCGCTCTCGCCCAATTCCACTCTCGCCCAATTCCACTCTCGCCCAATTCCACTCTCGCCCAATTCCACTCTCGCCCAATTCCGCTGCGGAATCTAAGCGCTCACCCAAGTTGACTGGATGCAGTCGGGCTATGAATTTGGCGACGCACCAGCATGTGGGTGTGGTTCGCGCTTCGAGGAAATTAAAACAGTTCTGTATGCAGGGGAACCTAACGGGAAAAGTTTAATTCCTAGTTGAATAAAATGTATCTGAAAAAAGATCTCGTGTTTAAGTTGCACAAGACCGTGCATAAATTGACATGATTCAGTATTGATGCTCAATATCGAAAATTGACATGATTCAGTATTGATGCTCAATATCGATGCAATGTTGCTTTTTCTTTATTCAAGTAATCTTTCCCACCACTCAAGAAGCAAATTCACTGTACACCAACTGAGTTACTACAACATTGGTAATGAAGCGGGAAAATGAATTTTTGCACAACACTGTCGAAGAGATAGGCAAAGTTACAGTTTCTCATTCACTTTTAACTGTTCACTCTCTTGGCAAGTATACGGTGATCTTAGCTCCAAAGAAAACAGCGAAGTTCTATTTCATATTTTGGGCCTCTAATTGTTTTGTCGTAAAAAAGTTCAAAAAAGGACTACGACCTCCTAATATTAAAAAAAGGAAGAATTTATTCCACTTAGATTCTGTGATAGTTTTCTTGATTTTCTATGCGCAGGAGAGACAAGTTTCATCACAAGATTTTTCACTTGATAAAAATTATCCTGACGCGCACAGCAGACCGCGTTCATTCAGGTTAATTTACCCGTTACGTGCTACATCAATTTAAGGCTTTTCTCAAATAAAAGTTGAGCGCATTTGGTCAGAGTAATCGGGTTGCTGGTATTTTTACGCCCAAATTTGACCGTGACAGTCTGAACTGGCAGCACCGCCTAGCGTAGCCAAGTTTTCTCACAAGAACTTACGCCGCCAGCTGTACCGGTAAACGACTTAAGTTATTTGAAAATGTGACTCCAGGTCCGGCGCCGGAGGATGATGTGGCGCTCACAGGACGGCCAGGGGTCGGTCGCAGAGCAGCATCTGCGGTAACGGCTCTCCGATCACCGCCGTGATAACGGCCGGTCGTGAGCAACCATTAAGCAACCGTTCCTATCACCGCATGACGGAGTGGGCTCGATCCAGGCACGCTCTCCTCCATACTTCACGCTTCCATTGGCTCCATATTGATGCTCCCAGCTAGTGCTTCTCAACTCCTTAGGCCTCTTCACCGGAATAAGTAAATGGAAAACTCACACCAGTCTTGTACTTAACCCAATGTCCCCGGGCGTTCATGCGTCAATGGCCACAACGGCACGTGTTTCTGCAAGCGTGCTTCGTGCTCCAGCAGCGGGTGAATATGCAATATGCTGACGTGGTTTTCGATGACGCATATCACAAGATATTCCCGTATTATCACAAGTACACCAAAGTTCAACTTTTGTTATGCTCTCAAGGTTCTTTTATACATTAATTTGTCCTTAAGTTAGGAAGCTACTCTGAAACTAGAGCTAAGCTAAGGCCATTTCTTGCGACCCCACGGGTTGACCGAGTCGTAGTAAATACGTTATACAAGTCAGAAACCAACGAAATTTAAGCTTTGGATTGTCGCGCTATTCTGAGATCGTAAGCCCGATGATTTCGAAGAAACGTTCTTCGTTGATATTTAAAAACTTTTAAAATATTGGTGAAACAGGTGAGCAGATGACTGTAATCAAGTACGTATGAAAATATTACCTAGTCACCAGCACTAAGTAGCAGTAGATGTAGAAAAAATGGGTACAGCTATTACTCAATAATGGAAACTTTCTTCAAAACCTCAGTTCACTCATGAATCAAATAAGCGTAAGATAACGTTTTGAAAAGATTTTCTAAACTATGAACTGTAAAAAATTCAGGAATATATTTACTCTATTCATATATACACGAGGTCACAGAGACACACCTCAGTGGCCTTTTGAAACGATTGCTGTCCAAAAAAATTAAGGCATACCGTTCGATTACCGGCACAATCCTTCAATACTTACTACTACTACATTTGAGAATTTTAATTCAAGGCAAAACTAAGGAACGCCAAATCACCGAAAGAAATTAGTTGAGATATCTGCAGTTAGCGTACTCTATTCTGATTCTTAGTGCTAAAAGTCTAACAAAAATAGCATACTCCTACAAGCCCTCGACTCAGAAAGCGAGCTAACAAAACCACGAATAACATACTCCTACTAACCCTTAACTCAGGAAGCTAACTATACTAAAACTCGTGAAAATGGAACATGCTTTAACTGAAACTGAAAGCCCCAGTATAGGACTTCCCTACTTCCTCTCAAACAGAAATATTTTCTTAACCTAAATTCCACCTCATGTTTAAGATGCATTAGACTTAAATACAATAAATTAACGCTATATTTTTGTACTCCATTAATAGCACTATTTTCTTCACCTTGCGGAATATTTTTAAAGCCTAGTGCGTATGAAATTGCTAATATGACATCCAAAATAATGACATCTGATACAAAACAAGTACACGTAAAGTCGACATAGCTTGTAAAACGTGAAATTCTGGAAATAAAGGTATGGGGGTAGAGCTATTTAAGTTGTATTAAGGTATAAGTGTTAGTAGCTAAAGTTATAGGTGTTAATGATCTATTGAGTGAGGTGAACTATTCTGTTCAGCAACAAAAAGCTAGAGAAGATAGCGAAAGCTACGCCATTATTTTTGAACCAAAGAAAAAGATAACTTCATAGCGAATTGTTTTATCCTTAAACTTGAGCATCACCCGGCAACGGGAAACATCGTGCGTGCTTCAGTGGCAGGAGTTCTTGTCAAGTACAGGCACGAATAACAAACTGCCAGCTCAGGAAGCCAAGTGTCACTCATAACTTAGCAAGCACGCGAAGCATTTTACCTCAGATCAGCTCAAGGATGCCCTCCACAGTCACATCAGAAGGGATCAGCTCAGCGCCCCACCCTGGGCAGTCTGCGGTCACCCCAGTCACGACTTGAGGTCATCACACGCAATTGTACACCAATTTTTTCAAATGGTCCAGCCTTCTGGCAACGCTGCTTGTCTGCAAGCTGCCCCTTAAAGAATATTCTAGAGCGGGAGCGAAGTAGTGTTATTTTTGCAGCCCGTGGCCGGGTGTCAATATCCTCGACTACAGCGGTAGTGAAGAAATGGTGCTTGAAACATCCGGAGGGTACATAGGCTGGTTAATTTTTCACAAGTTCATTTTATAATAAAAATAACTGCAACTACTCAGTTTTTATAGAAATTTAGATAAGTGGCAGGCTTCGTCCTTTCACTCGAAATTAATCTCGTGCGAATGGGATCGAAAAAGTGTCCAGCTACGGAATAATCGGTGGCCAAACTAGGCTTTAAATTTGGTCGATACTGATAAGGAAACACTTGGGTTTCAACATCGTAAGCGCCGGCTGACACGTACAAGTCTTGCCTGTATTGAGGGATTTCCCGGTCTACCCCTAAGTAAAGCTGAGGTTTTCCCATCTGCTCCTCCTTTAGGACTGACAATATCGATTTCTTGAGCTCACCTCGCATGTCAAGTGGGTGCATTTAGGAAGCAGGATTCTTGCCTGCGCCCTCAAGGCAGGGTCTAACTAACCTGACCACCGTTTCACGCCGCCTTGATGAACAGCGCGAGCACAAGTACGGAGGCGAACGATCAGGCCCCGACTCCGATAACACGCGCACAAAATTTTTGTTAAAGCTTGGGTAGAGCGCTGGTCTTACGCTACCCTATGGTGAAGAATATGCTTTGCTGCTGCTCAAGACCTACCTCATGGGTCACAATGTAGTTGTGAATTGTATTTACACGATTGAGTCGCGTTTCTTTCTTATGACTACGGAAAATCGTATCATGGAAGATTTAAATGAATTTATGCTTGACGTTGAAATGTGCACCTAAGGAGAAGTAGTAAATTTGAGGTGCGCGTTGAAATATTGAGATCACCCACCGTGATGAGGGATTTCATGATTTTATACGAATGTGGGCCCGACTTCGAAAGTAATTCAAAGAATCAGTATGCGTATTTATATGAAGTCGTTACTTAATTATGAAGAAGTGCATGAAATAATTTCATCTGGCAATGGTGAATTAAAAAGACATAAGAATGAACTCAAATAACCTCACTTGCTTCAAGAATATAAACATACGTTGTCAATTGAATCATGAACAATCGGGCTTAATTAACTTATTGGAATAAAACGAGAAGCACAGGGACTCGTAACTTCATTTTTCTCAATTGATTTTGGGTCTTTCTCGCTCTTGAATGGTTTAGGTTTAACGCAACTGAACTCCCGCTTTCCTTTTAGTAGCGCATTTGTGCCAGTGATGGGAAAATGGACCGTCAGAGGAACTTGCGCTGAACATAAATGCAAAGCACAACACTCGGAGGAAGTAACGTGTGCTGTAACATACAGGCTCGGCTTCACCAAACTCCAAATTGCGGTATTTTTAGACCCTCAGAACAGGCGATGACAGACACAAATGTAGTGTACAAAGGTAGGCTGCCACCGGAGGGCTTGTGTGTGTCAGAAAAAGTCTGAGTCATCCGTCAGAGTGGCGGCAAACAATAAAACTTTCAAGTTACGTGTACTTTGAAACGAAATTCAAGCCTTCAAAGCCCTGTCAGACTTGGCAGGGAGGCACTCACTTACCCCGTGATGTTTTCTATTAAGCTTGAGGTACCACTGTGCAGTTCAATGATTCTTTACACCTTGAGATGCTCTGATCACGTAATAAACATGTACACTGGTATGTCTCTTGTAAGGAGGGAAACAATATTCGTTTACAGCGAAAAGTGAATTTCTAATTACCTCCACTTCAGTGATTTTATCACTGCGATGGAGGTGCATGGATTCTAAGCTTTTTACTCTCGGTGCTCTTGAATATGTCCGTAAACGCGACGGATAAGTTAGAACCATGCTCAACAAACTCATGCTGCAGTTTTCCCCACTCCTTCTCTATGAGCATCAAATTCTGGTGAAGAACATTTCATGTGACACAACACAAATTAAATTAATAGAAGGAGGAATTGCGCGACGTGCTCGCTGCAGGCTAGCCCTGGAGACTACGATGAAAAATACAAATATAGAGGCGATGATACGGTTGGATGTACTTTATACCATATCTGAACTCATGGGCTCTGACTGTGAACACTGAAAAAACGTTTTACGTTGTTTAATTTATCATGAAAAGGAGTTTTTCAACTTCCTCAGGCCGAAGGAAGGACAAACTTTTTGGAATGTGTTAGTGCCCATGAAAAACGGAAAGCCTCCCAAAATCGGAAAAATCCTTGATAAACTTAATAATAAGACAATTGTATTCATAAAAAACGACATTGAACTGAAAGCTGTCGCAAAGGCTTCTCAGCATAAAAAGGATGGGTCCAAGTTAGGCAAAATATTTTTTCTTGTCCCACTGGCAATTAAAACTACTGAGAATTGAAACTAAACAATACGTGATATTTATATTATTTTGAAATGTAATTTTTCGATCTTCATCTCAGACAACAATTTCTAGCTTCTCATTTCTGAAATTCATTTCTTTCAGTTCATTTCACAAACTTTCGAGTAATCTACAATTAATCACGTATTCGACAGAGAGACTTCTTGTGAGTTACTTAAGAGGATCAGAAACTCTGATATTAGATAAGTGAATGAATACAAACACACAGCGATTTTGCTGCAGTTCAGATCACGTGCTGGATAGGCCAATCAATGTTTCTCAAAATTGTAAAGAAAGGAAGATACCTCGCACTTGAGGTGAACGAGCTCAATAAGAGATTGATTGACTTCGTCACGCAAACTGACCTCTGACCCCAACGAAGTAGTATAGTGCTTTTTTTGCAGTGATTGACGGTGACGTTACGCTCTAAAGCCGAGATACGTGCCTACTTCAGAAGTCAACACCATGCAGGCTGCTGGATCATGTGTTGCTGTTCCTGCGAAAGTAGTTTTGAACTTACCACTGGAAGCAAATTTCTCGTAGATACCTGGACGGTGACGGACACCGTCACAGCGTCGTCTTAACATCTGAAAGCTGTGTGTGTACCAATAAGTTACTTGCTCGCTACTACAGAATCTAATCGGTTGAGTGCAATCAATAGTTAGGGTACCTAAAGTTTCGAATAAGTTGAATTCAATCTCTCCAAGACATCAATTTAAAGCCTTGTTAATGATGTGCCCACGAATCAAAATAGCTTTTTTAGTTACAGATTCCAATGGTGTTAGTCTTGGTCCTATTAATTTTAATGGTGAAGTGAAAAGAAATTGATTGACCGTCATAAGGGGGTTGGTGGGATGAATCCTAAAATATTGTTCATAGATTAGTGTAAATAAAAGAAAATTAGCCGGTGCTGGAGGAACACACAGGTTTTGCACAGCACCAGCGGTAACCTACTACAGGTGCGTCGGGTCTAGCTCGTCCCTAATTTCATCATTGATTGATGAAAAAGTTTTAGTCTCCCTTTACCACGACAAAAATGTTCAAAGAGAGGAAAGATGAAGGCACCATTTGGTATGGAGTTGAGGGAATGTGGAATCTATGTACATGGTGTATAGAAACAGTAAGCCAAGAAAGAAATTCATGAAACAAGAAAAAATTAAGAAGAAAGTAGTAGGGACTGAAAAACAGGACAGCAGTGAACCGCAAAAGATGGTCCGTAAAAAAACAAAAACCAATTCTACTTCAAGAAAAAAAAAGGCCTACCTAACCTTTAACTCGGGACCTCGCATAATCCCCCTGGGAGCGCCAATTCCCAAAGATACAATAGTTGTATCTACTGAGGGAGTCCCTAATTTCATTCCGTAACATGGGTGCCATATAAAGAAGAGTATATTCCATCGCTGAGCTTCGAGCGGGAATTACAACATAACGTACAAAATTGTATCATATATCATAATCAACCTGTAAGCAACATGTTGTCTAGGGCTAAAACCATCGATCTTCAATGGTAAAAAAAACTCACCATAGGGAGAACTTTGTTCAGAATGGTGAGTTACCGCGAGTTCCACTGCAAAATTGACGATTTTTTCATGAAAATTTACTAGTTTACATGTTGTGGTAACGACTCAATACTACAAGACTTCTACTCGTCCATCTCTAAAAAAATGAAAAAATCTGCAGCTCATTAATTTCTGCATGGTTAATTTCATTAGCAAAAAGAGTCGCTCATGTGATCTACGAAGCTTCGATTTGCCTGGTAAATTTAGGAGCTTGCCAGTAACGTACGGAAGGAAGGCTGACACTTCTTTACCTTTTATAATACAAATTCTTGCTTCAATCATTCTCGACTCTTAAGATCAAAAATCGCAGCCAACCTGTGCTCTGAACTTTGAAAGAGTAAACACGAAAATATTATTCATTATAATTATGATTATTAGTGAATTAATTCAAGGCTCCCTAGCTGCCTGAAATGCGACCTCAAGAGAGTGAAAGGCAGGCGCCGTTAATTACGGACTGTAGAAAATGAAGAAACGAGGCGAAAAAGGTGTTCCCACACAAGATACTCTACGCATTGAATTAGAAAATAAGGTAGAAAGGTGATAACAAAAAAGAGATAGCGAAGAAGGTATGAGCACGGTAAGGGGCAAACTAGGCACCAGGTCCTGATGGCTTATCTGCAGCTGAAGTAATCTAGCCGTACGCTAGCCGAGGGTGCCAGGCTCTATAGCGTAGGACTGACATATTCAACTATCCCATAGCTATTGCTGATCCTATGCTTCTTGAATGGTATTTTCTTCAGAACGAAGTAAGAACAAATAAGTTAATCCAGCTCTGTTACTCAGCAGATATAGAAGCGTGAGGCGGAGTTAGGGAGAGTTTTGAAACTTTGTATTCCATCTTCACTAATCAAATTATATCAGATCAACAGCAAATTCTGAATTTATCCCAAAATGCGAGCGGATTGAATCATTTATAGCAGAGCTTGAATGCTAAATTTCGTAAAAGCTCTAACCAGAAACAAAGGAAGAAACGCAAGATGTTTTTTTGGCCAAGTACTCCAAACGGTAAAGGCTCCAATGAAAAAAGTAATCGACAATTGAGCCATCTGAACAAGCGCAGCAAAATACAGTCAAATCGACGGGTTTTCAAATAAAAAAATTAAATTAATTTATTTACCTCAATTGAGACACAACATAATCGCTCGTTTCTGAAGGCTATTAGGTTAATAAAGGCTATATATATCTTTCTTTTGGCTAAATAAATTTAGCGACTTCTATTGCATCCTATCATCAACGCTATAACAAGGTGTTAAATTATATTCAACTCGATGTTCTCGACTTAAATAGTTACCAGCCAGATCCATCAATGGTAACTGTTTTTGAAAGATTAAAGAAACTACTGCGCATGAACGAAAAACACCGATCGCTTGATCCAGAAGAAGACAACAAGAGCTCGAGATCACCAGAGATTGGGTCACGAGACGGGTCATGTGCGGTCATGTCACTGGGAGCTGTGGCTGCGAGCTGCAGGCAGCCACAACACCTGCGGCAACTTCCAGACAGGTGCGGCAGATCTACCTGGTCCCTGATTTCAGTCCGTAATGTCTGGTTGCCATATCAAAACCATATTTCGTGACTGCGCTTTTAATTGTATACTTTTTGCTTCTTGTCTGATTTATTTCATGGTCAGTAGCGAAATTTATTGAAATTTGAATTAGACTAGATGTTAGCCTCCCAAACCGCCAAAAACGTGTTCCGACGAGAGGAAGGCACCGTTGAGAATGGAGATAAGGGAACGTGAAATCTACGCAGAAGGGACATAGAGACAGTGTGTTGGGAAGAAATTTATGAAACAAGACCAAAGTTGAAGAAGAAAGCAGCACATATAGAGGCTGAAAAACAAGACAGCAGTGAACCCAAAAAATGATGGTCCTAAACATAACAGAAAAACTTCATTTCCACAAAAAGAAGGCCTACAATAACTCAGTTCGGGCCCTCACATTTTTGCCCTGGGAGTGCTAATTCCAATAAAGACAATGGTTGCATCCCCTGAGGGGGAGTGAATTCTGGATCAAAATTATAATGATCTTCGCAACAACATCAGTATTTCATTTTAATTACATCCAGTCTAGTAATACAAACCAGTGAAATAGCTTTGTAAATGATAAAAGAGTTTCGAATCTCAATGGAAATAATGAGCGTGTTTTACTCCTATGAAATACCAGGTGATGCATTTGAATATACACAGTTTATTTTGAGCGTACATAGACCGGAGCGAAACCTGCTCTCCAACCTTAAGCTAATGACTTATTTATAAACTACTCGTAGCAGCATAATTCTTTCGGCGCACTGCACTCGATGTTCGGTAAAGAATGATTGTCGTGCGAACAACATTATTTATTTACTTATTTATCGAGTATTAATTCGTATCCACAAGCGATGTTTGAGTAAATTTGAAACATAAAGAACTATTACCGGGAACAAGGTGAAATATGTTAACTTGTGCGCACGAATGAGAGAATTTACTTTGTAGGGCATTTTATGAAAATCTTATTCGAATGTACAAGATTTCTTAATACTTTCAGCTCTAGGAAATCCTGTTGGGGTTCGGAAGTAAAGAGTAAGGGCACATCTTCATTATTTGTGCCAGAACAGAGCATGACAATGCCTCGGAAATGCTTCTGACTTCAATATTATTCTCTAATCAACAAAAGTTCGTCTTACTTTCTTATTGAATTTCTCGAAGCGCTAAATTTACTCTCTGCCATTCATCTGTGGTCGTTTCTTCTTTTTTGATATAACGTCTCCTCACCAGTGACATGTATATTAAAAGAGGAAGGCACACTAACTTACAGCTCTTCTAACGCACCGGAGGATCGCTCAGATCGGAGCGTATGGATTCGGGTAATCTCACTTTGTCATTCAAGCGAGTAAATCAAATTTGTTCAATTCCAGCGAGCGCATGCTCTACTGCTTAAAGTTTGGGGAAGTTCAAGCCTCCAAAATTGCTCCACAGCTGTGGACGCTCTGGACTCCTGGGCTCCTCTCCCGCACTGCGCGTGCAAAAAAGCGCCTCATTCTTCTTTTACAAGCAAACGCTACTCGTATGTAACGAGATTAACTTCTCAAAGAAACAGCTTCATTTTCGTACAATGGCTTAGCATTTTTGTCGTATGCTCGCTGCCGAACTGGTTCCTCAGCTACAGGTTGATTTAGGTCAAAGGAGGCCTATGCCCGCACGGCCTACCCCAGCGCGCTGGTCAGGGAGGGTCAGTTTCAGTAGGCCTAACTTCGGACTCTAGATTCCAGCAAAGAAAATTAAACCTTAAACCTAAGTTTACATGTTTTCAGAGGCCCATCCTACCTCAAATCTTTGGGACGTGGAGAGCGAAAGAAAGGTCGTTTTTTGGTCTGAGGTGACAGGTAAATAGTTAAATCCCAAGGAAGGTAAATAGGTTTTGTGGTTTTGAGCTCATTGGCCTCACCGCACATACTATTGGTGTTGATGAAATGCAAGATTAAAATATTAGAATCTTGACGCACTGTTAAGCTGCTTTGCTGAAAAATGATATATGTATTTTCACTGCTTGAAGAAAATGCTCAGTGATCCCCATTAGGCTTTTTGGGAGCGATAAATAGCTGAACTTGTCATTCCACTTGTACAACAAATGAAATTCTTACGGCCGGCTTGACACATTTGATTACTGAACATCAGATTCTTCCAAGGCAAATTTGAACTTGCAGATGAAAAGGATTTTGTGGTCAAAGTCGAGCACTAATTGGACAGTGACAGTAAGAGAGATAGATAGGCGGTTTTGAACAAAAAATTGAAGGGCAAAAACAAACAAACAAAAAATAGACAGGCCAGTGTAACTAACAACTGACGAGAATACTAACGTCATAATAAGTGATGCGGATACTTCTGTGGGCTGCTGGAGGTGAGTGTGAGAAAATTAGGTTCTCAGAGAGAGCTAAAGATGCGGTAACAAGGTGTTCATTTTCTATCCAACGATAAAGACATCAGCAGCGCGAAAATGGTCGTGTTTAAGGTCACCGTCAGCGTTTAGATGCGCCAGGAGAGAGGAAGACGTATAATGCCAGTTCGAGATTATTTGCTGTGTTTTCTCCAGGAGTTCAGCTAGACATATTTCAAAGGTTATTAAAAATTGAAAGTAAGCATTTAAGGTAATGTTGAGTTTGGATAGTTCAAGACATAATGAATTAGGTTAGGTCAGTTTTGGTTGGTATAAACACAGGAAAAACACTTTGAATTACTATCGTTGAGGTTTTAGTTCTCAAATTTAGGGTTAAAATTTATGTTACGATTACGGGAAGACATGCTGGACATGACTCTTTGGTATCTGAAAAAATGCAAAATAATTAAACTGCTTCTGGAAAAATAAAGATAATCAGATAATCCAAACCGAAAATATCGATAAATTAAATTAATAAGAAAGATACGGGATTAGCTGTCGAATTCTACCCAAGACCGAAATTAGCGATGGGAAGCATCAAACTGCGCCGAAATATTGAAGGATGAAGTAAATAGGTCCAGAACCAGAAACAATCGTGCAGAACAGTTCCATCACGAAACTCCGGCCTCACGCACCAGAGAAAAAAAGAGAAAATAGATCAGGCCTAGTTTGGCAGAAATGTAAAACAAAAATCTTTAGAGGCAAGCGTATCTGATGCTGCGGTGAGTAGAGTTCAAAGCTACCGTAATTCTTCAAAAAGAAAAAAAAGAGGCGCTTTCACTATACCTCTTTTTTAGGTAGACTCGCGTGACCCTCCTACGTAATCGATTAGAACAGAATAGATAAGTCAGTTCGAAGCTGCCTATCCCCAATAAAGGTGTTCTAAAGAGAGTAAGGTATTTATTTCTATGGAGGTAAGGGAATGGGGTATCTATGCACAAGGTGCGTTCTAACACAACATCTCAAGGTTTTAGATGAAAAAGTAGTAGGATCAGACGAAAACGTCTTCTACTTGAAAAATATTTTTGCACAATTTTCGATTCATGCTCAAAACCCGATGGAATCGAAAACTTTCAATATTATTGTTCGGTCTCAATGGCAAAAAAGAACCAACATCCGTGTTTATAGAAAACTGAATCAAGTCAGATCCAAGCGTGTGCTACACTCAAGATGTGCGATGCAATGAGTAAATCACTCCGATAGATTAGTCTAGTGTTTAGAAATGCGACGCGATAGGAAACAAGTCATTAGGCATGTTCATGAGCTGAACCCATTGTTTATATAAGGTCGCCAACAGGTTTCCCCTGGTGAAATTACTTATTTAATTAATTAATTAGATAGCTCATGAACAAGAGCGTGAGCGGAATGAAATATGTGGAACGGAACCAGACAGTTATCAGCATTGACAAAATGTGTCGCACTCCATCGCACAGGATTTGTGATGAGCAGAAGAGAAAATTTAAAATAGTGAACGCAAAAATTATCCCATGTTAAGATATCTGCGTGAATAGACACGGATGAAAACGTTCGACTTTTACTTCGAATTCGAGGTCCTCGCTCGACTTAGACACTATATCTCATCCAAACCTATACAAATACGAATAAAACTCGTCTCAGTAATACAGAACGAGAATGGAGCATCATATTAGTTGAATAACTCAGACTCTAATCACCCGTACAAGATAATGTCGCGTGGAACTGACCGGACTAAATCTGCACGGAACAGACCGGGAATGTCCACAATAATCAGGGACGTTACAACGGGAGGCCGCGGTGATCTCTCGTCGTCACGAAAGTATACCTCAGGTCAGGAAAGTGACGACATGATGAATACGTTGTAATTTATAAGACAAACAATATTTTTGTGACATAAAGCTTGAATCCATAGAGATACTTAAAGTAAGAGTAGCATTGAGAGAATTTATTGATTCAATTCTTTCCACGTACGGAGCTCCTCCACTCTTAGTAAATCTTGCGATTTTATTTACAGCCATTCTTCCATCACTAATGGATTCTAAATAAACTTCAGTGAGACGCAGTAAACGGGATGAGGAAAATTTCTCTTCGATAAATCAGGTCCGGCAGTGCTACACGCAGTGCCGGGGCGCGCAACAGCGCACACATAAATAAATCATTCAGGGCTCACATCACCTCGTCGAACATAACAGACCTTACATCGAAATGCGTTTCCGTCTCCGTGGCACACTCATCATAGGAAATTGATGATTGATGTAATTCGTAGAAGCGTGGATATTGATACCGGGTAACTTATCATGGTACCACTATATTCCGAAGTACTGTTTATTCTAATTATTACAGGAATTTTTTTAATACTATCGGTACCGTTTATTATGATACCGCTTTGGATCGGAAAAGCCCGTACGCTTATTCTCTCGCTTTTTATTACTCTTCTGGAGAGCAATGAAGAACACAACCAGAAGGGGGAACAGGAAAGATTGAGTTGACTGGGTCATAGAAAACCCGTAGACACGCAGCTGACGCCAAGTGGGCTCAGAAAGTCGACTTATTTTTAATGAGCTTTTTTATCTTACGGCTGGCTCGCATGTACTATTACAAATGTATCATTTATTAAGGCATCTTTACGCACTTGCACGTATATTCACAACCATTAATGCAAATATTAATGTTTATAAGGTTAGTTTAAACGAACGGTGCTCCACCGACTGAAGAAACATTTTTTTTGCCAAGAATATTGAATATTAGAACACCTACTACATAAATTCAAATAAGCATATACACCTCGCACTGCCATTGGCTTTTAAAATTTATTTTACAAACACGCAGTCATTTTTTATGTAAATTTCCAGTTCGGTACCCGATGGCAGAACGGATGGCGCATTTTAGTGAATTGCAGTCTGATGAAGTTCCTAGATCTAAATCCTATACTTTATCGACCTAATATTAAGTTCTCCAATTCTGATGTGAATAATTCCACATATTAGGAACGTGTCAAGAGTCAGAATTTCGTATTCAAACCATATACTTTTATAACTCTGATAATCTTGAACGTTAGTATGGTGTGTAAGCTAGCTAACTTGTCGCCGTCCTCGCTCCGCTCCAAGCAATAAGAAAGGACAAAATTCAGCACCTAAGTTCTGCAATAACGAAGCAAAAATTTTAAGTTTCTGCTTGCTGTTCTTTGGATACGATTTTAATTATAGAGAGAACGAGGAATATCGAATAAAATATTTACTTGCCAAATGGACGTTTCGGTTTGCTCGCAAAAATCAGCTAAGAAAACATAGGAGAAAAAATATATGGATGAACGCCTCTATTGTCGGCAATGCAAGGAGATACTCAAGTTTGCAGAGTTGAAAATTTTTTCACTAGGTCTTACTTTAAATTCACCTAAAAGCCATGTATCGAATGCACTTCACTCGTATCTATTACACTTGGATCTATGATACATCGACCGCACTTGTATTTACTCATTTATCCGTGTATCTGTCTCGCTATCAATACATCAAAGGAAGATATCACTCTCTCAATTACTTCATGGGCTAAAATCTGTTATCACTCGTGAAAAGAAAAAGGAGATACGATAATTGCTCATCGATGTGCATATATATATATATATGTATATATATATATATATATATACAGCATATATATATACAGCATATATATATACAGCATATATATATACAGCATATATATATATACGCTATATATATATATATATGTAGTAAACATTTCAACTTTAATGGGGCTGGATTTTTGAAGATGAAAAATACTTTCTTGTAGTGGTAAAGCTGGCAGCGGAACTTCTACAGAATGCCCTTCCGAACAGTCGTCACCGGGTAACTATCGTAAGGAGAGTGAGAAATACATGGTTGAGTTAGGGTAGTTTAAAAAAAGATGGGTTGATTTATAATATGCACAGATAAGTTAGGTAAAAATAGGTTTTATAGGATGGTTAAGTCATGTTTGAAAGTTATGGTTAGGAAAATTAAGCAAGGATAGGAATGTTTCTTATAATATGAAGGTCAGCTTCGGAAGGGAAAGTTTTCTTAGGATAAGATGGTTAGATTAGAATAGTAAGGCTAGGGTAGGAATGCTAGGCTAGGGTAGGAATGCTAGGCTAGGGTAGGGATGCTAGGCTAGGGTAGGAATGCTAGGCTAGGGTAGGAATGCTGGAATATAATGTTAGGAAATATTGGATTAATTTATTTCAGTTGGGGACATGTTAGGCTAGAAAATATTAAGTTAGGATGCTTCAGGTCACGATACGTTGGTTGGGAAACGCTGGTTGGGATACGCTGATTGGGATACGCTGATTGGGATACGCTGATTGGGATACGCTGGTTGGGATACGCTGGTTGGGATACGCTGGTTGGGATACGCTGGTTGGGATACGCTGGTTGGGATACGCTGGTTGGGATACGCTGGTTGGGATACGCTGGTTGGGATACGCTGGTTGGGATACGCTGGTTGGGATACGCTGGTTGGGATACGCTGGTTGGGATACGCTGGTTGGGATACGCTGGTTGAGATACGCTGGTTGGGATACGCTGGTTGGGATACGCTGGTTGGGATACGCTGGTTGGGATACGCTGGTTGGGAAACGCTGGTTGGGAAACGCTGGTTGGGAAACGCTGGTTGGGAAACGCTGGTTGGGAAACGCTGGTTGGGAAACGCTGGTTATGATACGTTGGTTGGTATACGCTGGTTAGGATACGTTGGTTATGATACGTTGGTTATGATACGTTGGTTATGATACGTTGGTTGGGATACGTTGGTTGGGATACGTTGGTTGGGATACGTTGGTTGGGATACGTTGGTTGGGATACGTTGGTTGGGATACGTTGGTTGGGATACGTTGGTTGGGATACGTTGGTTGGTATACGTTGGTTGGTATACGCTGGTTAGGATACGTTGGTTATGATACGTTGGTTAGGATACGCTGGTTGGGATACGCTGGTTGGGATATGGTTAGGATATTTTAGGGTAGGATATGTTAGGTTAAGATATATTAGATCAAGACAAGTTGGGGTCGATAAGGTTTCTCACGCTGGGTAAGGTTATTCAAATTTTGAAATATCTCTGAATTTCTCTCGGGTTCCCGGATGGGCTCAAATGAGACAGAATTACTCAAAGTATGATCGGTCTGAATAAGGTAGGAAAGGTTACAAAAATGAAAAATTCATATATCCTCGGATCCCGCAGGCTTTACATGCGTATGCGATAACATTTCCGGTTGCATTTTTTCCGAGTTGCACTTTCCGTTTTAACACAGACAAAAATCAGGCTTACAATAATACCAATAGCAAAAATTAGTGTGAGCTGTGAAAGAAAACAATCATGGCTTTACGTGATGTGCTCATCCAAATGCTCATCCTTCATCCAAATCACCGAACACGTAACTATCCAATGTTCATCGTGCCATTCGGTCAAATGTCGTTGACAAGTAAAACTTCAGGGTTAGGATGGGATAGGACATGTTAGGATTTGTCTAGATAAGCCAATTTCGGAATAAGTTAAGATGAGTTAGGATTAGTTAGATTAGATTAGTCGTTAGTTTTAGCCTCCCTACCCAGCAACAATTGCGATCCAAAGAGAGGAAGGAGGAAGGCACCATTTAGTATGGAGTTAAGGAAACGCGGAATCTACGCAGAAAGGCATAGAAACAGTTAGTTGTGAAAGAAGATTATGAAACAAGACCAAAGTTGAAGAAGACAGTAGTAGGTGCTGAAAAACAGGACAGCAGTGAACCGAAAAAAGGTGGTCCTTAACATAACAAAAACATTTTATTTCAACAAAAAGAAGGCCTACCTAACTCTCAGCTCAGGCCCTCACATTGTCCCCCTGGGAGCGCTAGTTCCCATAGATACAATAATTGTATCCCCCTGAGGGGATGAGTTAGGATCGTTCAAAATATGCCAACAAATATTTTCACAAATATTTTCCCATTTTCACTTCCGAGTGTTCCCCTCATTTGTACACAAATCGCCGTGCAACAAACAATTAAGCTCTAATTTCAGCTTCCAAATCCGGGCAACTCTCGTCTTAGTGAAGTAGAAAATTTTTGTGTATTTCCTGCGCTACCAATGAAATAATGTTATATCTTCTTTTTTTGTGTTTTGCAGAGTGTTTAATATTAATTCTCATTTCATGTGTTTTACAATTTCTTGTGAAAACTGTTTTAGGAACCAAAATGGTGGGTGAACAACTCAAGAAAGATAGGCAGCATGAGGGCAACAGAGGATAGAACAATTGCTTACAGAAGCAAACAACCCGTGACCGTAATTACCATCTAGAACAAGAATGGAGGAGTAGTTTGAAGCCAGAGGATGGAGAACTTATTCTCGACCATGAAATACAAAGAGATCAAGAGAAAAGAAACATGAATCCATATTTTATAATAACCGTGAGTCGTTTTACTCGTTCAGTAATTTTTCTACTAAAATTCATTCCTGCTCGGTTCCATTTGTCAAAATTGCATTAAAACTCAAGTTTTTAATTTTTAAATGACAATTGTTCAACTTTTTCTATTTTAATCCCAGTACGAAGAACTTGAACGGATAGAGAACTTCGATTTAATTTTCATAACTGTGAACGTCACTCGAAGGTTAAATTCGGCAGCATCATTCGCGCCGAACCTCCCTAAACAAGCGTACAAAAGGCTTCAGTGAGCAGTAAACAATCACAAACCTCATAGATCATTCGCACGTGCGTGTCGCCTTTCAGAGCAGCCTCTCCAAAACCAGCAAGTCGTCAAGAAAAGAGCAGTAATCCCCTGTCGTTTGTCTGACCTTCTTTACCCACGCTGCGCTAATTTGTCCACCCACACACAAGAGCTGTGTCAAGCCTACTTGACTTTCTGAACAATTATTCAGCTCTCCTTTTGTCTTTGGTATGGGATAAAGAAGCTCTTCCCTTCCGAAGGCACGTTTTGTTACGGCGCTCGAAACCGAGCCTTCAAAGCTCCAGGTCAAATTTCACGCCTCCCGAAGAGCTTTTGTCATAAGGCTGAGGTGCGACCTGTGGAGTACCTGACCATAAAAAGGTCACCATATTAGAGTTCGAGTCTGTCACGGATACTCCTTTGAAATGTCGTCTTTCATAAAAGACCGTACACTGCTTCAGTTCTATTGTTGCATTGGTTCACAAGGGACAGAAGAAATTTCCTCCATTATTACGGCAGAGCACAAAGACTTCGCTATCAATCCGCAATCTAAAAATTCAACCCTCTCAAAAGAAACAGAAAACCTATAGCTGATACAAGCATGTCAAGCAATTAGTCACCATTAGGAAGGTCATAGAATATTACTGTCATAGAATATTACTGTCATAGAATATTTCTCTTAGTTTAATAATTAATTACTTAATTGAGAACTGCTACTCAGCTACCCACTCAGCTGCGCTACTCAGCTACAATACGTAAATACGTTCTTGAGCCTATTTAATGGAAATAACTTTCAGTTTCCTGTGACTC
The DNA here is from genome assembly GCA_030386875.1 of Morinoia aosen. NCBI lineage: Eukaryota > Metazoa > Arthropoda > Malacostraca > Amphipoda > Talitridae > Morinoia > Morinoia aosen. Next base: position 32,629,899 of record CM059567.1, on the reverse strand, counting down.
CTGGAAAGGAGGAAATATACCCAATTATAGGGGGAAATATACCCAAGATACCCAATTCTAGCTGTCAGAATATTCATCAAATTTTCAATATTTACTCTTATGTTGTAATTTCAGAACTAATTCATTGCAACGCATAAACTCGATTTAAAGCCTAACGATAAAATTGAAAGTAGTCCAACAGAAGCCGGCGCAAAGCTCAGCTAGCTGTTCTGGAGCTCTCAGATGTCCGGCAGTTGGAACCTTGCAGCAATTTTATGGCTCACCCGTAGCGTGAGAATTATTAGTTTTGCAGAAAAGCAGAAAAGTGTTGTGTATTCAGTTGAACGAGTAGGGAATTGAATATATGTTGGCTAGATATGAATGGTAATTACGCAGCACACCCAAGTATATTGATGTCATCAATTAGTGACGGAACAGAGGTGGTTCCGAGAGGAAAATGGAACGCTCTCTTCTCTTCGTAGATGACTGAGAATTAATAGCCGATTTTTATCTACGAAGATCTAAAATTACGTGTGCATTTGGAAACAATTTTCGACGTGATCTTTAGCAGACTGGGGGAAATGAAGAATTGAATGACGCCAATAGTGAGCGCAGAACTAGATACTTACCAGCCCAAAAGGTATGCAGAAATAAGGAAAAAAATACAGAAGCAATTGATGCACTTGCATTGCAGTCATCACCACTAGTTCATGGGAGATGTTATTGTTGGCTTCCATACATATTTGAAGAAACATATTTACATACAAATTTGAAATATTTGAAAAAAACAAAGTCAGAGTTTGTCAAATACTAGTAGCAAACTCGGTTTTGATCATTCGGGTAAAACTTAAACTAGATTATAATTTCGTTTAAGCCTCTCTATTCACAGAAAAGTGGCTCACAAGAGAGGAAGAGGGAAGGCATCATTTAGGATGGAATTTAGGGAACCGACAAAGTGTGTTCCAAATTCCTGCGCGTAAAAAATAGCAAGATTAAAAGAAGCTAATTAAATAAGATTAAAGTTATCAATAAGTTGTTTAGAATAATAATAAGTTATTCAGAATTTTTTAAAAAGTTGTGTAGTTGTTTAAGATAAGTTCAGAACGATAATATTCTGAAGAACGCTATAGGTACTGAAAAATGGGACAGCAGTGACCTCAACATACGTATAATTCGTCATAAACACTATTTCACTTCAACAAATAGGAGGCCTACCTATAACCTTAAGCGCAGGACCTCACATTTTCCCCTGTGAGTGCTAACTAGATTGGATTACAACAGTCTAAAGCGCAAAAAGCGGAGTCACAAATACTATCAGCGGCAATGCTTCTTACATCTGCAGTAGGCCAAGGTCGCGCCATTTCTATGGGGAAAAATACACCTCTTGTTCGACTAGCCAATAAAAAGGCTTCATTTCGAACTCATTGGAAGACGTCACGACGACATGTCGTTCAGCCAGTAGTGGCGACAGATTTGGGACTAGTAGTGTTGCCCGATACAATATGAGCGCTGCTATTAGTTCGTTGCCGTGACGTCAGCAAACCCACACAGTCGACGATTAAAAGACTGGTTTGGCCCTACTATGTTTCTCCTACCGTAGACATGGCCTGAGGTGGGGAGAAGATAGTGCCAGCAAGGTAGTGAGCGTTCCAAGCGACTCGCACTGGACGTTCCAGCGTCCAGTGCATGTAGGCGAGATGAGCAAAGAAGAGGTGCGATTTGTTTCTTGTTCAGTACTCATGCTCACAAGGCTGTATCTACGAGACAAGGATTCTCTCATGGATTTGAATTGGGATTACCGAAAATGTTACGTTTATTCTCCAAAGGTATACTCATACCTCTGTGAAGGGATTGTTATCAATAAGATAATTTCAAATCAATTACTCAAAAACGAAAGTAGGAGTGCATGAGGTTACAAAAGTATAGGAATATATTCGACAGCTATGGAGGGCCTAATGATTGATTATAAATTAGTTTTAGCGTCCCTAACTACTAAAAAGATGTTCGAAGAGAGGAAGGATGAAGGCGCCATTTAGTATGGAGTTGAGGAAAGCGGAATCCTATACACAAGGGGTTTTCCCGTATAGGCTCTCTTGCTCATAGAAACAGTAAGTCAAGAATGAAGGTTATGAAACTAGATAAAAGGCGAAGAAGAAAGTCAGAGGTGCTGAAAAACAGGACACCAGTCAACCGAACAAAAATGGTCTTCAGTAATACAAAAACATATTTTACTTTTACCAAAAGAAGGCCTGCCTAATTCAGCGCGGGAACTCACATTTATGCTCTTAATATGAACCAAGATTATTCATGTTGAATTTTGGCTGATGGACAAGGAAGAGTTTCACGGGAGTAAAAAATATAAGCAAATGAAGTGAACCTGAATTCTAAGGACAAAATTTTAAATTTCTTCGAGTATTTTAAAAACTCAATGAATTGGATTCAGTCAAGCTAGAGAGGCGATAATTGAGCATCTTAAAACACTCAATTGGTGGTTTATTCACATCGTTATACCACTGTAGCATATAAAAGATTGTTTGGACCGAGGTAGTGAGCTGCTGAACGAAACGAAATGTTCACCACGACATTTACGACACGAGACATTTTCCTCGAAGGAAAATAAACAGAGTTTGGCTGGGGTTCAGTTTGGACTCCAAATTTTCAAATGCAGATAATCCAGCGAGCTACACACCCGAGGGCGGAGTGGAAGGTCAAGTGGACCGCCCCACCCAAGTCCGACATAGCTAGTACAGAACGCTCTTGAGTGCACATTTTAATGCGATTTTAAATTCGATGCAACTACATTTGAAATAAATCAGGGTTCTTTATTAATGATTCAACTGAAAGCATCTACCAGTGTAATTGGCAAGATTACTTTAATACTCAGGTATTGCATTAGTAGTATTGATCAAACTCGAAATTTGCAAACGGTTAAAATATGCGAAGATTCTTTACCAACTCACCATGATTACAATAGACCTGCTGGTACAAGTTATTCGAATTCAAGCAATGAAAGGGAAAAAATTTTAATTTTCCATCATCAGCGTAATTACGGTGAATGTTCAGTCACATGCTCATGGTTGTCACCAACACATAATGCTTAGTAACATTCAGAGATATTTCAATTTCCTTTAAGTTAACGACATTTTACCTCCTAATTGCCTGAACACGTAAAGGACGCTTGTTTTGTCTGAATCCTACGCTGAAGTAGAGCGACTTGCACATGATTCCCTCACAAGCAAAAAATATCGTTTATTTGTTTTTAACGCATAGGGAATATCACCATTGCCTCTTCAGCAACAATTGGCTCAAAATGAGCCTCAATCAGTAAAACTATTGCGTTATTTCGTGTATAATAAAATTAAGACATGTAGCTTGGAGCTGCAAAATGTTTTTATTTCGATTGCAATGGTTTACTCCGTCTTTATTCCTAAAAACGTACTTTTTAAAAATAATTAGGTGTATGGGGCCAAAAAATACGAAGTAATTTTTTAAAAATAGTTTGGCGGACAATTGTTTTCTATTCGTACCATTTCCCGTTTTCTGTCACTGGTTAGGCTCGACTTTTGGCTCCGCCCTTTACAGCTGGACACTGACCATAATATTTCGCACATTCCGGTGCGATAACAATTTTGTAAGTAAACTTACTTAATGGCTGAGAACTTGTGAGAGCAATAAAACTTAATTCGAAGCTATATATTAAATTGAAAACTGAAAAATTGAAGTATATTTATACAAAATGGGTAACTTGTTGCCTATACTAGAAAGTAGAAACGTAAATTAAGATGGTTAAATGAGAATGACTGCGCAAGTGGAACGGAAAAATAGAATTGTCAAGTTATAAAATTTTTCCTTCGTAAAAGAAACGCATTATAGATTTACCCTCACGACAGACATGTACTTGAAATTCGTGTTCACTGCTGCAACCATTGAACACAATCGTGGCGCAAAAAACTTGAATTATGTTGTGTGAGGAACCAAATTTTAATAACTAGGTGCTTAAGTATATGGTGCACAAATACGGTAGAGCATTTTATCGAGGTGCTATTTAACTCGCCCTTCTCGTCATCTGGGAGCTGACTTGCGGTGATAACGAAAGAATGATTTTGCTTGCGAGGTATAGAGAATAGAATAAAAATATTTCGTTGTAAACTGGCTAGGTTCAACCACATGGAAAGAAAAAACTCGTCCAAGCTTGAAGTTTCCCCTCGGTCGTTTGGTGGCCTTTTTCAATCTCTTCATTTGCATAAAATTACAGAGGAACGAACACGTAGTTTTCCCAAGGCTAGTTTTAGGGCGTCTAAAGTTACATCAACTGGAAATTGAAAGATCAGTTAGATGCTTCGTATGAATAACATTATGCGTTTACTCAGAAGTTAAAATAGTGTCTAAATAATCTCATCAAGCAATTTGGGCAATGATGTTAGAAAATAAGCAAAACGTAAATTTCGCACCGAATAAACTAGTCTTTTACAAACCTGATCAATAATATTCCTCATGATTGAATAACGTGAATGAAAGATAACGTTGTGTGGAAGAAACCTATATTCTAAAGAATTTATTTACCACAGTCGATACAGAAGTGGATTGTTTCTTAAGTGTAGTACAATGGTTAAATTAGAGTATAGCTATCTGTGGGCCCGAATAAGTTCAGTGACTTTTGGGACATCCTACCACCAACGCTATTCTAGGGGGTACAATTACATTTAACCTAATTCACTTAACCTAGTTGCGCACTAGACTGATCAAAGAATTATTCATTCGAGATTCGATGCTTAATTTAAAATTAATATAGGTTCTTACGAAGTATCTTATCCATCAACTCACATTTCCGACTACAGGATGTGTTTTGCAATTAGAGTCAATTCCTTCCTTGTCACAATGCATAACTCGACTTTAAACTCTTCACAGTAACAATGGATGTCTTAGTGTTGAATCCCGTAATATTGTTGTAGCAACTCAATTTTCGAAAGAATGACCACTGTGATCCATTTTTCTAGAATCTGCATTATATTCGATTGTAAGTCAGTTTGAGCGTCTCTAACCACAACAAATATGTTCCGAAAAGAAGAAGGATGATGGGCCCGTTGAGTTTGGAATTCTAGGAACGCAGAATTTGTGCACAAGGTATACTCCCGCACAAGACCTCCTGCTCATACGAGCAGTAAGTTAAGAAGGAAGGCTATAACACAAGATATAAGTTAAAGCAGAAAGTCAAAGGTGCTAAAAATTAGGACAGCAGTAAACCGAATAACGATAGTCCTTAATGAAACAAAAAATCTCTATTTAAACGATAAGAAAGGTTACCTAACTTTCAGCTCGGTAACTCACATTTTCCCTCTACGAGTGCCAAGTTCCATAGATACAATAGTTGTATCCCCATTCAGGGAAGAGTTTGCCCTTTCACACGTTGATTGCGATGGGTTAAACTAAAGTTCAATATTCAACTCGAGTTTTAAGTTAATTACATTTAAGCAACTCTGACAATAACAAACATCGACTGGATTGTGCTTTCATTGAGGTGTGATGAGTATTAATGAAAATTGAGTTTGCGACTACTGGTCGGTCAGCTGCATTATGAAAATCCCCTCCGTGCTACCGTCGAGGTCAAAGTGTCAAGATTAAATATGAAGCAGATATGTAAATTTCTCGAAGCCATAAGCGTGCGTTAGGTATCATGTTCAATTGAGAGTCAATGTATGGCAACTATTTTGGGAGTGTTTGCTTGAGCTATAATTATATCGACTAGTTCATCGCGAGTTTAAACAATCTTCGAAAGAACAATTTAATACACCAGTTTGATCGCAATGATGTGAAATCGTACATTGAAGGACTGGTAAAATATAAAGTAGTAAAATAATATTCCTGATGCTGTTCCTAAACAGCTCGTTTCTTCTGAAATTAAAAATTTTTAGTCGTTAAAAAGTGCGTGACATATCCAAATGAAAAGGTATACGGTTGTAAAATAGGTGGAAGTGTAGTCATATCTACATGCTTGGCTGCAGGAGGGGAACTAAATTACTGAGCATAGAGGTAAGCACGATTTGTTCAAGACAATCAAAGGTCGCTAAGCACAAGCAAAGTTTTATGACTTATCAGTTGATCAAGTCCGACGCACGAGGACAACTGGAATCGCAGGTTTCTGCGAATTTAATAATTTTTTCCTCACAAATCCTTCCGTAACTCTGAAGTCATTTCAAAGCCCGCAGCAGGACGTGCACAGAACACGCCCTCTGATGTTGACCAACCTCCTCACAACCTGCACCTCGCTCGGCCTTGACTAGCGAGTTGCTGTAGTCCACCGAGCAAGGAGCGCTTCAAAGGTTAAAGAAGCAAGACGGTTAATTGTTCTCTACTAGATTCATATGTCGGCTAAATGTTGCTGAGCTTGACATTCAAACGCTACTGGAAAAAATTGGTGTAAATTGCAAGTTTGAGATCATTTCGGTAAGAGACTTAGAGGTAGTTGAAAAAATATCCGCTTCTTAAATCTGAAGCGAATCTCTTTCTGGGTTTAGAAGACCGGCCATTATCCTAAAGGGCAAAATTCAGGGGCGATTTAAACCTTCAAGAGGGCCGGGCAAGGTTGTCCAAGGTCTTCGTGCAGCTGCCCAAGGATGTAAGAGAATCAAACCAATTCTGCACAGTCCACATTCAGTGGTGAGTTGTTTTTTACACAATGTAAACCGTAAAAACAGAGTCTTGTTGCCGTAGAAGTATAGCAACGTACCTTGAACGCGTAATGGAACTGATATATTTAACGCAATACAGTGGTGACAAGATCCTTGCAGATGGTTATGAAAAATAGTCATGAGAAATATATAGTCACTTTATAAGCCACGCATGACTTCATCAAGTAAGAACTACATGGCGCACCGAGCAGGAGCTTCACCTACTCCAAAAGGTGCTTACATCTGAGTGGCAGGTGAAATGCCTGCTTCCAGATTTAATGCTTAAGATGGAGAAAGTTATTAAATATTGACCGTTAAGGTGTGCATTCATGCATGGCAACGCCATTAATCACGAGGGTTTCAATTCTGCAGGTCATCCAGCGCAGCAGCGCTTTTAATCTTTTAAATTTCAAGCACAAGCTACTCAAGCCTGCAAAGCCTTGCTCATGAGGCTGGGGGTGAATTATGTTTGCGAAAGGAGGCTGCCTTCGGCATGCGCTCAACTTAATGCTCAGTTGTGAGGCCATGGCGCTTCACTAGTCTTAAACGATCTAAAAGTCAGAGCATTGAATATGGAGATATTGAGTTAGGACAACGAGGTTCAACCATTTATGCTCTGAGTTATATGAATTTAAATTCTAAATCTGTTTAAAAACTTCACTAAACACACTGGGCACTCAACCTGGAGGTCGGCTGCGCGGCATACCAACCTCTCGCATAGTCAAGAGAGAGAGAGAGAAGTAGAACAATACAAAACTGGCGCCTTCCTAACAACTAAACTCAACCCATATGTCGCTCGCAACAGGTTTCGTTGGCTCTTTGCTGAGTAGCTACGGTTATCAATTACGAACACCAATTCCTTAAACATTTACAGAGTGAACATGCAGGTGCTCTCATCGCTGCATTATACATCTACTAACCATTAACTCTGACAAACGTGTTGTTCATAAGGCCTGACGAGAACAGACAACATCAGCGATCAATGTACTAAGGGTTTCATGCAGCTACTGAAAGAAATTGACGTTAGATAGCGAAGGTTAAAGACAGCACCCAAAACGACTGTGCTCAGAAAAGTATCAGAGCGATGAAAACTCAATAACTCTGGCGAGGTTCGAGGCTCGTGCGACCATTAACGTAAGATTTTAGATGCCCAAGAATAGCAGCTAATCTTGATATAGGCGCTCAGGGGCAGGTTGTCCTTAGATTAAATTATAAATTGGTTTCAGCCTCCCTAACAACAACAAAGAGCTCAAACAGAGGAAGGAAGAAGACCCCATTTAGCACGGAGTTAAGGGAACGCGTTATCTATGTTCAAGGTATGTTCCCACTTAGATCTCCTGGGCATAAAGGCGGTGAATTGAGAAGGAAGATTACAAAACAAGGTAAAAGTTGAAGAAAAAAGTAAAAGGTGTTGAAAACGAGACAGTAGTGAACCGAGAATAGACGGTCCTTAATAAAGCAAAAAATAATTCATTTCATCCAAAAAAGCTTCACTCACTTAATTTCCAGCTTAGTATCTAGCATTTTCTCTCAGGGACAGCTAATACCCATAGATGTTATAGTTGTTTCCCTGTGAGCGGGTCAATCTAATACGTTTCTGCAATTTTCGAATCCATTCACGTCACGTAAAATATTTTTGACAAACACCATGGGGAACAGCATCACAATAGGCCAATCTAAGATTTCAGAAGAAACCACTTAATCGTTACTCTACAAAAGATTTAACGTCCGCGTCTGCCAGACTGAGGCGAGTATCACAAAAACTATCGCATCATAAGTTCGTAAAATTTTCCCGAAATGGTTGGCACAGCAATAGAAGATGTAAGCATCTCGATGAGATGATTAAATAAAACGAGCATAGAGAATAAAGAGTGACGTCACTCGTGTAGTATAGTAGATCGTTCAGCTCGCCGGCTGCCCCTTGACGGGGAAAAATGGAAATCAACCCACAACAGACTCCTGCAGCACGCGCGCCAAATTTTATAGTGGATAACTATAGTTACCACTGAAGAGCGCTATACCGCATAGTTCCCCCATAGTGCAGTGACGAAGGCAGACACTAGATATCAACGCATTCCTTAGCATCGTTTTTCACACGTTAGAGACATCGAAACGAAAAATGACGAATACTCCAACACAAGTCACATTTCAATACAAGACCAATATTAGGCCACAGAACAAAGGCTGTGCGGTACAGGCTTGAGGTCGACATCCTGACCCGAAGTGCAAAGCCTCAGCGCCTCATTGAGCGCCTCTGAATAATAGAAGTGATATTGAACAGCCGCGTGCTGCTGCAGCGCAAGATTCTTTGACCTATGCCTCCGCATTGTGGCTCACTCTCTTTCTTCGCAGTCAAGCCCGCCCATCGACCTGCGTAGCAACACTGATGCTCGGTTTGTTACGCGAAATTACCTTGTTTCGGAGACCACAAGACACACTTAGAGGGACGGTACGGGACAGCTCGTGGGTGCTATATCCCGTACGCATCTGACCCTTCGGAACCACGTGCTGAGTTCTTGCCTGAGATCTCTGTCCTTATGCTGATTCATTTTCATTCTAATGTTTAATATGATACATCAAGGATATAATCATTACACTATTGTTACATTTTTCCCTAACTAATTTAGAATTAATTTTTACGTGGTTTGGAAACCTGAATGAATCTGATTACCACTTCACCAACTTTCTTTGTCAATGAAATAATAAGCACATTGATAGTGATGAAGATACCAAATGTTCAGTAACACTACAGTAGTAACCAGGATTTACGTCGTCCCATCAATTCTTCCAGACCGGCGAATAAAATTTCCTACATTTTCCTCTGCAGTACCGATACAACCGGCAACAAAAGTTTTTTAAGTTGACGTGTCTACTTCACGTACTGAGCCGAAGGACGGAAAGTATCTAAGTCGGCGAAGAAGAAGAAGAACATTACTAGCTGTACAGGAGCAAGTGCTAGTGGCGAGACGCATGCAGTACTCTCAGCACCGGCAGTTATTAGCATACAGGGTCACATCTAGCGCCGTCTGTGCGACACTATTCAGCATTTCCTGAACCCGTCTTTGTTTATACATTTGACATGCCCTTTGGCAGTGCGTCAGCCGAGAGTAGCGTCAGCATAGCGCGTCATGTCAATGAAGCCACACTATTATTATTTACTATATTATACTATTATATCATCATTATTTTGTGAATAAATCCAACGCTTTTTCCTGTTGAAACGAGCGTATTGTTGTGGACCTGTGCTTGAAGGTTGATGACTGTGGGTGAATTATTATTTATCCCAATCTCCCTCTCTGTGGCGTGCAAGTGGTTGGGGTTTGACGGCATAGAACTTGGGTATGGACTCGACAGTGGGTGACTCTGGTCGTTCCTCGTGCCATAATACTATGTATTTTATTGCTTATCAGCTACGTCTGCATAGACGCAAGCAAACTAGAAGCAGCACTCATATAAGGATGCATAGCAGGACCGTTAAATAGGTGGTAAACTTAGCTATGATGTTTTAATTATGGAGCTTTAAAGTGATTATTTAACCGCTTATATCCAAAGGCACTACATGCTCATATAAAATTGTTATTTTAGCATAAATGAAATATGTTATAGTTTAACGACAGCCGATCTCTCGGAAGTTCCGTTCGCAACAGAACTGAAGGCTCACGAACTTCAGATTGTTCGTATACTTTTGGAACAAAACTCAGAAGTGAACTCAACTCTGATAGTCTGCATAGAATTTCTGGCCTCGTGATGTGTTAGCGCAACTGCTAAAAGGGATGTTCGATATATATCGGGAAGGGAAATCTGAATATCGATAAAAAAATGCTGGAGAAAATATAAGTAGCTGAGCTATTAAACGGTTTCTCACAGAGAGGGTACATTTGCCTATAAAATAACAAACAACTAATCCCTTCTTAATAATCACGAGTTTAAATGGTCGTTTATAGTTCCTGCTTTAATTCAGAAATATGCACACGAATACAGTGCATGCCAAAGTACTAACGCACCATGAGCGACAATTTTTTTCAGTTTCAATGACGCTCAGCGTTGAGGCAACCACAAATCGTTCTTCACATTTCGCGGATTATCCTCACTTTTCTGGGAAAGTATCTTTACCTCTGGTTCAGCATGTGGAGCTTTGTATTGATTTTATCGTTTTGAGTAATTATGGAACTGATATAAGTTCAGCTCAGAACAAACAAGCTATACCAGGCATCACTGTGTCACAATTTCAACCATTTAGATAGTGACATTCACATAAATTCGCAAGACAGTAAACGAACTCTTATACATCTGACGCTGTTAGCATTGTTCAAAATGCCGAAGGAAATTCAATGATTCACTATATTACGGTATTATCAGGGGGACAATCACCACACCTCTCTTGTAGCATGCAAGACAAAGGTAGTTATTTCTGATCAATTGGCAGTTGCTTTTCTACGATTACTTAATCAGTTAGCATTTTTCTGACACCGCCTCTCACATGGCAGTGAAATGTGAAAGCCATGTTTAATTTATCCATTCTTAAAACGTTGATTTCGATCTATTAAACTGAAGTTCAATATTGAACTTAAACTTTAATTCAAAAGTGGCTCGCAAATTTAAAAATATCAAACATTAACTAAGTCCATTAAATACCATTAATTAAAAAAAACATGGTTAGAATTTTTCAAACGACCCATCGATGTGTCATTTCAGAGCAGGAAAACCTAAGCACGACCCACCGATGGATCGCATCACCAGCAACGTGTTAATGCAATAATATTTTTGCTGCGCGCTCGTGAATTTCTGCAGGCGCTTACGTTATTCAACTTGCAACGGCCACGGGCCAGTTCGATAATCGAGCTCGCAGCTCATTGCTTACAGCCAGCTGTCCAGCCAGGACTGTTCGACGTGCGTTGAGCTAGCTCGAGGTCCAGCAGGACTGAGCGCGATTCCGTTCGCAGGTAAGACTACATCATTATTATTATAAAAGAAAGTTTCAGCCCCCCTTTACCACGACAAAGACGTTCCAAGAGAGGAAGGATGAAGGCACCATTTAGTATGGAGTAGAGGGAACGCGGAATCTATGCACAACGTGCATAGAAACAGTAATCCAAGAAAGAAGATCATGAAACAAGAAAAAGTTGAAACAGAAAGTAGTAGGTGCTGAAAAACAGCACAGCAGTGAACCGAAAAAAGGTCCGTAACAAAACAAAAACCTATTCTATTTTAGCAAAAAGGTCTACCTTACCTTTAGCTCGGGCCCTCACATAGTGCCCCTGGGAGTGCTAATTCCCATAGATACAACAATTGTATTCCCCTGAAGGGAGGCAAGACTTCATTGCAATTATAAATAAAGTAGCAAGGAGAGTCACTTTTAAAACAAGCATTTGTTAGTGAATTTAACTTATCAGGACAAGTTAAAACATTGACGTAAATACATTGCAATTCAAATAGACAGGAAAATAACTCGCTCATGGAACTGGTCGTCCTGCTCCTCATAATATAATTATTAATAATCATGTCATAAAGTATGAAGAATGCGAAGAGATAATGATGGTATATAGACATCTTTGATTCTTTGTCAGAATTTAGCGGTGAATTTTCTTTATGATAGTATTCTGCTTTAGAACATTTTTAACGCATTGTAGGAAGAAAATAAAAAACATTATTGCTAGTAAACTTACCACAAAAAATTTCGCGGCTTAGAATTTGTTGAGGCACAAAGACTTGAGAGATAAAGTTCACTGCTATAAGTGCATCGTTGAAAACTGATAACCAACGAAAATGCACCCCATTTATTAGTATCTAAAACTTGATATACATGTAACAAGAATAAAAATACATTGGATTTGCACTATTTTAGCCCGCAATAAAAGTGCACGCGCTATAGATTCTTTTTCGTAAAGGAAAAAGGTTTTTGCTCTTTAATTAGGTCTGGATGTCGAGCAGCCTACGCGAACCTTTCTGAAATTTCAAAATGCTTGAAATCCCAACCTTTCTTGCGGCTCAAGCTGTGCGTGGAGTACTCTTATTTCTTTGGAGGAGAATAAAGTTCTCATAATAAATAATTCGATATCGTCAGCGATACGCGTCCTAACCAATGTTCTACCATGAAACATAACTATCATGGATCATTGCAGATTGTATTTACACATGTATGCCTTGAAGTTCAGCGCAAACCCGGTGGTATCAAGTAGACGCATATTTCTCCTCTAAGCGAAGCGGCGTGGTTGCGCACATGTTCAAAAACTCAATGTACAAGCTCTCTCCAAAACAACAAGTGCTCTATTCGCAGATAGCACAAAAAAAACTATTACCCACTACGTCAGTAATCGCTGACCTTTCGAATATTGACCAACGATAAGGATAGGCATTTAAAATATCTGTGAAAACTATTTGTATCACCTCACGCAGTCGCTACTGACTCAATCAGCGCACTTATCAAAACAGCCTCCCGAGTCTCCAAGATAAGGTGACAATGACAAATTAACAGCAAACTGACATTGAAGCACAGCAGGAGTGCATCTAACAAAGAGTGAAAGATTTATTAACCACAAGAATGCACGCTTTTACAAATTAGACACAAAAATATACTAAATACCTAAAAGGCAACAATGTTAGCATTGTAGGGCAGGGAAGCGACGAGGCTTTTATGGCTGTCAACGTAAACGTGAACATTTGCTCAGATGAGCCAATTCTCGACGAAACGGAAACGCGAGAAAACACGAATGGAAGAGTGTTGACGAGGTAAATTATCTAAATTTCAGAAAAAAGGCAATGCTCTGCAATAAAAGGGATGTCAAACGTAATCGAAAACATGAATTCAACTGTGTCTATAAATCCTCAAGGAATGTAACCAGTAGTGTAAAATTAACATGGAAAGTTACATTGAATTTCTCATAGCGTGGAGTTCCAATGAAGGAGATGCAAGAATACGTAAATTTCCAAGCAGATTAAAATCAATTCCCGCGTATTCTTTGAATTTTTAGATAACCTTCACCCTGCTGTAAACGTCAGCTGCAAGCCTAAAAGGTGTAAAATGATAGTAATAATTGAAAAACATTTACGAGTTACGGCAGCTGGCAGGACACTAACGGAGCTCTCACCGTGGTGCACAAGTTGCTACCTCAGCTAGAAACTTATTTGTTAAACCAATAAACCCTAATAAGCGGGTCGTAAACGCAGTTCTCCAAGCATTCAAAATCAACAACTGTGACAGTCAATCTTGTTCCATACTCAAATGAAAAGTTTTTCTTGTCCCTACAATTGAAAGGGTTTAGATATTTCACTTCGTACATGGAACTATGATATAATTTAAAGATTATGAATGTTATGGGATAATACATCACAAACTGGACAGTATCAACACCGAACGTAGCGAAAAGTACGTTCAGTACACGTGCCAGGTGAAGAATTCATAGTTTTTTTTTCAAGCAGTACCCAAAATTGTGCAATTCATGTCATGCGAAGGCCATGCGGAAAGCATGACAGTCAGATTTTACTTGATTCCATTGCTTTTACAAGCTGCAGAAGAATTTCCTGCGTATTATAACGAGCCGAACACTTTATACTTGCGCACTTTACACGTAGGCGCGTGACTGCTGGACGAAGCACCTCTCTGAGAGAATTTAACAAATTTTCGTAAAATGGTACACACACCTGGTAGTAGTAAAATTTTTTGCACATTTATACAACCAGTTCTACCACTAAGACTACGCAAGTCCGGTAATAGGTCACCTGAACGAGGTCGGATTCAGTGCAGTGCACGTTACAGAGCTGCTTGTTCTCTCGTAGCGTTGGAATGTATGTTACCTGAGAACCATTATATTGATATACGATGTCTAAAAACTGCACCTCGTACTCTACCACCTACAAGTCCACAACACCAAGTTCTTATTTCTTCTGAATTGTTTTTAAACCAAAAACACAAGTTAGCAGTCAAAATAGTCATGTGTATTTAGCAATCAGTGGTAAGTTTACAATGAGGAACATATGTTTGCAATCTAATTAGTGATATAAATAGCAAACAGACCTAAGTTTAACACCTACACCTTTCAATACTCACAATAGAGCTCAATACACCGTCACATGCTCCCCGTTGCGCAAGGCTGGGAGCGGCAGCAAATGCCAGGAGGTCCCGCCACTGTAGGAAGGCTCCGGGGGATCGGGTCACGCTTGGTTTAATAATGAGCCAGATCGATGACCAGTTACCGTACATTATTGAAGCTGCAGGTCAGTCTCTCTTCATGACACGAACAATAATCACTAAATCTCGCAATAACAAGTCCTTGTGTGAACCTCCTCGCACTTCCGTGCTCTCTAAAGCGTGGCATTATAAAGTTAGATCCTCTCTTTTCAGAGCTAATAGGACAGCCTTCGTCAGAATTATTATTATTATTATATAAGAAAGTTTTAGCCTCCCTTAACCACGACAAAGATGTTCCAAGAGAGGAAAGAGGAAGGCACCATTTAGTATGGAGTTGAGGGAACGCGGAATCTATGCACAAGGTGCACAGAAACAGTAAGCTAGGAAAGAAGTTAGTGAAACAAGAAAAAAGTTGAAGAAGAAAGTAGTAGGTGCTGAAAAACAGGACAGCAGTGAACCGAAAAAAGATGGTCCGTAACGAAACAAAAACCTATTTTATTACAACAAAAAGGAAGCCTACCAAACCTTAAGCTTGGGCCCTCACATGGTTCCCCTGGGAGCGCTAATTCCCATAGATACAATAGTTGTATCCCCCTGAGGGGGCCTTCGTCAGAAATGAAGCTGCGCTAAAGAGACAAATTTATGAAAAGTTTCGAGTCCATTGGAAAGGAAAAAAATGTCGTTTTCGTGGACGCAATAAGAGATTCTAAATTCTAATTATCATTATTACAGCATTATATAGAGGTCAGATACAATGCTACATTAAAAGTCACAGGCACAAGCAATAGCTTTTTCACGTTGTTTAACAATGGCTCCGAGTTTCTCAGGAAGCCAAAAAACTGAAAGCTAAGGGAGTGAAGAAGAGCAAATGAATATTATACAAAGTTAACGATACGATGACGAATAGTGCTTGAGAACTTTCGAAAAAAATCTGTTGCGAGGTACTTACATCATGCAGAATGACAACAAATGATAACGAGAATGACAGTCAAGTCAAGAAAGGCAAGGCGATAGACAACGAGAGGGAGAAATACGAAAGAAAATGCCCACCCTGGAGAAGAAACAAAAACGTGACACCAACTGATGAGGCTTCTCGGGATGTCAGAGATTCTTCAGCTTCAAGACTTAAGTTTACAGATGAATGAAAAATACCATCACCACAGCTTTATCGCATGGTTGTAATGGTGTTGGTGGTGTTGTAATGCTAAGGCTGACGATACAAGCGAGTTATGGTGTCTGCAATTCACTCGGGTATTTTCTCTGAAAAAGATGAATACCCGAACACTGGTAGAATATTTTCCAAGTAACCATGCTACTAAATTTGCAAGTGATATTTTCATTTATTATTGAAAGAGAAGCACAAGCCTTACTTTATGCAGCCTAGCACTGAGGTAGATAAACATCTAATGTGGAAGCTACTTGAATATACTCTAAAAATTGTGTTGGTGAACTTCCGTTGAACATTCTGGATTCAAGCGAAAATTTAAAAATAAAATTGAAGTGAATTCTCTGGCTTCATCCATGGGCGAACATCAAAAAACTGGTCTGTAACTCGAAGTGTAAGACGAGGATGCAACATTTTTGTACCCCATGCAAGTGAGCTGAAGAGCTGTGTCTTTCAGCCTTCCGTATATAGAAAGCGAGTTTTGTCTAATGTGCTTGTTACTCTAACGCTGAGCCCGTTTCACTTGGAAATTAGTCTCTGTGGTCTCGATTGATCGAGTCGCAGTAGGGCCTGGTTTCCAAACGTCATCCTTATCGTCCTTGGCACCAGAGTTAAAAAGTCGGTACAATCCCTGGTATTGAGTGACCGTCTCCGGTCGAGTACAGGTCACCGAGCTGAAGAGTCCGCTTTATTGACGTGGCTTCACTACATAAATAGACCAGCGCACAGTTACGCTACCAGCTTCCTTATTAATGGTTATTGATTGACGGACCAACTGAGGTCTCTGTTTGACCACCACCTAAGCAGCAGTTCAAAGACCCTTAAGCTTCAAGAGCACAGCGACTAATGAGCCCATTGTTCCGAGGTGTTCATGCATCTTACATTTGTTTCCCTGTCTAACGTGACTTGCAAGATTTTTGCAAATAATATAAAAAAAGTTCCTGAGCAGCACCTGTTGAATCCTTTTGTTTTGTCTTTCAATCCTGCATGCATTCCGGTGTCAAAATTATGCTACCACACTCACTGCTCCATTTAACGCGCATAAGAAAGTGCCGAACCGTTGCGGGAGGAGATCTTGCGCCTAACATTTTACGGATAACTTACTTTCAAAAACTGCGTCTTTTTTTTCAACTCAATTGCTATGGGTCGAATGTTGTTAAGTACCCTGCACTTTGATCTTAATTTTATCATTGAAATCATGTCCATCTCTAACTTGAGTGAACTTTGACGGATTTTTCATGTTTTCTGACGGTCCAACTCAAGAAACTTTGACAAATAGCCTCACTTGAGAAGGGCGTTAAAGTTTAATTTTTCGTATAGTAGAATAAATGTGAAGTTCTGTAACCGCTTACCAAATGTTGCACTTGTTTGAAATAAAGTGAATTTATTCATTTCCCAACAAATCTACGCTCTCGTGATTGTGAACCATAATACATGTCGGAACTGTAGGCTACGCAGTGCGGAGCACGGTCTGCGAGAGGCAAACGTCTCTACGCAAAAAAACTCGCGTTTCTTTCTAGGGGTCGGTATGGCACTCGCATACTTCGTTCTATGAACATCTAGCAGAGCCTGTACAGTGTTCGAAGTACATTGGGAGAGTTTATTTTGCAGAAATGAACCGCTTCGTTTGATTGAAATATGATTGCCGATCATTTTATCTAATGAAGACATCGTCAATAATTATTTATTTATCACCTCAAAGCATGCATGCAAATAACGGGGTGAATGTGATGGTAGCCGAGAAGACTTGTCATTGCTCTGTTACATAAGGAGAAGCACGCATCTCGTAACGCGCACATTCTCCTGCGCCACAATAATATAGAATAAACGTGACATTAAGATAAGATCGCTTATGAGCGATATCACCAATGCAAAGTACTTCTTTTGAAGACCCAAGTGAGGTATCATTAGAGATCATCCTGACCTCATATGCCCTGGACTAAATCTTACTCTTCTATGCTTTGTTCACTTATGACCGATCATATGGTATTCGTAAGGGACTAGGGGTCTAATTTCAATGGTCTGTTCATTTGATAATATTTCAAACGATATTTAAAGACGAGCTATAGCGGCAAACCCGTTATTTCAATTGCGAATATAAGCACATACAAGTCAGGTGTGATTTTTAAAATTGAATTCTACTGTAAAACCCAATTACGGTTTACAAAAACGTATCTGGTATGAAACAACAAACTTAATGAAACAAAAGCAACAAATCGGCGTCACGCATGAGTTTGGCAGATGGGAATTTGAAACGAATTCCTGATTCGAAAAAGAGCTTCGGATAATTTAATTGCGTGATTATTCATTTTTGAAGGGAAGCTCTGAGGTCGGAATGCGTTTCAGAACGGTGCTTCCTCCAGGCCCTTATAAGGCGAGGCTCACAACTGCGTACAGCGGGAAGTTCATACGTCAGCGGCAGGCGTCAGGTGGTCAAAGCGGCATCTTTTCTGCAACTGAGGATTGTCGAACTTAAACAGGGAAGCAAATATGCCGACCGGTTGGGCAAACTAATTCGTTACTGTATTCTCTTGGGTCAAAAGACGAGATGCAGCGCTGCAACTACAATGGACTGCACGATGGCTGAATTCAGACACCAAGTATTCTACTTCAGCTGAGAAGTCGGAGATGAAGCATGAACTACTGACACTATTACCGCTAAACAATGCTACGAAGGATGTATGTGACCCGACGTTCTGGGTGCACTATATGATGAGGTGGGCGATTGAAGCAAAGTATTAATGGTATTCGTTTGAGCAGCCTCGACAAAATATTTTAGAAATAATCTTTTAATTTGTATAATTCACTCCTGGAAATTCACGAATGATTGATGTTTGTTTGAATAATCTCCCCTGGGTGTGAATTCCAAGTTATTTTCCACCTATGACAAACAACTTTTTTGACGCACAGACGTTTTGATTTGCCTCTGGCATTTTCCTTTTCTTCTGTGAGGTCAAAATATTCATTTTTAGAAAATTGATTCGAGCTGTGAAAACACGTTGACTTATATTCTTCCAGCTCACGTGATAGCAAATCATTCATTTTACTTTCCGTTATGAACTTCAACGAAGTGCAGGGGAACGCCCAATTACACACCTTACGGTTATTCAGGAGAATTTAAAACATATTCGCACTTTTTTGGCTCTTCTCATGCATGGTTAATACTCGTGAAAAACTTTAGAAAGTCAATTTTTTATTTAAATCTCAGTTACTTTGTCACCATGCAGAGACGATGATGCATGCTTGTGAGCACAGCTTCGAAGAGTTGTGACGAAATCATTGTCATGATTTCGATAATTATCACTGCTGCTCACGACGTCCGTCAGATATACCCCGACGTATCAGTGCACGCTATCAGCAGCTGCAAGTTACGTGCTCGCGAGGTTTGACGTCTCCTTCAAATGCGATGAACTTGCATTAAATGTTGAAAAACTCATGCCTCACAGTACTTGAATTACTACTACTTTTGCAAAAGCAGTAACTGAAGCATCCAGTTTAATCTATGTTGGTTTTTACTGACGAGTTGACCTTAAATTGATTCTTGAACAAAAAATACAAATTTCCGGGATATCGCACGCTTAAAGGGACCATTAAATGTAATCTGATATTAGTGCAGACTCCAATTATTTGAATGAATTTCAATTTTTTAAGGAATTCAGTTACAAAATTACTGAACTGAACACACTTGCTTGTAACCCAAAATTTGGTTCGTCGTATGATGAATTTGGCTTAAAATGACATTTGTAAAGGTTGTCTACCATAGATATTTGGTGCAGAGTTAGCTAGTAGCTTGTTCGATAGATATATTTAACAAAATAACCTTTGATGAGGCGGGGGATAATTCAGTCGAGCACTCGTTCATCACCTCATCTGCGTATCACGCACCTGAATTTATGTTGCTAGTCATTATGTTACTTCGTTTTGTATGGAAAAATATAAATTAAATTTAATTACATCAAATCGTTAACTTTGGCTTATGATAACTTTTTTATCAACCTTTATTTAATTTTAAGTTTATTTAATTTAAAAATTGTACTTTATTTAGCAAAATATCGGGGCTGGAGGCCACATTATTCTATGAGCTCGAGCTGAAAGAGCCTCAGTTTTTTAATTTTCATCACCACTAAAGCAACACCTGGTCAGGTCAAACTTTCTTTAATACCAAAGAGTCACTACGCAGGAACATAACTCGTACAGGAACAGACCAAAACTTGGATACGATAGCAACATGGACGCTGCGCGTTGCGGATACAGGATAGACGTCCATGAGAGGACAGCTTGTTTGTGTGGAAACAAAGATACAACATAGCAAGTCGGAGGCAGCTGTGGAAGTCGTCTAAGCACGGCCAGACTGAGAGACAGTCTGCATTAATCACCCCGCACTGCTTGATGCTGTGACCTCATTTCCATTTTCTTGTGCGTAACGACTATTTTTCTATGCATTACCTCTGGCTAAAATGCTTAACGACTGTATATGACTCTGTTTGGGTATCCGTTTTTATACTTCAGAGTATTTTGAGTGGTTGCTCGCCAAATATTTCCCTGGAAATTGCAATTCTTGCATGATGTACTCACTTTGAGGGTATAAATGTAATTAGTGCGAATGGTAAGAAGGAGGCTGCGTGTGTAATGTGTAAAGGAATGTTGCTTGAACCTTCAAGCAACGAACCCTGCTTGTCAAGTGCTTAGTGTCTAATATTATGGGGGAGTGATAATTTTCATTAATTGTTGCGAAAATATCGAATTGAGTGGTGAATATCATAGGGAGAAAATTTCTTGGTGACCGCAGGCTTTTACACGATTCTTAATCCTTTCTGCTGAAGTTAACGGCTATTTATTTGACACGTAATGACCTGTGGTCATCAACAATAAAGTTACTCGGTAAATAGATTATCCCAGAATATTGATTCCTGGGACGAAACTATTTACACTTCTACGGAAACGACTTTGAGTAATGTGTCAGAAGCACAATTTTGACCTTCATGCTCTTGCCAACTGATTCATTTCCTCCTATTTAACGAAGCACGCACTCTGCAGCACACTTAACTCCACATGACGAACGAGACGATAATGACGCTAATGCAGGGTTCAAATGTAGTTATGGGCATCAAATATCTGAGGAACATGAATTTAAAACTTATACTCCTTACCCAAGAAAGAAAAAATAGTAGATCAGGTTATTTGATACCCTGTGATTTGATGTAAATCTAGACGTAACGGTCCTCAGCTGAGACGCTGGCAGGAGCCCGCGTTGCAGGACTGCGGATCGACACAATAGACTTTCTTCCTTATTAGGTCGCTCGCGCTGCTTGTCCTCCGCTTAATAGCCGCCTTGTCTCTGCGGTATGGCTCCAGCTGCGATCCTCCTCAATATCCTCCCATCGTCAGCTGTAGGCTGGATCCCAACAAATACCGGGCACTGTGTAATTACTCTCGAAGTAAAAAACTAAGCGGCCTCAGCTACTGCTTTGAACGTCTCGTACATTAGGCGGGACTTGTTTCAACTCAAATGATCTGTTCTCGTTTCCACCAGAAAAAGTGACTGCTACGGTAAATTTTTAGGTCTCCAGAAATAGGTAGATCGAATTAACTTAATGAAATACTATCAACTGTCAATGGTTTGCTTTTATGATAAAATAACAATTTTGAAATTGTATAGGGACGTAATGCATAATGTTCCAACGCCCGACTCCGTGCCCATAGAAACACTAATATGAGATAAAATTCATAAAACGTGATAAAAGTTGAAGATATTAATAGCTGCTGAAAAAACGGACAGCAGTGATTTGGAAAAAAGACGGTCCGCAAGAAAACAAAAATCTTCTCTTTTTCAACAAAAAGGAGGCTAGCCTAACTCATCTCGGGCCCACACATTGTCCCCAGGGAGATACACAAACACAATAGGTGCATTCCCTTGAGGTGATCTGGAGATTGTGACGACGTTGGATTATTAAAATCTGAGGAAGTACGTTGCTGTAACACGTGCAGGTCAGGCAATCCTGGGCGTGTGTCCCACAGCGCGGCTGTAACGTAACAGTTCGCCAAGACACGAGCTAAAATTATACTAAGATTGTTTTCCTGTACCTCATTGGTTTGGCTGAAACTTGATCGTCATGAAGCCAGTTTAAGAATTGGTTTGAAACAGAAATAGTCGTAAGGACTTATTCTTATCATTGCTTGTAATTATTTTCAGATTGAAAATGTAAACTCCTACATTATATTCATTATAAATTATGAAATACTTTTTAAAGCGTATTTGCAATTATTATTGACCCTCTGAAACCTGATGCATGAGAAGCACGATAGACTGCAAAAAACCTGAAGACGCGAGCACGTGTTGGCCAACATTCCAGCACAACTTGGAGGGATCGGGATCAATTTTCCTCGTTCAACGGTGAGAAAATGCGCTCTGCTCCATTTCGAAACAATGAAGTATTGGAACCTCATGGATGACCTTAGTAGTAAAATTGTAATTGCAGTCAGAATGCGATGCAAAGCGAATAAGTAAGGGTATGAGCAAGGGTATGAGCAAGGGTATGAGCAAGGGTATGAGCAAGGGTATGAGCAAGGGTATGAGCAAGGGTATGAGCAAGGGTATGAGCAAGGGTATGAGCAAGGGTATGAGCAAGGGTATGAGCAAGGGTATGAGCAAGGGTATGAGCAAGGGTATGAGCAAGGGTATGAGCAAGGGTATGAGCAAGGGTATGAGCAAGGGTATGAGCAAGGGTATGAGCAAGGGTATGAGCAAGGGTATGAGCAAGGGTATGAGCAAGGGTATGAGCAAGGGTATGAGCAAGGGTATGAGCAAGGGTATGAGCAAGGGTATGAGCAAGGGTATGAGCAAGGGTATGAGCAAGGGTATGAGCAAGGGTATGAGCAAGGGTATGAGCAAGGGTATGAGCAAGGGTATGAGCAAGGGTATGAGCAAGGGTATGAGCAAGGGTATGAGCAAGGGTATGAGCAAGGGTATGAGCAAGGGTATGAGCAAGGGTATGAGCAAGGGTATGAGCAAGGGTATGAGCAAGGGTATGAGCAAGGGTATGAGCAAGGGTATGAGCAAGGGTATGAGCAAGGGTATGAGCAAGGGTATGAGCAAGGGTATGAGCAAGGGTATGAGCAAGGGTATGAGCAAGGGTATGAGCAAGGGTATGAGCAAGGGTATGAGCAAGGGTATGAGCAAGGGTATGAGCAAGGGTATGAGCAAGGGTATGAGCAAGGGTATGAGCAAGGGTATGAGCAAGGGTATGAGCAAGGGTATGAGCAAGGGTATGAGCAAGGGTATGAGCAAGGGTATGAGCAAGGGTATGAGCAAGGGTATGAGCAAGGGTATGAGCAAGGGTATGAGCAAGGGTATGAGCAAGGGTATGAGCAAGGGTATGAGCAAGGGTATGAGCAAGGGTATGAGCAAGGGTATGAGCAAGGGTATGAGCAAGGGCATGAGCAAGGGCATGAGCAAGGGCATGAGCAAGGGCATGAGCAAGGGCATGAGCAAGGGCATGAGCAAGGGCATGAGCAAGGGCATGAGCAAGGGCATGAGCAAGGGTATGAGCAAGGGTATGAGCAAGGGTATGAGCAAGGGTATGAGCAAGGGTATGAGCAAGGGTATGAGCAAGGGTATGAGCAAGGGTATGAGCAAGGGTATGAGCAAGGGTATGAGCAAGGGTATGAGCAAGGGTATGAGCAAGGGTATGAGCAAGGGTATGAGCAAGGGTATGAGCAAGGGTATGAGCAAGGGTATGAGCAAGGGTATGAGCAAGGGTATGAGCAAGGGTATGAGCAAGGGTATGAGCAAGGGTATGAGCAAGGGTATGAGCAAGGGTATGAGCAAGGGTATGAGCAAGGGTATGAGCAAGGGTATGAGCAAGGGTATGAGCAAGGGTATGAGCAAGGGTATGAGCAAGGGTATGAGCAAGGGTATGAGCAAGGGTATGAGCAAGGGTATGAGCAAGGGTATGAGCAAGGGTATGAGCAAGGGTATGAGCAAGGGTATGAGCAAGGGTATGAGCAAGGGTATGAGCAAGGGTATGAGCAAGGGTATGAGCAAGGGTATGAGCAAGGGTATGAGCAAGGGTATGAGCAAGGGTATGAGCAAGGGTATGAGCAAGGGTATGAGCAAGGGTATGAGCAAGGGTATGAGCAAGGGTATGAGCAAGGGTATGAGCAAGGGTATGAGCAAGGGTATGAGCAAGGGTATGAGCAAGGGTATGAGCAAGGGTATGAGCAAGGGTATGAGCAAGGGTATGAGCAAGGGTATGAGCAAGGGTATGAGCACGGGTATGAGCAAGGGTATGAGCAAGGGTATGAGCAAGGGTATGAGCAAGGGTATGAGCAAGGGTATGAGCAAGGGTATGAGCAAGGGTATGAGCAAGGGTATGAGCAAGGGTATGAGCAAGGGTATGAGCAAGGGTATGAGCAAGGGTATGAGCAAGGGTATGAGCAAGGGTATGAGCAATGGTATGAGCACGCGCGTATGGACGCGAAACTAACTCGGCTGCAAGACGAGCCGCGCTACAACGAGCGTAGCTTCAGAGAACAGTGGTGCAAGAGGCATCAGTGGACTACGCGGCGGGCACCGAGACGGAAGAGGCCGGCAATCACGCAGCAAGCGGGGCAGAGTGAGGCGCCGGTTGTTGCACAGCTGCCCCGCTGCCGCGCTCCCACCTGCCAATCACAACACCTGCGCCCTGCACGCGCCAGCACGTGGCTTTGTGGCGTCCAGCTCCTCCTCTGTCTCGCGGCCCAACCTTGCACACTCAATGATAGCCTCAAATTTGTCTCGCTTCCATGTTCCATTGGCCAGCAGGCGACGTTCGTTTTAAGGCCTGTATATCACCAGGATGCGGTTTTTGTCACGCTCGAAGTTGTTTGAGTGAGGTTATGAGAATTCTACGTACAGAATAGTAGGTTACCCACACACCTGGGGAATGAATAACATGCCAATTTTCGAGTTCTGAATTTTTACTTTTATCCAGATTTCGTTGCTTCTAAAAGGTAATTAAGGAGCCAAGAGGAAGCGGGAAGTGATGCCAGAAGTGACAGCATCACAGCACCGGCCAGCACAATTCACCTAAGGCGCGCGCCAAGCAAAAAAGTATCCTACCTACCATGCAGCGGCCGCACCCACCCTACCTAAAAATAAATATAAATAGCTGGCGCCAGTAAATGAGTTATTTATCCTCCAACGATACAATAGACAGCGAATACGCCAGACTACACTTTTTGTATTAAAAGATGCTCGCCACTGTCTGGCTAGATCAAAAATTCGTACGTAAAAACAGCGAACCGGTGCTTGACGCCAAAACCAGTTGACGGTAAGTGTAACTGAGCTCGAGACTTGAAATGTAGTGCAATATGACGAGCGCTAGGAATATACTTACTTCGTTTAATACACTTCTGATGGCAGTGATTGCATCACATATAATAACTGTGCAGAAAGCATGTCTGGGTAATCTATATATTTTTAGTCTAAACTGTTCTCTCACAGTTAATCCCCTTACGTTATCAATAAGCGATGAAGCAAGGCTGCTTGCTTTTCAACCATCCCGTAACCTAGATACCTGAACATTACACAACGACCGTTATTTGTTTTGTTTTCATTTACGAGTACAATATTATTTTCTGGAGGTGAAATTAATTCCCTTTTTTCAGATAGAAAACAAACCGATTAAAGAAACTAATTTAATTGAATGAGCCAAATGAAGAAAAGTGCATATTCAAACTGGTCATTTGAACAGTTCCTGTTAGAACCCTGTAAAACTGTTTATAGGAATAAATGAAGCTTTAGCTTTGGGAAAATGCCCCCATTATTGACAGCGTCGATATGCTAATCAGTGTAATTAATGGAGGGAAAAGCAACACGTTAGATAAGTTCGTTCAAGCCTCAACAACGGTGTTCTAAGGAGATCAAAGCGAGAGGCACCATTTAGTAGGGAGTCAACAGAACAGAGAATCTATAGAAAAGGTGTGTTCCCACACAAGATCTCTTGCGCATATGAATGACAATGTAGAAAAGAAGTTCATGAAAAAGATAAAAATTGAAGAAAAAAGGTGCTGAGAAGCAGGACAGAAGTGAACCGAAAAGATTGCCCGTAACAAATCAAAAACTTAATCTTTTTAAACAAAAGGAATGCATACCCCTAGCTTAGGACCTCAATTTTTTTCCCTGGGAGCGTTCATTTCATGGGAGACATTAGCTGTACCCCCTTAAGGGGAGTGAGGGGGTGTGGTTGTGAAAAGTGACATTGATACTTGACGACTAGACACACAAACTCACATTTGAGGCTTACTCAAAAAATATGAACGACTGGAATAAACAATAAGCGCCTTTTAATTCCACTTGGAGTACGCTAGTAAGAATTGCATCTTTGCTCGTTCACCGAGAAATCAGTTCACTTCTACCCCCGTGACACCAAACCACAGCAACTGGACCCTCACAAGCCAATGCTTGAAACAAAGGAGAGCATCGAACATACCGTTCTCATCATTATTCATTATACTTAACGAGGGCTAGAAATCAATGAAGGATTGATGCAGACAACCGTGAAAAGAAATTTTAAAGCATCAGCTGCCGGCACGCGATGGAGACCTCGCTACCACCTGCGTTCTTGTTCTGTACGTAAAAAATCCGTAAACTGAAGAAAGTGCCCTTTATTCTTCGGTGACTTGGAACACCGCGGATCTTTTGAGTGTGAATTTTGACGAGGCGTCCAGTTGGCGCTTGCACCATGAATCAAAGCATGGTAAAAATTCTCTATTTACTTTTACGAAGCTAATAACGCTCTCTGACTCGAATTAAAACTTGGTGAAATTGGAGTTAAGACAAAAGGCTGAACACTCAGCCTTAAACTTACCTCATGTTGTCTAAAGGATTAGTCAGTGCAAACATCCGAGCGTCATGAGACTCGGCATGCATTTATGATCTATAAGGCCAAGTGCCCGCTTGGTTCGCGGTCGTTAACTCCTGTATTAGGCAATGACTTCATCAATCAGGAGATGATCGTGGGATTATGTTTACTTCCTTGAGGATGATCGATGTGCAGGTACGTCCCAAGCTTCCTATGCACAAATAAATAGAGACAATCTGCCGGCTATTATCAAGCGAAGAGAATAATATTTTCATTTTGTACAGTTTACTACATCGTTGACCTCGATATTACCTCAATCCTCAGAGTCTAAATACACCAGGTAGATGATAATCACATTATGAACTCGGTGAATATCACGTAGTAAGAAACTATGAGTAATCTATGCGAGTCTTAGAGACTGCTACACACTTCAAGAAAGAAGCGACGAGAAAATAAAAATAAGAAGCCGTTGTGCGAGGAGTCTGTTACTCTGTACTCTATTCGGCTTTACCAGAAAAGTAGAAGAACAAGAAGAAATGTTCCTTCCAATGAAGGTGATAAATTTTGCATGATTGTTTTTAATGTCTCATAATTAATGACATGACGCAGTGACAGTCGACCCTGTGAAGTCCGTACCAATTGAAATGAACTTGGAGAACTATCAGTTTTAACAGCTGAACATTCAACTACTAACATTCCCACTCTGCTAGGGATAGAGAGCAAACTACGGATGTAATCGCGTACGAGAATGTACGACACGCTTAACTCGAGGGAGGGCGATCAGCGCTCGGTGAAATATTATTGAAGTACCCAAAGAAAGAAAAAGAAAATAAAAACAGTTGATTTCCAATACAGATGGTGCAAAACATCGTTGATTTTTAAAATATCTTAAAGTAAGTAAAATACTCTTATATGATACACACATGAGTATTGTAACACCCATGTCACTAGTCGGAAAAAATGATTGAGGGCAATGTAACCCTAGTGTTGATTAATCTATATTTGATGACAAATGTAAATAAAATTATAAAAGAAAACACGAAATACAAATTTTTAATGAAAAGGAAGGACTGATGCTTTTAGAAAACTCTTCTGTGGAGTCAGTCTCGGAGAATTTAACTAGATACTGCAATGTTAATCGTACTGACTACACAAATTTTGGACTGAAAATCCTTCCGGACTTTTACATTCAGAGCAATTGATTGATTGATTATAAGAAAGTTTTAGCCTCCCTTTATCACGAATAAGATGTTCAAAGAGAGGAAGAATCAAGGCAAAATTTAGTATGGAGTTGAGGGAACGCGGAATCTACGCACGAGGCGCATAGAAACAATAAGCTAAGAAAGAAGTTCATGAAACAAGGAAAAAGTCAAAGAAGACTAGTAGGTGCTGAAAAAAAGGACAGCAGTGAACCGAAAAAAGATGGTCCATAACATAACAAAAACCTATTCTATTTCAACAAAAAAGAAGACCTACCCAACTCCCAGCTCAGGCCCTCACACATTTTCCCTGCATTCAGTGCAAATTTGAATTCGAAATTAATCAACAGGTGTGCCTTCAAATTTAATTCATGCTATGAGCAAATTCAGAATATTTGTCTAGTATACCACAAGACTTAAAGTACTGAGTAAAACATAGCATTTGTCTGTACGAGTTTGTATGTACAGTACTACAACGAGTAGTACTGTGCATGTACTGCGTAAAATGAGAATGTAACTGTGTAATAAGTAGCACTGGCTCGGCCCTGTCACTACCGTGGATATGAGGTTAATCAAACAGATCAATTAGAATGGAACTAACTGTCGGTGCGAAGATAACTTTCTATTGCTTCCTACATGTGCACAGTAGATGTACACTCGCGCTGTGGAGGAATTAAATAGCTAACGTTCACACAGTAGTTTGTTCAAGTATATCGCTGACAAGGCTCGGATGATACTCATAGACTGCGCATTTAATGAGTATACTGGAAAGTGATTATAGGCTCGAGTTAATGTCGCTCAAACTTGGGAGCTCTAGAAAATTTATGTTTGTTAGCACTTAGCAAACAAGGAATTAAAGACCAGTAAAAATTGAAACTTCAAAATCTTATAAAGGTTAAGCGTGAAAATAATTTAGAGCGCTCACGTTACGGTACGAATTTAGATTAACATTCTGTATATGATTGGGGTTTCATCGTAAAACGACTATGGTTGGATTTATACTGAAGAAGCTGAAAAAAATTATTGTAGTGTAACTCAGCAAAGAATTTAAATTGTATTAATTGGAACAAATGTGCAATTTTAGACTGCGTATTTACGCACACGACACGACCTTTAGGTGCACCAATAAAAAGAAGAACGAGTATCATAGACCCGGTTCGAAAGACTGAGATGCTCCAAAGACCTTCTTCACTGAGGGTAAGAAAGTGAATGAGAAGAAAATTCATGCCAATGCTGAACGAAGTAATTCTATATTGTAACAGAATTTGGGGTGTACTGATAATTTCTGTTGAATAAGTTAGAGACTACAATAATACTGGGCCGAGAGGTGCAAGAAGTGATGAAAAGGTGTACAATTTGTGAATAGCAGAATTTGTGAATGAACTCGTTTCGTTAGAGCAGGCAAGTAAAGGGAGCATACTGAACTGAAAACAAGCCTCCGACCCCGGAGAACAAGAATGGGACGGACTAGCAACTATACCTACAACCCCGTCCTGCAACATACAATGCTGACTTCGTTACGAGAACAAAGGGCCTAGTGCTGAGCAGAGCTAATTGCGCGAAGTTCACTGACGGATGTAGATACCGTCAGCATTCCTTTCTCATTGAGAGGGAGAAAGGTAAACGAAATCTCATAATCGATTGAGGTGCGCTTGGTTCCGAATAAGGGAAGGATTTTGTAGAAGAACCTCTTGAGGGGATGCCAACCCGACTCCAAGTTGTCTGATTTAACAGCGGGCGGCCAAAGACTAACAGCAATTCTGAGGAACGTTTCTCACAAAGTATAGTGACGGAGACAGATGAACAGCGTGCCATAACACTAGCAACTGACCTTTAAGTCTCCACTCGATTACCACCTTGGAACGTGCCCTCGTATTGTTTCTCTGACTGAACAGCATTCCCACATATGTGCACGGACGTATCGTTGTGGCCCACATGTCCCATCGTGTAATGCGTGCTGCTGCAAGTCTTTGCCGACCCTACGAGACTGCCGGCCTTAATTCTGTAGAGTGTATCTCGCTGCATATTAGGTTGAGTAGTGCTTCAATTTCCCCTTAGAAGAACAATTCATCAGTATCCGGAAAACATAAGAGTGGGAAGTTGTCGGACAGTAAGAACTACGCGTAAAAGTGCAACAATGAGCTTCAGTAGTGACGCTGCTATAAAAACATCGAAATTATGAGAGCAAAACTTTGCAGTACAAGATAGAAAAAGTAAAACTCCTCCATAACGTATCACAAATGAGTTATTCAAGCAGCCGAAGTCAGCAGATTTTCTTGGTATTTAGCGAGCAGTTATAAACGCCTCCGTTTTATTTAATGTTAGACTAATATTTTGCTCGGGTCCCTACAACGCGAACTACTCAAATCCCCAAAAGGGCGCTCCTATCACTCCAATGTACATTGCACACCAAACAGCAAACATTGCACACACCAAACACAGGGTAGATGCCTAACAACAGGTACGAGCGTTAGGCATGAGATGCTATTGCTGAGCACGTTAGCGCAAAGCCCAGGTGCGCAAGTCACTGCAATGTTTAACGAGGCTCGGTCAAGTTGCCAGCAACCTTGGTCTGGCATTGACACACAAGTGTGACACGGGGCGCAGAGCGGCGGTTCAGGCGGGCCAAGGTAACCAGAGCGTGCGCGACAACTGCGCACACCCGCATTGCAGCTTCCGGGTGCCGTGCCTCGCGTATGCATCGCCTCAGCTGCTTTTGTGCTTGCTGGCCGCACTCTTGAAGATGAGACTGCTGTTGTTGCTGTTTTTGTTTTTGCTGTTGCCGCTGTTGTTTTTGCTGTTGCCGCTGTTGTTTTTGCTGTTGCCGCTGTTGTTTTTGCTGTTGCCGCTGTTGTTTTTGCTGTTGCCGCTGTTGTTTTTGCTGTTACCGCTGTTGTTTTTGCTGTTGCCGCTGTTGTTTTTGCTGTTGCCGCTGTTGTTTTTGCTTTTGCCGCTGTTGTTTTTGCTTTTGCCGCTGTTGTTTTTGCTGTTGCTGCTGTTATTTTTTGGCTGCTGTTTTTTTTGGCTGCTGTTGCTACTGTTGCTGTTGTTGCTACTGCTGCTGCTGCTATCACGGCTGAAAGTAGTCCAAGTACAGTTGACGCAGGTGCGCCTAAAGATCTGCAGTCGTCGAAGCAGCCTCGATGTGCGCTTTTGAAGACAAATACTTCTCACAGCTTCACAGGAGTTTTCTATGAGTTCTTTATACTATTCATGTGTTGTCAACGGTGTTTTTTAGTTTATCACATCACATTTCTTGCGGTGCTTCCGAGCATGTCGGCGGAAAACAAGCGATTGCATCGTTTTGAAAATTTATTTTTTATTTTTCATCTATACTCTTCAACTCAATTATATATTTATAAATCTACAGAAACACTAAAGCTTTGCCCAGATTAGGAAACATTGTCTGTTCTGCTGTCAGATGAGCGCATGGTTAAGAGGCAAGGGCCCGATGTGCAAACCAAGCCGCATGTTTTGTTGCGTTCCGAATCATTTTTTCCCCACCAGTTTCGCTGCGGACCATTTTGTCCGAACGCGAATGTAGTACTCGCGGTGATTCTGTTACATGTGTTACAAGGTAATTAGTTAAAGCGTCGTAAACAGCATAAAGTGTGCTTCTAAAGAAAGGAAAAAGGAAAGTTCCATCTAGTACGGAATTAACCATAAGAGGAATCTATACAGAAGTGTGTTCGCCAACTGAATTCCTTGGGTGAAGAAAGAGCAAGATTGAAAGAAGTTTATGAAATAAGGTGGGAGTTTTTGCAAAGAAAGGAATAAGTGCTTTAAAAACTGGCTCTGACAAAAAAAATGATAATCCGTATCAAAAGAAAAGGATACCATCCTATTTAAACGAAGAGTAGGCCTACCTTATCTTCATCGCGAGCAATCACATCTTCCTTTTGTAAGCGCTAATTCTCATGAACACAATAGTTACATTCCTCCGAGGAATATGAATTTATTGGTTGATTATAGTTCTAAATTAGTTTTAGCCTCCCTAACCACAATAAAGATGTTCAAAGAGAGGAAGGATGAAGGTACCATTTAGTACGCAGTTAAGGGAATGTGGAATCTATGCATCAGGGGTGTTCCTGCAAAGAATTTCGTGCGCATGAAAACAGCGCGTCAAGAAGGAAAGTTATAAAACAAGATAAAAGTTGAAAAATAAGGGCAGAGGTGCTGAAAAACAGAACAGCAGTGAACCGAAAAAAGATGATCCTTAACAAAACAAAAATGTTTTATTTATACAAAAGGAAGGCCTACCTAATTCTCAGCTCAAAACCTCATGAGAAATGTGAAGGCTAACCATAGTTTCACATTTAAAAAATCAAATCCGCGGAACGCGTCAACGCGAGACAGACGATCATAGCGAGACGACGATCATGGCAGGATAAAAGCTGGGTTCAGGACTTATCTAAAATGGCACAAGCATCTTCAGTTAATTCAAGTGAGAAGCACGGAGTGGGCAAGCAGAAACTTCCGGTGCGTCTGGGCGAGCGGCTAACGAACCATTCATAACCAGCATACACGCCACGTCATAAATGACGGCATTCAATAACGCTCACCGAACAGCGGAAAGTGCGCTGTGAAAGTATCTTAGATACCAGCTGTACTTCCTATTGAATTTTTCCCGGTAATAATCCTTCAGAGACGGATGCAGGACAAATACGCTATAACTAAATGGGCTGCACCTTAATTGAATGGAATTCCTAGGGCACGGCATTTTTGGGAAGGACAGAATTCCTTAGGTGCTATATCGACTTAGGTGCTATACGTGCAGATTTGCGGGAAACCCCAAGCTATGCAAAGTTTGATGATTTTTATGTATTTTCGGTATTAGAAATTATTTCCGACATAAAAAGTCCCATATATTATTCCTACAATGATAATACATTCAAATTTATGATATAAGTGCATTTTAACTGTTTACCATTGCTGGGATACTTTACATCGGAAATTTCCTTCATATAATGATTTAGCATCTTACAGGTACCGAATAAATGAATTCCGAAATGATCAATATACATTCAGGGCTTTTACAGTTGAGAAAAATTGTATTCCTTGGATTTCCGCTGCGTTGCTATTAATTGACATGAGAACGGGTTGAACTCACAGAAGAAGACGAGCATATTACAGCCTTGCTCGGATCTATATAACGTAATTGTAGCTAAGTTAGGTACTTGTGTAGTTTGTACGTAGCAGGAAATAAATATAAGGGTGATTCGTAATGTGTTGAATTCATACAAACTTGTAGACATCCACACTCTTTGGGAGGGCTGTCTGTATCTCTCTTGCTGATACCGGGGATTTAAATATTTTGATACCGGAATTTGGGAGGGCTGTCTGTATCTCTCTTGCTGATACCGGGGATTTAAATATTTTGATACCGGTATTTGGGAGGGCTGTCTGTATCTCTCTTGCTGATACCGGGGATTTAAATATTTTGATACCGGAATTTGGGAGGGCTGTCTGTGTCTCTCTTGCTGATACCGGGGATTTAAATATTTTGATACCGGTATTTGGGAGGGCTGTCTGTATCTCTCTTGCTGATACCGGGGATTTAAATATTTTGATACCGGAATTTGGGAGGGCTGTCTGTATCTCTCTTGCTGATACCGGGGATTTAAATATTTTGGTTACACCCGAGAGTTAAAGAAACCTGTATTATTAATACGCTCATCGAATTTTTTTGGCTGCTCGAATCAATCCTTATTTCATGCAGTTATATTGAAAGCATGATGCAGTCTAAACTAACACAAATAACACAAACGCAAATGAATAAAAAATTACAATTATGACATGGTACTGGTAATCTGCGAAATGAAAATAAAATAGAAGACTTTTATGTTTAATTAATTAAATCTCATCTGTTAATTTTAGAGGAAAGTATCCACGCTAATGAGAAGTTGCACATGACAGTGAAGTTCAAATGATATAAAATCGGTGTTTGAGTGCCTACGTTCCTTTATTTGATCGGTGTATCTCTTATCAATACAACACTTGCTGGCTGCATCCATTTTGTATCCAAAGCGAGAGTGACGCGAGCAGGTTCGTAAATTTTTGGAAACACTTTCCGCCCTAGTGTACAAATCTAGAAACCCATCCGGAATTAAAAGAAATTAAACAGCGCAATTTTACAAAATGAAAAGCTTTTGAAATTTACGCAAAAACGTCAGGTCTTTCAAGGAAGCTAAACAGACGACCTTTTGCCGCATATCTTACTTTTGGTGATCTATTGAAGTCAAGGTGTGGAATACAAATGGTTTCCCGCATCCACGTATATGAAGCGCTTTTCAGAGACAACTGCACGATAACTGCAAGGAAATAAACGGAAGTTCATTATTCACCTCAAATTAAACTCAATTTCAATTTTGAGATTTAAGATGAATAAAAGATTTTATCAGCTATTTGTAAATTTTTTAATGCTGACCACCTGTTGGTCACCTGTATGAAGTGAACTACTGAAATGAAGTAAAAAATGTGACTAAATTTTCGCTTTCTCAATTCCGTAGACTTCTGTACAAGTAAGCTTGCTTTAGATTCAGATATTACCATACGAAAACGAAGAAATCACTCATACAAACTTAAGATCGTAACTCTGATGTTGAACAACAAAATACGATTGCGTGCACCTTAACTGTAGTGCACTGTGATCAATGCAAACAAGTGGAGACCTAAAACGTGAGCTCATTAGTCGTGGTGCCTTAGTGATATCAGCAATGTTATACTGGCAAAGAAGTTCGAATTTTAAGCTGTAATTACAAGTTCATCAAATTTCTGCTAAAGAAAGGTCAAGCTCGGATATTTACTTAAACGACTGAACGTAATTTCCTAGTTAGAGAGTAAATGAATACGCAAAAAATTCTCATGTATGCCTGCGTGCTTCAGGTTTTAAAAACGTGTCACGTACCAGTCTCACTATGAATGCTTAACTTGAGTTTCATTTGTTCAAAAAATAAATTGTCACAGAACTCTATTCATAACGAGTTCTCCAATCATTTCTTAGATTATGTGTAAATTTGACTTCGCGTACCAAAATATCTCGAATTTCTCTGGATCAAACCCTATTACCGATACGGTGAAAATTATTCAATTGTTCTGCCAAAGCTGAAACAAATCAGAGGGCTGTAAAATCCGGGAAGTCAGTCGTGCGCTTGACCCGCTTCACGATAGGTCAGCATTCAAGCGTCTGCAGAACTCAACCGTTCCAGAAACCTGAATGATATTCTGTCGCTCACCCGAGGCCCCTGCAAATACCGCAGAAATTCTACTTCTCCTCTCACCAATAAATGTTGCCTCGAAGGGAACGCTGTGACTCCCTTCAGTGGGATCAATTTTCAAAGCGTTCGCGTAATCGATCCCCATGCATGCCAAGATCAGGTCCGTGACCTGCTATACCGAGCCGGTTGCAGGCAATCCTGGTCTGAATAAATAACAGAGGACCACATTCGAACAAGCACGAGTTTACGACAGGCTTCGCTTTGCATTAAATCACTTGACTTCAATGAAATTAGTATTCTAAGAACCTTAACATCCAGAGCTTCTCTTTTATATATTTTTGCATATATTCATTCATTGCTCATTGAATGAAACCTAGATATTAGATCATAAGTTAGTGTAAGCCTCTCTTACCCCAACAAATATGCACCTCCTGGGAGAGGAAGGAAGCAGGGACAATTTAGTAAACGCAAAATCGATGCGCAAGTTGTGTTCCCGCACAAGAAACCTTGCGCATAGAAGCAGTAAGTTAAGAGGAGCGAGAAACTATAGAAGAAAAAGATATAGCGAAGACGTTATGAAAATTAAAAGAATGGAAAAAGATACGAAAACAAAAAAGTTAGTGAAACAAGCTTAGGATCGTAGCTCTAATGTTAAACTGCAATACGTCATTGCGTGTACCTTACCTAAACATCCGGAGTTTCGAAGGCCTATTTATAGCTGAGGAAATTATTATTATATAAGAAAGTTTTAGCCTCCCTTAACCATGACGAAGATGTTCTAAGAGAGGAAAGAGGAAGGCACCACTTAGTATGGAGTTGAGGGAACGCGGAATCTATGCACAAGGTGCAGAGAAACAGTAAGCTAAGAAAGAAGTTCATGAAACAAGAAAAAGTTGAAGAAGAAAGTAGTAGGTGCTGAAAGACAGGACAGCAGTGAACCGAAAAAAGATGGTCCGTAACAAAACAAAAACCTATTTTATTACAACAAAAAGGAAGCCAACCTAACCTTTAGCTAAGGCCCTCACATGGTTCCCCATGGGAGCGCTAATTCCCATAGATACAATATTTGTATCCCCCTGAGGGGTTTGAGGTTCTCTACTAGGGGGGGGGGGGGGCCTGTACGTCGTCATGGCACAATTTAGACAAACATAACTCGTCTAACATAACTAATCTCCTATCGCTTATCCCAAGCCCTCTGAGGGGTGTGAAAGGTAGAAAACGAGACATATGAAGTTATGGGTTAAAAGAGATGTATGTGAAATTTCAAAGTTAATGAATTAGAGTCATTACTTGTAATTTCGTAATGAAGAGCATGTGAATACCGTTCCTACGATGCATTATACTCGTGTTACCAACGCCTATTTTAAAAATCGTGCTGCAGTGCATCTAACATATTAACCAAGAACTGTGCATTTACTTCCGCTGTGTCTCGAATGCATTTGTTAGTAATTAACAAGGTGATTTTTAACTCTATATGGACAGGGTCGGCAAGAATATTATAAGTTACAGAACTTCCGGGTCAACACTCGAGGAATTTGATCCATCTAGTAGTATCCAGTATACGTCGAGCTCAGACATATAAGTCAGACATTTTTTTCGTCTAAAAGAATACTTTACACTCTTAACAATTAACGACGGAACCAGCTAAAATGTTTGTTTTGAATTTTATCTAAATTTCATCACAATAAAAAAAATCAAGTTGATTCGTAAAGGACGTAGACAATAATTTTATTTATACCTCTAATTAGAAGTTGATAAATGTTCATGCACTCAGATTTGACCAACGCATTACTCATTAGAAACGCATTCGACTTGCGTTTGAGGCATTATAAAGGAGGAAATAAATGCAGTGAATGAGAAAACTAAGTTCAATCACGCGGAGCCTCCAACTTACCGGCTAACCTACTTCCTGATAGGTCTAACTGTACCCAGAAATATGCGTTTTTACCGTCAGTAATGACCTAGGGGTTCTTGTTTGGGTTTTGACCTCGCCTCACAAGAACCAGTATGCTGAACGGCCTAGCTTCACAAAAACTAGCCTTCGAGCCAGGCCCCCAAAAACTGAGGAGTTCGTCCAAGCGATATTCTTCACTCGTGTGAACGTCCCCTGCAATCAATTCACTGCAACTGAATGGTAATTATTTTGTAAATTATAATTGTTCAGTTTCAATGCGCGGCGAAAAACAGCCATGACATGGTGTGGTCCTCAGCAGTCATGCTGGGAGTCGGAGTGGTCACGCGTTCCTCCAGGCACCTGAGACGAGGCAGCTTCGCTGTGACCGGTTACGACTGATCCAGGTGAACATGAATGTGCAGCGCGCATGCACTTGACTTTTCTGCTAAAGATTCTCAAAAGCCTTACGTTCACAGGAAAGAAGTTCATAAGCCGCTTTCTACATAGTTAGCAACACCACGTTATCGGTGCTCGAATTGAAAATATTCGAGGACGTTCAACTGACGTGTCCAGTATTGGTCATAAACGATAGGATTAGAGACATCCATATTAAATTAAGAATAATTGCCACGAAGATTTTACATACTCGGTGATTCTATTTAAATCATCTAGTTTTAAGTTTTATCAACCCAACACACTTAAAACTTTATATTAGCTTGCAGCAAATTCACCTCAATGTAATATAATTTGTAATATAACGTGAAATCATCACCCCTTCGTTGCACACGTGGAACTTCTTACCTCGTGTTACGAGGAACATCAAGTTCTATTCTAGTAAATTTCAACAGTGCATCATTGAAGACCGGTAAACTTGCGTCACCTCAACTCGAGCTTATTAACGCTGTACCGACTTTGTGCTCAGGCGTCGTAAAGACTCGTACGAATGTTAATATAACTCTTCTACTTCTACAATATTCCTAATCGCATCCACTGTACATGATTTTAGAGCTAGTGATACTTCTTATATAGTATTAAATTTGTTCAAAGTTTTCTTAATTCCACAGAACAATTTCGTAATTTTGCTCAACTGATAAGTCAGGGTAATCGCGCTCAAGGAGTTAAAAATGCTTTCAAAATCATCGAGTTAGTTCGAGGTGATCTAGGAGAAAAAAGAAAGTTAATGACAGCCATAAATGGAAGCAGACGATCATCGATCAATCATGTAGCGACGACAGTTTACAGGAGCAGAGACCGCGATCTTGATTGAGACGAATACTAACGCAATGAGCCACGTCAAGTGAATCAATCGGCGCTCCTGAGACACAGTTCACCGCGCCACGAGCATTTGTATCACGGATACCTGCAGCTCAATCCCGTTATAGCCACGAGAGAGAGACTGACACCGAATAGCTTGACCTAAAGTGCTGCTCTCAGCGGCGGCGGTGTGTCACTCAATGCCGCAACCGCGCAGTCTCGTGAGGTCGGGGGAACGCCAGTAAATCTCTTGTTGAACCTCCAAAAATTCACGAGACAATTAACACGTTCACTGCTAAAGGTACACATGAGCCCCATTAGGTAAATTGTTCATTAACGCACTATTAAATACCATTTCAATTATTACATTACCTTCATTTAAATTAAGCTATGGCGTACAAGTCCAAATGTTTTCTTGCATTTTAATTTTCCCACTTCTTAAACTTAAATGAATAGACATTGAAACAGTAAAGACGGCTTTTCAATTATGATGCTTGTAACTTGACCTAACCGACCGGAGAAACCGCTCGAACGCAGTTAACGTGTTACAGAAATGGATAGTTCGTTATCGCAGGCCAGCTATTCCGCTACAAAGGAAGATTTTTTATTCAAAAAGCTTCAATCTGAGGTTTGTTTCTCTCGGCAGTCTCTTTCGAAACATTGTCATTGTGAATAACAAAGAATTTTAAATTTTAAATCATTCCTCTTATCGAGCTTTCCTCAATGAGCGTTTACACGTTCACTAAAACATGTTCAATTTTAATACGTTACTGATAACACTGACTATTACGCTTTCACTCACCAGGCGTCCCGCAGTGCAGTAAGGATGTAAGTAGAGTTATACAGAACTTTCTTTGTTTTCATAATGCCCAGCAATATCATGTGCAAAATTTAAATTATATTACAGTAGAATTTAACTGATATACTTTCCAGTGTTTCTTGTTAGAGTAAAGATTTATTTCCTTTTATAAGGAGCATTTAATCAATGAAGAACTGTCTATCAGCAATTGGACGTGACTTTCTTCCCACGCGAGTTTGTCTCAGTCCTTTGCCTGCACGGCCAGTCAGCCGGGGCTTCTGGTTCCACTATCCTTCTTCCTCGCTATTGGCTTTTTCCTCCGTAATTTGTTCGTCCTAACGTGCTTTATAATTATTCTGGTTTGTCGCCAGACCTATTTAAATAATATAGTGTTGTCTGATAAAAATTTAATTTTTTCCCTACGAAACCAGTATCGTCTTATCTATAGGTCTGACATGCGTATAAAACTGTAGTTTTGCTCAATGGTGCTTTCTAGTAAAGTGTTATTTGCATCAATTATTCTACTCGTCTTATACTTTTTATTGAGCAAATTTCCGAACAATCTGGGTTTAATCGTTGATCACTGAAATTCACGGGGCTTAGCGTATTTTAATAATTTTTTTTTGGTAGTGTCCTATAATCTTGATGCTTCTTCAAGAATCGGTGAGGCAGATACCTTGTGCCCACGAGCAGGATCTAAACCCATCAAGTGTGCCACTGCTGAAGCGGACGTCACGATCAAGAGAAATTATGATGACCACCTTGACACGGTACCGAGCTTGTAAATGAGCATCAATATTCGGTCTCGCACAGAAGGAGAGAGGATCTTTTAGAAATGATGTTCGTGAACACGAGAGTTCACCAATGGCGCAATGATTTACTCACACAGCCAAGTAGCATTGGCACATGGTGGCGTGATTCTGTACGTGACTAAACTTGATTGAAGATTGAAATACGATTGAAGATTGATTGACAGGTGACAAATATTGATCGAATTATACTGGTGCCCTCAAGAGGAAAGAAAGCTGACAAAAAAAGGTAAGACTTTGTGCTTATCTGTACCAGAAAACACCCTCGACTAGTTAATTTTCTGAGTAATGCAGAATGCCAAAGACAAATTGTGCGTCGGTATAGAGATGCTAACGAGAACAGAATTTTTAGCGTTCTTAGGGTCTCCAAATACCTTACGACCAATCAGTTAAGTAACGACACTGCTACAGATAAAAAAAAATGCGTCTCGCCCACCTCTCCACTTGTTATACGATTGAAACTATTCTCGCTTAGTGACATACAAATGTCCTCGATGGAGAAACTTCGAATATCTAATCTAAGAGTATTCTACGAACCTTCTGAACGCTATTTTGACAACTCAAATGTTCACTACCTCAGGATGCCAGCTCCAAGCTTCATACAGAAAAAGTCGTCCATGGTAGAAACGCAGTCTTCATTCTCAACACCGTTACGGACCCGGCATCTACGTTAGACCTCTTCGAGCCGCGCCCTCGGATCTCCAATCATCAGATTCATTCTTGTTTGCGTACGGATTTCTTTTATTTTATAACGACAGAGAAAATCATTCATTCTATGAATGGTTGAACCATGTTTATAAACATTTCTATCCGTTAACGCTTTTTTTATTTAATGGCTGGTCTCTAGCATGTTTTTTCTAAGCACTCATAAGCCTAGCTATAGCGTGGGCAGTCTAACCATTCACATTCATACGATCGCGATTGCGCTATGAAGAGTACCTCAACGTCTCATGGAACGCGGCCAATGGTGATGTTCCTGTATTCATCATGGAGGGAACTCAACAATGTCAAAATCAGCACGCTTGGTTCACACTCGACTGCTAATTTCTACGGAGACTCTTCGATCTTTTACCTCAAGAAAGAGAAATCACTCTTGTCTTGATAATTAGAATTTAAACTCATACCTATAAAACATTCCACCTCCTGGTTCTTCACCATCACTTGCTCCGAAGAAAATCTCTAGTAGTTATTTCTATATCTAGTAATGTTCTATTCTAACCTGATCTAAAATACAGTATACATGTGTATCAACGACTCCTTTAGAACAGTGAATGGTTGGATCTGTTGTGTATTTATTATCCATTATAATTGCGGGAAAGAAGAACCAAAAGTAAGACGGAAAAGAGAGATAAAAGAACGACGGTAACAGTGAAATACATTAATAGAAGAAACAGACAAGTTTGGATAACTTATTTCTTTTAATGATACGATCTCATTTGAATCGACAGCATGGTTACCGGAATCGATTTGATAAATAATTTATTTAAATGAATTCCTAGAAATATCTATTCGACATTCCCGCTCAGTACAGTTGGTGACAGCGGAAGATAACCAACTGAAATAATTACGCTGGAGAGTATCGGAATTCACCACACGAAACAGAAAAATGATATATCGAAACGCAGAAAAAATATGAAATCACGACAGCGTACTCCCACAAAGAGAATTCAGAAATTATATCTACGAAGAAGAGCTTCAACTATTCAGGGAATGCTCGGAATGAAAATGAGACAGCTTATTGAGCGTGTCTGCGTCGATGACACGCACCAAGTTACTTCTCTCCATACCTAGTGGAATTAATGGAGGTCTTCACTTCTGATCGCCTCTGCTCAAGAGTATTTACACCAGGAAATATCCTCATAATTTGCACAACTGTATTTTCATTGAATTTAGATACAAAATACTGA
The DNA here is from genome assembly GCA_030386875.1 of Morinoia aosen. Taxonomy (NCBI): domain Eukaryota; kingdom Metazoa; phylum Arthropoda; class Malacostraca; order Amphipoda; family Talitridae; genus Morinoia; species Morinoia aosen. The sequence goes on along the minus strand of CM059567.1, from coordinate 32,588,036 downwards.
TGCAAATTATTGCAATCAAGCCAACACAGAGTATTGAGAATTCACGCCCAAATGACGGATCATTGGGCATTTGATTCTGATGTGGGAGACATCACAATCAATTTCCGAAAATAATTATCCACATCATATTTCTTGTCAGAACAGGGTACGTAAATGCGTCAGTATCAGCTTATTACAGAAGATAACACAACAACTTCTTTAAAGTTTCCCTAAGCAGAAAAAAGGTGTTCTTAGGAGCAAGGAACAAGCCAAAATTTAGCATGGAATGAAGGGAATAGCGAATCTATGCTCAGAGCGAGTCCCCAATACCCTGCCCATAGAAAGAAACAGCAAGAAGTTCATGAAACAAGTCAAAATTTTAATGAGAAAGTCATAAGCACTGAAAGAAAGAAGAGCAGAGAACTGAAAAAATATTGAGTCCAGCATGATGAAGGCCGAATCCTAGCCCCTTGCTCGAGACCTCACGTCTTCCTCCTGGGAGCGCCAAATCCCATGAATGCTCAAGTTGTATCCTCTAAAGAGTCGAATAGATACCATGGTTGTATCAACCAGAGGAAGTATATTGCAGAATTCCAGAATGTGTGACCTCACGGCTCACCGGGAATTTCTAGCAGCATGTTTCAGTTCGCAGTGCACGAGAGGAGCATCTATCACAATTGCTGGTGATGTCATCCTAAGTGCTTGTGCGTAGCGGCTCGCGTCTGGAAGATCAGTTTCAGATGACGCGCGTTTCTTCACTTCTCATTATGAAAGAAACCACGCGGCGCATTCTAGCGGGAACTTCCAAGATTTCTCTGACCTTAAAAATATTTGTGAGGAGAGCTATTCAAGCGATGCCTGTTACTAACTAGCGAATTGGACGACTTGACAGTTCCTTTCACATGAAAATTGCTTCAGCAACTCTCGCTTTGAAGATTGATTATACCCGCGTGAGTTAAGAAAAAAATTTATGTCAAAATTAATTTCACATGCTATCTTATTATCCTTAAGTCACTCATCTCGTACAATGATTCGAGTGATTTTTTATTCTCCACAAAAGTAAACGAAGAGTCAAAATATCGGTAGTTGATCTAAAAATAAAAGTTTTACATCCTCAACTTGAGCGCATTACTTTATATCATCTCATTTCTTTCGCTTTCCTTACAGAGAAACAGGATAAGTTGTACAAAACTTGAGTTGTTTCATGAATAATTTAATTGATAAAAAGTTAATTTTCTGGAAATCATTTCACACGTTCATTGAAAATGATCTCTATTCCAAGAAGACACGTGTTTTACTTGCGATAAAGTTGCTTCAAGTGCACTTCACGTGCAATCAGCCCGATGTTCACGCACAACACATACGATGTTGACCTCGTTGGAATTCCATCAGCGATGCCGGTGTTGATTCGGCATTGCAGTTTCGAGAAGGATTTCAAGCAACTGGGGTCTATATTCAACTAACACGACTATGAAATACATGATCACTGTACAAAATATCGAAGATTAGACGTTAGTTTTAGCCTCCCTATCCGCAACAAAGACAATCCAAAGAGAGGAAGGAGTAAAGCACCATTTACTATGGAGGTAAGGGAACGCAGAATCTTAGCACAAGGTTTATAGATACAGTAAGTTGGGAAAGAAGTTCATGAAAAATCATAAAAGTTAAAAAAAAGTAGTAGGTGCTGAAAAAAAGGACAGCGGTGAATCGAAAAAAGACCTTAACATAAAAAAAGCTTTTATTTAAAGAAAAGGCCTACTAACTTTCAGCTCGAGTTTCCCCCTGGGAGCGCTAATTCCCACAGATACAATAATTGTTGTATCCCGCGAGGGGACAAAATGTAGAAGCAAAAATGACAAAATGTATAGCATTAAAGTTCTCATAAGTGAAAGACATAGTGCGGAAAGCACAGTTAAAATTCAAGATTCAATAAATACTGATCAAAGAAAGACGCATCGCGTAAAAAACGAGAGAAAAATGTAAAAATTTCTCTTGCACTCGTAGCAAAGCTGAGTGTTCTCTGATCGTGAGAATTAATTTCCTGTTAAATGCCAGCAGGACAGTTTTTCAGGTGAGGAAGACTGCTGTAACATTTAAACAATTTAAACAATTTACAATTTATTTACCACAGGAGATACAGAGATAAAATGTTTCTTAAGTCTAGTACAATGGTCAAATTTAAGTATAGCTACCTGTGGGCCCGAATAAGTTCAGTGACTTCTAGGGCATCCTACCATCAAGGTTAGTCTTAGGAGTACAATAATGTTTAACCTAATTCACTTAAACTAGAGACGCATTAGACTGATCAATGAGATAAGTAACTCGAAATTAGACACTTTATTTCACAATATAGTTCATATGGACTAGATTTAACAGTATATTCGACAAACGATTCAAGAACAGACTGAAGATCGGCGAAATTAATCAAGGCGAATTACATTATTAGGACCAGTTATGTAGGGGACAAGGTTTGACTCTGTGATCTTACACGACTAGTAATCTGATAGGAAGTGAGATTCAAGACTTTTTTGAATACCTTATAAGAATTACTTTCACGGATCTCCGCAGGTATTGAGTTCCAAGTTTTAGTTCCAACGAAGAGGATACTGTGTTGTGACCGAGCCTTTGAGTAATAAGGAAGCATGAATTTACTTCTATTTCGGGTTAAATGGTCGTGATGACCAGTTTGCGTAGTTAATAGTTGTTTTAGGCTATGGTCGCCATCATTTGTTAATGTTTTGTGAATGAAATTGCAAATGGAGATTTTGTAGAGATCCGAGAGCTTAAGTATTCGTAAATTTTTGAATGAGTCATTTGTGTGAGCATTATATTCTAGATTCTTTATCGCTCTTATGGCTCTTTTTTGCAGGGTAAAAATTTTGTTGGTTTTATTTTTATCAGTTCCGTGCCATGCTTCTATTCCGTATTGCAAGTATGGTGAAATGAGCGTTCGGTAGAGCATTTGTAAGGCTGTTCCAGGCAGGAAATTCTTAACTTTATTTAGGATTCCGATAGATTTTGATAATTTAGAACTAATATGAGCGATGTGCTCTTTAAAGGTTAGATTTTTGTCTATTATGATGCCGAGGAATTTACTTGAGTTGGTTTCTTCGATTTCACCTTCGCCAATTTGAATGCGTGGGAGAGATATATTTTTCTTGTATGAGAATGTAATATATTTTGTTTTATCGATATTAAGGCTTATTTTATTAGCTTTAAGCCACAATGAAACCTTATGAAGTTCATTATTTATACGCTCCGCCATCCTAGCGGGATTTTGGTCTGGAAGGACCGCAGAAAGGGTACTGTCATCGGCAAAAAGTATGAATTTGAAGAATGATGTAGATTTAATGATATCATTGATAAAAATTAGAAATAGGAGAGGCCCAAGGACAGATCCTTGTGGAACCCCATGGCTAATTGTCTGTGGGTCTGATTTTGCGTCGTCAATGACAACGTATTGTTTCCGATTTGCTAAGTATGATCTAAACCAATCATGGGCAGCCCCTCGAATGCCATAACAATGTAGTTTCGAGAGTAATACGTTATGGTCCACACAATCGAATGCTTTTCGAAAGTCAAGAAATACGGAGAAAACAAGCTTTCCTTCATCTATATTAGAATAAAGGTATTGCAAATGATTTAATACAGCATATGTCGTAGATTTCTTAGAACGAAAACCGTATTGTTTGTCGTAGAGGAAAGATTTTTGTTCAAAATACGAATACACTTTTTTATACACAATTTTCTCGAATATTTTGCTAATAATTGGTAGTACAGAGATAGGTCTATAATTGTTAACGCAGTTTTTATCACCATTTTTAAAAATAGGGGTGACTCTCGCAATTTTGAAAGAGTTGGGGAAGATACCTTGAGAAAGGGATTGGTTGATAATATAAGATATGTACGGTGCTATTATATCAGCTATAGCCTTAAGAACTTTAGCCGAAAAATTTTTCAATCCACTTGATTTATTTTTCAAGTTGTTTATGCACGTAATTACATCGGAGGGATTGGTTGGCGTGAAAAAAAAAGAGTTAGGTTCACGGACATGGTCCATGTATTGCAAGTGGTCTCTGGGTTCACCGAAGACACTATCGACATTCACAAGAGTCCGTCTGTGGTACTGCTGGAAACCAAGCACATGACAAATTTTGCTAGTCTTCGAGATATTCGAACGTTATATCTCAACTATATAAAGTTTTCCAAATGTTTTATGAACCATGTTTGTTGAATTGGGAAATATATGCGCTTTCGTTATTATTAAAAGTCAAAAATAATTTTAGCATACTTTGGGTTGACCTTTCTTTTTTATCCGCATGACTTGATGATTAGAGTAAATTTCTGAGGTTTAAATAACTTTAGTAAATGCTATTCGGTTGTTGCCCTCAAAAAGGGGCCAATAGACGACGCCGAATTGGGAAAAAACAAAACTTCGAACTTGAATAAAAAATCTACAAATTCCAAGATACTTGTACGCAAGATCAATGATGCTCGCCAACGAGAACCTAGAGCTAAATTAACCCTTGACCGGCGTTTGGAAATCGGTATAGCGCTTGATAACATCGAGTGTCCCGAGAGAATTCAACTCAAGAAAGAAGGGGTAAAATTCTGCAGACTAATGCCTAACAGCATCGTCTTGCAGAATCGAATTCAACTCAAGAAAGAAGGGATGAAATTCTTCAGACTAATGCCGACCAGCACGTGTGCACTAGTAATGTCAAATATTCCAGTGCGTGAAAAGGCCATCTTTTAATGTCACACTGAGGAATTCGGTATCCATGATACCGCAAACTCAGACAAGCTATGTTTCGAAGTGGAGCCCAAACAAATATATAAATAAACATATAAATAAACACAATGGTATTATTAAGTTAGATAGGACGCTTCGCCTCTCAGTAACAGCCGCTGCACAACACGATTTTAACGAGATATTCTAGCTCGGGCTCACTCTGAGTAAACCTTGGCCGATAGTTTCAAAAAAATTGCACTTACCCTCGTCCTCTGAGTGACGTTATAGCCCTTTAACATTTTGATCGCAATTGGTTAAACTGAAGTTCAATATTCAACTCAAATTTAAAGTCAATTGTAAAAAGCAATTTTTGAGGATAGCAAACAGTAACTGGATCATGTCTTCATTTAGCTTTAGTTAGGTATTTGTGAAAATTGAGTTATGACTACTGGTCCGTCAGCATCGTTATGAAAATCTCCTCTTTGGTCAACGGTTGCGAACGTTGTGGTCAAGGTGATGTTAAGACAGGCTTCAAACCCCTTTTAACTCAACTCCTATGTATTAATATAGAAGCACAAGCGGAATAAATCGTACAGAAGAGCGCGACGGCAACGGCAACCGCAAAAGCGCACTTCCGAAATTTTTTACCGTCATGTTGTCACGAACCATAAATGACGTTTCTTCATTTCCGACTGTCAATGTTATCATTTCACTTCACAAAATTCGTGCAAACGAATGTAAAAACTTTTCATTCAATTTTAAAACGGTTGTACATTAATATCGTCACAGAGTAAGTAAAAACTTGAAAACCTATGAACATCGCCACTATTACTAAAACAACTACACCACCTGAAAACATCGGCTGGCAAAGAAAACGGACTGTAGTTAAAAAAAAGGATAACATTTACATCAAATTTTTTAACAATAGAACAACAGAACAAGTGACTCACGTACCTCACAAAAGGCTGTGTCAGGCTGCTCAACTCTGCTAGGTCTCCATGAGAGCCTGAGTGGTGGTCAGCCAGTCACCCCGACAGATGGCGCTTCGACCGCGCTTTCTGTAGAAGAGCTTCTGCATGTCATTGAGTCGTGAAACATGAGGTCGAGGTAAGCCTTTTCTCCACGCATAACGGAGTTGCAGATAAGTCCTAAGATAAAATTTGAAGGCAGCCTAAAACGGGCACAACACAGCTATGGTATAAATTTATAAAGGAATGACGTGCAGGAGGCCCATGAACGCAGATCTGAAGGTAGACTGAGCGACGGACACTTTAACTGAATTAATGGTGAAAAATATAGCGATTATTATTTTATGGCACTCAGCAGTGTTGTTTACGAGTGAAATTATTAGTGTCATAAATAAGCATTAATCATGTCAACCATCAAAATAGTGTGACTTTAAATTTTCTCTAGTTTAATTATGGTTTTTACGTGTATTCCAGCTAGTATAGCGGCGATCTACAGAGTCAGACAACTGGAGGGTAAATTAGTTGTTGGCATTTTATGGTGGACCATAGAATTCTATTTGAAAATGAAATTTTAATAATATGGATAGATTATTTATGAAACATTATGGGCTATTCAGTACGTGCCATGGGAAAACACATTTTGAAGTTCGTTTAAAAGGCCGCATGTTTCTGAAATTTTCTTACCTAGCAGAGTAGAACAGGGTGCGAGGGCTATTTCATCGTTTTCAGTTCATTACATTTCAAATAATTCAATTACCTGTTTCTCCGGACAACTCATTCAGATTAAGACGATAACTGAAGAAATGAAAATACGTGCAGTCGTAGTTGCTTTAACGATAAACAATAGCGATTTAGACATCAGTAACATTTACATGGTGCCAGATCATTTGTTCATAAGGTTCGGTGGAAGCTAGAGGGATGTGATGACAATTTTTTTCAATAGCAAAGAGAAAAAGCATTCTCAATGCTCTGATGCCATAGATATACAAAAATTTGTACGAAATGTTCAAAACATTAGTGATGAAGACCCCAGATGGTCGATGGGGACCATTCCCAAAGAATCCAGGGATCAGAGTTGACTGCAAAAACTGTGGTACATCACGACATTCGATACAAATATGTCATGAGGAAAGGCCAATTTTATCAGCAAAGACGCAGGAAAACCGTCTCATGCGGTCAAAACGATTTAACTAAGTCAAAAAACCTACGAACATGACAGGTTTGGCTTTTTTCTGAGGAAAAGAAGTTCGACCACGATTAGAAAATTAACACACGATATGATAGGCGGCTATGTGCAGATCCTTATGAAGAACCCATGGTGATGCACACCATATTTCCAGTACCTATGGTGCCCTTAAATGGCCCTTGAACCATATAAATTGTTGTAAGCAAGGATTTACAGTAGGTATGATTCTCAATTTTATACATAATTCAAAAAGTGAAAAACTTCATATCAACTAAATTTGGCTTCGCATATCATTTTGAGACACTTTAAATCTACTCGAAAATAAGGAACAAAATGATAACAAAATACTCTAAGCCCACAGCAGGACCTTGAAACTCTGCGTCTCTCAGAACCTCACTACTTAACTTGTGTAACATTGGGACACCCTATTTCTCTACGAGTGGAACAATCTAGATTGAACGTTCACGCCGATGAAGTTAAGTGATGTTTAAGAAAGTCAAAATTTGCGTGTTGCAATGCAGATGTTATTGATTTTTTGTTCCTAAGTATATAAGTTATCTACAGATGCCCATGGGAATCTCCTTGTAGATATAAATTTGCCCTTCAACCCTGAAATTCTTATCGATATAGGAGATTTTTATACAAAGGGTAACACGAAGACGAGAAAGTATGTTGAGATGAAACATGTCTAAATAACACTCATAGTACGCATACATCTTATGATGCCACGTAAAATTTATTGACGCGGAAAGCAATAAAAGTCAAGTAGATTCTAGGAAGCGTCAGCACAGCGGCCTGAATTTTACTCGGCATGCATACAAGGACAACAAGAACGTGCGCGCATCTGCTGTCTTGAAATGTGTTGTGCGCAGTCGAGAGAGCGAGGCATCTGACGCGTTAAAATGCGCTGGTGCCGAGCTTAGAGTCAAGTATAGAGTCCCTGTTTACCTGCATGACAGAAACTCGTACTCAGCGTGCAGCCTGTAGCAGCGCAAACAATGCTCCAAATTTGCAAATTCTATCATCTTTCATGGTATGCCGTACATAACAACAGTTGGCGGTTCTTACCGAGAAGTTTCGTTTGCTCTACATTTTGGAGGGTTCAGTATTCGCCAGAGATGGCAATAAATTTGGTAGCCGTGCTACGAATAAACTTTTTAACCCTTGTGATATTACATTGCTGAACCTCGTCAATAATTTTTAGGTGACACGTAAAGCAAATCTAAGGTTTAGAAATGAATGAGTGATTGAGTTTTTTGGTGCAAACCGGGACGAGACACGGGTTTGCGGTGTGCTTTTATTGTGGTCCCATCTATAGTGTCAAGGGTAGTTTCACTAGTGTTCAAAATACTTAGGGTTTTAGTCAAATTCTTGAACGTTCGTTTTGGAGTGGATGGTTACCTGTTGTTCGGTAAGAGGTTGATTAAGTTGGCCCAAATGAAGTATGAAGTAGGCAAAAATTTAGACTACTAAGCAATGAATACGTGCATAAATGTGGATATGTAAGCAAAATATAAATAAACGTTATTGCTGGAATAAGAGCTAAGTTCATTCATTCAAAATCATTCAAGCATTGTTGACTCTTGAAACAAAATTATGATAAAAAGTCTCGCAATCCTGGTTTCATGACTGAAGTTTTGTAATTAATCCAATAATTTTTGAGGGCGATTCCAAATGATAGTGTTCTCTATACCCCCATTCAAAATAAAATGAAACCAGAATTTTCGATGTATAATTTAACATACACGCGAGTGAAGTTGCAAAAAGTTTTAAATTTTTTTTCCATACTCAAACCTTGGACTCTTAAGCAGTTCCAATTCGAGCTACAACTCGTTATTAACTAAGACCCGTAAAACAACGCACGTACTGTAGCAGAAGTTACCATCTGAGGTATGATACGCCGCTCGGCGAAAACAAATGAAACGCTAACGCCGTTCATTCTTGCAACAATTTTTTTTTTCAATTTCTCTAACCGTGATATTTTACCGGAAAATTTTTAATTTATATAAATTTTATATTTTATGAGCTAACCATTACGATCGTATTGGCTCATAATCGCCACCGCACCACACCATTACCTCGCTCACACACCTGCTTCCGTATGCGCTTGGTTGAAAATTTCAGCGCAATCGAAACCTGGATGTTGCTCTTTAGGGCTGCCTTCTGAGGGCAAAGCGTACAGTGATAGTAATGCGTAATGAACAGTGCACACTCGTTTTTTCAGCATGAATGTTAAGTTTTAGATATCCATCATTTCATTTAAGTATTATAGTCATTTAAGAAACTTGACATAAATTCGTTTGTTTTTTCTACAAATTTACAGTTTGCATAAAATAGCGTCAATAGAATAAATAATTACCTAGTCACATTGCAACAAAATTGCTGAATCGCGTTTGTTGAACAATTTAATTATGTAAATAATAGCCCCTGGCGATTTATCATAGCTCGCCCGAAAATGAAAATTTAAAATTAGATTAAGCCTCCCTCAACAACAACAAAGACGTTTCCCAAGGAAAAAGGAGACACCATTCAGTATGGAATTAAGGGAAGGGAAATCTATGTACAAGATATGTTCACACACCTTAGAATGAGAAACAGCAATATTGAAACAAGTTTATGAAGCAAGGCAAGAGTTGAAAAAGCAAAAGGCGCTGAAAAACAGCGAGCAGCGAATGATGAAAGAAAGTCCATGACAAAAAAAAGGACTATTATATTTTATTGCATCAAAAGGAACGCCCACTCAGCAATCAGCTCAGGACCTCAAATCAGTTCGAAACATTTCAACAAATTGCAACGCAACTAAAACCTGACGCAAGAAGGAAACTGTGTTAATGAAACGATGGACGCTCTCGCAGGAAATTGGTGGTTCCAAACTCCAGCCCCCTTCACGCGACGAAAGATTAAAAGCAGAAGCGATAAGGCAAATCTAATGTAATGACTGAACCCAAAACTGCTTCCTGGATCAGGTGCTGTTGTTTGTGTGGCGATAGCATCACAGCTGTGATCGCGTAGTTTTCCTTGCACATTTCCGGAGTTCTCGACAGAAACTCGCGCTTTCTCTCCACAACACAATGAGCGCCAATCTCAAAGGTAACATGAAGACAATGGTCGTAAGCAGGCTTTCGAAGGGGAGGAAGTTTATCTAGGGATTGGATGATGATACTTTGTTGTGATGCTCAAATAGTAAGTGCACTGTCGGAAATACGAGAAATTCTCATCAATTGAAATGATGTGTGAAAATTCTTAAAATGAAACAAAGACAGAAATCCCGTTTGAATAATCAAAACTTGAAAAACCTACCATTAATTTTATCTTATAGTGCATCAAAACTGTTTTTATAACAAGAAAACGAGCTCAGAGAAAAATTATCATAAATAGAGTTGTACCCCAAAAAATGAACGTTTTTTACGACAATTTGAAGAAAACTTTCAAGTATAACTTCGCTATAGACGATTATTTTATTTTTTATAGTTCACAGTAAAACTGCAATAATGAGAGTATGAGCAGCGCTGCTATCTCCGAAAAGTTGCGTATGTATTCATTCAGTAACGTGTCAATTTATTCATTCATGATTTAATTTTTGCTTTAGCTTGCTCAAGGCGACAAACTCAAAGAAACTCGGGAAAATTCGAGTGGCATCACAAGAGCGCAAAATGTGGAGTTTCTCAATTAGCACAGCTCGCTCTCTTTGTGAACAAAGGCTTAAGCATCTAAATGACAGGAAATAATTAATTGCTAGTTTTAACTTCCCTTACCTCAACAAAGATGTTCGAAGAGAGGAAGGATGAAGGCCCCATTTAGTAAGGAGTTAAGAAAACGAGGAAAAATGCACAAGGTGTGTTCACGAATAGGATCCCATGCGCATAAAAACAGTGAAGGAAGGTTGGGAAACAAGATCTAGGTTAGGTTGAAGAAAAAAGTAGTAGGTGCTGAAAAACAGGACAGCAGTGAACTGAAAAAAAAGATGGGCCTTAGTAAAACAAAAAAAGTTTCATTTCAACAAAAAAAGCCTACCTTATTATCAGCTCGGGACTTAACATTTTCTCTGGATGAGAGGAAATGAAGAACCGATATTAAAGCATAAGAACGAAGACATTAGTTAAATGAGGTGGTTCAAAATTTGAATTTCATATTTAAAAAATTGAATGAGAGATTTACTGACAAAATTTCCCATCACTGATGCAAAATGCTCGTCATAGCCGTGTGTCTTTAGGACCCGCCTCCGTGCAGGCAAACGAGGGTTCGAGTCCCGGCGCTGGATGGCGATTTTCTTTGTACAGGGGAAAAATTCTAAGCACAATACCCCACTCTACCCAGGTGTCTGAAATGGGTGCAGGTCTTGACCGGGGGAAAACGTCATGGCGTCCTGGCGTTAGTTATAAGGCATTTGAAAATCCAATGTACAAGGTGATATGTATCAGGCTTGAAATTGGAAATAAAGCATCCGTAGATGCCGTTGTTTGTTCAAATGAGCGTTGTAGAAATTAACCCGTGTGAGCAGGGGTTAAACTTTCGTAAATGGATAAGAATATAGGTTGGATTTTTATTTTATAGATTAGCTTAAGCTTCTATGACCACAAAAAATGTGTTTCCGAGAAAGGAAGAAGAAATGCACCGCTAGTGTGTAATTAAGGAATGGGGAATCTTTGCGTCAGGTATATAGGCTGTAAAATTAATCTTTAAATATCGACTTGGTAAACTGCTTGCTGCACGTTGAGTTTGTACGAATCAAAAAATATTACTTAATCTTTCAGTTTGTTGCAACGTGAACTGCATCTACAATTCACGGAAAATTATATTTAAAATTTTTTAATTTTGTGTCAAGTCAGATTGGGCAAAAAATTTTCCAAGAAGAGTGTTGCTAGCATGAAAAATCGCACTCAATTTGTCCTCCGGAAACAAATAGTAAAACTTGAATTGATTCTGGCGCGACAGGGCAAAGACAACAACGATTTATGTCAAAATATTTTACTTTTCTATTGAAGCATCATTATAATAACTTTACAAAACGTCTTACACGATCTCACTGTCCAAGTGCACCACTCATGTAATTACGTCTTACTGTATGAGCGCAAGAAGCGTTTTCGCTAGATTAGAAGGAACTTTTCTGCACTTCCTTACTCCACCAGAGCGTTATTATACTCTTATTATACTGAAATGTTAACTGTGTCAAATTAGAAGGGAAAATTCTTATTGCCTTCGAACTCAAATCTAACAATGAAGCTCAGAATAAGCTTAGACTCATGCAAAATATGCTTCCTTGTATTAATCTAGCAACGATACAAAGTAATTTCAGAAGAGTATGTACACAATATTATAAAGCGACACGATCTGTTAACGATACAATAGTTCTGGCACAACAACATCGAAGTTATTGAGATAAAAGTAAATTCATAAACTTCCTATCACATCGTCTGTTTGAACTGCCCAAATCAGCTGGGCATATGGGTAAATATTCTCTCACGTCTCAAAAAGACGGTTGTTAACGCAACTGATTTCGATCATAAAGGCATGAAGTTTAGTTTCCATGAAATGTTCACTTGGGTTTTGCAGCAAAAACCACCAGGCATCTTGTTGTTGTGATCAGACATCGCATCTGAGCAGTCATTCAATTCAGACTGACAGGCAGATAAAAATGAACGATGTCAGTAAGATCAAGATCGATCAGTATCATTTGTCAACAAAATAAACACGCGATACTCGTCAATGAGATACTCCCATGAGCACTTGCCTATAAGCCGACTACATAACCAGTTCTGGGCAGTCGCATTACTAGCTGCCCCATTTAAATAACTCTTAAAGTTATTCCTTAATTCAACAAGTCAGTTCATGCTTCCCTAATAAGAAGCAATGAAACGAGATATTCATTTAAAAGGCTTGATCGTTCCCACCAAGAGACAAGTGGTAGATGTTTCTTCAAATCTCTGTTGAACTACTTCGAGGTATCCTATCAATGATGAAGAACTAATCTTTAAAGACGCCGCGTAATTCTTTTACTAATAGGTAAAGATGTTCATTTGGCCATTTTGCCGTCACAATGCGTTGAACGTTTGAAAACTCACTTAATTAACAAATTGGAAGTCACAGGATTATACGAATTTTCGCGAGGAAGATTCCTGAAACTCAGAAGATTGGAAGATTATGCGAAATACGAATGTTTGGAAATTACGGCTATAAAACTATAATAAAAGTACAGGCAGCGAAGAGATAATGCCACTACCTACGTCGAGCAAGTCACTGGGAAGACGCAGTTTCAAGAACTAATTTCTTTTTCATTTGCGCAGACCATGAATTTAACTTTGGCTGGGTCATCGAAGAACAGGAAAACATAGTTTTCGTTCGCTCTTCGGCGAAATATGTGACCCTTCCTCTGAAAATATTACAGCCTTCTGAACTACAAACCATATATGTAGTTTGATGATGACGCCTTTCAAAAGGTAACTAAGCGACGGTCCTGAATTTGGGCCATAGCAATTTTTAACGGATGAAGAGCAGAGGTAAAATTTCAATCGCAACATGAAGAAAGTTTAGGTAACGCCGCTGCTCCTTGTTAGCAATACAAAAATGCAGTACGTGATATGAAGAGTATCAGTCATCATTTACACATATAAGTACATACAATAAATGTATTACCACGTAAATACTCATGAAGTGACGAGTGATTCAAAAAAATTCTTAGAGGTGCGGATTCTAGCTGCTAAATACACAGCCACACTGCTGCAAAGCGGAGTCCTGGCGCAAAGGACAAACAGCAAATTCTCTACAGGTTAGAACGAAAAACTACACAAATGGTAAAATTATTTCTGCCTACCCTGAGAGCTATATGAAAAAGAGTAGCTGCTCAAGCCTTGTACATATGTACAGTCCATGCGAAACTTCAATAATCGTGAGGGTGTATATTTCCTTTACGGAAGCCAGTTTCCAGATTACGATCGTAGAGAATGAACTTCAGAGTTCATCATTGCTAATGATTGCCATGAACTTTTCCATTTAGGCACCAGCCTAAAATTTCAGGTAACATCCCAGGGAAGATATGTTTACATCCGGTCATTTTCATGTACTGAACAACGTAAAACTTTGCTTTCTAAAACTCTTTCATAATAAATGTAGTCCTTACCATAAGTCCTACAGCGCGCACGAATTTAGTGCACGAAGTCAATAACCTCATCACTTCTCGGTTCTAAGCATTATGTAGTTAATCAGGAACGTTTCAAAAGAGAGCTTCGGAAGTGGGTAATTACAAAAACTCTTTACAACAGCCAAGCATAAAAAATTTGGCAAGTAAATTAGAAAATTCAATGCAGTTCTATTCCTTCCATACGCCTGCTTGCCAGCTATCGCTCCCAAATTCTCAAATCCAAGTAATTCTTTACAATAGATCATGTAAACGCTTATTACCATCAAGATAACTTTGACCATAACATAACGAGAAATTAAGAAAAGAGCACGCGTTGAAGAAGGCCACTGTACTACCACTTGAATTACGCACTTTAGAGATAACTGTTGACGATGACATTAACGCTCCTCTTCTCACTTACGTACAGAAACGGCGCTAAAAAAATAAGAACTGTAACTCCATATTTGGCCAAAGTTTCACAAATGGTACAAGTTAGTCTAGCAAATGGGCAATACCGAGAGATCTGAGGTTCATGATATGGATTTAATGGAAAAAATGACCAAGTCGAGTGTAGTTTTGTCTCTCGATTGCCTTAGCAAATTTCACAATCAGCAAATGAAAAAAATGACTCACGTGGAAATGTTTCACGTCAAAAGTTTTCGCCGCACTGAAAGAAGGCAAATATTGCTAATCACAGACAGAGTAAGTCCTCTAGGAATAAATAAATTAGAACACAAAGCATATCACTAACACGAGTATAAAACTTCAAGGAAGAACGAATTCACCATGAACGACGCATTCGTCTCCCTAAGTGCCGTCAAGACGTAAGATTTTTCACAAATATTTACGATGATAGGAAGTTTCAAGAATGTGCTCTTCTTTTATCAGTACTCATGAATTTGAATTAGCATCTGCTCTACTGTAACGATGACCAAACTACACCGTACATGCCTTGTTTTTTTGTTGACACATTAACGAGAAGTAAATTTTTGAAACGTAGTATGTATAATCAGACTGAACCCGGTGCAGATAACACCTTGACTGGGACGTGACCCACCGGTGGTGACTGAGGGAATTTTCATAATGCTGCTGACCGACAAGCGGTCACAAACTGAATTTTTATAAATACTCAATGAAAACTCATAGAAGGCATGATATATTTAATGTTCGTTACTTTCATAACTGATCTTTAAAATTAACTAATTTGAGTTAAATATTGGGTCGATATTGAGTTTAATGCGCTCACAGAAATTAAAAATTCTGTTCAAAGAATTATCAATCGAACACATTTCTGAACTTTTTAAACGGTCAATGTCGGGTTTAATGCGATCACGGAAATTAATAATTCCGTTCTCAAGAATCACTAAAGGAATACATTTAAAAACGTTTTACGTGAATGATATTCTGCTCGCTGATGCGTTATTTTTGAGTTATTCAACTTTGAAGTTATAGGAGCAGCGTTAATGGAATGGGTTTCGCGCGCAAAGGAAAGATGGCATCACTTTCAAGATGGCGGCGACCATAGAATTTTGGAACGTAATATTTTACGGTAGTAACCTTTATTGCGTTATTAACTACCCACTTCTAGGATGCTTTAGTGAATAACACAATAAAAATATCACCCAGAAATATTTGCGAAAGTGGAATAGTGAAGACTTGAATCGATATGCCGTTGACATCACTTTCGGCTTCAGTTCCGATTAAGGCCCACTTCAGTTTCACGACCAATTTAATAGATGGCGCTATAGGTTAAAACGAGGAATAGTCATATAGGAACGGCGAATGGTCAACGCCATGGTCTGGTCAAAATTCGGATCATGAGGTGTTCAAGGCAGAGTCCGACCAGGTTGGGTCGGGAAAGGCAAAGTTCGGATCATGAGGTGTTCAAGGCAGAGTCCGACCAGTTTGGGTCGAGAAAGGCCAAGTTCAGGTCCTGAGGCTCCGTGGGTTAGGCAGGAACTGCTATGGAAAACGAAAATTTCCAAGTTGAATAACTCGAAAATAATGCATCAGCGAGCAGAATGTCATTCATGAAAAACTTTTTTAAATGTGTTCCTTTAGTGATTCTTGGGAACGCAATTGGAACAAGTCTCGCTGAGCGGCTTCGCCGCTCAGCGAGAATGAATATATCGATTATAACTGGAATTTGATGCTGATTCCGAATCTGCAATTTGTTTTGACCGCTCTCGATTTTTTCTATAAATTTTTATACATTTTTTGGCGGGCTTGGACAGACTCAATCATTCGACGTAATGGGTCGGTTACAACCTTTTTTTATAATTTTCACTAAAAGAAATGTTGCTACCCCTCACGACCCAACCTCTTTACGTTTTTAATAGGGGGTTTGCTTCTCTTATTTATTTTTTCCCGCATCAAACATTGGAGTTATGGCGAAGTCGGCTTGGTTGGCGCGCGGCAATGCCTGTTTACTTTCACGTCGGACCGCGCGGTATATTTTTTCCCGCCTGATACAATGGAGTTCCGGTAACTCATTTGCCGCTATAACTTGACTTGAAATTTGACTTGACTTGAAGTTGTCATAGTGTTGGAATTGCTTTATGGGGGGGTTTTCATTCCAAACAAAATATCTTGAAATTTTCAAAAAAAAAATAAAAAAAAATCGAAAAAATCGAGAGCGGTCAAAACAAATTGCATATTCGGAATCAGCATCAAATTCCAGTTATAATCGATATTTTCATTCTCGCTGAGCGGCTCCGCCGCTCAGCGAGACTTAAGCCACGGAATTATTAATTTCCGTGATCGCATTAAACCCTACATTGACCTTTTAAACAAATGACATTTTGCTCGCTGATGCGTAATTTTCGAGTTATTAAAGCTTGAAGTTATTGGAACGTGGTATATAACAGTGGAGAAACGGACACATAAATATGCTGTAATATGGTATTGACGTGATGATGGTTAGATTAGGTTAGGTAACGTTGGGTTAGTTGAATAAACTAGCCTAAACTAACCTAAATAAACCTAAAATAACTTGACTTAGCTATACCGACGCTGATGGTTCCCGCTAAAATACTGGTCGATCGTGTTCCAGCAATGCAGGTACGACGCAGCCGACTATGTAATGCTATTCTTACCTGAACGTAATTCATGTTATATTTCGTAAATGACGCATCAGTGAGCAAAATGTCATACATTTAAAACGTATTTAAATGTGCTCTTTTACTGCTTCTTGGGAACCACATTAATAAATTCCGTGAACTCAATGTCGACCAAATATTGGACTTCAGTTAACCCGGTCGCAGTTTACATGATAAGACTGTAACGTTCACCTACCCTACGCAAGCGTAGATTGTGTATACATAGTTCTAGCACTATGAGATTCGATGACTTGACTCCTTAAAATTTGAGCACAAATTTAACACAAGTATGGATAAGAAATAAAAATATATTACGTACCAAATTACGTATAACAAATACATGTATAACAATGAAAGCTATATTGTCCTACAGCTCTTCACAGAAGTAAAGAACACGCATTCCTAAAATCTCTCACCTCGTTAATGAAGATCCGAAGCCGAAATGAAAATAGGTACAACAGCAAACGTATCTAATCAAATCACAACCATAACTAATCGGATACAACAAAAAGTCGTCATTGTTTCCGAAAACGGAGAACAAAATCACATTTTGGTGGCTCACTGATTCGAAACCATACGGACTACTAACGTACCTCGAGCGACTTTTTTTTCTGTGCCAGGGTTGAAGGAAGGAAAGTGACGAAAGATAAATCCATCAAACAAAAATAAACCTGAAGCACTTAAATACGAGTACTGCACGAACCTCGTGTGTAAAGCACCCAACTACTTTCCGCCTTCGCAGCATGTCAACAGTTAATTTAATGAGATTGAGTACTGCCTAATACCACCGCTACGCCTAATACTACGTTTCGCAGTTTCACTGTCAAGGCTTAGAATTTTACTCCACAATATGCGTTTGTAAGATGCAAAGAGTAAGTTCGGGAGACTTCCTAAATTCTAAATCTTTCACACAAAATATACAGGTTGTGTAAGATACTTTTGGCTCCAATACCTGCTGTCGAAAGTGTTCAACAGTGGACTCAGACTCACAGAGCAGCGTCGTTGCGAGTACATCCCAATTCTCTCATTGAGACATTATTGGTTACTTGAGTGTTAGAAGTTAAATTCACCTCGTTATCGAGGTACGTTAGGCCACATTCAGATTTTCAACGATTCTGTAGAATGTGCCTATAACGTTTGCAAACTTCTACTGTGATTTATTACCTAGATTAGTCTCAGCACCGCACCTTAAATTCTGAACATGAAGATTCTATCTCCAGCTAGAAAACTTGACGTTTCTGCGTTCATTTGCAACATTAGAAAAGATGTACGATCACACCAAAGGGTAATTTTTCACAGCCTCAAATCCAAAAGCAAGTTACCGTCAGTACTATACGAGTTCTCTCGTATACGAGCCTCTCACAGACCTAGTATTTCACACACTGAAGGTTCTGAAGAAAAACTATCAACTGTCTCATCAAGGCCGTTGGCATCTGAACTAGAGATCTTGGTGCCAGTGAGAGCATTTCATAGAGTAAGTTCAGTTTCTTGACTCCTAGTTAAATCCACACCGGATTCTTCCAGAGCAGTTGTCGAGCGCTTTTCAAGAAGTGGAGCTCGAATTCGAGTTTGCGAGAGGCATGTCTCATATGTGCCACATTAAAAGATGGTTCGTAGAGTCGTCTCGCCCAGCGAGTTCGGACACGTTAGCATTTCTGAAGTCTTCGTAGCCATCGCCTCCAGAGATCACGAGAAGCTTAGTGGGAGCTACGGTGCCTCCCTGAAAGGTACGATTTGATATTGGAACAAACTCAAACGACGACAGCAAAAGAACGGTGACTAAAGCATCATGATCCCTAATTGACATGAATACAAAATAAGCGATTATTGGGGCGTAGTGAATAACGCTGGAAAATATAATTTGGGCTTAGTAACAAGTTGTTCGACAGAAGCATTTATAAGCGATATTTCATGGATAAGTGTTCTGGTCCGAAGACTACCAAAGCATTCGCCAGTTATATGAAGTAATAGCGTCTCAACATTTTGGATAATAATTGTTCAATGACATATCTCAGAACTTCAATACCTTTCGTGATACAAAAACTTATTTTATTTTTCAAAACGATCTGGGTACTTATATAGGGTATTTTTTTGTGAGCACAAATTACAACCATGGGTGGAAAAACTCAATATAAATCAATTTTTACGAATGACAAAATGCCAAAAATTATTAGTTTTGAGTTATAAGGACTTGAAGAAACTTCAAAACCTAAAGTTGGATGGTACCTGCGCACAAATATAAGCTCTAGTCTTGATTGTTCCGACCCCACTAAAGCCGGTGTTTGTTATTTTTATAATGAAAACTTCAAGCATTTTAGGGTTAGGAAAAATATCTGCAGTTTCAAGCTATTAAATATTTAATAATATTTGTAATAATAGCTCTCACTCGATGAAAGATGTTTTAAGTGCGTCGAGGTTAATGGAGGCCATTTTCAACACCTTCTGATATAAGACTAATTTGTGATATAAAAGTTGAGCATTAATTTATCGTTTGTTATTAATATTCTACAATCCCTCTGTCGATAAGTTTCTTACAAATAACAAAAATGAGGCTTTTATTAATTTGATGAAATAACTACTGAAGTTTATCATTGTTGGCTTGGTGTTAATTTCCTAAAGAACATTCAAATTGCAGATTTTTTCGTAACTGTAAAATGCTTGCAGGTTTTATTGTAAAATAACTTTTTTTTACTTTCTGTTTAACCCTGCTCTAGTGGGGTTGGAAATAGCAAGACTAGGGCTTACATTGGCACGCACGTAGTATCCTACTTTAAGTTTCAAAGTTTCTTCAAGTCGTTATAACTCGAAAAGTAAGAAGTTTTAGGCAGGTTATCATTCATGAAAATCGATATCTTTGAGTTTTTCTACCTATGGTTGAGATTTGTCCGCACAAAAAAACTTTTCCCGCAAAACGGTATTACACACTTATACTCTGGATTTTGAAGGTGAAATATGCTACTGATTACTTAGAATTCAGTAGGAATGAAATTCCTAGGAAGATAGAAACAGTGTGATAAATCCTCTCCTGAAGTTCATACAATATTCCAGAGAGAGAGACCGAGCTGAGGCTTCCCGGGGTCTCCGCAGTCAAAAAAAATAACTTTAATAACACAGTCATCATTTGATAGTGCAATTCTTACTTATTTCATAACAAAAGAACCACCCTGCATTATTGTGTCAAAACCAGAAACAAAAATGCATCCGTAAGCGAACACATCTGCCAGATTCACTGACCTGATGGGAGTCCTTGTTCTTGAACGACGCTGAGTAGCGTCCGTGCGCCTTCGGTCGCGCTGGCCGCGCTTCCGGGGACAGCTCCACGTAAGTCAGAAACCTGGCAGTGCACGAGGTGTTGCAATTATTGAATTTATGATTCAACGTACGTTTTAGTTCTTATAAACCTCCAGAATCTATGGGAAAAACTTGAGACATAAGTGCATGCATAAAGGTTACTCAGAAAAATCCATGAAACATGTTAGGTAGGTGAGTGGGAGGATTTTCGCAGAGGGGAAAGTTCAAGGCATCCCGCTCCTGTCCCTCACAATCACCTCCTCCGTAAGCAAAGCTCGTTGTGAACGGAAATCTGTGTGTGAGTGGGAACACTTGAATCAAGGCCCTAAATTCCCTACGGTCAAAGAAATGCATGGTGATTTTGGAAAAATCACAATAATTGTTTAGAATGTTTATTGTTGTTATTTTTGTGAGCCTAAATAAACTATGAGTGACGAAAAAGAAAAAGAAAAAACTAGTGAGATAGAATTACAAAAAAAATGAAATACTAGAAACTCGTGTCGAGACCATAAATAAAATATGAAAAAGGAAAACATTCAACTTCACAAGATAACTCACCATGAATACAGATACAGAACTCTAAGAGTAGTTAGCCTCTCTTCAAGAAATAACACTAATCCGCAGTTGTCGCGCTTATCAGCCTTTGAGGAGGAATGATATTGTAGTATGTTCAGTTAATTATTCTGCGAGTGTTTAATCTGTTGCGTATGACCTCAAGAGCAACTGTCGCTCTTGATAATGCTATATGCGTCGGACGGAAGGGAGCAACAAACATGATTTCTGAGCGACGAATTGACTCGTCGAAATCAGAGCTTACCTGACTTGCCCGGTGTGGCCGTGAGGTACAGCCTGTAGGTTAAGGGCGGAGGATGCGGGGTGGTGAGATGAGTGGTGAGGTCTCCAGTGTGGGTGCGGGTGGTGATGGTGGTGCTGGTGGTGGGGCAGGTGGGGCAGCGGGGCTGTGAGCACCACACCCGCACTCGTGCCCACCCACAGCACATCTTTGCACGCCAGCAGCGCCGTCACGCGCAGGCACGCAAGTTTGTGTTGCCGGATGATGTCATCGCAACTTGGGGACGCTGGACAGAGAAAATTTTTAATTATAGTCACCGACTTTTTGCTGAATGTCGACAATGTATTAGTGTTACTTCTTGTCACGAATTTTCACTAAATGTCTATGAGATATTACTTTCATTTAAAGTCACTAACTTTTTATCGAATGTCCACGAGATATTAGTTTCTTATACCCACGAACATCTTATTGAATGTCTACGAATATAACTGAACCTACGAAGCATTCCGATAAATTCTTGGATGAAGACCTCAGAATTCGCGAACGTCGTTAAAAACATGATGATGATAAAATTTCAAGTTATAGCTAGTAATAGATTCATGAATGATAGAAGAAGCTCAAAGCATGGATCATTAGAATTTTAACATCGATAATTTACCGTCAAAGAACTCTTGAACAAAACACTAATAATTACAAAAACGAATAACATAACGCTGAAACATTTCATTATTAGCACAAATGTGCCCATGCCCACCATTTTCTGCAAAATTCTAATAGGCCTGCATCAGTCCCAACCATTTAAAATAAACCATTTCCACTCTTTGTGCGACAAGTAATTTCAAAAATATTTTCCATTGATACTGAATTAATTCTTACTTGTAAAAACTATGATCGACGTCCAATTGTAACATTAAAAATTAGTCCGAAGTTTATTTTGAAGTTCAGGAGCTAAAGATACGAGATGTATAACATTCATCAACTAAATGCACTGTTAACCACTTTCATTCGAGTTCGTATATTTTTTAGCTTACATGCGAGCATCTTGGTGACAGCAGGGGCGACATTGGCCTCACAGAGACACTCGTGCGTGGTGGCGTGGTAGAGTCTCACTATAGACGACCCTTGCGATGACAGCCACACGCCCTGGCCAGCTGCTACGAGGCTGGTCACGCCCCCAGCTTTGCTGCTTTCGCCTCCAGACACCAGGAATGAGTGCTGCAAACACGCCAAGGGTCAATGACTCATGTCAATGAGCGACTCCGGCTTATAGTGGGGATCACAGATGGTCAGCTCTTATAAATGTGCAACAGTGAACAGATTGCTGATGATAGTTAGTGGTCGTTTAAGTTTTAGATATTGAATTTTGAAAGCTGCAGAAAATTAGTTGATTTCACTGATATTGATAAAAAATTGATGTCCTTTTGAAAACATGCTCATGAGTTTATTTTATGTTTCCAATGAGTTCAAATAAGAAGAGTAACAACTGGAAACCTTACGTTGTTGATACTTAAAATCAAATAGGAAATAACTTTCGAGAATCGCCTCAAAAACGATATGAGAGAGCCCAGTTTATCATGAGTAAAAAGTTTTTTTCTCGGCTGAACTGAACATGAACAATGAAAACAACAATCGCAACACACTTTTATTGTATTGTCTTTAGAATTAACCAGAGAGTAGTTAATACAGTTGTGCATTAATGAAATTAAATTTAAACTTTCACTACCATAGTCCTCCACCCTATACACCATTACATTAAACCTAAACTTCTCGGATTTCATTTCCTCGCAGTCTGTTCAGATACAACTATTTCCAATTAATTTTCTCTCTTTATTGACGTTAAGATCACAAACATTCATACTGGGTTAAATCATGGCAAAACTCAGTTCTTAAAATGCAGATAAGAGTATTGCTTTGAAGCACTCTTACAGTACAAAACTTTCATGGCGTTACAAATACGCAAAAATTAGTGTCACAACAAACCTCAAGCTGCAGAGTGTTGGTGTTGAGAATTTTGATGACGTTGCCTGTAGCGCACCACAATTTTCCGGCCACCATGATCATCTTGATGACAGGAGTGGCCGGAGAGCTCACCATGACGACTTCGCGCTCCACCTTCGCAGACCAGGTCGCCTCGTTGCGCCGGAACACCACCACCTCGCCGCTGGCCAGCGACGCGAACACGCGGTTGTCCAGTGGACTGCAACCCAAGCCATGCAAAATGATGAGGCTCACGAATACCATGTCGTCAAACATTAGAAATGAATAGTCAAGCAATTAACGTTGATGTTACAAGGTCTCTACGCCAAGGAAGTAGAATTGCGAACACGTGGTTGTCCAGTTGAGTGCAACCCACGCCATGCAAAAGGATGAGGCTCTCGAATACCATGCCGTCAAACATTAAAAATGAATAGTCGACGGTGATGTTACGAAATCTCCAAACGTAGGAAGTAGAACTGAAAGTTTCAGCAATGAACGAGATGAAGGTTAAAAATGTTGTAAAAATTCAGTGATTTGAAGTACGTAGGAGATATTTTGCTATTTCATAATTGACCAATGAAACTAGGACAAATATGAATAACTATCAGTATTGCAAGCCACATTTTCTTCGCAGGAATCAACTCACATTATACAATGAACGCTAGACCCTAACTGAAATTTGAACTTGTTTTTCTTGATCCTGATAGTATCGGAGCAGTTGTAGACGTGAATGAAGCCGTCCTCAGTGCCCAACCACATGGTAGGACGCCTCGCGTCGCCGTCGTCGCCTGCAGCAGCTCCGGCCGACGGGGACGGAAGGTTGTTGCCGGGGGGCAAAGACTCGCTTCTTCTTTGGCGCGAGCTCTCTTCTGTGTTGCTCTCTTCCTCCTCGTCGTCGTCGCTTGAGTCACTGCAAAAACACGACAATTTAGTGAATTTGCAAGGGTTGCGAGCTTTCTCTAGCGTCAGATGAGAAAAACTGTTCATTTTAACTTCGTGAAATACGCTGTCTTGAAACAAATCAGAGTACTTTCCTTTACATGGTGTTTCTATCTTGGTCTATTGGCTTACATAGATCAGCCGATATTGATAAGCAAAAATATACAAATACAGGGTCTGGATTTGTGTCAAATAACCACTAATTCATTTATTTACATATAAATGTGCATGTACATATATGCATATATATAGACATATATGTACATATATATACATATTTGATATATATACTTAGAAGTTGAGTGAATTTATTCTTCAATGATTTCATGACATGAAATTTTGGAATATTACCACTCGTACATATGTAGCTCATTTTTTATATCATCTCATAACGCTGAACATATACAACTTTAAACCCAACTATCATGCTCAAGTAAGGTATTAGAGAACGTTCTAACTGACTCAAAACCGAGCATTGACCCTCCGGGGCCTGCACTAGCGTCAAACCCCCACCATCGAACGACTCCGAAACGAAGAACAACTACAGCTCAGCGAAGACTGATTGATTATAAATTAGTTTTAGCCTCCCTTTACCACAACACACGTTCAAAGAGAGGAAGGATGCAGGCACCTTTTAGTATGTAGTAGTAAAGGGTTTGCTAGCGCTTCAGAGGGAGCCTCTATATCGCACCGAAGGTGGACATTTTAGTATGGAGTTAAGGAAACGCGGAATCTATGCACAAAGGGTGTTCCAACAAAGTATCCCGTGCGCATAGAAACAGTAAAATAAAATGAAAGGCTATGAAACAAGACAACAGTAAAGGAAAAATTTAGAGGTGCTTAAAAACAGGAGAGCAGTGAACCGAAAAAAATGTTCCTTAAGAAAACAAAAAACATCTTATTTAAACAAAAAAGGCCTACCTAACTCTCAGTTCAGAAAAATTTCCCCCTGTGAGCGCTAATTCCCATAGATACAATTATTGTATCCCCCTGAGGGGCTCATCGAAGATGCCTCATGTCAACGCCGAGAGGAGTTCTTTCCGTAATAATTTTTTATGTCATTATTTGATTCAATTTCTTTAGAAAACTGTATAAGATATCATTAACAACTCAATTAAGCAATAATCAAAATTTTTAATGAGAATAGGACATAAATGTAATATCATCAATCGACGTTGCTCGCTCGTAAGGCTAGACCATAACCGTCACGAAACAGTTTCAGTGCGGTGAACGCTACGCCCTCACATAAGGAAGTTCGGCTCTCTGGGCACGACCGTGATTGGCCAAGGTCGTTGTTTCAAGGTCGGGTGTGGCGGGAAACTTTTTTCGTTGTCGTTTAATATTGAAATCTAAGTGATCTAGAAACGTTATCAGAAGTTCCATTTCCAATCGACAACCAGGAACCGTCGAGTAAGAGACATAAGTGGCAATATTTACTTGTGCTCACATGAGCCCCATTCCCGACACCAATTTACGCGTAGGATGATCTTTGATGCGTAAGAATATCTTTAATGTAATAGGCTTATCTTAGATTTACTAGGTAATTCCAGAACTCTGTCCTTTTAGGCAGTAAACAATCAATGTGGTTCAGGTTGTCTTACTTCCCTGATAAGGATGGAGTGGCAAGTTTTAGCTGACTTTATCGAAATGATAATATTGGAGTGCTACTAGATGGTACCTTAAATAATTCCTTACATGTTCAAAGTCTTGAACATATGATAAATTATATTGTGAGTTAAATGTAATTTAGGCCACGGATGTCTTATCTATCTCATGAATGGTTAATGCAATATCGGCGTGGCGAGAAAAAAGTCATGATGACGAAGATGAAAATATGATCGTGAGGTACTAACAGCGAATCGCGTTGAGCACAGTCTTGAAATACCATCATGAAAAAATCTCATGTTGATCCTGCATTATTTATCGGAAGTAAAATAACATGTAAAGATAGTGCTTCAATAGGACCAAAAAATCACAAGCTAAATAGGTATAGCAGCTTATGCCGAACCGGTGGAATATAATTTAAATAGGACTCCTAACATCTATCGCTATCGCAGTGGGATTAAAAATATCCAAATTAATGACACCTGGAGGCAGCGGTGTTATTTCACGCTGGTGCAGGCACCAGAAAGTCAATATTCGATTTGAGTCAGAGCGTTCTCTATTACCTCATTTGAACATGATGGTTTGGCTTAAAGTCGTATATTTAGAACGTTTTGAGGTGGCTCATAACACATTCACTTGAAGTCAAGAAGCAAGCAACGGTCAAAAATAGTCATACGTTCACACAATGTAAACGAAAAAAATTAAATAGTCCAAGCTGACTCCCGAATTGCAAAGCTGGCAATTCACAGGTTTCATTTGAGTTTGCCGGGTCACACAGATTTTTCACAGCATGATGTGCGCGGAAAAATTCAAAAGATGACACAAAAAAATGCGGTCGATTCCGCAAATACTCGTAATAGAACGCCGATACATGACATCAATTTTGAGGTCCTAAATTGCGATTTCACATGATGTTTAGGTAAGACCGCAAAGCTTTTTGAACTACTTTACCGCATATTAACAAGCTTGATAGGTTTTGAAACACTGAATACGTTGCAAAAATACAAGTTAAGAAAAAAATACTACGAATGAGTTCATCGTAGCAATAAAAATGCATGAGGTTAGTTAAACAAAAGACAGTGTTCTTCGAAAAATACGCCTTCTGCAGTGAAACACGAAGTTGTATGCAGTTACATGAACAAAATTAAGCTGGTGGTCTCGAACACCCCAAAGCATGGTTCAACCTCATAGGAAAATGTAAATCAGATCACGACAAAGGAAAAATTAAAACTAAAGGGAGCCAAAATCACTTAACGATATTCACTCGAATGTTAATTGGCAAACTCGAATTACGCGCGAGACTTTGATACCTGTCATCTCTATTGACCGCCGATCTACTGACATCAGACCTAAACTTTTTGAAACTGTCAAGCCCTCGCTCAACCAACTGCTCGAGACCGCCGTCTGCAGCAGGCAACCTCTTGCGGGAGGATCGAACTCTGTTCCTGAGAGTCATGGTGGAGGGAGGTCTGCTCAGAGTCTGTTGTTCTTCATTCGCGGCGCTTCAGGAGGAAAGTAAGGGCGGGGTTTCAAGACATAATCGTCGTAAAAATGTTCAATCGATGGAAGACTTGAGAAACGATCACATTAATGAATTTGGAGAAAATACAGGGGTTACGAAAGGCTGAGAAACCGGAAGATTTAACAAATGTTGAGAAAACAGAAAACGTGAAGAATGATCACGCAAGTGAATGTTGACAAGATAAAAGCCTTACAATATTAGCACGAGGAGATGAGCGTAGGGCACGTATAATGAATAAATTGCCTCGATGTTAAAAGAGGACGTTGGATCAAAAATTTGCTGAACCAAAGTTAAGGAAGATGACGAGATGAAAATGATCTCGATAATGGTAAAGTATCTATCCAAGGTAACCAAGAAAACGCATATGCAATAACAGAAAGTTAAACATCGTATACCACTGCATTAGGAGACACAATAAACTGAGGTTATGATTTTTAACCAATAAATTCAGATAAATATTAAAATAATTAGGCCAAGAATCATCGGTTGATGAGATAGATGGTTCAAATGTAACATTTTTGCGTAAACAATATTCCCAGTACAACGTAATGTAAGAGAGTTGTTACGTATGAAATGCGAAATGTCAATGTGAATGAAAAGGCTACCATTTCTATGGTAGTTCAACTTTATCTTTTCTGTTCAACATCAATAGAGCGTGAGTACTAGCTGTCTGTGAAAGTATTGCAAGGACGAAATGTGTCTTTGTACCACGCTTGGAAATTCTACCGAGTTACAGCTCCATTGATATCCAAAACCTAATAACGCACAAGTTGATAGCTAGTTTGAAACGTTGGCAAAACGTTAACCGCACGAAGAAAAGAAATAAATTTCTTAAATAAGGTTGGTTTAGAGCAAAATCAAATACCAGAACAAAAAATGTTCAACTGACACCAAAAGTACAAAAATGAGAAGTGCTATATGAGGAGAAAAGTTATATGAATTTAGGAAAAAATTAACATAAATACGAATTAAAAATAATTATGAATATGAGGAAAAAGTAATTTAAATAAGGAAAAAAATGCCAGATGCGTACAAGGAGTAAAGTAACATGAGAATGGGAAAAAAGAAGAAAGGGTAAGAGAGAATAAATAGTACTGAGATCATGAGGAAACAACCCGACAGTTAGCACTGGGGCACTCACAGGTTATGGGCAGCGGCAACGGAGGCGATGCTGAGGATGCGAGCGTTGCAGACGCCGTTGCAGCAGGCGACCGCAGGCTCAGGGTGCAGGGTCAGTACGCACACCTGACCCACGTAGCCGTCACTGCCAGGCAACAACGGCAGTCCATTACAATGTACAGTGGTTGGATGTCAAGGATAGGCGACCTTCAATGGCGGTTGGTTCTAATGAAAGTTTGTGCATATATTCCAAAGCATCATCGGTTTAATTTGTTCACTGATGTCAATAACCATGGAGAATCAATTAAAATCCTCAGATTCGCTAACACATTCAGCGCTAGTTATTGTATTTCTGTATCATCAGAACTCCGTCATGGGAATTGTAATGTCCTCATACATACGTTACAGGCATGCATATCCTGGTGCCACCAACGAAAGGAGTATTCGGTGGAATGAATGGTAAAACCATATAAAAATTACTAAAATATATTAGTTAAAATGAATCTCTTGAAATTCCTTAGATTAGGGTACAGCATGCGGCTCACTATAGCACCGATTACTGCTAAATATACAAGGATTCCAATTCTAACTTCAAAATATAGCCAGAGCGCAGAAGAAAAATAAGTTATCTAATGCAAAGAGTTCTTACACTAAATTTTAAATTCATTAAAGGTACTGCAGCATTACTGAAAGCGATAAAATTTTTGTTATGCGATAAATTCGGAGCTCCTCGCCGTCTGAGTTTCCCTTCCACAAACTTATCGCTCGAAGGTTTCAAACATGAACTAGATCTCGATTTTAATAAATAGGAGTACACAGTTCTCTTGTATTAGAGACGGAGACCAAAATCGTCGTTTCATCTCTTAGATGAGGTTAACGCAATGCACTGTGACCAATTTTAACGCATGTTAAAATAATTTACGAAATTGACTATCATCACGTATTTTTGTGATGCCCCCAGATGCAGTCCCTGAGCGAGGAATCAAAGCCGGTTTTTGCTAACGCCGCAAAATATTAGTTCGTGCATGTGTACAAGGTGAGTAGAAGCAATTGAGGAAGAAAAAATTGAAATTTAATAAGCGAACATATACAGAACGATTAACTTTCTCATCCTTTAGGAAGGAGCAATGCGTCCTATGCATAATTCGCATATCTTGTACATAAAGTTCTATTCAATTGAATATCCATTTACACTTGTAGCAATGTACCAAGTGTTGCACAGCAGATATTTTGAAATAAGCGCTTGGATCTTTTTGTAGCACATCCATACATCCTAACGTGTTACAAACGCACGCATCTCCATCTGCACACCCACACGCCATTGCTCGTAGTACACAGGCTCACCAGTAGCACTCCCTCATACGTATATTCTTTGGAACACCACCACAAAATCGCCTGTAGTACACCGACTCATCTGTTGCACACCCATACATCATCTGCACTTCCACACATTCTCGCCAGTAGCACACAGCGACCCACCTGTTGCACACCCACACATCCTTGAGGCCCTGCACGCTGAGGGTGGCGGTAGAGGCAGCGCAGGTGAACTGCAGACCAGCGCGCGTTTTGCGTATGGGGAGCGCGTTTACGAACTCGGGAGGAGGGCGGCGGTCGGCCGACATTGCTGGGGAGAAAGGTACGTGGTGAGATTTCGTCTCATTACGAGTGTTTGGTGGACGGGATGTCTAGCACAGCACTAGTTTTCGTTGAAAATCCTCCAAACAGATTTATAAACGAAAGTTTTTGTATAGAAAATTGAAAGTGTTTTCAATCAGAAATAATTCCACCAACATAATGAAATGTACATGTAATTTTGACTGTCGCTAAAATTACGAATGATTTCAATATAGTCTCACACGCGTCAGGTAACCAATTAAATTCATTAATTCAGGGTATTTTTTGATCATAAAAGATCACTATTTATTTAAAGGTTACCTAGTTTTTGCTTGGCTCCCAGGAATGCCTCCTCCCAGTTGGCTCGCTTCTCGGGGTTGTGGAACAGGAATGTGATGTTCTCTACGCCCTCCCTGCTCAGTACAGGGGGACACTCAGTATTGTGGGAGACATAAGCCATGTTCTCGCTCCCTGCTCGATCATGCAGTACAGGGGGACACTTGGTATTGTGGGAGACATAAGCCATGTTCTCGCTCCCTGCTCGATCATGCAGTACAGGGGGACACTTGGTATTGTGGGAGACATAAGCCATGTTCTCGCTCCCTGCTCGATCATGCAGTACAGGGGGACACTTGGTATTGTGGGAGACATAAGCCATGTTCTCGCTCCCTGCTCGATCATGCAGTACAGGGGGACACTTGGTATTGTGGGAGACATAAAGACATGTTCTCACTCCCTGCCTAGCTGCAGGGGACACTCAATACTGTAAGAGACACTCAGTAAGGGAATTTACTAATAGCTTACCATTAGACATGCTACTCTAAGCACCTTAGCTGGATAAGTATTCATGGATAAAAATAACGGCGCATATGTGAGAGGAACTCATTACGAACGCTACAATGGAACATCTCGCATGAAACGCAGAAAACCAAAACTTATGAAATAATTTGAGACTCGTCACTTCTATTGGTTTACGATGTTCAAGCAACTGAGTAAACTAATGCAATTGACTAAATTTGAAATACATAAGAAAAGAAAGTAATCGCGTATGGTTCAATTGTCGACATATCTCGGCAATCAGAAAAATGCAATCTGTTCGAAACAATCCACTACAACGATAGAAAAGACAATTGTGACAATTCTTTTATGTGCGAAAACGCGTATCATTAAGCAGGAAACACAGAATTTGCTACTTCAAATTCATTCATCCGTTCATCCATCCATCACAACATTTAACATAAGATAAGGAGTGAGTAACCTTCCTGAGTTCTCATCTTCTTACTCAGCCAATAACTATAGTATAATAAAAAACATCAAATCAACTTATTTCAAAGTTCAAATATGGCCCTAATTCAATGAGCATTATTATAATTATTATTATATATGAAAGTTTTAGCCTCCCTTAACCACGAAAAAGATGTTCTAAGAGAGGAAGGAGGAAGGCACCATTTAGCATGGAGTTGAGGGAACGCGGAATCTATGCACAAGGTGCAGAGAAACAGTAAGCTAAGAAAGAAGTTCATGAAACAAGAAAAAGTTGAAGAAGAAAGTAGAAGGTGGTTAAAAAATAGGACAGCAGAGAATCGAAAAAACATGGTCCGTAACAAAACAAAACCTATTCTATTTCAACAAAAAGGAAGCCTACCTAACCTTTAGCTCGGGCCCTCACATAGTCCTACTGGGAGCGCTAATTCCCATAGATACAACAGTTGTATCCCCCTGAGGGGATTCAATTAGCAGGGAAATTAAATATTGATTGTCGACGCACTTCACAGTAAACAAAAAATTCATCGCTTCCCTGCGCATTTTGATCATCAAATTCAAATTCTGATTAGGTATTACCATGCTATTGTTACCATCGATTCCCATGGTTTATACATAGTCGTTAAAATTGCTAGACTTTCTGAAATAAAACTAGTAAAAACTAGTGCATCTCGGCACTCATATCAGCAACGACGGCCACTGAACTGTAAATAAGTCTACGCATCACAAGCACAGACGCACGCTGTGGATCGCCACCGCAATTCACCACCGGAAAATTAATTCAACTAGAGACGAGACCTAGAATTTGGGTAATGTGCTCCCCATAATGCTGGAAAACGACGCTAGACTTCAATAATTACTACACGGCTTAATGATGGCGCTAAGCCGGTCATTGCAGGGCGACACCTCGGACAGCGTGTGAATGAAGGCAGCATGCGGCACCTGGTGCTATCATAGAAAGCACCAAGCTGCAGCGGGTGTGGCTTGGAAGAAGAGTGCTGCAACTGGCGGGGAATGAAAGCATCATAGCAGGTGTGGAATGAAATCAACTTGCTGCTGATGATGAACAAAGAAAGTATCGTGCTGTAGCTAATATGGAATGAAAGCATCATAGCTGATGTGGAATGAAGTTACTAGTGAGGAATGCTGCAGCTGATCATGCTGCAGCTGATTGAAATATCTTGCTGCAGCTGAAGTGGAATGAAAGTATCATGCTACATCAGGTGAAAAATGGAATCGTAATGTTGTTGTTGATAAGGGATAAATAGACAAAGCTCAACAGGTACACCACATAACACAACTGTATGTACTGCACTAAGCCACAAGTCCGGCGGGAATGACGGATAGCAGCAAAATACTCCATTCGCTCCAAAATTTTTGTACGGATTATATCTACTCGTTGGATAAAAATTGAGTAATAAAATAACACTGTGAATCAGGGAATCGATTGGTTGAAATCGATGTAAGTTTTTCATGAAGATGCTGAAATCGTGGAAAAGTTTTAAATGCATAAAGCCGTTAAAGAGTTCAGAGATCGGGCTCATGTATGAACACAGTCTAACAAACGAAGATAAATCACACACGAAAGCTAACGAAAAGAACTAATTTCGATAGAACTAGGTAGTGCTTTTGTGAGGCGTAGTTCGCCAAGGACAATCCTAGAAACATATGCGAACTATTAACGCAACTCACTTTAATTTAGGATTCGTTCAGCAGTCCAATAATCACTCTCTAATTGGTATCTCTTCTCTGCTCAAGTGGTGGCGGTCGCAATATCGGACGTCACTCAAACAAGGCTGATTAACAGCAAACTTGAATGCGTTGCCAGGAAGAATTTGTTGAACCTTATAATATATGTTATAAACACGTTTAAGTAATTACGTTAATCAAACGTTTCAAAATTAAGCGAAAAATGCACAACATTCAGTGATTTTGAACTGGATTAAAAATCTGCCTTCACAATATTTTAGACAGGCAGCAGGATTGTCTGAACTTGGCAAGAGGTTAAGTTCAATCAATATCCGTTCAATTTTGGTATGCCAGTAAACGCCACAGCCACGTATGATAAATTAAATGCCAAGTAAGAAACACAAAAGCACTCCAGTATAAAAGTTAAACAAACATAACAATTTTTGGGTAGAATAGTTTCCCTGAAGGTTAAAAAAATTGCTTTTGCTACAAAGAAATTGGTATGCCAGTAAACGCCACAGCCACGTATTATAAATTTGATGACCAGAACGAAACACAGAAGCACTCCAGTATAAAAAAATCAAACAAACGTGATAATTTTTGTGTGGAATATTTTTAGTGGGAGCTTGAAAAAACCGGTTTTGCTGCGAAGAGAACGCTTTTGGTATGATATTCTGCAATAATAAAAGTTAAAAAAGAATGAACGCTACAGGCGCCTTTACGGAGCTAAAAACGCGGCTCCTTATGACAGAACCAAAACAAAAGAGAATATCTTCAAAACATTGCACGCGCTCGAAAAGTTCGCCTAGAATAGTATGGTTTCGCTTTGCTGGCGAAAATATGATCATGCTATGTCAAAATATCAGAAAAAACAAATCGACATCTTGCCAAGGAGTTTATTTTTGACAGCAAAATATCGTCTACGAAGGAAGCGAGTGCAGTAAAGAAATTTTTCTGAAAAAATTACACCGCATAGCAAAACAAAATGCAGAAATTTAGTTGAGGAAAAAGAAAACTCCAGCAGCTGAAGGAAACACTATTGGAAGGCACAACTACAAAAAATAAACTAGAGAGTACTAGAAACACAGAACAATAACTGTATCTAGATGATCTGTAAAAATTAGGACCAGTTTAAATTGAACGGGGGAAATAGAATTGTTAGATACTTATCGAACGACCAGCACCAAATGTTACTCTAATGAAAGCTGTGTTAAATTACGTAGACTCCGTAAAATAAAACGGGTATGAAACCAATCCCTCCAGAGATTGCATTCCAGTATTTAAATTTACGCGGACTGATATTCAGTATGGTGATGTCAAACGCTAAATCAATACTTTCAGCTATAACCAAAAAGTCTTTTGAAAATTTAATCAGCTGATTGCGTCACAGCACCGAAATTCTCGAAAACTCCACACAATATCCAGGTCATGACGAAAGAGGTTGTGTTCTCCATTCAAAAGTGCTGCTGATGAATAACAAATGAATTCCAATAATATTATATGATACTGCGCACACTGCTAAAGTTAAAAGCGAAAAATTATTTAAGGCCCAAAGCCAGACATGCTTGCTGAAGCAGTGAATATGTATCACCAATCAAAGAATGCGAAAATAAATAAGGTCAATGTAAAGGTTAAGGTTTTAAGATAATTCCCGTGATGTCAGCACCAAGTCAGACTATGCAAAATACGAGGTAGCAAAATGTAATATTCTAAAACATTATTCAGTAACAGTTAATTTTTTAAATTCTTTTGCGTTACTGAAATACGCAAATGTAATTGAAATACAAAATAGCTGTATAATTGTTCATCACATTTATAAGTGAAATCCTACAAATGAACAGCCATTTTGGCTCACTATATAATGTAGCAGTGCAGTTTAAAAAAATCTGCGTGGAAAGTTCATGTACGTAAATGCACAATTAGTTGCATCTAAGCTTAGTTATCATTTAAAATTCACCATGTTTCATAGTTTGAATAGTAAAAAAATTTAGAATGGATGTAATGCTTATATTATGCATATGTATCGATTCAGAGACATACAGTGACAGTAGCTTCTTTTCGTAGAATAGAAAAACTACCATTTTTCAGTCATTCCAGAGACCGAGCGTGTCCTTGCCTTTACAAGGAGTAAAAGCCTAACAACTAGAACATAATAAATAAAACGTAATTACTAAACCATAATTAATACATCTCCATTACTGAAACGTAACTACTATACGAATTTCCTGAAGAGTTTCATTGTGTCATTTTCATGGTGCAGGAAACTACCCTAAAATCACTCACTGTGGTGACACTCACTGTGTGGTGACGACACTCACTGTATGGTGACAAAACTCACTGTGTGGTGATGGTCAGCTCGACTTCGTTGAGTATGGAGTCAGGTCCCTGTCTCTCGGAAAGCTGTTTCCTGACGGCAGTCTCTGCCTCGTGCAGCGCCTCCTCAATGCACGGACGGGGGCTGTGTAGCGACCTGCTGAAGCCCACCATCCTCTGCACCGTCTGCAGGTCTTCCTCCAGGTTCTCGATTTCCTTCAGCAGCTTCTTGACAGCCTCATCTCGCGCTAAAAACACACAAATTTGGAAGTTATTATTTGACAGCAAGAGTAAAGTTAGAGAAGGTGTCTAAAAGAAAAAAAATAGTTGTTGTTGTTGTTGTTGTTGTACGGAAAGAAATGTTACGGTTTAATTATACGAGTATGCAAACAGCAAGTATGAATTTGTTTGTACTTAAGGGCTCAATCGTATCTTCTGCAGCAACGGGAATATTTCTGCTGAGTGTCTTCAGATATCTCAATCTTAAATGGCGGGTCTCCGAGGATGATTTCAAGAGCGTGATTGCTATCATATCACTTGACTTTTATCATAATTTCCTTTTTTACCATGATAAACAAATGTATAAAATTGTTTTTAGTTCGCAGGACAAGCGTGACAAGAAAAATGAGTTGGTTACGGTGGTGCCTTATTTTCGAGCAGCCAAAGAACCGTATATTTTGCAGAAATTCGAGGATCGCAATACCTATAGTGCGAATATGCAAATTAGGCTCAGGGTCGCCAAGCTCTTAAGAAATAAGTTCAATAAAGCATGTCACTATAATGTATGCTCAGCGGACGGCTTTGCGAACTCTCCAGAGAAAATTATTACTTCACGGAAACGTTCTGATATTTCTCAAGCATAAATTTGACAAACGAGTTATTAAAATATCTTCTTTACTCGTAGGTCATTCAGGAATACAGAACTAAAAAAAGTCTCTCGTCAAAAGCATATGGAGCAGGGAGTTATTCGCTTACGACCATCGCTGATGGAAAGTTAAACCATTTGTAGGTAGGTCCCTGCAGAGTGAATGGAAAGTTAAGTTTAAATTTTGAAGTGGTTTTTCGATTCGAAACAAAGAAAATAGCGGTAACGATGCTAAGCGATACTTGGCAGAAACAAAACAGGACAAAAAATTATTGCCTTTGTTATTTTTATTAAATTGTTGCACTTTCGTTATTGAACTCTCTTTTTATTGCTCGCTTTTATTAGTGGGTTTTTTATTACATCGTCTTATCTGCTTTCTAATGTGCTGAGAAACTTCGACTGTCAACGAACTCAAATATAAAATAAGCCTTACATTCTTTAAGTACATTCTTTTCATTCTCACGAATGAAGTTGGAACGCATCAAGATAATTGAGGCTTGGTTTTATTTTTCTATAATTCGCATGATTCGGACTTTTGAAAATCTCAGGCATTGTCTCAAATCAAGAACAGATTCTAAAGCCACTAAGGAAAAGCAGTTCATCTTGAAAATAAAAATGAAGTAGTGAACTTTATCCTGACTTCTTTGTAGAACCAAGGGAGTTTCATCAAGAAATAAGAATGCTAAATAAAGAGCTACAACAGGAGAAAGAGACAACACATCTGAGAGTAATTTGCTAATTTTGGTAAGGAAAAATTACAGTTATAAGCAAGATAAGCTTCACTGTTCTAAATTATGTAGCGAAGTAAGTGAAGCAATGATATTTTATTAAAAATCAGAGTACTAAATGACAGAAAATTGTGCTTGTAGTTTGTCTTCACATACAATACTGTGCCTCCAGTGAATGTATGTTCATTAACTTATGGGTTAAATTTCCAACACAATAAACACAGCAACGTAAAATTAGAAACAAATGCGTGACGCGACAGCAATCATGCACTCACCAGCCTGATAAAATAAGTTGTATAGGCTAAACAAAAGATCTACACCACATTTATTATTCTTTTTCAGGGCTCGCATCCGACAACCGCTGACATTGACGTCAATACTTACATCTCGCGATCTCCAGGTCATCGAGTGCAATAAACTTGAAGAGCTTCAGTTTGCTCACTTCCAGGAACGCCAAACTCAAAACAGTTACAGGGCAACTGCGTGGAAAACACAAGTCTCGGGTAAATGCAGGGGACTGAGTTGATAAGACAAGAGAAATACATCAGTCGGTACATTCAACTTGGCATATTTAAGAAAATGCAGTGCAGAGTCTAAAAGGATTTGGTCTTATACAGTATATAAATATCGCACAAGGTAAATAAGAGCATTGCAAGGTTAGATGATAATCAAAATATGAACTTTCATTCGTTAAGCAAATCCAATTTCAATAATTTAGTACTGAGCCCATTCTTGTAATGAATTCAAGTATTATTCTATGAAATCGATGAATTGAGTTTATACACCTACAGCAGTTTTGTTCTACATCCATTTCCCCAATCTCAAGAGTGTATTTTCCAGGTTTGTTGTATTTGATACTGGAAAATTGTGCGAGTACATTCCTAACATTCACTGATAGATTTGAGGTGAAATCAATTGCTCAGCTCAGTGCAGCGCTAGGAAATCCATTGAAATCACGGCAGAAAGTAAATAGGAAGAGCCCCACCGTCACAATATATGCACCCTAAAGGCCAACCCTGTTTTCATGCAGATAATAAAAACTTGAATAGCCAGAAATTTATTTATTTCAACGAAAATAGTGCTCTCAAACGATAGTGTCCCTCGCGACCACGCTGTGACAATAAAGCGCAAGGTCACGAGGTTTGTTAGCAACGAAAACACGCTCCTATGAAGAAAGTGCAAGAAAACAGGCCTGCTCTGCAGCAATAGGACATTAACCTATAGACAAGGCATAAAATTTCAGGCACTATGAACAAAATAAGAAGTGCCGATTCATTGTAAAACAACTTAAATTATAATGCAGTCTGACTTTCCAGGGTACAAATAAGCTCGGAAAATATTTCGTCTAAGCTCCAGAAAAACTGATTGAATTAGATTTGAATTAGGCCATACATTTCTGCGATTCCTTAGGTTGGACGTAGAAGTCTACGTTCATTTTTACAACAAAAGATTATTAGATTTTAATTTATGCCTCCCTAAACGCTAAAAAAAGAGCGTTCCGAAGAGAGGAAGGAAGAAGGCCCATTTAGTCTAGAGATGAGGGAACGCGAAATCTATGTAGAAGGGGCATAGAAACAGTAAGCTGAAATGAAACAAGATAAAAGTTGAAGAAGAAAGTAGTAGGTACAGAAAAACTGGACAGCAGTGAACCGAAAAATAGTGGTCCTTGATAAAACAAAAAACATTTCATTTCAAAAACAAGAAGGCCTATACCGAACTCTCAGCTCGGGCCAGCACTCATTTTCCCCCTGGTGGTGCTAATTCTCATAGATACAATAGTTGTATCTGTATACTAAGAGTTGTATTTTGCTGTAAAACTCCAGAGGGGTTTTACAGCAAAATGAAGGTTTTGAGAATTGGAACATTATTAGTTAAAAATTTCGGTACCATGTTCCGGAAAACAAATGATCTGTGATAAATAAACATGCGGTTACAAACAAAAACATCCACTACAAGGTCAGTAAATCTAAAGATAAATTAACGTAACGTATTCAAGGCAACGAGACTTACTTGGACATTTTTTTCAGAGCTCCTGTCCGTCTCTTTACGGAGGCGATGACGAGGATGTCGGAGAAGAGAAAGAGGCAGCGGTCCTTGCGGCTGCCCAGTGCGGAGTGCATGGTCGCCAGGTCCACTTGCAGGAATGTTCTGAGGCACAAACATTCATTGCTGCCATAATTCTCGCTTTATAATTGCTAGACGTATCACCTATACCACATCTCAGGTACAGTAATACTTAGATATACGTAACTACTAGCTCAGTTGTTGTGAATATCTCCATGGTAGTAGTAACAAGGCAGAGTCATTTCTATGAGGGGAAAATACACCTCCTCTTGTTCCGGTAGCAAATAGAATGGTTTTATTTTGAATAAATTTTATGACGTCATCATCGCGACATGTCGTTTGGCCAATAATGGTGCCAAATTCGAGACTAGCAGTGTTGTCAGATGTTTAGATGAGCGCTGCTATTGGTTCCTTGCTATTGCCACATGGTCAACGACAAAAAAAGACTGGTTTGACCCCACCTTGTTTCTTCTACCGTGATTTTTCACACAATATTTCTTGTTTTACATCGTGGGATCCTCATTCCAACTATCACCCAAAGCGAAGAAGTAAACGAGCAGTAATTTGTGAGTTATCACGGCTCAGTTATTGTTGCGTTGAGTCATTTTTGAGACGTGACACGTGCAGTATACCCATTGGCTATTGTCTATGCGGCGTATGTTGTTATACACAACAGCTCACTCCGTACTCGCATCCTGGGAAATTCAAAGTAGCCCCTTAAATTTTAAGTGAAGTTAGGAACCGACAAAAAACAATTTATCTCTTGGTGAACGTAATGTATTCAAAATAAATGAACTTCGAAGTCATTTTTGGCCACACGATAAGCAATATTTAGGATATTCAAACTAGCGTACTTAATTTTTTTGCAAAATGCACAGCCCTGGTGCTGGCACACTTAAGATATATATAATAAATTTACAATAAACGGAAGTGTTTTTTACTAACACTTCTTTCAAGAGCGAAAGTCTGTACTACGAATTAGAGTACCTCAGATAATATTGTACGTCAAGATTATGTAAAATAATAATTATTTGTCCTGTTTTTCTAAGTTAATTAAAAAGTGAAACCCAAATAATAGTTTAGAGAAATTAGGGAGAACACGGACAACAATAAAATATTTTAGCCTCTGAAATGTAAACTAGAAATTTCTTAATTTGTGGCGCTTACTCGATTTCGAATTCCATAAAATCGAGCTTTTTCGAATTTTTTAAATGTTAGTGAAATAACGAAGCCGTTAACAAAAATATCCATATGCTTACGTTTCATGAAATGACCAGCCGACCTGATATGATTTATTTTGATCACTACAAGAAAAATTAACATACTTCTCATTACACGAGACAGGACTCAAAGTCAAGCGTTAGTAATGTAATTAACACCGCCTTATTGAAAAACCGCGCAGTATCGCTGTTATCAGCGCTTTAGCAATATTGTGACGGGATGGTGGCTGTGCACTGATGCAGACGTCATATCCGCTCTCAACATACTTTTCTTCAACAGTACTAATACAACTGCTAATGATAACTACTTGCCAACAAATACGTCACTCCAGGCAGTCTATGCTGCAGTATTGTTGCAATGATCTGCTATTGGCCACTATTCACAAACCAGTAAGTGGTTTCTGGCAGTACGTACTTCAATTGCGCGTGCTGTTTTATCGCAATGAAATGCTAGCGGCGAAGTTGTTTTCGCTGCAATCAGGGTAGATGGCGCATTGCGCAGTGATAAACCGGCCTTAACCTACCCTCACGGTGCTAAACTGCATCGAACCATTCAAAAAACTGCATTGATTTTAAACTTGGTCGGCAGTGTTGCATAAGGTTACGTAAGGGACTCATCTTTTCCCGACTCTTGGAAGCGAAAGGAACAAAATCACATTCTTGAGTCGTAAGAACAGAAATATAAAAAATCCTTACAAACACAGCATTTTTACGCTGAATGCTAAGCTTAAGTCACTAAAATGAGACCAAAATTCACCTGTCGGGTTGCGCGAGGCCCTCAAGCCCTTCTATGACGGCCTCCAGGTCTCTGAGGATGTCCTGCTGGTGCTCCTGCTGCAGTGCGCGCTTCTCGTGGTCGTTTATCTTGACGGTGACCTCCTGCGCCTTGCTAAGCGCCTCCAGCAGCAGCGGGTAGTCGGGGTGGTCGTGCGGGGTGTGCTTTTGCAGCCGCTACGCGTAAAGATTAATCTTCCATTAACTATAAAGGCATTACTGCAATTTAATGAGTGATAATTTTTGGTTTAATGAGTGATGAATTACATTAGTTCCACGTACGTGCAGTATCTGTGCTGAAAACGTGAGTATTTTTTTGCGAAGACTACATCTCATGATCGCGCAGCTCCGGCCTGAAACGTAAGTGGTGTTAGCTTCACTGAAAACAACAAAACTTGAAGAGCAATCATAGCAGTAACGACAAACGTCGCCGAAAATTTCAGATGGGCACTATTTCGTGTTTTGCCAAGTGCTATATAAGAAGATGGATGTTATAGGAGTGGAAGACAATAGTAAAAAAATAAATGACAGAAAGAGTTTCTTATTGGCTCAGCGCATGTAAATAAACTGTGAGTCGTTTACAGAGAAGTGTTAGGATAAAGGGAGACAAGATTTCTAGATCCAAAACAAAAATAGCATCAGAGGCTCAATTCACAGAGTATAAAAAATATAAGATGAAGTGTTCTCTCAATAAAATAAAAAATTAAAACTACAAACCATTAAAATGCTGTTCAAATAATGGCAGTACACAATTTGTACGACAACAATTTTACTTCTTAAAATCGACACAAAACGTCGATAGCTCTAAAACTTAACAATTCAAGATTTACACGAAGAGTACACACGCATGTTGTGAATCCTCGTACTCATGTGAAACCAGCGTCTTATTTTTGCGCGAGAGTAATCGAACTAATCAAATATAAAATCCTACTATTCAAATCATGAAGTTTATGAACAACGTAAAGCTCAGCTTCGGTGTCAAAATCTTTCCACTAAATTACTAACGAAAGAGATGTAGAGATGTGCAGCAGCTCAGCAAACTGGTGCTAGCGCAGTGCAACAGAGCCTCTGCCGCTCAACAGCACGCAAATAACAAGAAGATATTGCAATTACATTGTTACTTATACTGTTGCAATCGAGACAGCAGCCGAGTACGATAGAGTTCTTTTCAATGGACATGGCCTTTTTGTGTTTAATTTCATGTGCACAGATAATATCAGTTCGCATGTTTGTTAGTACTTCACAGATATGCGGTAGTTTACAGATCTCAATTGTGTATATGCGGAAATTTTTATTTCAAATGTATCGCAAAACAATTTACTTTGATAACAGCACATTTCTCTCGAAGCCCCAATGCTACGTAAACAGATGAGCTGCTCACACAATGTTTAAATACCAGACAGATCACGAACAACTCGTTACATTTGGTAACGCCGTATCAGAAATATTTGATATTAGCAATGGCGATATTTGTGATGTTTGATATTTGTCATTTTGTTTTAGACCTTCATAAATGATATTATAAATGTGCGTTATTTCTCTAATTAATATTTTTTCTCTGTCGATGAAACTTTCTCTCGAACCCTTCCTAGTGAAAACTGCAACACAACGATGAACAGAATGAAACACGAGCTAGAAGTGTCGACGTGGGACATAGAAAATCAAACCGGCATAAATGTTGATAAAGTTATACTTATCCCATTCTCTTATGAGCGGAATGCATCTCTTCTGTTCATTAGAAGAGATGACCAAATTAAAGCTATCGTGAATGGCCACACTCAGGAAACTCATCCACCCAAATTTGTAGGGTTTATCTAATTTTCCAAAAACATAGCTCACGTGTAAGTATTAAACCATCGAAATTCACTGGAATTCTCTACGGAGTAAAAAATATATTACTTGAACAAGAGTCTAAAAATACTGTACAGGACATCAGCCCGTTCATCTTTATGTACCATGTAGAATAGAAGTATTACCTGGAACTGTTCGAAATCAAACGATCCCAATATAAAATCAAGGACGTATCGCCGGTGTATCAAGGACGTGAGGGTCGATTATGCACGATTTATAGGCTAGTCGGCCTGCTCTGCTTTAACACTGCCTCTACGCGCCCCAAACCAAGCGCGGTCCAGCTCGGACGTGAAATTCATAGTTGGCCTTGAATGATACGAAGGCGCAAAATTTTCAGTTGATTAACGGCCGTAACATTTGAAAGCGGCATGACTCGATCTGTCAGTTAATGACAGCGTGTCATCGTGAGCGTACTGGCGGTTACTGCCTCTGCAAAGGTCGCGTTTGGTGTTTCGACTGTGTTCATCACAATCATTGCGTTAGGCAAATTGTGACGTAGTATTGCATCAGATTCCCAAAACATGTTTATTGATATTATATTGATTGTTTTCTGGGATGTTGTGGCGATCAACCGTTATGCTCATCCTCAGATTTTTCACGTCACTTCTCGAGCTCAAGCTAAGTTCAATTTTTTAAACATAGTTATGTGAAGTGTTGTTCGTCCAACTGTTTTGAAACTAGAACAGTGGTATTCATATCAAAGTACTCTGGATAGATTACTGAGCAAGTTTACAGGACAGTTCACATTCACTTGATTCATATGCAAGTTTTTCACAGAGTGGCTACAAAGACTATTTTTC
The DNA here is from genome assembly GCA_030386875.1 of Morinoia aosen. Taxonomy (NCBI): domain Eukaryota; kingdom Metazoa; phylum Arthropoda; class Malacostraca; order Amphipoda; family Talitridae; genus Morinoia; species Morinoia aosen. The sequence goes on along the minus strand of CM059567.1, from coordinate 32,544,529 downwards.
AAATGTGTATTGATGTCACAATAAGTTACTTATTTTCACGATATTAATAAGTGCAAATGCTGACATTGAACAATAAATTAAACCAATATGCTTTTCACAGTGCTTTGTATCAGTGTAACAAGAATAGAGGAAAACGCAGGTGATAAACCAAAACTGTGAGTTTATAATGAAAAATCGATTGCTGTAAATATGTATCATGGCCAAAAAATAGCACAACGTTGTATAACTCTTGCACTTTTGGGACTTAGCACTCCTACAGGGCCCGAGAGATGTGCATTTAGGTCATTTTATATTTTAATTATTGTTTTGCCTTTTAATGATGGACATTTTTTATTCATTTTCTTACTGTCCATGTCAGCTCGTCTTTCTGCCTTCAACTATTCTCTTGTTTAATTTGTTTTTCAAGATTTGTAATCCTGTGCATTGAGTCCTGCGCAACAGTGCATCCGAAAGTGCATAAAGCTCATCTATCATTTGAGGGTATGGTTTATTGCTAATATTTTTTGGTAGATAATTGCGCTAGCTAATTGTGCTCTAGTTTTTTCTCTAAAATCGCATTAGTAATGCAAGGAAATTCTTTTGTGCTATTCTCTGCCATCATTTTCCATTTGGTTCTCTAATGAAATATTTTAAATATTATTTTTCAGTGTTTGAATTTGTTATAAAAGATGCTGTTCAGCATCCAGCCAATAAACAAGCACATTCAGTCGATTCTAGGTGCCTACCTATGCATTTTATGAATGATGCATTTCTTTTGCAAAAAAAAATTCGGTGCTGGTTCATTGGTGACCCAGCTGAGAAAGGAGTATTGAAAACTTACATTGTAACTTTAATTTCATTTGTTATTCAAGTTTTTTTCAAATCGTTTAACTTAACAGTGATCGATTTACTGAAACAGATGGAAAATTAATTGTTCAGAGGCAACTAATTGTTCAAAGGAAACAATTATGGTGTTCATTATTTCTCAATACCTACTGTTAAAAATAATTTTACAATGATGCATCCTACATATCACGAAGAATTTAAATCCTCGTAGAGGTTATTTACTTTCTTATTTCATCATTTCAAGACACCTAAAACACAACTCACTAACCATTAAGAAAATTTCATCGTATTAGAAAATGAAGCAACGAAAAACTGTGACAAAGCTAAAGGAGCTTTTAATTTTATTTCTAATTTTATAACTCAAACAGTACACAGTTTTATTATCGGACGAGTTCCTTTCGGGATTTTTTCATTAATTGCACTTCGAACTTTTTCACCGTTTTTCGTTGCTTCATGTTCCAATGCGATGAAAATTCCTTGATCGTTAGGGAGCTGCATTTTAGGTGTCTTCAAATGATTAAATAAGTGAGTAAATAACCTTTCACAGGGTTTAAATATTTGATGGTCTGTAGGATATATCATTGTGAAATTATTTTCAAAGGTAGGTATTTAGAAATGAAGAACACCAGCGTTGTTTTTAAAATCTTTCCCCTGGACAATTAGTTTTCTACCACTTTCTTTAAATCGATCGGTATAAAGTGATTACTAAACGATTTTCAAAAAAAATGATTATTCGAAACGGAAACAAAATTTAATACACTGTGAAAAAAATACATGTTAAATATGTTAATTTAAAGCGGAGATATAATCATTTAAAAACTCCGAGACATTTTTATGGGACACGCGATTTAATGTAGACACTCCTCAGAGGGATACAACTATTGTATCTATGGGAGCTAGCGCTCCCAGGGAGGAAAATGTGAGGGCCCGAGCTATGAGTTAGGTAGGCCTTCGTTTTGTTGAAATAAAATGTTTTTGTTATGTTAAGGACCACAAATTTTCGGTTCACAACAGTCCTGTATTTTAGCACATACTACTTTCTTCTTCAGCTTTGATCTGGTTTCATGAACTTTTTTCTCAATTTACTGTTTTTATACCCTTTCTGCACAGATTCCGCGTTTCCTTTAAAACGTTGTCTACGTTTGTGCGATTGCGACGGTTGGTGGTTCGGTTAAGTAGTGAGTAGCAGAATTTATAAACTGACTGTACTGCTCAAGTCCATTCTTGTCCTTTATAAAAAGTAGAACAATATAAGTGTACTATAATTTGTACCAGGTATGTTAAAATCAATTCTAAAAAAGGTAGTGAAATTATGGAAATGCTATTCATTTATGCCAGTATGCAATGTACCTAATGGTACACATATGATATGTCCCAAAATGTAGTGCACGTGTTGCCTCCATATTAAATGGTGCCATCCTTTTCCTCTTTTTGGGTCGCATTTGTTGCGGATAGGGAGGCTTAAGCTAACCAATAATCTAATCTATAATGTAAACAAGTGTTGAAAGGGAATTTTGAGATACGGAAATTGCATTCCCATTCGTATGTTTATGCAGTTGATATTTGTTACATGCAGCATTTTAAACGGATTCTGATTTTATTTTTAATTCCTATATTATTTTGGTGTTTTATTGGTGCTTTTGGCTGTGATTAATGGAAATAAGATATTCATGTGAATAATAGTGAAGAGAATGTTTCATTTTTGTAATAAAAGTTAAAGAAAGAGCGGGATTCTATGTCCTTTCTTATGTAGTGTCTCATGTACCTGAGCTCCCAGTTGCACGTGTATCGATCTCATTGGATGTACAATATTTTACTGAGCTTAATGGGTCAATAAATTCGCAATGCAGTAAGTGTGAATGTATTGTAGGATCCAAAGCTTCCAGTGCAATATTGTACACCCCGTGAGGCGAGGCACGTGCAACCGGGAGCGATTTTTTAACCTATAATCCATGGACGGCCAGCCGCGATTCGAATCTGGTTCTAAGGCGGTAAACGGCCGTTAGGTAGGGCGGAACAACGGCGATTCGCGAGCAGTTTTGTGTCCAAAAAGTGGACATTTGACCCTTAAACCACGCGTAATACAACTAAAAAAACGCCTAGGAACCGAAGCGTACCCACCGGCGAAACGTCCTTGATTTTCAATTGGGATAGTGATTAAAATTAAAACCACTCGGAATACAATGCCAAAACCAATGATTTATTCAAATCCGATAAAATATTTGAGTTTCCTGATCATCATCAATTTTCACTTTATGATTAGAAGTATAAAACATTAAATGATGAAGGCAAAAACAATCTTAAAAAAATTTTACCACTTAAAACTAGTTTTGAGGATAATTTAATTAGCACAATTAAATACACACTCCTTTGTGATGATAAAACTCGATATCTATGTAGTATTCACACCACTGGAAATAAGCGTTGGAGAATATTGTATAGTTTAATTAAAGGCTTCGTTTCCCTGGTGAAGATGTAATTATACAGAAAAGAGAGGGGACCATTTAGCTTGGTTTTGAAAAATGTGGAATCTATGCACAAGGTGTGTTCAAACACATGATACCATGTACTTAGAAACAGCAATTCAAGTTAATAAGGAAAAAGAGGAAAAGACTAAGAAGAAATAGCGAGCAGGTACGAAAGTAGAAACAAGCAAAGTGGGCACAAAAAACAGAAGCCTCGAGGCTTATTTATAGCTGAGGTTATCTGCCAGATCTAGCCTGAGGTCGTCAGTCCCAATAACATAGGACACAGACACCAAACCAACCTAAGTCTAATGTCCATCCTATGTCCTCTGAGGGGATTAAAGCTTGGCACTCGATATCATATAACATCCATTAGAGAAAATATGTCAGAGATTTTAATATGAGTCTTGGATGCTTAGGCATTTGTATTGTTGCAGCAAGCCGTTAAAAATTAGCAGTCTCATTTTAGGTGGTCCGAAATGAAACGATGATTGTTTCAAAATAAAACTAATTCTAAGTTTATTCTAGAATATTTAGCCCTCGCTTGAGCCATTTACTCAATATTGTACACATAGTAACATCATTTTCCGTTGTCACGCTAAGGAAAAATGTGATCTGTCAAGAGTACGTAAGAAATAAGATTTCTAGATAAAACTAAATTGAGAACGTAGAATCAGGCGTCCATAAGATGTTCTAGAAGTTACTGAATTGCATCTGGCCCACAAGTAGATGCATTTAAATTGCCTACAGTATTAGCTCTAATAAACGATTTTTTTCTCATGTATTGCAAGTCGAAATAAATTATTTGAATATTGTTGCGTCACTAAAACCTTTGACCAAAAATGAAGTAATTAAAGTCCTTAGAATTAAATTCAGAAATTAATTTCTGTATAAATTCATTCAAAATATTTCAACACTGGATAACATATTTATTTGTTGATAGATTAACCAACTGATGACAGGGCAAAACTCAGCGTTCCAATTCAACGAAGAACGTAGCATACTGTGCAACGGCGAGGCCGCGTGCATTAGAGAATCAGTCAGTTGCTGCCCCACAAATAGTCGGATGTGTTCACCGTAAGCCGTCCTCGCCTGATGGAAACAAAGCCCACACCTCGGTCGTTTATTGAGATTACATTTCCAGGAAGCAGAAAAGCCCTGAACGCCTCATGAGTCTCAGGGACACCGCTTTTGTCACCAGCTGCCGAAGAAGACAAGCGATTTTTTCAGCCTTAAGCTTCCATTCTTCCGCTTGTCGGGCGGGCTGAGCGCTGAGCAAACGACCGTGTCGTATTCATGCGCCGCTGACGGACGATGCTCCATATTTCACCAGCTACAAAACACCAAATGTCTTTACGCGGAGGTTCCCGGTCAGCCGTATTTCGTTCGCCAAAATGCAAGAATTGCGGACACGCTCTCGAAGGAAAATGCGTCAAATAGCTGTAATGTCTCGATTAAATTTCTTATACGAATTGGAAACTTTGGAACAAGGTATTTACGTTTACCGTTCGAGTTTCGTACATGTTGATGTATTTGCGTTGAATTGAATTACTCACTGAATGACTCACTGAATTGTTCTTATAAAAAACAAATACTGAAAACTTCTAGAATGGGCATGCACATTAGCAGGCCATTGCCGAGAATTTTTGCGTATGGGCGCGGATAAACAATTAAATCAATTATCAGATAATGATCATGAATCATGAAGAAATTGAAGAAATTTTCAGCCTTTTTTGAACACATATTTGCAGTAAAACGCTTTTTATTCACTCAAAACTAAAATTGAGGTCGATCGTCAGTCACTACACTTATATTCCAGTCAGGGAAACAGCGCGAATCTGTGGCGTATGCTACAGAAATGACTCGGGAATACCCACACTCCCGCACATCCTAATAGAATTATGAACGTTCCACATCGCAGACGCGCATCGAGCACCGAATTGGCCAGCAGTGCTCTGCGTCACATCCAATATGGGTGAGGGTCAGCAGCGGCATTCGCTTAAGAAATGTTTTCCTCCCTCTCCTGTCCGAGGCCGGACAATATACATCGATAACCAGGCTCAGACCGCCGCGAATATCGAAGAGATAAAACGAGAGGCTTCTGTATGAAAGATACGTATTGGAAAGACAGAGAGCAAACTAAAAATTGCTTTGACGTATAGAAGGACATATTAGCTAAGGGAAAATGTAGCACGTTTGTGGTGTGGCGATATAGAAAAAAATTTAACTTGGGATGAAGAACAAAAGTTAGCACGTGGTAAAAACATCATCTAAAAACACGAGACTCATCATAGAATTGTAATTCTTGAACATGATGATCACAAAACAAAAATAAAGATCATAGGATGTTCACAATAATAGCGAAACAGATTTTTACATCAAGCAGGAGCTGGTACTAGAGATACTCGGGGAAGCAACAAAGAGGGAGGGAAACATATAAATGTCATGCAATAACATTGTTGTTGGCTCTTGGGGAGGAAAAGATTTGGCCCAGCAACGAAAATGCCTAAAATATAACAGGGCGAATGAGCTGAAGAATACCTGTCGAGGCATTCAATACGTGAGGTTCTTCTCTCGAAACGTGTGGCATTATATTGCAGTTGGTTCAAAATACATCGTGAAGACAGCGTAAAAAATTAGGAACTGGATGTATTCAAAAATTATTTTTGAAGAATATCAATAGGAGTGAAGAGGTTAGTACGCGTACAGAACAGGTTTCTCTATAATATCATGAAAAGAAATGACGTAGATGAAACGAGAGTATCAAATAGTGAAACACCAATACAAGGGAAAAACACTCTACATTAGTCATAATTAACAAATAATGTAATAAATTATCGGTAGAATTTAACAAAATATCAATCATAGACCAGTTCATTTCACCACAAAGAAGAAGCAAAATCCATCAATTTAAAAGAAGTCATTCAAAATGTTACCGCGCACACACGCGGGGAGATTTACTTGAGAAAATCTGCTATGAAATCTACAAAATAATCCATGGTAAGCATGGGAATTGAACAAAAAGCAAATGCACTAAAACATCAATGCTAAATGACTCTGATTCAAATAAACAGGTTAAATTAAATTAAAAACACATGAATTACGTTCCGTACGAAATGTTACGGTACATTAAAGATAAAGAAAGAAACAGTCCGTCGTAGTTTATCACAACTAAATCGGGTTCAGCATTTTCTAGCGGAGTGGGATAAATTTCCATCGTTTTAAAAACAAAACTTGAACGTGATATATTTGAATCAAAAGCGACCAGCGGCAGAATGCCTGCTGATCTTCAAACATGATTTAATCCACGGGCAATTATTTCTCATTTAATAAGATCAGATCGAGCAGCCCGCGGCTCAGTGATCTCACCACTGGAAGCCGCGATTGATCATCGATAACAGAGAGCGGACGGGCCCAAGACGGAGTGATTCCATCTGACGGATTATTTCCGGAATTGGAACGAGAAAATTGACGGCGGTTCCAGACACACGCCGGAAAATCGGGCGATTTTAATAAAAGTTTCTCAAGGTTCTCGAGTTCGCGAGCGAGGGCTGTGAACTGAGGGTGCAATGTGATGGAGCTACGGACACCAGGTCATGAAGTACGTTTCATGTCTATGATATCGTATGTTCAATTTCATCTGAAGTTTATTAAAATTGTGGGGCTATAATTACGAGAGAGGATTTATAGAGCAATTGCTCTTTGTCAGATATTCATCATAAAATAATTTTTTCCATTAAAGTGATAAACTTTGGAATGTTTATCATGCAAATTTCAAATAAATAACTAATTTCGTTAAAAATTAACTTGCTTTCAATAACGAAATACCAAAACGTAATCATAAAACTAATACGTACAAGCTTTTGGAATATGAATTACTAAGAATTCTACAGCGAAGGTCACGTATCTCGTACTCTGTTCTTTACTATCCTCTGGATAATTTTGCAAAAACCAGGACACTTTCATACCATCAATTTCATACAAAACCCAAATGAAGAGTAATTTAATAATGTAAATATGTGAAACTTCAATAAAATACCCCTAATTATAACATGTACTACGCGAGGCTACATAGTTGGAAGAAGCAAAAAAATTACAGTTAAGCATTTTATTGTGTTCTCATTGTTCGTTAAGACGTGCGAAGAGTGGATATACCATCGTATACACATCAAGTTTATCTACTAAAAGATCCGGCATCATCTAAGTATCATTTTTCTCGTTTTTGCGAGCATTGAGTCTCAATTTAAACACGCCAGCCACGCGACACTGTGCCGTTACAGCTGAAGAACTTCCGAAACGCTGCGACGAGCATTTGAAGGCACTCAATATGGTTAGAAAATCTTTAGGAAATGTCAGTGGAAAAATTTCAGTAAGCTTAGATTTACGTTTTCGTCGGTAGAGTCAGAAAAACTCCCGGTCAGGTAGCCCAGGCATTTAAAAGCAATGGTAGCTGGAATGCAATTCCCATTGAAAGGCGCTGTTCGACTGAGACTCGTATCTTCAAGACGATGAAATTGCTCTCACTTCAATTTGAACGCTTGTTGTTAATGATTATTTAGCTGAAATTCAAACGACAACTGTTCATTTCTTCCACTTACTTTGCCTCCAGTTACTTTACCTGGTTTCTTCCAGTTACTTTGCCAATAATATCATACAACCATGGTAATTATTGGTCTGGCAGACAAAACCTCGACTGTATCACATATTGGATCGCCAATACAGAGGTAGGACTGTGCTACCAGTCCTAGAACTGAGAGTGAAGATCAAATAATTATGTATGTACTTATTTCTCATATTAAATTTAATATTGGATACCTGGGTTTCGTAATCATTTGAAGAGTTTAAAACTCACCCACATTTTCAGTTGTATAGTCCGGATTTTTCTACATGCCACATGCCAGATTTTTACAGTTAAAAGTCTAGATGAGTTTTAAAATATTCGATTCAAATAATAGTTATTTTTGTCATTACCTTGAGTAGCATCTCGTAGTGCGGGAAGCGCTGCACGGGGCTGATCAGCAGCGCCTTCAGATCCATCTTGCCTGGGTGTTCCCGCGCCATCGACTGCATATCGAAACGTATTGGCTCATCCCAATTCACACAGTTATTTACTGATTCTCATAAATTTTACCACTGAAATACTGACAACGTAAAATTCAGGTTTACAACGAGAGAAAGGCTTTCAAGTACTCCAAAATATGAAATACCTCAGCACTGTAATAGGGAGTTCCAACTATAGGGAGTTTGTAGGATGCTATAGGGAGTTTCCAACTTAGGGTTTCCAACTTAGGATGTTATAGGAAGTTTGTAAGGAGTTCCAACATCCTAAGTCACAAACTGCACATTTAGCACACGGAAGCTCGTTCAGAGATGCCAAAATCATTCGACTTTAAACAATAGAAGAGAATATACAAAAGCCTGCAGGATGGATACTCAAGGCTCCAGGACATTTGAAGAAATGCCAGGAAACTGGCCAGGATAATTGTTCCACAACTAAAAAATTTGAAACTGAACAAAAGCGAGTATTACCACGGCTTGAGTCAACGTTAGCTTTCGAATAGAAGGTGCGGTGGTACACTATTAGCGAATTTTTATATTCAGTAATTTCATCCCAGCGTTTAGATCAAGCTCTTGCGTAGACGTTTAACTCAAGTTTGAAGTCCCGAGAAAACAAATGATCATTTAAAAACATACCATCCAAAATACTGTGTTAAAAGTTAAAATTCCCAAATCTCAGCGAAAAACACTGTCAAAATTGCTCAATTATAAAACGACGTTTGATGCAACGCAAATTGAAATACGGCACAACTTACTTGAAGTACCTAAACAGAAGAAAAAACATGCATATACACTAATTTTTAACGAATTATGAAATTTGCGTAGTTTTGTAACCAAAATGAAACTTACGACAAGAAATTCGCCAAAAGCAGGTTTGGCAACGGCGGCAGCCTTGGTGGCATCCTGAGCGGTCTTCCAGTTCTTGGTGAAGCTGGTGTAGCTGCTCAGCACGGCCGGGTCGCTCACCTGTTGAGGGGGCAAATATTTTCCTGACAACACGCAAACAAGCGATGATGTTAAGCTAAAAGGCCTTTCTTTAGACTCGACCCGATAATGTGAAAAGCAAAAGATGTTTCAAGGGATATCGTCGAAACAGCAGACTTTGAAGCAACGTTCAGGAGGAAAAATTAGTCTCGCAAATGAATGAGGATGCCATCTTATCACGAGAGCAGGAACTTGTGTCTAAACATGAGGCGATCGAGAAGGAGACCAGTGCTCGGGATAATGAAAAAAATGAAACTCCTTTTAGGACCAAAGCAGTACGAAATGAGAGGCTGAAAAGATGAATTTTTGAATGAAACGCATCCTTGTTTCTTAGAAAATATAGGACAATTTGAGCCCTCAAATTGAACATAAAAAACTAGAAATAATACATGAACTAAACTATAAAAAAGATTATTTTTAATGATGATATGAAGTGAACTCTTGATGATTTATAATTGAAAATATGTTTTCAAATATATAAATCGAATATATATTTGTCGCAAATCCCCACTTGAGGGCTATCCGATTCGTTTATTGCAGCCTAACATGTTTGTTCAATATTAGGAGCTATTTTTCAGGCCCTCATTCCCTTTTGAAAGTCGAACCCTTTTTGTACACATTTATTAATTGAAGAAATTGTGGGTAAAAAACAACCTCTTATGTTGAGAAGCTCGCTACTGCTGCAATATGCGGACCGAAAAGCCTTAAAAAGTAAATTTCCGACAAATGTGGGCACATTTACCCGGAAATTGTACATTTACAGACTTCAGGATATGAAGACCCTGCTTTAGGATTGGCGAGAAATAAAATTACACTGTTTATAAAATTTGTATACTGACTCGACGTAAGCTAAAAGGACCTAACCTGTCTTGACCTAAAGCTAAAAATTACTTATCTATCTATACGTCGATAAATATAGGTATCTCTCTACATATATACACATATATACGCATTAGTTAAATATAACTATTTATTAATGTGTATGTATATAATTATATTTATACATAGTTATTTCTCACGATCAATTTATTATTGGATACATGGGTTTTATAATTTGAAGATTGTAAAATTCACCCACATTTCCATTTTTATGGTCCGGGTTTTTCTACATGCCGGATTTTTACGGCTAAAAGTCTGGATGAGTTTAAATATCTTCAAATCGCAAAATAATTATTTTTTATCAGTAACGAACGAGTGTTTTTCCTGGAACAGGTAGGCGCGCGTGAAGAGCGTCTCTCTGATAAGGGTTTCACCACCGCACGAGCGGTATAGTATTTCAACCGCGGGTGATATTAGGACGGAAATGCCCGTTCGGCGTTCGCATCTGAAGAAATAGTGTAAGGAAATTCGAGAAGCACTAAAAAGCCTGTGTCATTGAAACTCATATCGCGCATTCTTAATTCTGACAGTATATTTTTACAAAACAAATTACGAATGAAAGAGATAACAAATATTTTACAAATATTTACTGTACGGTCTAAGACCTAAGCTCATTCTCAGCGAATAAAGTAGAAATAACACAGGTACAATTAGGTTTTTATTTGAATCTGAAACGCAGAAGTAGTTCAATGCTTAGTAAGACAAGGAAAAATATTAATAAGGAAAAATGAAAACAAACCCTTTCAATTGTTCGGAGAAATCAGCGAGTTATACTATTTCATATTTTTACAAACATATGTGATACAGATTTCTTTACCAAACGGGTATCAATTTTTCATTTAAAACACAGGCATTTGTTTCATATTCGTAAGGTAATAACTAACACTTAGATAAAAATAAGCATTTAAGAGAAAATGCTCACCATAAATACAACAATTACACGTTTTCAGTTGTTCGAGTAATCAGCGAGTGATGCTGTTCTATGCTACCAATGTTATTAAATTATTTGCGTCTTTCATTGGTCATTATTGACATTACGTCACTGCTGAGGAGGGGCGCACACTTGCATTACATTGCGTAAGCTTAGACAATGTCCGTCTTACAGTTTTGGTTAGAACGTACCACAAATTGGCGGTCAGTAGGTTATGAGAGCGTCACGTGATACCAGTGTCATGATGGGCGAACATAATAGCAAGAAATATACAAAAAAATATTATGAAATCACACAAACGTCAGAAAATGCAAGAGAAAATAAGTAAAAGAAATGATTTTATGAATATATACTTCATGAAGGAATTGATTTTATGATTATATACTGTTGTATAGTGAAGCACTGGTGGTATTTATGGGAGCTCCGGCGGCGGAGATTTATGAGTCTCGCTCGGCACGGTCACATGTATAGATAGGGCATCCGCCGGAACAGCCGATGAGCGCCTGGCGTTTACGAGCGCCGGGTAGGTCGGAAGCGCCCCTATTGCCGGCGCCGGAAATGTCCATTGTTGCGAACTAGACTTAGGAGCAAGCTGTGTGAACTACAGAGTCAGTACAATATTAGTAGCCCTGCTGTTCGTTTTGCTATCCTGCTGCCTGGTTTACGGCTAGGATCTACTAGTTCTGTTCAGTAAACCTTATATCGTGCTGAAATTCCAAGATATTACATATACTTAATACAGGAAATTATTTCATAATTATACAATTAATAAAAGAAATGATTTTATAATTAAATACTTAATAAAGAAAATGACTTTGTAGCCATGTTCAACTGATACTTTTGCTTACGTCTGGGGTGAACAGTGAGCGAAAAGTGTTGCATGCGATACGAACGTGGATGACAAAAAAATGGAGAAATAACAAACATAAAGCATGAAAAGAGGGAGTAGTCAAACAAAACCCAAATAAATGTATTTTAGTTAAAGTATCAGGAAATATTCAATTAATACAATAAAAAAGTGGGGCGGCAGCCTAATCTACTTCGAATTTAGATGAGAAGGCTAAATAGTGATTAGAAATCAAGAAGTGCAATTATAGGAACTAAATCTAGGAATGATACTAAAAACTTACTCAAGAATACACTAAAAAACGCAACCAGAAACACCTACATGAATGAACTATTTCTATTTTTCATGTGTATTTAAGTTTTTTTCGTTTTTTCGGTTATTTTAACGCTAAATGTGAGGGAAAAATATCCAGGAGCCGTAAAGTGATTGGAAATAGCACGTAGCAGAAAAATACATTCGTGCGTCACATGGGTTCGAGTGCGGTGATCCCTCCCGCTGCCTCCGTGTCACGGACCCTCTTCCGACCTAGCGCGCGACCGAACGATATTTTCTATTGAATTAGAATTTACTGCAGGAGGGAGCTGGGTCACACTAAACTCTATTTTGATATGGATGAAATCTTCAGTGCAATATGGAGCAACGTTTGCTCGCATTTTTTTTGTCAGCAACATGGAACTTGAAAGAGTGCACTTTGTTTCAGAAGTTAGGAAAAAATCAGTCTGTTGATGAGATACGTAAATTTTTCTTGAAATTTACGCTAGACTATATAGGCCGGGCCGAGTTGGTAGTGAGAAATGAAGATTTACCCCCTCGGACGAAATGAACTAATAATAACGGAAAACTGAAGGAAGAGGAAAATGGGTTTTACATTACAGTGAACAGATACTGATTATGTGTGCTGTCATTAAAATAATAAAATCATCACTACGTGAGACATATTCCTCAATATGTGTGAGGTTCCGCACGCTAATCTCTGAGGTCCATATAAAAATAAATAATAAAAAAGACTCAGAGTAATAAACTTTACCTCTTCTTTCACACTGAATTATCAACAGCCGTGATCTTTTCACAGTTGATTTGAGGTTGTCCTTCGTGATGACTCTGTTTCCGCGCAAACTTTAGGACTGCAGTGACGAGGAAAGGCGTCGTCTAAATGTCAATCCCAGCAAAAATATTGCACGTCAGCAGCAGAGCCAAAAAAATGCTCTTTCTTTCAGAGCTTCGCTCAGTCATCGCTTCCAAAAATGCCATCGCTCAGCGAGAAACAACCTGAAAATTGTTATCATTTTGCTTCACCTCAAATATTTCAAATTAAAAATAGAGCCATCAGAACGAGAATTTTTTGACGTTGTTTCAATGTTTTTCAGTGGAACTGTGGCTTGAAAACGGAACTACGCCGAGTTCGAACGCTTTGATAACTTTCTCGCTCAATTTCCTTCAGTTCAACGGAAGAGTTTCAGTCATCAGCGGAATTAAAGTTACTGTCGAGTTTCAGCACACACGCAAAAACCGACGCCACCGACCGCTGCTGAGCTCCAGTATTCCAGAAAATTGTTAAAGCATCTCGAGAAACGATCGCTTGGCTTCCTCCCGCCACAAAAATAGCGGTAGCGCTGGCCAGCTTCTGCAAGTTGGCAAAAATCTCCTCGGTCTCACGCTTGGGAAGAAAGGTCAAATTGAAAGTGGACGGACATTTTGGGGCACTTTTCAAGAAAGACAACTGGAATCTGAACGAAGTTGATAAAGAAATTTTACAAACAATGCAACCTCAAATATTATAACCGATTCAAGATGCAGTCATTAATTCAGGAAATCCACATCTGCTTTGAGAATACTCAACAATGGCAGAAACTGGGTAACATATAAAAACATTGAAATAACAAGGAGAAAATTGAACGGGATATCCAATAAAAATACGACGTTCTCGACTCCATAAAAGAATGCAATGAAACGGTAAGTTATCCTATAAAGAATTATGATCAATTTAGAAAAATAACGAAATAGAACCAGCGCGAACCAGCTCTCATAAAACGCATACGGTCATTAATCAACAAAATTGAAAGAAACACTGAACGTTGAAGATTTCAACGATATATTACTGTACACAGTGCAAAAAAAATTATTATCTTCCAATAATTGAAGAGCACACACAAGGCTGCGAGTGTATGTTCTGCTGGCGAGAATGTGACCGTCGACTTTCCAATTATTGTTCAGAAAGTAACTTAAACTAATTACTGTAGCTGCAGGGCTAAGTCGACAGCATGAGTGCAGCTTCCAAAGAAGAAAAAATCGGTTTGAGGAGTGAGACCGCAGCAACCACAAATTTTTACCCAGAAAGAGACGTCGAGTTAATGGAAGTACAAAGCCTCCAGTAATTAAAGAACTTGCTGCTGCTTAGTCAACAAAATTACTGCTTTTGTGGTGATCTTGTAGGGCAGTCTGAAGAGTAACCGAGAGAGCAAGGGTCTGTGGTTACTGGTTCAGCGAAACTGTCTCTTGATAAAAAACATGTTTTTTTGAGCATGTCTTCAGTAGGTGGTGTTTATACAGCTTACGCATCTGTTCTTGCTAGTTCCCTGGAAGTAACTTCCTATTATCCGAAATCTGAGCTGGTAAATTAGACCCCCATAACATAGTAAGGCCATTAAGGTTTTGAGCTGTTCGGAAGAATTGATCAAACTACATTGACGGTAAATAAGAAAAGACTAGTTGTTGAGTTTTCTAAGAGGTCAAAATATAATAAAATTACCAGACGTATTGGAAAAACCAGTAACGTTTACATCGAAAAGTTGCCAAAAAAATGAGCGATAACAAGTTTGCGGTTGAAGAAAAATCTAATAGTAAATGACAAATAAGAATTTTCTTTTGAGCTCATTTTCTGTAGGCGCTACATTTAAACTGATAAATCTGAGATGGAACGTAAAAAATTCAGAAACAGCATTATAAAAAAATTCAAACAGTAATTCCAATACTGCTGAAAGGAGAGGCTCCTTATAAGAACCTCTTTCTAACACCAATTGCATCTTTTACTACAAGGCTGCTACACACGACGTAGAAATAAAAATAGCTAAAAACAATAAAATCTCATTTGGTGACATCAACCGACTGAAAGTCTCACTGAATTGATAGTTTAGAAATGTTCGCAGGTAACACGTCTGGTAAAACAAGCCAACATTTGAATGACGAAAATTCAAACATAGTCAACTGTCTATTGCCTTGGCAAGCTTTTTAAGAAAAGTCACTAAAATTACATTAAAACCATCGAGGGTGGGAGGTTATCCATCTTTTAACGGTTCAAAAACATTAGGGTCAGAAAGATAGCACATCAAGTGACCTGAAAAAGAATCTTCCGGTACCGGACTCAACACAAGCTTCACATACCCTCCGATGACACTCAAGTTAGGCTGAATATCCGTCGTTATTCATTGTCTTTAAATGTACGCGAGATTTACCCCTAAAAACGGTAAATTGACGTTTTGTCATCGTATTTATATTTTAAACATCAATCTTAATTTCGTATCAAATTTACCACTGAGTTTAGAAAAAGTGCAGTATGAGGGAACGTGCGATATAAGGGAAGGTGCGATATGAGGGAAGGTGCAATATGAGGGAAGGTGCGATATGAGGGAAGGTGCGAAATGAGGGAAGGTGCGATATGAGGGAAGTGCGATATTAGGGAAGGTGCGGTTTGAGGGAAGGTGCGATATGAGGGAAGGTGCGATATGAGGGAAGGTGCAATATGAGGGAAGGTGCGATACGTGGGAAGGTGCGATAAGAGGGAAGGTGCGATATGAAGAATGGTGCAAAATGAGGAATGGTGCGAATGGTGCAATACGAG
Source organism: Morinoia aosen (assembly GCA_030386875.1). Taxonomy (NCBI): domain Eukaryota; kingdom Metazoa; phylum Arthropoda; class Malacostraca; order Amphipoda; family Talitridae; genus Morinoia; species Morinoia aosen. The sequence continues at coordinate 32,528,702 of CM059567.1, read as the reverse complement.
GAATGGTGCAATACAAGGAATGGTACAATACGAGGGATGGTGCAATACGAGGGATGGTGCAATACGAGGAGTGGTGCAATACAAGGAACGGTGCAATACGAGGAATAGTGGGATACGAGAGATGGTGCAACATGAGGAATGGTGCAATATGAGGGATGGTGCAATATGAGGGATGGTGCAATATGAAGTATGGTGCAATATGAGGGATGGTGCAATATGAGGGGTGGTGCAATATGAGGGGTGGTGCAATATGAGGGGTGGTGCAATACAAGGAACGATGCAGTACGAGGAATGGTGCAATACGAGGGATGGTGCGATATGAGGGATGGTGCGGTATGAGGGACGATGCAGTGTGAGGAATGCTGCAGTGGGAGGGATGATGCAGTGTGAGGGATAGTGCGTTATGAGGAAAGGGTGCAATACGAGGTAAGGTGCAGTATGAGGGATGGTGCGGTATGAGGGAGGGTGCGGTATGAGGGAGGGTGCGGTATGAGGGAGGGTGCGGTATGAGGGATGGTGCGGTATGAGGGATGGTGCAGCAACAACAGAAGTATTGTATGCGCTAAACAAGCACGACTGCCACCACAGTTCGAATCATCGTACAGTGCAGTGTGTTGGAGCACAGTTGCCTCTTCAGGAAGAGCCACGCTACCAACAGGTCTCACTTGCGTTCTATGTTAATATAGCTCAATCATTGTTGAGGAAAAAAAAATATCCTAAAACAGGGTGAAATATTCATGCAATTCAATAAACACAGGTTAACTTATAACTCAACAAATCGCGTTATACGCAAGAATGATACGCTACTGTGATAGGTGTGTTGCGTGATGTTTCTAGCTAATTAGGTTATTGCGTAGAGATAACCCCCGCCCATTGAGCAAACAAGTAACTCAAGGCTACTACTCACAAAATTGTAGATGACGTCACCCACGCACATGTTGGACTCTCGCGCCTCGATGCGGCGTCGAAATTCTTCCAAAAATCGCTCGTGGTGCCCAAGAATGTCCGGGACCTGCAACGCCAGGACAACAACACAGTTAGCATTTCAGGTGTCACGTTACACAGCCCTGCCTCGCACCCTCGCCGGGTACAGTAGCCACTCATAAATTGTGTTATTCTACTGCTCTTATTTCGTCATAAAGGATAAAGGGATTATTAAAAACACATATAATTTTAATAGCCGCAACTTAAATGGTAAATATTTATAGACAATGGATTTTTGTTATAATGTTGGGATCACGGTTTAAATTTCAATATAAAATTTCGCTCGTTTCTGATGAAGTTATTAGAAAACTCAATTTGGCAGGCGTCAGATGCGTGAGATTTTCCAAAAGCAAACGCTTACTCATCTGTATTGAGGGAATTAGCGAGTAGTAAAAAAGAAAAAAAAAAATTTATAAATGCATAAAAAAACGAGGCCTTAAGCTTCATTGCCAATCAGTTTATAAATTCAAAACTGTTGGCAGTATTCCTGTCTAATACAAACACACTAATTGCAAGCACATCGACAAAAATATCGGAAAATATTCGTTCGCAGAGCGCCAACTACACATAAGGGACGGTAAGAAAAAGCCCTAATGGCTATTGGTCGAATCCAAGCTGAGTATAAAAGTTTTTTACACCTATGACAAGAAAAATATAATTTAGGTAATCGAATGGTTAAAATTGAATACTTCAAACAAAAATCCTACGTTAGTTGTGCAGGAGAACAGTGCAACTTGCTCACGCGCACTCGTACTTGGCTATCGCGCAAGGAGCTTTTAGCATTTGCCAGATGCGGAAAACTTGGGACGCAACAAAGACGAACTTCAGAAAAATTCTCGGCCTCAAGCACATCAATTTTGGGACAACGACCGCGTTTGGGCCCGCTAAAAGGTAACGTGGATAATGCTATCGAGCGAGTAGCTGTCGTCAGATAACAGAAAGGTCTTAGCCGCAGTTTCCGGAAGAATTTACGTTGCTTAAGGTTTATGAATGTGCTTTCTTGCTAGAGTAAACGCTCTTCCAGTGTGTGCTAAACCTAAAGAATTGTACAAGTTTTTGTGGCTAATTCTATGAAAACCTTAGGGCATAATTTGAAAGAACTTGCGACGAACGTGACACGAAATTCAAATTAATTTTTGCAGAACGCGTTGTATGCGCTTTTGTTGAATCAGGAGAAAAAAATTAAGGTAAGGAGATGAGTCGAAGTGCTCAACTACAGAGAGCTAATGGACACCGTTTATACCGACACAAATTCGAATGGTAATTGTGACTTTTGTTGGAGCAAAATAAAATTCGAAGTTGAGTGTACAAACGAGAGATGAAATGATTGGATTTAAGTGAAGCTTATGTGAAGTCCAAGCCTCAACATTTACCTGACAAACCGTTCAATTACAAGGAAGTCTTTTCTTCATTACTTTCTTTAGCTGAGTCTAGCTTCGCCTACCCCTAAATCAATTCTCCATAACATTTCAAGTTTGTAGTGATAAATTGTGGCTGTCTTTGAGCGATTACTCGAGTCTGCAAATAGAACACGAATCAGTTAAGTGGTTCGGATCATTTATTTGAGCCTCAGGCAAAGGACGAGAATTCGCATTAGACACTGGAGAAGGTCAGCCTAAACCGTTAATAATGAATGAATAAATGAGGAATATAAAATTAATAACTTTGGCAAAACATCCAGGTTAGGATAGAAAGCTTGTAGCACAGGTTCTAGAATGTCGCAGATAAGACAAGAAAAAATAGGTAACGAATCATGAGTTGCATGAAGCTTTTTTCAGCGACGTCAGCGTCTTGCTGGCTGCATCCGATTAGATAAAGGTTAGAAGAACATATTGCGTCGTCGTCTCATCGGTAAATACGGAGTTAATGTAGGCCTGTGGTGTATTTCTGGTCAAGCTCCTATGCATAATTTTGGATCAATCTAGCATAATCCTAGAAAGGAAGCATTGTTTCTAATTTTAAAAATTGTAAAATTTTATAAAATGAGTAAATCGATTATCGTGAACAGATGTCGTCTCATGAAATTAAGCCTTACGAATGTGCATTTAATTCTGAAAACTTTCTACATCGCCTTTCAAGATTTTCCAACGCGGTCAATTACAGCACGCATTTGAACAGGCGTGAACCGCTATTGATTTTCACTCACTCGGTGAAAATCAATAGCGATGTATAGAATACTCAAAGTCATCATAGAAGGAAGCTGAGCATTGCAGTGAAACTTTTTGCGGGTGTTATTATGACTCAATACTTCGACATTGCGGTACGCGGTTCACTGTTGCAGGGCTAAAAAGGCCACATTCTTCAAAATCGGATCACTTTTGCCGTAAATCTGCTGCGGGAGACGAGGATAGTACAAATTCTGTTGCGAAATTACTTGCACATGTGTTGGCAAAAAAGCTACTGAGTTAAAAGACTTGTTTTACTGTGCTCATGAAACTGTGGCCAATTTTTCCACAAAACTATTTCCGGGCGGGAATTTGTCCTGAAATAAATAATTTGTGAGTGTGAATATAAACCAGAGAAATAGCGGAAAAAATTTTACTTAAGTCTTGAATTCTATAGAAAACTATGAATTTGGACATAAATGAGCAGTAACTGTTGAAGAAGGTTGATTTTTCAGAGGGTTGTAAATTCTGCAAGAAATGTTGGATTTCTACATTCCCGATGAAATATTTGAACTGCTAGGAATGAGAGAGAAAATTTCGGGCTTGCAGAGGCTTATCGTATAACAGGTTATCGATTCGAACTGTTCATTTGAATGTAAGCAGTAAAATCATGAAAATTATTTTTGCTCCTGAATTAGCGTCTATAAATCTGATCAATATTGAAATCAAAAAAGGTAGTTATACAGGTCGTGCACGTTAGGTTGGTTGAAATTTTTTATTTTTTCAAGCGGAAAGCTTTTAACATATATTTTCATGGTATGTTCCAGCACGACACTCTCACAGACTCATGACTCCTCATTCGAACCGATGCGACGTCACTATCCTAAATCACGACCGGAAACTTCGTCTGGCTGAGATTAGACACTAATCCACTGTAGACTGGAAGTTCTCGAATATCTGAAAAATTTTCCTATCAATATCCCGACACTTGGCTAAAACAGTGCTGAGCAGGGCTGGGTAAATGGGTACGCCACAATTTGAGCTGAAAATTGCTTTGAAAATACATTCTGAATCACAAGTAGTTTCTCACCGGTACAATTACGGGAAAAACTTCCAAGTTGAGGCTAACTGTCCCAAACTTTCAGAACAAGCGTTAAATTGCTATCGACACAATAGTTCTGGGTCTGACAAATGTAAGGATGATTATATATTCAACAGCGACGTTGGTATAAGAACTTACTGAATATCTTCTTAACATTGTGATACCGAAGAAAAGCGAGAAAACTAAAATTAGTAGCTAAAAAGGGTAAAGAGATCCATCATTCAGGTTGACCTGGAGATAAAGTCAACAGTTTGACAAAACTGATCCACTACACTGCCTTCCCCGTTGCATAAATTAAACTCAATTACTGTACAGTAGTCTAATGTGATACAAAATACCCCATGCTTTTCAGCCGCAAATATTGTATCAAGATAGAATGAACGGGTGAACAAAGTCTACATAAAAACGTGAAAAGTGATCTTTAAAAACATTTCCGTCTTGCATCAATCCCTTCTAGTCGCAACGTAGAACATAAAGTAAAATAATTCGAAGGGAATTAGCAATACCAAGTGCCGAAATAACAGTTATCGAGGAAATAAAATTTCGTACTCTAACTTATAGCACCAGGAAAATACAGGCAGAAACAGCTAGGGTAGACGCGCTGCGTCAATTCTCAGAACTTGTCGGTGTCTATGCGGAGTGATAAGAGCTGGTGAGGGCAGATAGTTCCTCGACGGATAAGAAAACCTGTAGAATTTGGATCAGCTTTTCGAGAGAGGCATGACAAATTTTGTCTCGAGTTTTCTACGCGCATGCACATGATCTTTGGGTGTAAAATTCTGGAGTATTGAACCTGAATCACGCACATTTTTAATGAGTTCCTTCATTTTGAGGTTGCCAAAAATGCTAAAATTTGAGACACTTAAAAAAAGGGATCAATAAACATCAAATTAAGAGATCCCTTTTTTAAAGTGTCTAGAATATTAGCATTTTCGGTAATCTAAAGATGAAGAAACTCATTAAAAATATGTGTGATTCAGGTTCAATACTCCAGAATTTTACACCCAAAGATCATGTGCATGCGCGTATAAAATTCGAGACAAAATGTGTCATGCCTCTCTTGAAAAGCTGATAAAAATTCTACAGGTCTTATACTGTATGTTCACCTGTGCAAATGAAAGACTCATTGAAAGAATGTAGAATTTTCGAATTCCACCTAAATTCATAGGAAAGTTTAAAAATGATGGAGATTACTGAAAATGGATGAGAATTATTCGTGTCAACAAGTCGTTGACAAAACATGTCCTATAATCAGAGGGAAAGAAGTTCAGTATAGATAGGGTAGATTAGATTAATCAGTCTAAGCATCCCTAACCGCAACAAAGGCGTTCCAAAAAGCGGAAGAATGAAGGCACCATTTATGATCACGTTTACAAGTACGTTACCTGCGTTCGCGCGTTTACTACCGTCGCTTTGGTTAAGTTGGAAGCAGCAGAATGGAACATGCGTCTTTACTGCTTGATTAAATTTTCATTTCAGAAAGTGTGAAAAACCATTTTAATTTTATTCTAAAAAGCGAGAAAAATATAATTGCGCGATATAACTCCAACTTGTACACCGTAGCCTAATTTAAATAAAGGTAATGAAATAATTGTCATGATATTCATTAATACTGGTACGTAACTGAATAGCATTTCAATTATTTCACTTCATTTATTTAAATTAGACTATGCAGAACAGAGAAAAATTACACTGCGCAACTATATTTTCCCGCTTTTTGGAAATGATAAAAACGAAATCAAGCAACAAAGACGGTTTTTCAATTCTGTGACTCTCACCCTAACCAAACCGACCGTAGCAACCGCCCAAACACAAGTAACGAGTTAGTTACGGGAACTCAGATTGGATGCACACGGTGTGTTCCTACTCAGGATCCTGTGCGCAAAGAAACAGAAAGTAAAGGAGACTGCGAAACAAAAGTATTCGAAAGATAGAGAGGCTGAAAAACAGAACAGCGAAACGAAAAAAGACAGTCCATAGCATACAAAACACATTTAATTTCAACAAAAAAGGCGTACTCAATTTTCAGCTTGAGACCTCAGATTTATCCCCTCGGAATGATAATTCCATAAATACAGTAGTTATTCCCCTCAGGAGGATTGAACTGATACAAATTGCTGGGTGAGCGCCTGCATCTACATACGTTACAAGATCCTCAATTCAAACACTATTGCAGCTTGGAGACTAGGAACAAAACATAAGTTGAGCATCTGAAAAACGTGCACTGAGCAGGAGTGCGCTGTGACAGTGATTTTGAAAATTCGAGTGCTGTAAAAGTCATTAAGAAATATACGGAATAACTTGGTTTATTATTAGTCTAGAAAAATAAATTTTACCCACATATCATGTCCAAATAAAAATAAAATAACATTCAAAATCAAAAACTCTTTAAAAAAATAAGGCAAACTCAAGGCCTGATCTCTACATTATTGAACTTAACCAGTAAAAACGCATACATACATGAAGACACATGCTTAAATCAACTGTGTAATTTAGTAAACGAGGAATTTCCTACATAAATTCTGCAGACTGGCGAGGGAAGTAAGAGGAGCAATGATGCTTCTCTGGCCGGGCATGCGAGCTTCCGGCAGCCGAGCAAATAACAGAACGCGACAATGCCTTGCGCCTGGCAACCGTCAAAATACGTCAAGTCCAGCTAGCCATTTGATTCATTTAGAAATACAATTGTGGCGTTTGGGTTCAGTTTTTATGTGTTCAAGAGCAAAATTGTGAAGTATTCAAAGGAAGCACAGGTTGTATTAAATATGAAATCTAATTTGAAAATAAAAATAGGTTGAAAATTATAATTTTATTCGTATTAATATAAAAAATATTCATTTTGAAGTTATTAATATAGGTCACTGTTAGAGATTTTACTTCGAATGTCCTGATTACAAACCTTACCCAATAATTCTAATAAAAAGAGGAGAAAAGCTGGGTTCATGAGCAGCTCTGAGACGAATTCAGTACATCTTGCAACAAAAAAAAAAAAAAAGAGAGAACGATGTAAGCAAACAACTGATTTGGAGCAGGAGTTTGACATGTCGGCCACATATTCGAAAGAAAACGAGGAAAATGAAAAATTTGGCCAACGTCCGCGCGAGTTCAAAATTAAATTAATTAACAATCACAATCATAACAACATATCTAAATACCTGCAGGTAGTTCAGGTTATTTCCGGGGTATACGGACCCCAGTAGGGCATCCATGTAAACATCTGTAGCAAACCACTCTTCAGAGAATCGCGGGAATGCTACTTATCTGCTGAGGTTCGTGAAGTTCCCGATGTGCACTTAAGGTCAGGACGCTTTCATGAGGGAGAAACGAATAGACAATTGACGGTCTCATTTTAGTTGTTTTTAATAAGCAAAAAGTTTTGTGATGAAGAGACGAGCGTCTTTCTTGTGGCATGAGACAAACTGTCACGAATCTAAAACTGAATCCGCATTGACGCGTCTTATTCTTAAAATGAAAAGCAAGGCGAAAATCGCTGTACGAATTGACATTTTATTATTACAAATAGTAAAGTCTAAATGAATAAAATTGAACGTTTCGAACTAAACAGTTCATCTTCAGCAAAGAAAAGAATTCTGCGACAAAACAAAACGAAAATGAGTAAATTGAAACTATACTATGCAAACGAATACTACAACATATACAGAAAAAGTCGTAGATGTAAAACTAAAATATAAAACAAAACAAAAATTAAAAATTAAAAAACCTAAACTAATGATCATGTATTTGCAACGAGAAGAGGAAAAGCACTTTGAGTATCATTTAGAGGGGGTCTGAGCTTAAAGATGTATAGCGACTCGAGGATGCGTAAATCAATCATATGAGGGGCACCTGCAAGGATTTTAAAATGATTTACGGAAACAGGAACGTTACAGTTTTCGGCATGGGATCGAACAGAGGACAGTGGAGGAGAACCAAGTGGACGACCGGTTCTACAGCTGCGCCCAGCGTGCTCGGCTACTCTGGACATAAGAGTACGACAGGTGGAACCTATGTACTGTGATTCACAACGTGAACAACTAAACTGGTAAACCACAGAGGAGCACATAGCAGTGGGCAGCTTATCCTTAAAGCGGAAAAGGGAACCGATTGTGAAATTGTTGACTAGAATAGAATGAATTTTAAGTTGCGGAAAAAACTTGCTGATTAGGAGTTGAACCTCCTGATTTAACTTGATAGATTGATGACCAAAGAAGGGAAGCTTTAAGAAAAATTTCTGTTGATCACATGATTGGAGTGCCGGCGTTCGATCATAAATCTTAGACAAAAATTTACCAATATGTTTATCGATAGTAAACAGAGGAAATCCATTCTTAAGAAAAAATTGTCGTAAAAAGTCAAATTCTTGATGTAAAATTCAAAGAGAGATCTCATGCGGACCTTTTTCTCAACTATTTGAATTCTCGTCATAAGAATATTAATTTTACCAGGGAAGATGAAACGAACAGCCGTTTACCGTTTCTGGACGTCAATGTTAGCAGAATTGATAATACTTTCCAATGTTCTGTTTTTAGGAAAGGCACTTTCTCGGGTTTAGGTACTAGTTATTTTAGTTTCTGTGCGACCCGTTTTAAGCTCTGCGGCATTCGAACTCTCGTCCATAGAGCGTTTAAAGTTTGTTCTAACTTTCGAATTTTACATCAAGAATTTGACTTTTTACGACAATTTTTTCTTAAGAATGGATTTCCTCTGTTTACTATCGATAAACATATTGGTAAATTTTTGTCTAAGATTTATGATCGAACGCCGGCACTCCAATCATGTGATCAACAGAAATTTTTCTTAAAGCTTCCCTTCTTTGGTCATCAATCTATCAAGTTAAATCAGGAGGTTCAACTCCTAATCAGCAAGTTTTTTCCGCAACTTAAAATTCATTCTATTCTAGTCAACAATTTCACAATCGGTTCCCTTTTCCGCTTTAAGGATAAGCTGCCCACTGCTATGTGCTCCTCTGTGGTTTACCAGTTTAGTTGTTCACGTTGTGAATCACAGTACATAGGTTCCACCTGTCGTACTCTTATGTCCAGAGTAGCCGAGCACGCTGGGCGCAGCTGTAGAACCGGTCGTCCACTTGGTTCTCCTCCACTGTCCTCTGTTCGATCCCATGCCGAAAACTGTAACGTTCCTGTTTCCGTAAATCATTTTAAAATCCTTGCAGGTGCCCCTCATATGATTGATTTACGCATCCTCGAGTCGCTATACATCTTTAAGCTCAGACCCCCTCTAAATGATACTCAAAGTGCTTTTCCTCTTCTCGTTGCAAATACATGATCATTAGTTTAGGTTTTTTAATTTTTAATTTTTGTTTTGTTTTATATTTTAGTTTTACATCTACGACTTTTTCTGTAAATGTTGTAGTATTCGTTTGCATAGTATAGTTTCAATTTACTCATTTTCGTTTTGTTTTGTCGCAGAATTCTTTTCTTTGCTGAAGATGAACTGTTTAGTTCGAAACGTTCAATTTTATTCATTTAGACTTTACTATTTGTAATAATAAAATGTCAATTCGTACAGCGATTTTCGCCTTGCTTTTCATTTTAAGAAACTGTCACGAGTCTCAGACTCGAGAAATTTCGAATGGAGTTTGTTCACAGACCTAAAAATAAACCTCAGCCATTTCGTCGCATCACATCGGAGTTGTGCTCTGCAATGAATATAAGAATATTCCCTTGACAAGAATTTCTAAATTACTATTTTCAACGGAACACTTCCAATGCCTCTGCAAGAATTTTTTTGTGGCTATGAGGTAAACGCATTCTTAGCTGCTTAGAAGGTGTGAACGCCTCCAACGTACGAACGAAGAAACAAATTTTCGTGTTCTAATCTAAAGTATCAGGTGTTTCAGTATGAGCAGGCATATTAATACATTCACTGTGTTTCCGCAGTTGTTAACGGTTGATTTGGTTAGGTTGTAAGTAGCAAAATCGAAAAATTGACATTACTGCTTGAATACATTTTCATCCTTTTTAAAAAATATGAAAGTGCCATTGCACGATAATAGTTTACCTCTTATGATAACAGCTGTTTTTTTTTAAAAAAAGATCATGAAACAGATGAAATGTCATTCATTTATTCTGCACGTGAATGTGCAATTTACCGAATGGTACACACTTGGCCCAATACAAATATGCGGGGAAACATGTTAAATGATATGAATGACAGAGCTGCGAGCCAGACCTACTACTGTAGATGTAACTACACCGAGGCCTGAACTTCTGGCTGGGAGACACGTCCCATGTGGGCTGCGTGGGAGTAACCATGAAGAAAATCCGATTTCCTTCAATGCCGCTGTTGCAAAGGGGGTAAACTACTGCCTCCTTTCTGTACGAAATTTGATTAACAGTGGGAAGGCTAATCCACGCGATGCAATTTAAGAGGCACTGAGAAGACTGCGTGATGTTAGAGGTAGTGTAACAACTACGTGATGTAAGAGACAGTGTTACAACTAGGTGATGTTAAAGGCAGTTGAACACCTACGGGATGTAATAGGCAGAGGAACAACTACAGTGCACTTGCTGGTTCATGGCCTTTAAAATATGATGTAGAATATACATCGCCAAAGCAGAATGGGCCTTATGAGGTAAAGACACTGTCTCTCCCATTTTTCGCAGAGCGAGTTCGGACTTGAGACTGCAATTTAGTACCAGCTGAACATCTGACAAGTTCGTCTGAACCAGTCATATACTCCGATTTGTGACCCCGAGGCAATCCTTCACTCAGCAGTCGTCTACTGAATAGACCCTTTCGTCAATTGTAAACGATTATTTCAACTTCTTTAGTGATTTTCGAAAGGGTTCTTTGTTAAACAATACTCTTCACGTACGTGTCTTCCAACTGCAAGCACCGATTGAATTAGGCATTGTGCAATGTCCATTTTAGGTTTTATGTCTACTACAGAAAGATTTGCTCGAGGTCTTGTGTTTCAGTGAGCCAAACGATGCATTCCTGGTCTACCTGCCTTAGTCATCTGGAAAATTCCTCCCAGTGTCTTCCAATGTGTTATGATCTTTGTGATCGTAAAAATTGATTGGTAGAACTACCTTTTTGGTGCGGTTGGAAAATTTTCAACGTCACGGCAAGTATCTACAATAGCGGAAAAAAATAGTCTGTGCGAGTAAAATAAAATCACAATAAATAAAAAAAAATTACAAGACAAGGAAAGCACGTGAAAACGAGGACAAAAGCGGCGGATTGAATGCGCTATTTTAGCAAATTGATTCCAAGGTACGTTTGGAGTATGTGTATTCCAAAGTACGACCAAAGTATGCGCCGGGTATAATTATTTATTGCCGTTTCCCACAGCATATTTCAATTATGGATTGTTCTGAAATGATTTAATCATTTTTACATCACAAAAAAGTTTTCCACTGAGAATACAAGAAGAAAATTATTAGTATAAACCGTTACGTTGGACATATTCATATTTACTGTAGTTAACTGTTAGCACTACTTCAATGGCCTCCTTTCAGTACGTTATTCTAAGGTATATAGTAGTGCTTACCACCTAATACTTAACATAGCAGCGCGCTAAACCGATAAAATTGTAGGTTAAACAGAATTCGAGTTTTTTCGATGTCGAGTTCAAGTCGAGATATATTGGAGAAAAAGTTGATATGATTATGCTCGCTAGTATAGTACGTGAGAAAATAAAACTATTAACTATGATTCTTATGTAATAGAAATGAAATGGTATGACACTGTCGGCTATTGTGAAAAAGATTTCTGAATGTTAACGGTGCTCACCATTCCATTATTCATCGTTAGCCTTTTTTTCCGAACTCCTGAGAGGCAAGGATTTTCGAGGTAAATCTTACGAAATTTAGGAGCGAGATTTTTCTTTTTTCCCTATTTGTTTTCTGACGCTCTCCCTCTGACGAGTTCAAGGACTGACCTGGAATGAGTTTTCGATGCGAGGAATACTCAGAAGTGCTTCTCATGCAAACCTTGTCGTAAATACAACTTCGAGCTTTCGGAAAGGCATAAAAGCAAGCAATTAGGAACTGCTTTCCATGAGAGAGGAACTGACTGTTAGCGTTCTCCGATACACCGTCCGTTGTCGTAATGGATACTGAAGGAAAAATGATTGCAGGTACAGGCCTGCATCATATCAGGCGCATGCCGATACAACACAAACCTGGTCAATGAAGGCATGTAGTCAATGTTAATCAAATCACTTTTGCTTGAAAAAATAAAGTTCTGCGGAAACAATCTGATCCTACAATATGCAGACTCTATTAACCTGAATTTTTCAACTCGCAATGTTCGATACATGGCAGTTGCTGTTCAAATTAGCAAACTTTGGGATTAGAAAATCGATAATTACGTGATCGCCCTGGATGATGAACGAGCCTGCATTTTTTGCAGGTTTCCGGGAAACGACAGCGCATTCTATGATTCCCTTTTGTTGACACAAGTGAAAGTGTGCTCTATCAGTGACAGAATTTGAAATCAGCTCATCAGCGTGGAAATGATTTTAAAAACTTTTCAAAGTAATCAGAGAATGGCAAAAAAATCTTCACTGAACTTGGGTTTTTATGACAAATAAAAATTTTGCAATAAAACTTGAGAAATTGAAAATTGTGTCATCATTGTAAAATAGAAAACCGTGCTGAACAATTCAAGTTATACATTTTCACAAGCTTTGTTTTAAACGAATTAGTGTCAGAGGGTCATTATAATTTGAACTACAAGGACATTTTATTGTTAGCGTTGTAATCGAAACCAATAAGGAATACGCGATGGGAGAGCCGGATTGCGGTTGCCTACAACTGAAATTAGAACGTAGGAGTCCTATCTGCAAAAAAAAATTGAAATTCTCCTTAACAATAGAATATACGACAACATGTGTAGTGTGGTACGATTTACAAGCTTTTTGGCATTAGTGTGGAAGCCATTACAAAATTATGTCAATAAATTTCAAAATTAGAGGAGCCATGCACAGAAAATTGCAAGTTTCCAGCTCTGCGCCTTCAATAACATCAAAAGAACTAGCCATAACCAGGAAATCAGCCTGGGGACGTCGGTCTGTGAGCTGCAAGTCCCGACAAAGAGAGTCACGCGTGAAATGGAGCGTCTGCAACAAATCTGCTCAATATCGGCGCTCGGTGTTATCACCATCCGTCATAGTATGGAAACTGGTCTTTTGTTGGCACACAGCGGCGCAGCACTCACTGCGTTCCCGGAACTTACAGCCCATTGCTTCACAGAAATCCACGTTCGTCACAAGCAGTATTCAAGAGCATCATTAAATTCAATTAACGATCAAACCACTATAACATTATCACGGATCTTACGAGAGAATTCAATTATTCATTATCTTTAAAGACTCTATCGTAATTTTGAGTCCAAATACACCAATATCCTTATCTCGTTTCACGAGGACCAGTTCTATGAAGCTCTACCAACTTCCACAATTCCTGAGCGTCACAGCTAGATTAACATCTCAATTGAGAACTCACTATTGAAAATAACTATATGTGATCTGCCTCTTGTCGTGGTGAAGAATCCTAATATATGTGAGCATGAGCGATCCAAGAAAGAGCGTGACTGTACATTTCAGCGCATGAAACATTTAACTGAAATAGTTTTTTTAGTTAAATATACATAGTCGTTTGAAGGAAACCCTCTAACATATATAAATCAATACCAACATTTGTTGGTATGAAGGCATGCATCACTGATTTACTTACCTATGAACCCTGGAAAAAAAGGGCTTGTGCCTGAAGCCGAAATTGTCTCGCAATAAAGCTCGGAAACAGCAACCTCTGACCAGTGCTGAACTAACTGCACCTAAACTCAGGCAGTGACCAGGAAGTGGCATTACGCTCAGCCCACGGTATACGAGGAAGAGGAAAGTACGAGTATTCCGGAGGTTCAAACTTCGCATAAATTTTTTTTCCAGTTATGCAATTGCTTTCCACGTTATTGTTTTCTGCAATTACAATTACGGTGAAGTTACGGAGGAACTAAGAATCTCTTTTCACTTAAAAGTGCGGTAAAAAAATTGTTCCGGAGAAGCAACTGAATTAAGTATATTCCATAACGGGAAAACTTCGAGAAAAACCGCTAAAATTCTTGTTTTGGCTTACCGCACGTCCTGCAAATGCTTAGATGAAAATTACTCTATTGCAGTCTGAAAATTTTTGAACAATTAGTACAACCACCGGTAAATGAATTGAAACGTGAGGGGCAGCTTCCGCAGAGTCCGATTACAAACTTCTCAACGTATGTAGACGTGAATGTGAGCAAAAGGATTTACGAACGCAGTTTTCTTCAGAATATACTCAGCGGTTGTTGCAAACTTAAATTATAGGTATAGCTATTAGTCAGCGAACGTACAGGGAATCTCAATAGCTGTAGAGAACGCATGTAAAAAATGTCAGGTCCCGAGCTGAAAGTAAGATAAGCCTTCTTTTTGTTGAAATAAAATATTCGTTTTTTTTTGTTTCGTTAAGGGTCATCTATTTTCGGTTCACTGCTGTCCTGTTTTTCAGCACCTCTATCTTTCTTCTTCAACTTTGATCACGTTTCATGGCTTTCTTTCTTAACTTAGTGTTTCAATCCGTAGGGGTTCTTGTTCCTAAATATTAAATAGCTAGAAAGGCTTCAACTAACTCATCAAATTTAACGCATAAGGAACTATAAAATGAGTACAGCGCTCATATTAGCTTCTCTATTTATCCGTAGTTCAGTTTCACATTCCCTGAAAACCGGGAATTGAACGAAGCTGCCGAAAACGCCTCTCAAAGAAGACGTGTTCAGTGACGCAATCAAGGGAGACTTCAAGAACGTTGTTGCCCGTCATTAACTTCCCTAAAGGTTTTGCGGAAGTGGAGATCTCAATTAAGGAAACAAATTAGTATTCTCCGAAACTAATCCGCACAAGCGTTGCCAGAGCCTAGGAACGTAGAGTGGACTTCAGGAAGTACGTAATAGAATAAATAAAATACGAAGAACATCTTCTGCTTAGTATATTAATCACAAACACAAGCCTTGCCTTGAAAATCACGCTCCAATAACATCAGGTATTACTGAATTTCTGTCTAACTCACTGAACTTTTGTTTATTGCCCGTATTGCAAGTCGGACAGTGAACTTTGTCGTCCTGAGAACGTTTAGATTTCTTCCAGACTCACTCTGAAGAAATCTCAAGAACAGCTTTTTCTTTAGACTTCAGTCTCCCCGAAATGGGTCTGATAAGCAAAACCATCCACATTAATGAGGGCAAAGGCAGGAAAAATCTTTTCCCCAAGACAACAGAGATAGTAGGGATCTCTAGAAGTACCGTCGGACCCATTTGGCAGACATTGCTGTCTTTCCTGTCGGTCTCTCAACTACGGAAAGCCGTATTCTCAGATGCTAAGTTGGCTGATACCGAATATTCGCCCAGCTTATATCAGATACTCGAATACAGATCTTCCGATCACGTCTGCTTTCGGAATGAAGTATGCATATCACGATAAAAATATGTTTACTCAAAGAGGTAAGTAAATAATTAGGAATATTCGATGATTTTTCTACAGTTGAAAAGAAATTGCATTTATACATGATATGGACACAAGGCTTCAGTTTTTTCAAATAGTTGACTTTCCGGCATTTGACGGACCAAAGAGATATTCGTTACCAAGTATTCGTTAAGAATTAAAATAAAATTTCATGCGTAAACAGCAAGACCTTGAAATATTGTTAAGGTTAGCGATTCAACCATTACCAAGCTGAATGAACAAAAAATAAACTTATTTTTGTAAATATACTTGCCACTCATTTGATGTCGTTTTCAAAAATGGAAAACTCGCGTACGTGCTATGCGGGAATGGGAATCTATACTATAATAAGAGCCGTCTATACTATAATAAGAGCCGCGTCCGTCCGTCCGTCCGTCCGTCCGTCGGTCGGTCTGTCCGAAGCCACCAGCCTGCAGAGTTGTGATGAGCGTATCTGTGATACAAGCTCCAGCCCTATATATTTTGACGGGCCGTGTTCACGCGGCCTCATCAACTCTCGAGAGATTGCATTTTTTAATTTATTATGAACTTTCTCTCATTTCGCACTCTTTTTATTTCAAATATAGGGGGGTGGACTAGTCTTTACTAAAATAAGAGCCGCGTCCGTCCGTCCGTCTCTCTCTCTGTCCGAAGCCAGCCGAAAGTGCGTAATGAGCGTATCTGTGATACAAGCTCCAGTCTTAATATGATATTTTGACGGGCCGTGTGCACTCGGCCTCATCAACTCTCGAGAGATTTAATTTTTATTTTATTTTTCAAGGCCTACCTTTCCTTTCGCCTTCTTTCTTATTTCAAATATAGGGGGTGGACTAGTTTTAATAATATTAAACATATGACCATGGCAACTTCTTTTGAAAATTAAATATTTCAACATCAATCTTCGGCTTAATAATGTGTGTTAATTTAGAAGTAATGTTCTCGAGGTTATAGAACCGTCAGTCTTTGACACATCGGTGTCAAGGTACACTGGAGAACATCGGTAGTAACCGCCAGTAAAAAATTAATCCCAATTGGCGAGACTGATCAGGAAAAATTTGCTTGCACGCAACTTCTACCCGAATTGAAAACAGTTGCTTCCTAATAGAACAGCGTAGAAATGAGCAAAAGATCGATTAATAAGAATAACCTACGAAATAGGAAAACATTTTAATATCAGTAGAATTAGCAACGACCTTCATTTCTTGGTAAAACTTTATCCAAACATAAATTTTCCAACGTGACCCGGCGATGCTTCCACTTTCCCCTGATATCAGCATCTCGACGTTCAGGAAAGCAATGTTATATTGCTAGCAAATTTTAATTATCGACGTCACAGTAATTTCTTCCATTGACTTGACGATACCATTTACTTTTCCCCGCACAAAGGTTGACATGGTTCGAAATATCCCCGATAAAGAACACGCATTTTCCGAGAACTAGAACACCATCCACAAATCTAAAATTTTCCCAGGAAGCCAATCAACAAATGTGTTGCTCGAAAGCCAATCACAATCACGGAACTTGAAAATCTCGCCTCAATTTACAAGGAACGTGGAAAAGCTTTCATTCCTGATCAGCAAATCGTACGGGGGACTCGGTGAGTCGACACCGCCCAGCCAAAAACCACGGCCAACTTTACGCGAACGGAGCAAAAGTCTCATCAAGGCCGCTCGTCAGACTGCTATTTGCAATGAAATTTTAATTTTAATTTTTTCAATGCAATATAGAACAAACAATGATGAATTCGTACTCGCATTCTCATTACGATGAGACAGAAGTTTTCAGCGCTTAAGACAAGCCCCAGAAAAAAGTTCAATCATGATTTTTATACTATAAAAACAAAAACAAACTATTCATATGAACTATATTTAAGAAAAATAATCACACTAACATGAAATTTTCCTAATACAATCTTCTCAATTCTACGAAAAGTTTAACGCAAAATCTATGCAGAAGAAAGCAGTGCTTGGTGTAGCGTGGCTTCTGAGAAATTCCAGAAAAGTACTTCCTTTTAAAAAAAGCTAAAGAAGCAGATAAGTTATTCATGGGCACAGAATTTCTTGAAAGCAACGGTAGAGCATTTTTTCTTTTCCTCGGAGCCAATACAGGTTTGGGTAAGAAGGCGTCGGTTAATGCGTCTTGGGTCGCACGCGTGTCCATATTGGAAATGATGCCCGGGCACGGAAGCGGTTGGTGCTCACACTGCGGTATTTCTCTTTTCTTGGAGCCGCGGTAGGCAAAGTGGCAGTCCAAAAATACAAACAAAAACAAATAAAGGCAATTATTTTGAGCCTCGGGAGCACAAACAAGAAGTTCGGCGTGTCCTCAAGGAGATATTTCCTGGTATTTCAAAAATGTATGCGCAAGTGATATCTTACACTCATCCATCACCTCGATGTTTTGGGTTTTTGACGTTGAAATAAACAATGATTAATGGCTAGATACCGGAAACCAGCTCATTTCTTATGAGAATTCACACATAAAAAAACTTTTTCATGTCTCACTAACAAGAAACGACACCAGCAATTTCTGTGAAGAACCCAGCCTTGCCTGGTGAGAAAATTAACCAACAAAGTTATGCGAGAGCTTGAAGCAAAAGTGGCTATGTTTGCGCACAACCATAACTGCGGAGCGCCGCCTAGCTGCCGGCCGCGCAATCATGGTAATTTTCCCTCGCTCTCAATTCAGCGCTCCTGTCGCTTCACAGAGTACTAATGAGTTTTTAGGGACCAGATTTTCACAGAATTTACGTCTATGGCAGCGTTAGTCCTTTCAAGTCAACTGCAGAGTTACCAGAATCTGATTGCTCTTTGCACTCAAATTTTACTCGGAAAAAAGCATAAATTTCACTCGCACGTCGACTCAAGAGAACTAACGCTACCAGCCACAACCCTACGAGAACGTGAATTGTTTGGAAATCCATTCAAAGCTCGCCACTGAAGCCGAAAACGAAATCAGATAGCGAATGCTATGAGAGAGGTGCTCCGTGGTCGGGAACGATCATGGAAGGAATTTTTGAACGCTGAAGAAAGAAAAATGAGCGAGGGCTTACTTGATTTACACTTCACAGCCAATAGGCATTACGAGTGAGGGGTCCAGGGTTTTTTGAGACTTGACATTGATTTTTCTTCGTGTTTATTGAACGATGGTCATTGAGGTAATGCAATTATAAATAATGACATACGAGAAATTCTATGTACTTCTTATTGGAAATAATATAAAAAGATCAATCACTTAAATGAACCGAAACAAATGCAACGCAAAACCGACGAGCCACACTTGAGTTACACGGATAGATTGATGCAAAATCCAGAGGGCAACCAAAATTAGATTAAAACAAATTGATGGGGAATAAGGAAGGTGACAACAAGAGTCTGAGTATAGGAAGAACTATCAACATAAACGCCAATGCGTGATAAAAATTAACGACACTAAGGTGAAGCAATAAAATAAAATTACACACCTGTACGGGTATGTTGGGCCAAATGAGGTAATAGTAGAAGGAAAATTCTTACATAAGATTATTATTACAGCCCGAACTTGAATTTTATATTTCTTTCCTTTTCACTCGATGTTTGTGTCTTGCATCTTGCGCGAAATTTTCACGACAAAGTCTATACGAGCTACCTACCTTCGGAGTTCGAATTCATTAAAATTATCACAAATTAATTCTTTTTCGCGATTTAGTATCCCCATGCAGACCGAAAATATAGCAATGGCTCAAGAAATGTTAAAAGGGAAAACGTTTTCCGAAGGTAAAAATACAAAGGTGGGGATCTTCCTCCAACGATAACACGCACGTGACGAGGATGCGTATTATCAGATTTCTCACTTCAATTCAGCAAGTTAAGTTTTATCTATAAATTGACAATACGGTTGTTGTTACGAATGAATCCTGTTACGATGAAAGAGAGAAAGAAAAGAGGAGCAATACAATTTAGACGTTCCTGCAGTGTACCGTGTCTTTTTTTACGTGCCTTGAGGAGACTGGGTCTCGATGATGGGTTGATGGACAAGGTTATGTAAAGTGAGAGACTAACACAAGGTTATGTAAAGTGAGAGACTAACACAAGGTTATGTAAAGTGAGAGACTAACACAAGGTTATGTAGAGTGAGAGACTAACACAAGGTTATGTGAAGCGAGAGACTAACACAAGGTTATGTAAAGTGAGAGACTAACACAAGGTTATGTAGAGTGAGAGACTAACACAAGGTTATGTAGAGTGAGAGACTAACACAAGGTTATGTAAAGTGAGAGACTAACACAAGGTTATGTAAAGTGAGAGACTAACACAAGGTTATGTAGAGTGAGAGACTAACACAAGGTTATGTAGAGTGAGAGACTAACACAAGGTTATGTAGAGTGAGAGACTAACACAAGGTTATGTAAAGTGAGAGACTAACACAAGGTTATGTAGAGTGAGAGACTAACACAAGGTTATGTAAAGTGAGAGACTAACACAAGGTTATGTAAAGTGAGAGACTAACACAAGGTTATGTAGAGTGAGAGACTAACACAAGGTTATGTAAAGTGAGAGACTAACACAAGGTTATGTAAAGTGAGAGACTAACACAAGGTTATGTAAAGTGAGAGACTAACACAAGGTTATGTAGAGTGAGAGACTAACACAAGGTTATGTAAAGTGAGAGACTAACACAAGGTTATGTAAAGTGAGAGACTAACACAAGGTTATGTAAAGTGAGAAACTAACACAAGGTTATGTAAAGTGAGAAACTAACACAAGGTTATGTAGAGTGAGAGACTAACACAAGGTTATGTAAAGTGAGAAACTAACACAAGGTTATGTAAAGTGAGAGACTAACACAAGGTTATGTAAAGTGAGAGACTAACACAAGGTTATGTAAAGTGAGAGACTAACACAAGGTTATGTAAAGTGAGAAACTAACACAAGGTTATGTAAAGTGAGAGACTAACACAAGGTTATGTAAAGTGAGAGACTAACACAAGGTTATGTAAAGTGAGAGACTAACACAAGGTTATGTAAAGTGAGAAACTAACACAAGGTTATGTAAAGTGAGAGACTAACACAAGGTTATGTAAAGTGAGAGACTAACACAAGGTTATGTAAAGTGAGAGACTAACACAAGGTTATGTAAAGTGAGAGACTAACACAAGGTTATGTAAAGTGAGAAACTAACACAAGGTTATGTAAAGTGAGAAACTAACACAAGGTTATGTAAAGTGAGAGACTAACACAAGGTTATGTAAAGTGAGAGACTAACACAAGGTTATGTAAAGTGAGAAACTAACACAAGGTTATGTAAAGTGAGAGACTAACACAAGGTTATGTAAAGTGAGAGACTAACACAAGGTTATGTAAAGTGAGAGACTAACACAAGGTTATGTAAAGTGAGAGACTAACACAAGGTTATGTAAAGTGAGAGACTAACACAAGGTTATGTAAAGTGAGAGACTAACACAAGGTTATGTAAAGTGAGAGACTAACACAAGGTTATGTAAAGTGAGAGACTAACACAAGGTTATGTAAAGTGAGAGACTAACACAAGGTTATGTAAAGTGAGAAACTAACACAAGGTTATGTAAAGTGAGAGACTAACACAAGGTTATGTAAAGTGAGAGACTAACACAAGGTTATGTAAAGTGAGAGACTAACACAAGGTTATGTAAAGTGAGAGACTAACACAAGGTTATGTAAAGTGAGAGACTAACACAAGGTTATGTAAAGTGAGAAGCTAACACAAGGTTATGTAAAGTGAGAGACTAACACAAGGTTATGTAAAGTGAGAGACTAACACAAGGTTATGTAAAGTGAGAAACTAACACAAGGTTATGTAAAGTGAGAAACTAACACAAGGTTATGTAAAGTGAGAGACTAACACAAGGTTATGTAAAGTGAGAGAATAACACAAGGTTATGTAAAGTGAGAAACTAACACAAGGTTATGTAAAGTGAGAGACTAACACAAGGTTATGTAAAGTGAGAGACTAACACAAGGTTATGTAAAGTGAGAGACTAACACAAGGTTATGTAAAGTGAGAGACTAACACAAGGTTATGTAAAGTGAGAAACTAACACAAGGTTATGTAAAGTGAGAGACTAACACAAGGTTATGTAAAGTGAGAGACTAACACAAGGTTATGTAAAGTGAGAGACTAACACAAGGTTATGTAAAGTGAGAGACTAACACAAGGTTATGTAAAGTGAGAAACTAACACAAGGTTATGTAAAGTGAGAAACTAACACAAGGTTATGTAAAGTGAGAAACTAACACAAGGTTATGTAAAGTGAGAGACTAACACAAGGTTATGTAAAGTGAGAGACTAACACAAGGTTATGTAAAGTGAGAGACTAACACAAGGTTATGTAAAGTGAGAGACTAAAACAAGGTTATGTAAAGTGAGAGACTAACACAAGGTTATGTAAAGTGAGAGACTAACACAAGGTTATGTAAAGTGAGAGACTAACACAAGGTTATGTAAAGTGAGAGACTAACACAAGGTTATGTAAAGTGAGAGACTAACACAAGGTTATGTAAAGTGAGAGACTAACACAAGGTTATGTAAAGTGAGAGACTAACACAAGGTTATGTAAAGTGAGAGACTAACACAAGGTTATGTAAAGTGAGAGACTAACACAAGGTTATGTAAAGTGAGAGACTAACACAAGGTTATGTAAAGTGAGAGACTAACACAAGGTTATGTAAAGTGAGAAACTAACACAAGGTTATGTAAAGTGAGAGACTAACACAAGGTTATGTAGAGTGAGAGACTAACACAAGGTTATGTAAAGTGAGAGACTAACACAAGGTTATGTAGAGTGAGAGACTAACACAAGGTTATGTAAAGTGAGAGACTAACACAAGGTTATGTAAAGTGAGAGACTAACACAAGGTTATGTAAAGTGAGAGACTAACACAAGGTTATGTAAAGTGAGAGACTAACACAAGGTTATGTAAAGTGAGAGACTAACACAAGGTTATGTAAAGTGAGAGACTAACACAAGGTTATGTAAAGTGAGAAACTAACACAAGGTTATGTAGAGTGAGAGACTAACACAAGGTTATGTAAAGTGAGAGACTAACACAAGGTTATGTAAAGTGAGAGACTAACACAAGGTTATGTAAAGTGAGAGACTAACACAAGGTTATGTAAAGTGAGAAACTAACACAAGGTTATGTAAAGTGAGAGACTAACACAAGGTTATGTAAAGTGAGAAACTAACACAAGGTTATGTAAAGTGAGAAACTAACACAAGGTTATGTAAAGTGAGAGACTAACACAAGGTTATGTAAAGTGAGAAACTAACACAAGGTTATGTAGAGTGAGAGACTAACACAAGGTTATGTAAAGTGAGAGACTAACACAAGGTTATGTAAAGTGAGAGACTAACACAAGGTTATGTAAAGTGAGAAACTAACACAAGGTTATGTAAAGTGAGAGACTAACACAAGGTTATGTAGAGTGAGAGACTAACACAAGGTTATGTAGAGTGAGAGACTAACACAAGGTTATGTAGAGTGAGAGACTAACACAAGGTTATGTAAAGTGAGAGACTCACACAAGGTTATGTAGAGTGAGAGACTAACACAAGGTTATGTAAAGTGAGAGACTAACACAAGGTTATGTAAAGTGAGAGACTAACACAAGGTTATGTAAAGTGAGAGACTAACACAAGGTTATGTAAAGTGAGAGACTAACACAAGGTTATGTAGAGTGAGAGACTAACACAAGGTTATGTAGAGTGAGAGACTAACACAAGGTTATGTAAAGTGAGAGACTAACACAAGGTTATGTAAAGTGAGAGACTAACACAAGGTTATGTAAAGTGAGAGACTAACACAAGGTTATGTAAAGTGAGAGACTAACACAAGGTTATGTAAAGTGAGAGACTAACACAAGGTTATGTAAAGTGAGAGACTAACACAAGGTTATGTAAAGTGAGAGACTAACACAAGGTTATGTAGAGTGAGAGACTAACACAAGGTTATGTAGAGTGAGAGACTAACACAAGGTTATGTAAAGTGAGAGACTAACACAAGGTTATGTAAAGTGAGAGACTAACACAAGGTTATGTAAAGTGAGAGACTAACACAAGGTTATGTAGAGTGAGAAACTAACACAAGGTTATGTAAAGTGAGAGACTAACACAAGGTTATGTAGAGTGAGAGACTAACACAAGGTTATGTAAAGTGAGAAACTAACACAAGGTTATGTAAAGTGAGAGACTAACACAAGGTTATGTAAAGTGAGAGACTAACACAAGGTTATGTAGAGTGAGAGACTAACACAAGGTTATGTAAAGTGAGAGACTAACACAAGGTTATGTAAAGTGAGAGACTAACACAAGGTTATGTAAAGTGAGAAACTAACACAAGGTTATGTAAAGTGAGAGACTAACACAAGGTTATGTAAAGTGAGAGACTAACACAAGGTTATGTAAAGTGAGAAACTAACACAAGGTTATGTAGAGTGAGAGACTAACACAAGGTTATGTAAAGTGAGAGACTAACACAAGGTTATGTAAAGTGAGAGACTAACACAAGGTTATGTAAAGTGAGAAACTAACACAAGGTTATGTAAAGTGAGAGACTAACACAAGGTTATGTAAAGTGAGAGACTAACACAAGGTTATGTAAAGTGAGAAACTAACACAAGGTTATGTAGAGTGAGAGACTAACAGAAGGTTATGTAAAGTGAGAAACTAACACAAGGTTATGTAAAGTGAGAGACTAACACAAGGTTATGTAGAGTGAGAGACTAACACAAGGTTATGTAAAGTGAGAGACTAACACAAGGTTATGTAAAGTGAGAGACTAACACAAGGTTATGTAAAGTGAGAGACTAACACAAGGTTATGTAAAGTGAGAGACTAACACAAGGTTATGTAGAGTGAGAGACTAACACAAGGTTATGTAAAGTGAGAAACTAACACAAGGTTATGTAAAGTGAGAGACTAACACAAGGTTATGTAAAGTGAGAAACTAACACAAGGTTATGTAAAGTGAGAGACTAACACAAGGTTATGTAAAGTGAGAGACTAACACAAGGTTATGTAAAGTGAGAAACTAACACAAGGTTATGTAAAGTGAGAGACTAACACAAGGTTATGTAAAGTGAGAGACTAACACAAGGTTATGTAGAGTGAGAGACTAACACAAGGTTATGTAAAGTGAGAAACTAACACAAGGTTATGTAAAGTGAGAAACTAACACAAGGTTATGTAAAGTGAGAGACTAACACAAGGTTATGTAAAGTGAGAGACTAACACAAGGTTATGTAAAGTGAGAGACTAACACAAGGTTATGTAAAGTGAGAAACTAACACAAGGTTATGTAAAGTGAGAAACTAACACAAGGTTATATAAAGTGAGAAATTAATACAAGGTTAAATAAAGTGAGTTACTATTCGATTCAAATCTTGCGCCTATTTCGACGGTTGAAATAGTTAGCTACAGAAAGAACACTTTTAATTCGAAAGAATTCAAGTGAGGATTTAGCCGTGAAAAACACTCGCCTTAATCAGCGAAAGAACAAATAGCAGTGAGGAACGAGCTCAAGAAAAAAATAACACAACACAGTCAGGTTAGGTAATAGACATACAACAAGGAAGAGTTGCAGCCCCCGAGAGGCAGACAGAACGGAAAACTCCGAGCGCACTGCAGCGGGGAGCGTCGCTCTCACCTGGTAGAAGATGTCATCCACGAGTGACTGGTCGATGATGGAGCAGAATTCAGGTCCCCTGAGTGCTTGTTCGTAGCGCTGAAAGTTGAGACAAAGTCGCGTTAATTTTAGGGAACGGCGCTCCACTTGTACATAATGGTGAATATTCACGAGAAAAGAAGAATGAGCTTCGGTTAAGGATTCTGTAGATTAGAAGTGAAAATTTTCTTCTAGGCGACTGAACTGCACCAGTTGTAACAATTGAGAATAGGAAAGCATTTAGTAAGAAAAATATCACAGGAATTTAGCAATGAGCGATGTTCAAAATAAAGTGTCTAAAATTGAATACTTAAATTCGCATTTCCAGTCAAGTTTGAATGTAGTCGAAACCTCAAACCATTTGAACATTAAACGGCAAATTTCACATGCGCAGCTCCTCAAAATCCATGCTCAATGCTGTATAAAAATTCATGATTAATTTTCATTAACATCATCAACGGACATTATACTTGGCCCGAAAACCTGGCCCGACGCGTTGAAATACGCACTCACTAGAGCGCTGCAGAAATTGCCGTTGCTTTCGATGTCAAGATCACATGAGCCCGTCATCAAAGCATCGAATGAATCACTGAAAATATAAGTAAATGCTGAAGTACGCATTGCCACTAAGAAAACATTTGAAAGTCATTTTCAATCCAACTCTCGGATAAAGTTTCCAGAAATGAGCTGAAATGGCGACTGAATTAACTGAGATCAACTAAGTTACAATTACAGTAGCAAACACTCTTCTGCAAGCTCAAGATGACAAGAACACAAATTCCATAGAAAACCTATCGCCAGAAAGTCAATTATCTATTTCAATCATAAATTTTCCTCATAAAATCTGTCGCGTGTATAAAGGAACTACAATATATCATCAATGTGACGTTAGTACGGCCTTCACCATTGTGTAAGTAAAACTGAGCTCAGACTGTACATCGTTAAAAAATTCTGTCGGAATTTTTTTTCGGGAATAGCTTCCATAGAGCTCCACAAGTCTTTCAAGATGATCATATGCTAGTAGAAGCAGGCAGCGAAGAGGTTGTTCTTTCTAAACATGAAGAAGAGGGCGCTATTTTTAGTGAAGTCCCTCAAAATTCCATTTCTGAGTTTCTAGATATTTCACCGCTTTCTTCAGCAGCCATCCTAAGAGTTTAAAGAGCTTCCCTGATATTAAAAACTAAATATCAACAGAAAGCTTCAGTAATAGCTAAGCATTGCGTGTGCATATTTTGTGGCTAATTCAAGGATTTTTCTCCTCTTGAGATGTCCTTTTCAGGGCTGCAACAAGGAAAGAGATGCAGCTAAAGTGTGGCGCTCCTTTGTCCTTGTGTGCGCTTGGTAAATTTATAGACCTCGAATCTATATTAAGCTCAAACATTCTCTAAATTACCCAGAATTTCGGACGCGTTTGAAGCCACCTCACCAGTTTACCTGCGCTGATCCTGAGAGAGGCAGGCGGCAATTAAAATAAGTTTCAAAATATTCGCTAACAAGCACTTCTTTCCTTTTGATTTTGGTGCCGTCTCACATGAAATTTACAGGATTAAATATTTCTCAAGTTTATAAAACTCGTTAATTTTTGGTTTGGAAGACTGAAAAAACGAAATTAAAGATGACGCCGCCATGTAAAGCCAGTCACATGAATCGTTATTTGCAATTTCTTTTTGTTTTACATGTGACGAACAAATAAAAAATTTTAAAAACATATTCCACGACCTGAGTTTCAAGATCCTAAGTTCGATAAGGAGTAGTCAGAGAAGCCTAATTTTACCTACAAAAGATAACCCATTCGCGGACGATACTTTGAAAACACAGCCGATTAATTATCGAGTAAGGTATTATTTTACTTCAGTCTGATTTTATTCGAACAAAAATTTGTCTTAGTTACTCAACTGAAAAAATGCATGCTTCAAGTTACGAATAACAGGGACTAATTTAATCAATAGAATTTGAGGTTCACTTGAAATGATGCCGTACGACTTGAACACTGACAGCACACACAACATAACACCAGCTTTCGTAGGTGTATAGATGTACAATGAACTTCGGAAAATTTTGCGTAAGTACAGGATTCTGTGAAGCCAATTTCCGACCACAGGCGCTTCGAGGAAATTCCCGCTTCAAGGTGGGAGCTGTGTTTACCTTCTCCTCCTCCGACGAGGGCGAAATTGAAATCAAAACACCAGAATCTAACACCGCAGCGAAAGCGGCCTCTGTGTAACCTTTCAGGTCTAGTAGGCACGGGAACTTATAAAAATAACAAAGAACAGGAAACTTCCCACGCCAACATAGGGTCTATAAAAAGGGGCTCGTCAACGATCAGGAGTGAAAAACTCTGGTAGAGTGGGAGGAGAGTTGTAAAGGCGTAGTTGTAGTAGAAAGAGCTTTGCCCAAACAGCTTACCCACCGAATTTGATGCACGGCAATTAATTTCATTCAAAATTTCAGCATGTGAAAAATGCGCATTGACTGCTGGAAAAGGTTATCCATTCATCCAGATCTCAGCGAATATAATGTTCGTCATTAGCCACAAAGCTTCATAATTAATAATTCAATATATAGCACTGATACCGCGCTTCAAGCTTAAATTTTCCAATTTGGAAGAGATTTGGTATATGCTCTAATCCTTGTATTCTAAGTCTTCTCGTTATTTGAACAGTGTCTTGTATCTCGTCATAAGTCTGCTGTAACACTCAGATCACATCAATCAAAATACAAAGTTACACAACCAATTATATTACTCAGACGACTCATCGAATTTTAAAAGTTTTCCCTCGTAAGTTTACAAATGAAAAACCTAGAATGATAATGCACGGCGGTGCATTCAAAGGCCACCGATACACACAATTGAAGTCGTAGGGGTTCAGCCTCCAGCAAAAGTTCTTTCTTTACCTTGGATTTTCTACGCGCTGTTTCTTCAAGCATGAGCTTTCTCCAAATAAAATTTGGGATTTAGGTTGGAATAAACAAGCTAAGTCGACAAAAGAACTTTCGCTGCGAGGTGCACAACAGCTGCGCCGTAAATTATTTGAGAATTCGTCCTCGACGCACGTGGGGGACTTTAAATAGTAAGAGACTCCGGAACTGACCCAGGAACGCATGACTCTTACGGTCAAGGGCCCTGAGAGGCTTCATTAGTACATTTCTGGGGCTCGCCCACCAACAGTACAGGAACTTTAAATTATCAGAGATGAAATGACAAAACAGCACACTCTCTCAACCGCGTTCATTACGCCCGTAGCAATTTCCTAAGAACTGCTTTTTGATTGCCTATTGAAAAGTCCTTCGTCAGGAATCGCAGAAAACTGACATATTTTGAATGCCACCACAACGATGGTAACGTGAGGTAGGTAAAAAGGAATACCTAAGAGCAAAAAAGCGTAAATTTTTCAAAGAATTCCAACCAAGATACGGCCGAATGACGCACCTTAGAATTCCATAATAATAAGCGCAAGGAACATATTCATAACGCTAACTTAAATGTTGCATTGAAGCAGGCCGCAGACAGTCAGTGCGTCATTAAATGATATGCTAGTTGCTGCTTAAATGCTTACTTTGAGAATTAAAAAACTTAGTTTTTCGCTGTCGTGAATTGAAGTTTAAAATTATAAACTTGCCGCAGGTGACAACTTGTTCATCATAGTTCATACGTGATGCGGTCTATATTATCAATACACGTAATAAAACGGTACTGGCTAGCCGTGCATGAAATATTATTTTGCGTGAAAATTGAGAAATAAACCAAACTCAAAAGCAAAACAAGATGAGCATGAATTTTTTCACTTTGACAAAACTTTACTACTCTACATACAAAAAAACGTTCATAATTGTGTTTGCATGGAAACGGCCAATATCAGTCTTCAAATCTCTTACCTCTTTGACCTAAACTCCTGCATTGATACACCCTCAAAAGACTGAGATGGCATACGAATCTCGGTCAGTGCAGTAGCGAGCGGTTGGGTCTGATATTAGATTCGTTTTCGGTCACACGTCTAATTTGCATAGGATTGATTCCGAATTCTACAATTTCTGTCAATGAAACAAAGCGAGAAGGCATATTCACGTTAGGCTAAATAGTCACAAATCTGTGAAAAAAAGGGGAAAAGTTCTCTGGGGTGAAGTTTCTCGCGCGAGTCATGACAGTTGCGAGAAAGCAACTACGTTTACAGAATAGAAGTTGACTTGGACGACAATGATCCTACCGCAACACTTAAATACTACATAGAGTTGCACCACGAAAGTGCTCAACTAAATAGTGCTCACCCAAAATATGAAAGAAGGCTTTGTAGCTTCAACATTCATGAAACTTCACTCAAAGCGTAAAGCCCCTCGTTCTGTGGCTTCTAATCAACACGGTGACAGCGCAGATTATTTCACTTACGTAAAGGTAAATCCATGGCAGGAGTTCGCCATGCAAACTAACTCTTTAAATTCGGAATTGAGAGGAGGAAAAAATATAGATACATGCGAAATATCGATATAGAAACAGATATAGAAATAGATATAGAAATATAAATAAAAAAACGAATTTACGTGTGCGACTCAAATGAACGTAATCTACGCAGAATTGATGCGCTAATGATAAAATGAAGGGGAGCAAAGCAAACGTTTCTCAAATTTGCTAAAAAGGCTGAAATATTTTGCTAAAATGTAGCATGGAATATAGTATTAACATTTTCATCAACATTAATTGTTATTACTACTACTGTATTATATTAGTTAGTTTAAAACTTCAGCCACAAAAAAAGGCGGTCTCAAGAGGACGAAGACGAGGAACCATTTACTATGGACTATCCAAAACAGAGAAATTATGCACAAGATGTGCTCCCACACAAGATACTCTGAACCGAGACAGAACAAATTAAGACGCAAGGTGAAGAAAAGATATTGAAGCGATAGCGGAGAAGACCTGAAAACAAAGTGGGCACGAAAGACAGAAGTCCCGAGGGCCAACTCTAGATGAGGTAACCTAACAGTATCCTCTCTGGAGCAAGGAATTCAATCTCATGTAATGAGACTATATTGAATGATAGAAACCTCCCAGTTATTAAGAAGTTAATCAATATTTTTCTAATGATCTGAATAAAACTGAAAATTATAAGCGACACAAATGAATGGTTTTCTAGCAATCGAACAAATAATAAAATGCAACCCATCCGCTCTCTGAAGAAAAAGGGAGCATTTGCCATAAAATCTTCTAAATGAAGAGGCCTTTAATGATGAAATATAAAGAAGAAATAAACATTTTATTGCATGGGAGGCTATTGCACTTAAACCCAGCCGAATACAGACGCAGCAACGCTTTCAAATTTTATGGGTAAAAACACATAAAAGTCCCATGTTGTTTTGTGTACTATGGGTCATCAACTCAAATTGGACAAAGGGAGTGATTTATTTTACTACGAACGTGTACAAATAATTACAATACGAGAAGCATCTTTTTAAGAGACACCGTATACGCAGAATTTCACGATCCACTCAAATTATATAGAGCATCGCACATTTCTCGTAGTAAACACAGTAGTAAGAGCGGCGCATCGCTTGCATGTAACGGACGCACCCAGAGCACTGCCAGCAATACAGGCAAGCTTGGTTCTAGCTGCACGGAATGAGGAATTACGATTCGTAGAACAAATTTTACTCAAGTTTAGATTCCTAGGACGTAAGTAAAGCAGATATGTCCTCTCGGTAACTGGTTCTTCTATGAAAATTGAGTTAAGGCGTCGATACATCAACTTATCTCACGGCTGGCCTCGAAAATCATAGTGTAAAAACGCAGCAGAAGCCGGAGCTGGAGACTGACGGTCCGAGTCCTCCCTACCTCAAAAAAAGCCCCACAAGATTGATGGGGCTCTTTTTCTAATAAAAATAAGCCTCTCCTGCTGAAATATTCGAAAGGCAAGTGGCGTCTTCTCTTCCAGGCATTTTTGCAAGATAAACTGCTCGAGTAGGTGTTTCATGGTGAAGCTAAGGTTTTAAATCTACGTATTTATCGTGACTGAAAAGGCTTGTACGCATCACAAGCAAGAGTAGCTGAATTTAATGGAATTCTATAGATCATATTTAGCTAAGGTAAGCGAATAATTTCAAGCCACTATCTAAACTTTCAGGTCTCAACAGGAAAGACGCAATCACGTACATAAATGCATCCATACATCCGTGTACTAATGACACGTGCGCATAGAAGCAGCAAAATTCACATACCACGAGTGGAAAATAAAAACAAGAACAATAAAAACAAACATAAAAATGAAACTTCTCTCGTGAATCAATCAACTTTGTCAGCTCGGGAGCCGTTGATGGTTGTGTTGTGGGGATCGGAGTTGCGGGATCCTGAGGTCAAAGAAGGCGATGAACACGAGTATCAGCTAAGCAGATGAGGGAAGAAATTTTGACCGACAGCTCCCAAATTTCGAAATCTTAAATTCGAGACGAGCAGCTCAGTGCACACATGTCGAGTGAGGCGGAAATGATCGATCGCCCTCAGGAGGCCGAGCGTCAGGCAGCCTCAAAATTGGCTTCGATTTATGAGCTTAGCTTCGAGTATGAAGCTCACACCGCGCCGCCCAGCCGGCCGGAATATTTGCGTCTTCTTCAGGAGTAGAGGGTATGGGTTTATTTGGGAACCGCAGTCTGTTGTTAATATTGATCGATAGAACGGTAAATGTTGCTGTGTTTGAGAAGCGAAGTTTTTTTTTCGTCTGATCTATCCCTTCTTTTGATAAAATTAATTCAAATATCCTGTTACTTTCAGTTCTCGACCTCTCCAGATACATTTCTCGTTAACCTGCAATGTTTGGCTGGCATGAAAACTTAAACAATAATCTGCAGTTGTGAAGGATTTTTTTTAATTGAACGTGTTTTTGTTATTTAAAATTCTAGCAAGGACGCATTTATTCCGCTCTTCATAAAACCATGAAAACCTTGAACAAAAAAATCCAATTCACGAGAACTGCTGAAAATCTCTTTCAACTTGTGTATTCCCCTCCCTTTTAAACTGAAATTTTAATACCGCGCCGGAAATTTAAGATTCAACACGTCAGGGGAACGAGTAAAATTATCCTATAAGAAAGAACTTGAATCTTCATTTGGCGCTCGCCTGGAAGATGAACGCGCGACGCCGCCGCTGCTTTGTATGGAGTTGCGAGTGCGGCAAAAGAGTCGTGACAGATAGCTTCAGGACACGAGATTTCGCCCACAGGGTGGCGTACATCAGGTTGTCTGATGATCTCAGCGCCGATGACAAAGACAGAATTACGGGCTTGGTGTACTGGCGGCGCCGTTGGGAAATTATGCAAATGGCTTTTAGATATTTAGAGCCACATGTTTAAGCAATCTCCTTTTTTTCCAATGATCTATGACCAAATTACGGAGTAACATTCAAGAGTAATAGACTCATTCTTTGCGGTTACATAAGGTAAGCCTTAGCACAAAGGCTCGCGATGTTTATATGGCCGTCATTGCGTCATCAACTACATCATCAGCACACGTGACAAAGACGTCCAAATGATTACAAACCTCACACAGGCTACTGACAATTTTCGCTGCTGAAGCTAAATAACGCTGGAACTAAGGATGTGTGAGACAAACCTTCTCCGTTACCTCAATAAATCAATAATGAGCTCCGCAAGAATGTTAACGAACAGTTTTGTGACTATAAATAATAACACTAAAAAGAAAATCATCATAACGAACAGATTTTGTTTCATTATATTCAGATATTTCTAAAGGGTATTAGGCACTGAATTTTATCTATATCTTAGCAGCATTAGGCTAAAAATTTGTCTAAACTATTTTCATCGAAGAGCACAAAGTTAAATTAATGCAAGGCAATGCGAACTCGGCACTAAAGCCGCTTTACTACGAGAAAACTGGAAACGACCTCGCGGAAGCGAAGTGAAAACGAATTTCTGCAGCTAAAAAGGTGCTGTCGAAAACGCAGTTGCAACAAGAATTGACAAGCAGAGCAGCAATCATCTCGTCGTGGGGGGAAGAAATGAGTCAAAAAAGATCTTTTCCAAGGCTGCCCTCCAGAGGCGCTTGACACTAAGTAAATCGCGCCAAAAAGAACTTTTTGCAGTTCAAATTCGTGCAGCAAGTAATGACATAACGCCCAACTGAAAGGCTTGTAACTTCAGCTTTTTCTTTTCAAGATACGTGCAAAGTTTTACTGTATTTATTAACTCATTATAAGATCCCTACAAATATTTCTAACAATAGAATCAGAGAAAAAACACAATGCTAAATTCAACGGCAAGCTATTTTAAGCTATAATCTACTGTACATTTTATGAAGAAACGATTTCGTTTTAAAACATGTTGCGACTCCAGAACAGGAAGAAAAAGTAATTGAGCATCACTTTAAAATTATATCGTACCATAACCCACATATATAAGAAGACTTGTACAGAAAAACAGCAAAAAAATGTAAGTTCAGTGCAAGTTCTCTACTCATCAGCTTATCTCACTAACTTACTCTAACTTTTTTACCCTCGTCCTCTGACATTGCATTTTTTCTATGCTGAGCGCATTTTACTATTATTCTTTCGTAACTACTTGTGATGTTATTTCATCTATAACATGAGATATGCAAGTTGCGGATCGCAGCACACGACATCCATTCACCTAACATTCGTTATCACGGTTCTCGTTCATTTCGAACTAGTGTTTTTTCATTCTTTTTAGAGGCAGATTTATAGAGACATACGTTACGATTAAGTTATCATAGGCAGTTACTGAGTTTCCAAGTGATTCGCTTGTCGCAAATTTCAGTACCGTGGAATTCACTCGAGCCCAAATATCTCATCGTGTTATTCGATGAAATTCAATATAAAACAATCTGGAAATGCGTTTTCTTATAAGCTAAATTTTGCACATTTAACTTTTCCTACTTCTCAGACAGAACAAACATTCTTAAACATGTAACTGAAATTTGCTCTTTTTTCCAATTTTTTTGCGAAAAATTTTTCTCCATCAATGTCACAGTCACGAATCATTAGAATAAGAATTTGATTGTTAACAACAGTAAAATTAAAAAATATAGTCCACGGATTTTTTAAGCACCAGTCACCTTAACGCTGATGCAAAACTTTGTAACAAGGAAATAAACAAATTAATATACTTTTCATAGCTACAATACGAAAAATTTATGAACACGACACGTTTGGTAAGACTCTTGTTTCAACTCAGAATAATGATGCAATGAAAGAGCTGCTCTCTCTATTCGTTATTATATAAGCGGTTTTAAACCGAACATTATATGAGCTATCATCAATATGTCATCGCGTAAGCTGTTCTCAATCTGTCATGGTATAAAATGTTTCCAATCGATTAAAATGCCAACTGTTTCAAGCTGTCATTTAGATAGGTAATATAATTTTAAGTAGCACTAAGCTCGCTGTTTCCATCCTTGAATTAAGTAGGCTCTCAATACACACGCATTTCACTTATGAACGTCATTGTGTGAGCTGTTTCCAATCTCTTATTATTTAAGCTTCTCAATTTCATGTCATGTCAGCTTTTCATTCGTCATCATGTAATATGTTTTCAATTGTTCATATTGTAAGATGTTTTATTTCGTCAAGTCATGCGCAAACGCTAAATGATTGAATAGAGTATTTTAGTATAATTCTTTTACCATGTATCTACACAAAGTAAAATCATCCCCAGTCTCACGCAATACTACCATGCACAAATGGTGCAGACAAAATCTTTAGAGTTTTTAGGAATGAACGCTGTATGATAAAGCCTATCATGAGCTTAAAACCAACAGAATAAGACATGGTTCACACACAACAGTCATGATTAAGCTCGGATAAATTGGTCAACTAGAGATATGTAAGAAAAAGGGCTATAGAAATGTAAAAACGTAGCTATTCGAAATTTGATATATGAAATAATCTCTAATTAAAATCAGATACCGATAAAACGCGACCTCGACTTAAAATCGAAAAGTAATCACAGTTGAATTTTGAGCCGCAGCTGAAAGCATGACGGAACGTGTGTGCAGCCTACCCTAGAGTTACACCTTTACGACAGCTGACTCCTCCATGCTCAACAGTCTCCTGTCTCAATGTAGAGTCGGTACAACCGACGTTTTCGGTACATTGTACACAACTACCTATATTCGTTCACAATTGTAGACCGCGTCGCAACGGTAGGTTTTAACCATAACTGAAAAAAGAATTAATACTCAAATCGTCTTCGTAATCTCATCACGTGTAATATTCGGGAAAAAACACTTACTATTTAAAAAAAATCCACGCAAAATGAACTTGCGTAACTGAAATTGCAATTTTTATAAGAAAAACAAGAGGAATCACACATAGCAAACTTTTTGATTGCCAAAGTTTGAGCACAGGCGTAAGAAGAGAGTGGAGAATCATATCGGACTTGTGCAATGTTGGAGCAGCCTCCGCGTTTCGTTGTGTACCTCCATGCTTGCAATCACGATTCAAAAATCAACTATGATTACTTTTTGGTTTCGGGTTAGAAGCCGAGTTTTAGCGATGTAAATTTTTTAGAATCATTGCATATTTAAATAGGATATTTGGTGCTCAGAGACCCGTTTAATGCCTTCTCCTCGTGTGTTTTCAGTTGACTGATTCAGCATGCCAATTTACGTATGTAATTCATATGTGAACCAAACATTATTTCATTGTTCAGCTGATGAAATTTATTCAGAGACATTTATTTTTATGAAAGCTTAGGAATTTATTATTTGTTGTTTATTCTCTAATTTGCTTGGTTCTAACCAAATAAATACGTTTTACAGCATAAAAGTTATGTCAATATATTAATGTCAAGTATAACCACATGAAAAACTCATCAATTTTCCTCTGTTTTTACTTTAATTGAAAACAGTGGTTCCATAAAATGTCACAATTAAGTGCATCTTTTTCTACGACTACTTGACGTCCTTTCTTAACGAAAATTGTGACACGTTTATAAGCCAAAGATGCAACAGTGCAAGTGTATTACAGCACCACAGTTTGGCGACACCTGCAAGCACCGATTTAGACTCAAGCGTTCGCTTTTTCAGCGCAAAATGAGCGATACGGCACGGGTAGCACCGTGTAGCTCAGACTTCGATGAACTCCTGCATAAATGATGAAGCTCCGAAGCAGTGGAGCACTTACCTTGATCAGGAAGGAGAGTTTCTTTACGTAATTCTTCTCGGTGTCGTAAAGTTCGCCGATGACATGAGCTCGCGTGTCCTGCACAACAAACAAATACGTTCATGAGTCTTTCAAAAAAGTGTAAACTTTTACGAGAATATTAGCGGCAAGCGACGTTATTGCAGTGATTTTTAGTCGTTAAGTGCCTTTACGAAACAAACGAATAGTAAGGCTGTGATATATTTTCAAATAAGATATTGATGATTTCAATTCAAAATGAACAATAAGTATGTTCCGAGAGATAAAGGTAGTGTAATACTTAATCAACTCAAATGACACTGCTTTGGCGGTAGAAATCCACGATCAGATTAAAAAAAATTTAAATGTTCAGCAGTTCGCGGTATATAGAGCATTTCCTAGTCAGAACAGAATTCTGCCCTCACGAACTTCTAGGCCACTAGCAAGAGCTCAAAGGCATGATTTTCAAAGCTCAAGAGAGCACATCTATCAAACAAATACAGCGCGACATAGCAGCGATGTAATCAGTAACACCAACTGAATGCCGAACAACACAACAATCGCGAGGGAAATTCCAGCCGGAATTAAATTGACTGCATAGTCAATTTCAGTCAAGCTGGCTAGCACGGATCAAAACATTTAACAAGGTTTTCTACGAGCTTGAAAGGATTTCTACCACGAAATATTTCCAATTGAACGACAGTTACGCTGCAGAAACACCAGCATATGCGCTAGCACGAAAGATCATACAAAATTGATTCAACCTAGAAGAATTTATAATTTATTTTCATTTTTGAACGCTGAACAGTCACTCTTTGATCATAACCATCGTGTTATGCCCACACACCCTCGAGTCTCCACAGCAGCTTGCATTTGTATGTTTTAGTCTTTGTATTTCATTTTATCCCGTATTATGGTTACACACTTTCGGCTACGCGACCATCAGATACCCTAGGCACTTAAAATGCCCTCCTAACACCAACGACGAATTTAGCGCACCCAGTTCACGTCCTTCATTCACTAATGCGATTACTAAAGCGCAAAGTAGAGCCGCCGTGGCCTGAAGAGTTTAGGCAGAGCGCTCGGAACTTCAGAATGTATTGCTGCGCAAGCTGAGCGCCATCGATCGTGGGGCTTATGCATGCACTTAAATGATCACACCTCACTCTTGCTCACGCTCTGTAGAAGTTGATGCAGCAAAATCTGATTTATTAGCCTCTGAAGAATAGTGCAACACTTTGATGAACAATTTTGAAATTCTGAAGCACGGCTTTTCAGTACGGTTGCAATGGTGAGAATTCAGAGCATATCTCAAAAAATTTAATTTGCTTCCAAAAGAAAACGACCTGTATTAGACAGTTGAGGATTAATCGGTAACCCTTCGAATGAGACCTATACTTTGTGTGCTATTACTGTTACTTATAAACTATAATAAAACAATTCCGAAGATACAAGGATATTATTCTTCTCCTTCATTATGAAACTTGAGAGCTGTTACACTAACACGCCTGCGCGTCTGAACTTTGGATTACGAACAGAAACTTCTCGGTCACCACCGATTAGATTTCTTTTTACGGTACGGCCAAAGTTTATACGGGACTTCCGAAGAGAGGCTAACGCAAGTCGACATGAGAAATACAGAAGTTCAAAGGGCACAAAACACGAAATGAAATGAGAAAACTTTCTCAACTCTTCATCATATTTTAAAGCAGAGGAAATGAAAAAAATACGGATAAATTTTATTTCTTTGAAAACAATAACTCTCTCAAGATTCATTTCATATAA
The DNA here is from genome assembly GCA_030386875.1 of Morinoia aosen. Classification (NCBI taxonomy): domain Eukaryota; kingdom Metazoa; phylum Arthropoda; class Malacostraca; order Amphipoda; family Talitridae; genus Morinoia; species Morinoia aosen. Next base: position 32,490,412 of record CM059567.1, on the reverse strand, counting down.
TCCAAATAATTTTTGAAATCTTATAAATTTAGTATATTTCAAGCACAAAGAATGCTTACATGTGTGCTGTGAAGTATTCACGATAAGAGTAGCTAAAATAGTCGCCGTCGAATATAGTAGACCGAAAGGTTCGAGGCATCAGCGAAGAAAAAAACAACCGAAAAGACGAGCGTCACACTTCTTCCATTCGAAGCAAAAACTCTCGAAAATCTCTTCCAACAACGAGGACTGCTAAATTGAATCACAGCCTCAGTTAGAAATTGGGATCATTGAGAACATTTGCTAAATTGAAGTCATTTTTTCAGTGAGTAACAGGAAGATTTTAGGCAGTAGAAGATTTCAAGTTCATTCAGTTTCAGGGAGCGACGAAAGTTGGAGTTCGGGACAAGATAAGGTAGGGAAACCTTCGGCAAACTGACACAGAAACACGAACTCATCAGGGAGTCATTTCTCACAAGCCTCAAAACAGAAACTTTCAAATGATCGAGAAAAGTTAGAAAGACAGAGACCTTTCGGCAATGAATGCAACAAACGCAGTAGATTTGAAACTTTAACTGTCAAATAGCCTTGAGCTTTTTCAAAATCAAAATACCAACGCAAGAGAGATACACAATACAAAATATTTTCTGGATCCGAGCAGCATAATTTCTAGTTTGAAAAATTTTTACTATATTCTAAGAGTGAAAAATCCACCCTAAATATCTCCAGAGCTAACCGCTACAACGATGCAATTGAATCTTCTGGTTTCGATCATGCCACTTACATATTATAGAAATATTTTGAAGTTTGTTTTGCGGTGTTGAACCCAAGTTTTGTTTTGTTTTTATATAAAATAAATAGTTTTCTACACCATCACTACGTATTATCCAATATACTATGTAGAAAAATGTCAATACTTTCTTAATAACCAGTGTAAATATCCAGCTTTTAAGAAAATGGGAAAGCAGTTTCAACTTACCAGTATATTTGAATGCTCAGAACATTGATGCTCGAAGGTTCAATCACACAAACGTCCAATTCTTTCAGACAATAACAATGGAAATAAAACAAAATTGGTTTATTTTTGGTTCGGTGGTTTACGAGCACGAAGAAGAGGAATATAGCTACGAATTTAATTTACCAGCGGCTCTCTGCAGCCCAGCGCGTGTAAAACGCAATTGGGACGCAGATGGACTTGCCGCCGGCGCGCAGGTTCACGGCCAAAATCTACAGAGGTTCAGCAGAGGCAGCGCAGCTCGAGATTGGTCTGCTCGTATAAACTGCAGGACGCAGGGATTAGTTTGACCGCAGGCGAGCGGCCGGATCGCTGAACCCAGTAACGCTCGCCATTCGCCGCACGCCTGATACAAATATGACCTTCGTGCTCATGGCCCAATTTCTGAGCCTCTGTTCCATGTTGGAAAAAGAATAGAAAAGGACTCAAAAATCTATCTTTTTATAAAACAAAAATCCTCTAAGCTTGAAGCGCAAGTAAAAATTAAACTAAGTATAGTTTATGAATAATAAAAATATTCATGAGAACTATAATGTATCGAAAAATGTAAAATTCTACGGGAAAATTGCAAAACTTTTATTCATTACAATGCATTCAATATTTTTCTAAGAATCTCAGCGTGGAGTTTCTTACATACGATCTAGAAATGAAACGCTATCTATTGTCGCTAAAGTTAATGTGAAGAAAAAAAGTTGTGTATTTACAACGAAGTCACTCGAATATATAACCATCGAATCGTGAAAAATCTGTATCAAAGCTCTAAGCGTTCTATTTGTGCATGATATACAGATTAAATAAGCAGCGTGTCATTGTAACTGCCTTATTTGTGCATTAAATAACAAAATTTCAAAATAACATCGACCCTATACAATAATAATTTAGATCGATAAAAAAATGCTCCCAATTTACTCGATACCGTGTTAGGTAGTATTACCTTCCCTTGAAAGCGACAAAGGTCTCTCATGACATAAAGGACAGCATGGAGACGCAACACAAAGAGCAGCGCTATGTACAGCAACGCCGAAATTTCAACAGGAGAGCTGCACACGAAGCGGCCACTCGAGAGGACAATGATTGTACGACTGCAGCAAAGAACTGCAGACGAGTGAAGCAACACGTACAGCAGAGATCAAGAGTTAATTGTAGCTATTCCTGGAATTTCAGGCCCCTTGTCCCAACGGGCTAAGACAGGAATCATTTCTGGTGCGCAATGGAGGCCAAGAAACAAAGGCAGGACTGGCTCTCAGTCTCGCATCTGAGGAAGGTAACGGCGCATTTTCGCCGTATGGGGACCTGACGAAGGCAGTGACACACATTGGCCGTATGGGGACCTGACGAAGGCAGTGACACACATTGGCCGTGTGGGGATCTGAGGAAGGTAGTGACACATATTGGCCGTGTGGGGACCTGAGGAAGTCAGTGACACATTGGCCGTGTGGGAACCTGAGGTAGTCAGTGACACATTGGCCGTGTGGGACCTGAGGGAGGCAGTGACACATGTCTACCGTGTGAGAACCTGAGGAAGGCAGTGGCATATTGGCCGTGTGAGGACCTGAGGAAGGCAGTGACACATATTTTGCGTGGGAGAACCTGGAGAAGACACATGCAGAAACAATCAAACTTACCGCACTGCGGCGCTGGAATTTTGCTGGCGTGAAAAAATGAGACGAACAGCAAGGCCCAACCAAATTAAATTTTCAGAACAAAGAAGAAATATTCATGTGTTGTATGCTTTGTCTGACGCCTAGGCTCAGCGATACAAAAAAATTGAAACCACCGAGCGCAAAAACGAGACATGAACAAATGGACGCAAGGGAACATTTGTATCGTTAGGAAATCAACACAACTGGTTAACTCTACCCTAGATCACTTGTGAGTCGACTAAAATTAGAGGATGGTGTCTACGAATAAATCACATAGCATCATACTTTTACTTACTATTGCTTAATGGGAGGAAATTTAATATTATGTTTATAAGCTTACACTCTACAACTTTTATCGCTTCTTCATTATCGGGCGCCGAAGACGAGCGATAGGCGTCGAGAAAAACTTCAGGAGCGTTCAGTAGCCACTTGAAACCAATGGTGACCGTTATTAAAAATTGTTTTAGATGTTTTTTTTATGAGCGAGTTCTACATTCAAACTTTAGGAACTACCTGAATGCGTTTGTTTTCACAGTCCTGTTTGGATCTTATTGGAATAATTTAAACAGAAACATTTTAATTTCGTTTGCAAGAAAGAGTGTTTACGTTTAGTTAAGTGTTACTTCTCAGTATATAAATCTCAGCTAAGTTTGTCATTTAGGTAAATGGATGTGGCTTAAACATTAAAATAATTTCCCTACATGATACGACCACCTTTCACAAATTCCTAAATAAATCAGCTTCTAATAATTTCGCCAAACATATGAAACTCCTGTGCACATAAATTCAACGATCCAGGATTCGGCTTCTTCTCTGAATTTAGAGAACACTCCATTCCATTCAACACCCAACAATAAGAACAACTTTTCACACTCGAAGATTTCATAAAGCGTCGACCCACATCGACTCCAGCCAGAACTGAAGAAGGCTCCTCACGCTAATGGAGCGAGACACAGGCACGATTGCTCGTAATTTTGCCCAGCACTCGAGGTGGGGGGCGCAGCGCCGCTGCCAGCCCGGCGCAGGCATGTCAATAAGCGCACGAATGGATGCTTCGCTCGGAAGCTGAAGTAACAAGATTCGAGCAACTCTTGAAGGCTCTGAAAATGCTAGAAATGAAATGCGCGTGTTTGACATGACATTCTGCAATATTTTATTGCGAGAAGGAACCATTCACTTGTACAGCATGCCTATGTAGCTACTTATTTTTGACAATTTTGCACATAATCTCGTAATTTTTTTAACGTACAGTTAATTTTTCCTCACTCACTCAACACTACCAGAAATTAAAATTAACTTTTCACTCATCATCCCTGATATTAAAGAAACAGCCTACAGTGCAGAGCATACCCTTAAATTTCGCGCAGCAACATAACTGTGTGGCTACGGACCCGCTCTAGATCGTGTAATAGGAACTGCACATCGCTCCGAGACTTACTATTTTAACACATTTATAAAGCAGTAGTTTTTGAGCAGCTACGTGGTCTCGAAACTCAGTTCGAGGTTCATCGTCAGTAGACAAGATGGGTAGCCCCTACCACACAAATAAAAAATAATTGGTAAACTCGCGCCGTAATTAATTTAATCGAACCAATAAATATCTATTGTCCCACTTGTTTACGGAATTCAATAATTTACATCCAGGACCTGCATTACTTTCAATACTTTGTCTTGTATAAGTTCAGCAAGCCTTGGGAGGAATATTCATGTCTCAAGCGACTTGGTTTTGAAGCAACGACTTCATTGCCTTGAACTTCATGCGTATTATGTTGCACCGTTGTCAATTTTAAGACAAAATATGCAGAAACTTCAAGCAAACACTTCTGAGACATCCAAGCTCATCGATTAATCCAAGTTAATGATTTTGAAAGGAAATTAACAGAAGCTTGTCGCAACTATTGCACCGATAATCTGTCGTTCTATTAAGAGGAAAAATATTCTAGCCCCATGATGATAATGAAACTCACCGAATAATAATACTCTCGAGACTTTTTTAACCAAAGCATAGAAAACACAAATATTGTGATATGACTGAAAAATGTTCGAAAATCACTGCTATAGCTATTTTATTCGAAAAATTCCATTGTACATGAATTAACATCTAAAGGGCGTCGGAAAAAATATGTATTTCCAGAAATTTCTTATATGATAAAATCATTTACTAATTGAGGTCACTTAAGAGAAAAGCAATGGTTTTCGAGCAGCCTCGAGTCGATCGAAGTTGGGTATAGCTAGAGAAGCGCGAACCCCCATAACTCAAATCTAAGGCACACAGCGTGGCCCACACATTTCAACATAGGGTGTTGACAGTCTCGTAGCACTGGACATTTGACAGCCATTATTAAATACAGCAGTGCGTTTACCAAACATAGAGCTGTTATTTAATTGATAAAGCAATTGAAATCAAGTGGTTAAGTTCGCTTGATAGATAGAACATGACGCTCAACAAAAAGTCAGCTTGTGCTCCGAAATGCGAGCGTTGTGAAAGCGTAAGCCGATTCGTAGAACTACAACGCGATAACACCCGGCAGACCAGGCAGGCAACAAACAGATATGTTTCCCGGACCACGCACAATACGGCGGTGTTGGCGGCCACGCAGCAAGACAAGTGTTTAGTGGACGGGGATATTAGTATGCTAGCTGCTAACGTTGATTTTATCCCAGATACTGAACGAGCTAGGGCGTTTCATTAGAAAAGTCCTACGTGACGGCGTTCCGATCGAAGAAATCCTGTCTAGTTAATTCAGGCACAAAAACTTGCACCTTTAAAATACATGATAGCTTTCTGGTAAAAATGTCAAATTGGTTCAATTAAATACTTTTACGTTAACTAAAAAGCAATGATGTATCAAGGACTTAACATCAGCTGAGCATTGCGTTAAAAGTTTGAGAAACTTAATTGAACATCGTAACTACCTATTTAAATGAGAAACTAAAGAAAGAACCTAGAAATTGATTTATAAATGCAAGCAATAATTTTTAGCAACTGTGCTCAGAAAACCGAATCACTGCAACCGAAAACCGAACCGAAAACCGAATCATTGTTCAAGATTTCTGCAAACTATGTATGTTGGGTACACACGGTAGGTAACAAGGAAAATGATGGGAGCAATACCAAAGAAATGTAATAGTGCTATTTGTTTTAAAATATTTTCACACTTTGAACTTTCTGCAAGACTTCAACTTTCAGCGTAATTAGTATACCATATGTATTGCAATTATTTTCAAATTCATTAACTCGATGAACTTTCAAAACGCTTTGTGTTATACTGTGTGTGTTAAGCACGTAATTAAGGAGATCGAAATGATCTCAACGATGTAAACGTGAACGGTTTACTTTTGAATACAGATTCCGATGAATTAGTGGTATTAGTGTATATCATCATATCCTGGTTACTACAATATTATTGTTTAGATTGATGCCTTGAGTTTAATATAATGTGTAGACTCAAAATTTCAATGTCTTCCATTCATGCAGATCCTTCTTCGTTTATTCAAAATGTAACTAGGTTCTTCAAAATTTTCTGAATTTCTCGCTATAGAAATTTCATTTATTATAAATTACAGACATTTGCTATTTAGTTCATTAAAGATCTGGAAACTCAAATTCTTCTCCAGAAGAAAAGTTTTCACTGAATTCGTAGCGCGGCAAGAGGCGCTACTCTGCATAAAAGAGCAGGCTGTGCGGCAGCAATCAGTACGGTGGCCAGAACTTAGTTTGTCCAAAGTTCTACACTCGTAGCAGCTTTTATTTTATGGTACAACTTCACAGGAGGTTCCTGTGAATGCAGCTGAACTCTTCCTAGAATCTACGACACTCCCACCTCCGAGTTCGCTAATTTCACTAGAGTTAGATAGAAGGATATTTCAAATCAATAAATCTAAGTGTTTGGATCAGATGATAAAAAATTAGGGAGATATATGTTATATGTTACAGTAGGTAGAGATATGTTATATGTTGCAGTAGGTAGAGATATGTTATGTATTTCCTCAATGCAGCAATACCATATCAAGTTTGGAAGCGGTAGTGCGTATACACAGTCTTGTGAGGTTTTGTGACAAAGTATAGAGGGATGCGATAGAGAACGTCTAAAGAACCAAGTTCCCCCCATGAGTTCTTTAGAACACCAAATTCAAACAATTTCCCAGCTCCTAGCGAACACGTGTGGTTTTGGCAGAATGATGCTTTTGACCGTTCTGTGAATTTTGTTAAAACTTTTCCTTTTAAATAAAATATTCATGTGGTGGGTTGGCTTGAACGAAGTCGAGATCTCAACAGAAAAAAACAATGTTCATAAATTCAAGGAAACATCTAAGAAATATTGAATTACTCTGACACATTTTAAAATATGAAAGTATGAAAATAAAAATGAAAATTGAAATGAAAATTTCTGATGTATCGAAATTTAAATTGATTACAGAGTCATGGGAAAAAACTATTCTCCAAATTGAAGACAAGATCAATAACTTTTTGCGGAAGCAATATTTTCATGTGTCATTGGGAAGAAAAATGGTTGGCAGATTGTCCTACAGAATTTAAACCTGAATTATATCGTAGATATATTGATGATACTTTTTTATTGTTTAGAGACCCAAGCCATGCACCTTTGTTCAGGGATTACTTAAACTCAAGGCACCCGTCTATAAAATTCACAATTGAAATAGAGACCAATAATTGTTTATCTTTTTTAGATTCTAAAATTACTAGAAGCGGTCATACGTTTAATTCATCTGTATTTCGAAAAGAGACATTCATTGGTTTGGGTTTAAGCTTTTTTAGTTTCTGTAACTATAGATTCAAAATTAATACTGTCAAGACCTTATTAAATCGTGCTTTCAATATCTGTTCGAATTACGTAGATCTTCATATGGAGTTTACTTTTTTACAAAATTTTCTACGTAAAAATGGGTACCCTACTTCTATTGTCAATATACATATTAAAAAAATTTTGGCTAAGAAATACTCCGTAACCAATGCCGTGATAGAACCACTGCAACGTCTCTATTGCGTTTTTCCCTATTTTTGAAGATTACACTGACAAAATGTCACGAGATTTAGAAATTCTTTTTAAACGTCATTTTCCAGCTGTAAAACTGTGCATTGTGTCTGTTAATTCATTAAAAATTGGCTCCTTCTTTCGCTACAAGGACGTGATTCCTAAACGGATGCGGGCATCCATCGTGTATAAGTTTAGTTGTGTACAATGTACATCTGGCTATGTCGGCATGACGACTTTGCCATTCTATATTAGGATTGCCCAACACCGTGGAGTCAGCTACCGTAGCGGAAGACCTCTGACCCAACCGCCTCATTCATCTATCCGCCTTCACAGCGAGCAGTGTTGTGACCGAATAGCAAAGGAAAATTTTTTGATTTTACGCACAGCATCATATAATTTAGATTTACGTATTTTAGAATCTCTTTATATCTCTAAAGAAAAGCCAGAACTCAATAGCGCAAATAGTTCTTACCCATTGCAAATTTACTTGTAGATTTTATATGCCCATGTATTTTGTTTAGAAAGACTGATTTTGTTCTTTATTTTATCTTTGCAGACTGTTAACTAAAGATGGAGCTGGTCTCCGAAACGTTTTATAGAACTGACTTAGTGTTAAATTTAAAGTTCGTGTGAAATCTTAATTAAACATGATTTCAATACGTGGTGCATTCTTCGTTTTTAAATTCCTAAGAAAGGATGAAGGCCAGACATTTCTATTCTCCGGGAACAAAGTTTTCTTAGTGTCGCTGCTGCAAAAAATGTCATCAAAAATCTTGAAGTATAATTGATTTCTCTTTACTCTTTTACTCGGAAACTGAAAGTAAATTATTTTCCTCACAGTCGGAATGATCATTTCGAGCACCCAAATTCTCTACCTAAATACAGAAAAATAGATTTGGAGATGTTTCAGAATTTCTGAGAATTGGCCAACAAATTCAGAGGTGATTGCAACACGCATTGGTTACTATTTGTTAGATTCTCCCAAGCAGCTAAAAAGAGCATTTAGGGTCTTGGTATTTTCTTCAATCCATTGGATTATTTTGCTTGCTTCTGCACATGTACAGTGTATATTTAAGTTCACGTTTTGAAGCACAACTGAGGTTTTCGTAAAATTAAATTAGATTTTAAATAACTTAGAGCCTCCCAACCACAAAAAATATTCCTGAGAGAGAAAGGAGTAAGGCACTATTGGGTATGGAACCAAAGGAACGAGAAATCTATGCACAAGGAGTACGTATACAAGACATGGGGAATCTATGCATAAGGTGTAGGTGAAGTAAGGAGGAAAAAAGTGAAGAAGAAAGTCATAGGTGCTGAGAAATGAAAAACATTGAAACAAAAAAAAGATGGTCCATAACGAAACAGAAAATAAAATCTATTTCAACAAAAGGAAGGCCTACCTAGTCTTCAGCTTGGAATCTAACATCTCTCTAGGAGCGCTAATTTCTGTAAATACAATAGTCGTAACTTACGTACTGAGAGAAATATCTTGTCAAACCCCTGATTTTGATATACCGTAATCTGTCGTTTGGGAGTCAGTCAGTATTATTCCTTGTGGGATCTTCAATCATATATAATTCATAAAAAGTCATTTTGTCATCCCACACGACGTAAAAAAATTAAAAAATAAATTTTAAAGAATGTGAAGAAGAAAAATATGATAACTGTAACGGAGAGAAAATTCATGCTCTTTACATCGAACGTCTCGTAATTTGAAACGGTAAAATGCGCATTCATTCACGTTGGCTTCAAGTACCAATTTGCTCCTTAAATTATGCATTGTCCCACAAAATGTTCACAGCCTTTACTACAAGACGATTTGTTTTGTAGATTACCGAGACATTGCATGTGTGGAAGACAAGAGGTTTACAGTTAATTTTTATAAATAGGGTCTCAATGTCGCATAGTTGGTGTCATTCAAGACAGGATGAGAAAGAGTAATCGAAGTATAAAAATCTTTTCTACTGTCGACAAAAGAGGCACGCTTTTAGGACTGAAGATTCTTCACCACTTGCACTCCACACTGAACCTCTTCACGGTCATATGACCATTTTTCAATTTTTCATTCACGAAATGTTATGTTGGAATAAAAAAATACAGATGCTTTGATGTGTTGAAATATATATGTTGTTATGTTGAAAAGAAAACATCTCGGGAGTATCCACCATCGTAATTCATGATGAGATTTGGAAAGCCTCTCCACCAACAGCACTGGTTCTATGAGCCAACTGACGGTATCTGCGTTGAACGTTGGGTATCAAACTTTGTTGCAGAATGAATAGCAGTGCTGCAGTTTAGGTAGAAACTAATTTTATTCCACGATAATAAATTGTTCACCAAGTTCTCAAAGTGGGTGTTGAAGAACGCAAATTTTACTGCAGTTCTCTCAACGCAGAAAAACTGCATTGAGAGTCTGCGAGAAGTTCTTTTTCCAAATGCAGCCCGTAATAATTTTGATGCTCTCGTACGTCATGAATAATGCATAACAAAAAAATCTTGAGTGAAATTTCAACCGAGTGTCTACGACCAGGCTCGATCTAGGCTGAGATTCTCTGCGTTTTTCAGATCCGTAGATTTACGTAAAAACATTTTTCGCTGAGAGGATAACTCGACGTTGAAATGCCATTGAAAACATGCCTAGATTCCTCGAACAACGTATAGAGCTGCTACTGCTCCAAATAACATAATAATTATTTATATTCCAAAAGCTATAGCACAGGGCTATGAATAACCTCTGAAAGTCGGCTGATATTTCCTGGAAAGACCTGACGTCGGAAAATTTGCGCAGACTCCACCCAGCGTCAACTCGCAGCGAGCGGACGCAGTCGTTCAGAAGTCTCGCAGGGCATCGTTTGGCGCACAGAGAAGACAAATTTATCGTCTGCCAATTTTATTCACCTCCCTAGGGTAAAATAATCCGGCCTGCGACCTAAGAAATTGGAACAGGAGTGACTTTGCCTCTCGGGTTTGCGAAGTTGCGGCTCAGACCGAGCGCTTCTCGCATGAAAAATAAGTCCATCACTTCAGGATAGAAGCGAAAATTTCCGGTGAAAACCAGAGTTGCAACTAAAAATACGACCCAGGTGCCCTCCCTAATGCACACTGAAATTATCCTCAAATCAACGATAAACTATGAAAAATCTAGGGGTATACTTCCCACTATATGAAACGAATGAATACATGTCACTCGTACAGTGACATCCATAAATGGGGAAGTGGTCGTTAGGAAGAAAATGCTTCATGGTTCTCGGTAAGCTGACACTAACATCCGTCATTCGTTGCATTAGGGAGTGGTGTGAATGGCGTGTGTCGTTAGAAGACATCTTGCTGACCATCACCCGGTGAAGAGCCGGCCCATCTGGGAGCGAAAGAGGCCATTCGAATGGCATGAAAAACGCAGCACAGCGCGGGTGAGGACGGCGCCTGTGTCTCTGTGTATGCGCGCTCACAACGAATGTTGAGCTTCTATTTGTACTTTTAGAGACAAAAAGAAAGAAACGATCGCAACATAGAGCACTACACTGCACTGAAATAGCATGTTTTTAGCTGCGCTCGAGGTGAATATTATACTCATCGTTAAAATTTTACTCAAAACAAAAGTTGAAGAATCATGCTATGGAAGCATTCAGGTGGGACAGCTAAACCTGAAAGGGCATCTGTTCATGGTTCAACAGCCTGACACCACAAACCTCAGGGAAACGAGCGCGGTTTAGCTCCCTGCATGATGATGCCATTGATCCCACACCCATTCCGCAGGTTATGCCATTTCGGAGGCACTTCTGGGAAACGACAGGAGCGACACCTCCCGGGAACGACACCTGCGGCTCTCAAAACTCCCATGACGATCATGAAAGAGTATCAGGGCAGGCTAAGGTGACTCCCAATGTAACTGGAATTGAGGCACGGGACCTGGCCCGATGTGCAGCGCTGATTATCCAGCGGTCGGAACGGTGCCTTGAATACTAAATATATTAATATGAGTATTTAGCGCAAAACTCAGAAATAGTTATAGTAAGTCGATAATCATTTTCGTCAGTCATCGGTTTTACCATTTGTGGGGAAGTTAATTGTCATGTTTAAATTTACCATACATTTTTGAATGGGCTACACAACGCTTTCACCAGTTCAACTTAATGAATGACTCGTGACGTTTATACAGTACTATTTTCAAATAAATGTTCAGAGGAAAAATATTTAATAAATGAACACAGTAATTAAAATTATGCAAAGCACGTTTTAACCATCTTCCGCTTTCTGCAACACGTATAAAGTATTTAAAAAAAAAATCACCATGCTAATAAATTACCACCATCACTAGGAAAGACGACTTATAAGGTAATTTTCCTAATGCCGCGAGTAAATGATAAGAAAATATCACCTCCTTCATGTGTGCTATTCCGAACCTGCATAAGTTATTCTACGTACGTATAGACCCGTCAACAAACTAGACCGAAAAAAACTCTTTCGATTTATATTCTTTACCGGAGGATTTATGTGGCACTGCAAGCCTTACGCAAGACCTGCATGTTGAACGTATTTCAAAAGCCTAGAGCCTTATGAGGCTCTAAATGCTTTTAAGCTTAGGAGAAAATTTATCGATGACAATTTCCAGAAGGGCATTATGACAGTAATATTATGAACTACAAGCGCCGCACCCACTTCCAGGAAGAAAAGCTTTTATTGCGAGCGTTAGTAAAGAAAACAGTTCGGTTCCGCCAGTCCCGAGCCAAGGCGCCGCTCATTTCCACTTTTTCAAATCGGGGCTGACAGCCTTGAATGTCTCCCAAGTTTCGGAACTGGAAGCTATCGCTACGCTGAAACGAGAATTATTTACGACTTTGAGGCTATCACTTCGAGCTAGTTCACACGACGCGTGTATAAATTGTTATTGAAAGTCGTTTTCAGCACACAACTGTTCAGCAAAACTTCATCGCCATTGACGCTCGTTGTCGACTACATGGATGAATTCGAGTTCTCGCCAGTAAGTATTTTACCTGACAGATTATTTTCAGGTAATTGATACTGTAAATTTTTGTATATGGCCCTGACTATGGTTAGATCACTGTATTATAAGCTAGTATAAGCATTCATGACCTCAATAAATTTTCGCAAGTGTGAAAGGAGGAAGTCACCTCTTATTTTAGAATTGAAAACAGGGAATCTGTGCACAAGGTGTCTCTCCACATCCTCCGCAGAGAAAAAAAAAATCGAAAGAAGGAAGAAGATAAAAACAGAAGAAGAAAGTAATAGGTGCTGAAAAAAGAGCAGTCGTGCACCGAAAACGATGGTCCATAAGTAAATAAAAAAGCCTCTCGTATTCAAACAAAGAAGGCAGGCCTTCCTAACCTTCAGTTGGGGGATTAACATCTTCTCCCTGGGAGAAGATATTTTCCATAAATAAACTAATTCAGGAAAGTCATTTTTCTTCAATCGAATTATCTTTAGAAACTTATAAACGAAAAAACTAAACTAATTCATATCCCTCCGTAGGCTCCACAACGAAGAAACCATTAAATTAGCAACACAAGTAATAAGAGATGTAGGACTTGACATTTCACAGCACATCTCAGCACAACACTTCTTAGTCCTACACAAACATTTTTTGGGTGACAAATTTTATCCAGCTTCAACAAATGCGAAAAACGAAGATAGTAATATTTTACGCAGCAAATGGTTAAAAGCTTTGAAGCGTTCTCAGGTGAAAACATTTACATGGGCGTCAAAAATAAGCTGTAAGCGATCTACATAGCGAGCAAATTTTGGCCTCGGGTAAAAATTACTTGCCCTGTTTTGTTTGCCTAAATAATTAACTAGCGAGAGTAGTTGTGTTAATTTTTACGCAATGCTTCATAACAGTTTTAGTTAACCTGATTTTACTCCCAGAGAAAACGATACTGAAACATTTCATTTCACGACACGGCTTGGAAATGAACAGTTCTTCAAAATAAAATGCGTTCTTGGATGTTTAGCAGGACTGGTGCTTCTAAACATAAATACTATATAGTTAGAAATTTGAGCGGAGAAAATGTTGAAAGCCCTTTAATGGGAATCTTGTCTTTTCCTTAGGCCATGACAGCTTGATATTAAAGTCGCCCTGGTTTCATTCTGCTCTGAGGAATTTAAGAGCAGATTTCTTAAAATGTTAATCATCTTTTAAACCAAAACGAAGTATGATGTGCACTTTTCATGCTCTTCTAACGAAATTAAGCAACGCTTCGTAACCATACAATAGGATAGTAACATCAATTAAAACTGTTGTAATCGTGCCCTTAAAATTGACCGTTAAAGCTATCTCGTAGAGCCTTTCTACCTATGAAAGAAAGTAATAGGAGCTGGAAGAATGGCAACAGTAAATTGAAAAGGATTGTCTGCAACAAAACAATAACCTATTTAATTTCACCAAAAAGGATGGGCTACCTAATCACCAGCTCGGGACCTCACATTTTCCCCTTGGGAGCGATGATTCTCACATATTATTGTATCCCTCTGATCCTAATAGGTACATTTCTTAGTTTAAATCACTATATAAATTTGATAGTTGTCAAAATTTTACATGGAAGCAACTCAATTATCATCATCCAAACTCCTGTATTTCTACAAGACTAAGATAATATGTTACATGGTCCAATGAACATTTATGCTTTCGACACTGAGACCTTTTTCACTTCAAAAAATCCAAATTCATTGAACTCTTCCTACTGGGAGTCGACAACACCAATTCCACCACACACGAGATCTTCGCACAATTTATGCGTCATGACTGCTTCTCCCAGAAATTCTGCACCATCAAAGGCCAATGTAAGCTCGCTAATTCAATTACTCGCATTTGGTTGCAGAACGAGAAATTATCTCACGGTTGAATATTTCACTTAGCACGCTGTAATTAGTTCAACAAAAATGCCCAGCGAGAGCTGAATACGAACATTTGACTCAATTACCACGCTTTAGAATTCCATTCCTGCCAGTACCAGAGCATATGCGGAAACAAGTTCAAGAAATTAATTTCCAGGAAGCCTAGTACTGGAAGAGGTGACCATGACACGTATCGTGCAGTATTTCATCCACTAACGTGTCGCGACCCCGCCGAAAGTGTTCGTTAGTTATGCAGGGACACTTCCCATAAAAGAGATCATTGCCTCACCAGCTCCCCCAAGGCAGTTCTAAAAAGAAGTCCCCAGCTTTACGACTCGTCCAAGTTCAGTTTGTTTTGACACTCGGCAGTTCTGGCAGCAGCCTTTGACCAACTTGTAACGAACGACTCGCTGGAACGAAGAGTTTTGCCGCAGTCTAGCAGAGCCACTCAGGCCCGGGACCGCATTTTTCTTAGCAGGTAGTGAACAAGGGAAAAATTTTCACTTCATTTTTCAGTGGAATACAGGACAAGCCTGCGGGCTAACCCCTTCACACACAGTTTTTGCAGTTTGCTCACAAGATGTTATGATGTTATGGCAACTGCAAAAAACATCACGAGTGTCGGATAGCCAGCTCAGTACTTTCCCAAGCTCCGTGAAAAAATCCTGAAATGAGTTATGTGAGAATTATACTTTCTTTGCAACTGGTATCGCTAACGAGGGAACTTTGATGTACTTTCTTAAGGAATAATGTGCCACACAGATGAGTGATGTAAAGCAAAGTGCTGCTGCCACTACCGGCAGCTGACCTTCTTCTTAGATATCCGGAATGAGTCAGAATAGTAACCCTCGATGCACATACTTGACATTCGTAAAATTAAAGCAGTTCACCGATTTGAATATTAATTTGCGCAAGCTTAATTTTTCAATCTCTCTTTCCCTCAAACAGCCGGTGAAGCACAGTAGCTGTAGCTGAGCTCTCATCAAAAATCGCAACAAGAGGTCGAGATGGATAAATTCGTCGCTTTTAATAAATAAGCCTCACCCCGCGCTAATAGGAATGTAAAGTTTTCAAATCAAAATACAAACCTGACTTTGTAAGTAAAAGAACGCAAACAATGCGTAAAATCAACAAGTTCACTATAATCCATGCTTTGAAATGGTACAAAAGCTATGAAGTTTAAATATTTTCACACCTATAACAAGACGAAGAAAGTGCATTCTTTTCACCCCTGTCTAAGCTTGAGCATCATTCAAGTTGGTCAAGATGCTGAAATAATATGAAACCTTCAAATTTGTCTAATGGGAACTTTTACGAGCTGAGTTAAATTTTCTTTGCAAATTTCTATGCATTTTAACGCAGCGATTGCACATAAAATTATGCCAAGTATTATGTTCCGAGAAAACATTGCCTGGCTATTCGATTTAAAAGAAGACTTGAGCGTGAAATTTCAAGGAGATGCTTTCATCAACTGATCACGAGTCATTAAATTCTCATTAGCAGTAAAAATCTGCTGTTGTATTCCCACAAAATAAGCAAATCCATAAGTGGATTTAGCGTAATGAATAAATGAATATTCATTAGAGGAGGCGTGGAAATGATGATTTACATGCAAACTAAGCCCGACCAGCCACATCACGTGCCTGTTTAAAGATCAGGGCTGTGCCTTGCGTTCATCGGTAAGAGGGCAAATAATGTCGGAGCGCTGCGGGTACTGCGTTCCTCCCCTCACGCTCAAACTCAAGGTCTCATGCTCATGGTATCAAAGTTACTCAATGAATCTAGTAAATGAGGGCTATAGATCACACAAAAAATGAATTTAACGATTATATTAATAACAAAAATACAAGAGAAATAGAAAAATTGTTGAAACTTTCGAACTTTTCAAAAGTATATTGGCAACGTAGGCAATTCAGAGAACCTCCAAGGCGGTGACCAATGAACGGGGTGAAATTCAGCGTTCATCATAGCAGCTTGAGGCGGTAAGTTTATATAGTATTAGGTTGGGTCAGACAAAATACGTACGCATGAGTAAACCGTGTAAAAAATTTAAACTTGGGATCATGCTGCTGTTCTAACTTAACAAAAGCCTGTAAGAAGTTTTGGAAAGTTTAAACGACAGCGGTCAATTTTGTTATGACAAGGAAATGGGACAGAGTTAAGAATTTAATTAAGCTTTGCAACAAACGGATAAGTGATGGCAGAGGATATAGAGATATGTGCCTGATGAGTGACCGAACAGTCGACCTGCAATTATTGAGCTCATGTTTGTCTCACGACTATCGAATGGGGTGCACGAAATTATCCTACGAGGATCCCTGTTCACGGTGCACGAAGGTCAGAGCTACTTCAAAAAGAAGACGCCAAACGTGTGGCGTGTGTTTGAAAGTTACTTAAGAACATTCATGGACTATTAATAGTTTGTCACAACTCAGCGTGAAAAAGATGGTAAGGTTTTAGCTTATGTAGCGATATGATTCACGGTTTCTGTAATTTGAAAGCCTACCGATTTCTTTGCAAAGTATCTAATGTATCCCCAGTACGCGTATGGAAGCTGCACCTCAGGAGACAACAGAGTTGAAAACTCACAAGCCTCATTTTACCAGCAACACCAAAATACTATAATTCTTGATTCATGGGCTCCTTGAAATTAAACACGTTTGCTACACCGCCTAGACCTCCAACAGAAGACCCTACATCCAGTGACCCAATCTTTAACTGGAGGATATATCTCATTAGGCCAGGCGCAGTGTGTTGGTGGACACCTCAGCAAACTCATCAGTCGCAGGAGCAGCCATTTGATGGCCCTGCACCAGTCCCCGCTGGGGGTAATTACCGTGACAAACCAGCGTTCATTTGGACCGCCAGAGACGCGCCGTCTCGAAAGGAAACCCACACAAATTCTAAGAAAGAAGAACGGCTGAGTAATTGTGGGCACCTATCTTCTTCTTAGTAGAACTCAGCTCCGCGGAATTCGGTTCATGAGAAGGCTAGCCTTTGTTCTTTTATTTAGGTTTAGGTTATAAGGGTTCACATTTTGCTGAGAGCGCATGGAAGGAAGTCTTGAAACTATACCATTCAAGTTGAAGTCCTCCTTCGTATACGGTACTCAATCAAATGGTCACAGCACTATGCGCTATTGTAAAAATTTTCTGATATTTCGTTTTTGAGTTTCCCACGGCTAGA
Organism: Morinoia aosen; assembly: GCA_030386875.1. Taxonomy (NCBI): domain Eukaryota; kingdom Metazoa; phylum Arthropoda; class Malacostraca; order Amphipoda; family Talitridae; genus Morinoia; species Morinoia aosen. Next base: position 32,472,737 of record CM059567.1, on the reverse strand, counting down.
AAATAATTTTTGGGAACCACAGGAATCAGAACTAGCGAAGATGATTTTTTTCCTGCGTAGGAAGCATATTCAAAAACATAAAAATCAATGCTAATTGTTAACATTAAATGTGTCCCAGAACAGATGAAGTTTTCATTTTATATTATCAAAAATAGTTACCTCCCTGAGAACATTTTAAAAATATTCGAATATGTGACTTATGAAATTCGAATACTGTTATTTTAATCGTGTTAAAGTCACTGAACAGGAAACTAATGTTAACAGATACTCATAAAAACATTCTGCGAGAATTTCAAGAGAATCAAGATCAACTGGACAAAGAAGCTAACATTCGCGTATCGAAACAAATATTTTCCCCGCTAAATCATTTTTTCGACAGTATATAATATAGAAAGTAATATATACGACAGACAGCAGCCATATTTCCTTTGTAACACTCCGCATTACTTGTTTCCTTTCTGCTTGAACAAATGACAAGAGAACAGCGCTCGTGGCGCGTGCAGGTGGCCCCACGCAGCGCAGTCACTAATTCTGGACGGTGAACCTCGTCTCGAAAAGCAGACTGCTCTGCAAGGTTTACGATCACTTGGAGAAACAAAAAAATCCAAGACTTAGATCCGATACACCGTGAGCTACAGTAGGAAATTGTGATTGTATTTTTGACAAAAAATTTCGAGCGCCAATGGATCCCAAACTTGTTACAATTTGACCATCCATGAGCCAACAGTGCAAATTTCAGCGTAGTTCAATGCATAATACGTAGCGACAGCGTCCCAACGTCCAAATCGTTCGGATAATCCTATCACAAATGACCGAAGACGACTCAACATTTTCTTCAGTGTATTTTGAAACTTGCAGTAAATATTTGATGGCAGCAACAAGACAGCTCATGGAATACAAAAAAATCCTTTTATTTTATTGTAAGGAAGTAGATGCCAATCAAGATGTGATACAGGTTACGCCTAATAGCTCAATAACACAGCTTAGAAATTATGCAACATGAAAACAAAGTTTAGTGGCATATTAAACTCTACAAATGAAGCTGTTCTAAAATCACTCACGGATAAGAAATGAGGATTGCTGGAATTTTCGTCGCAATTTGAGGAATTTGGGAAACAGAGACGAGACAAATCTCTGTTCGAAAACTTTGACGTGGCATGCAAAAATTTAAGCATCCATGGCACTCCAATAGTGATCAACTGTGATCAAATGTTTGTCCTTCAAAAACACCGCAACAACAAGTAGAAAACGGTCAAAAAATGAGAAGAGTATTTTTGCTGCATTTGCTAATCGGATTTCTCGTTTCAAATGCATACTTTAGTTCGAACAAAGCACCATCACATAACAGGCTTGGGTTGCTGTTCACTCACTGTTTGAAAACGAGAAAAATTAACCAAACACATCGTGATAACCCAAGTAACTTTGCGTGTCATACTACACATCGGTTTTTAATTGCCTTACAATTAACGCTAGAAAGCAATAACTTTTACTCCTGGTCTAGTCGATACTAATCCCATACACCTGCGTCGAGTGAGATATTATGGCAAGTTCCGTATTTTCCTTACAGGAAAAAAATTCCGGGCAGTCAAAATACCGGGAAAAAACACTGAAGGCTGGAACCCTCGGCTATTTCCCATGAAAGGCGAGCGCTCGCAATTTTGGGGGCAATGGTGACTACAAACCCGGGTAAAATAATCACGCGACAAAAATATGTTCTCCGAAAACCTAGAAAGACAACGACAAAGGTGAAGGAGGGCTCAATAAAAACATGCAAAACCAACAAAAAATAAAAAGTTGAGATCCGCGGTATGAGCTTGAAAGTTACGAAGGCGTCCAGCGCGCAGCAGGCGGAGTGACAGGTCGGACAACAAAAGGAGAACTAACACGAGTAGCATAAATACGATTAATAACAATTTTATGTTTGTCATTTAAAAAATCCAAGCGGAAATTGAACTCAATTTCCCTTCTTTCACATTAACGGTTGCTAGAAGGGAAAAATTCGGTAAATTCAGTTTGTGAAACAATTATGTTGCTTATCAATTATCCTTTTGCTACAACTCATCAGAAATCAAGCTATTATATTGTTTATTAGCTCAAGCTTCTCTAACCACAACAAAGATGTTTCATAGAGAGGAAGGAGGAGGGCACCAATAAGTATGAATTATGCGAACGAGGAATCTATGGGCAATGTCTCCCCAAACCCTGTGCTTAGCAACATAAACTTTTAAAGAAGCTTAGGGAACCAGATGAGTTAAAGAAGAAAGTAATAAATGCATGGAAAAAAGAACAGCAGTGAACCGAAATCTGCAACAAAAAATTTATTCTGCCTCAATAAAAGATTGTCTACCTAGCCTTCAGCTCAGGACCTCACATCTTCCTCCTGTAAATACATTAGTTCTCAGCCCCTCAGGAGGAATCAATACCAAATAGCTCCCTAAGACGCACACATGCATGATGAACTCGTGAACTTCATTTTAACCAATACTATCACGGAAAAAACAGACTACTTACCCCATTCAATGAATTTCCATAATATATTGAATCGATACTGAACATTATTTAAACTTTATTCATACTGCTGATGCTCTTTTACTGTTAACAAAATTTGAAATCTCTCACTAGAATAAGAAAGCATTTAAATTTTTCATTAAAATTCAAACAAAAAAAACGCAAGGCCTTTCTACCTTCATGTACTGAACACATTAAGTTTTCGCCGCGATGTTTTGTAAGTTAACCATGCGTAAGTACTACGCGTGGTCGTTCACAGCGATAACTTTGGCAAAACAGGTGTACAAATTTTCAGGAAAATTAAGCAATACTTTCAACAATTTTCGCGAGATATATGGCTCAGAGCCATGACAAAAAATTACTTTCTGTGAGATTTGTGCTAATGACCAATTAAAAAAATGTCAAGTTAATGAAGGAATCGATAATTGTTCCTCCCTTATTACTTAATTTTATTCGGACCTTGCTGCACGTGAAAACGAATCGTACAATTTCATTCCGTTTAGAGACATGAGTTTCGTTTAGAAGCTACAAACTTTAGATTTTAGTTTGCTTGCCTATAGTTGTTCAAAGTAGCGACTGAAGCTTAAGAGAGCCATTAGAGTTTAGCAATTAGTAAAAGAGGCTCCAAATTGCTGCAAACTTCTCACAAAAGAAACTCAGCCAAGGGCTTCTCTTGGTCCAATAATACGCTATTGAAGTGGAGAACTTGAGCTCGAATAAGTTAGGAGTTTTACAAAAAGTTTTTATGAAGGAACTTGAAAGTTCCCAACGATGTTCTACAAGATTTTAAAAGTGTCCACAAACCTAGCAAAAAATTTCTCGAGCTAAACGAGAACATAACGTTGAGAATAGACGAGCAGTGCGGCGCTTCTCAGCACTCACAATTCACCGTTCCGAGTAACTAATTACGCAACTGACTAGACGGGCGAAGTTGTGATGAGGCGAGGGTGACGTACCACCGAAGGAAGTCCGGCCTGCCACTGTGACCTTTAACGCATTGACTGCGATGGGATGAACTGAAGTTCAATATGCAACGCAAATTTAAAGTCAACTATAGTTGGCAATTTGGAACATAGAAAATATTAACTGGATCGTGACTATATTTAGTGTTGTGTATTTGTGAAAATTGAGCTTGTAATAACTGGTTCATCAGAAGCATTATGAAAATTCCATCCGTGTACACCGGCAGCTCACATCGCGACCAACATGTTAGAGACTTTCCCACTTATTATTATTATTATTATTATTGTAATTGTTTAACCACCGTTACCACTAACAAGTGATCCGCACAGTGAGTCGCAGTAACATATTACATTTCAAGCACAATTCAAACTAAAATTATAAATGGCATCACTATCAATTTGCCTGTCTTTATAATTTAGAACTCATGGGAAATTAGATTACATAGAATAAGTCAGCTTCTTGGAGAAACCTATAGAGGCCTCCCCCCAATTCAACCGGGCCCGAGTCTCCCAACAACTCGCTCATCACCACCTCGCTCTGACCGAAGTAACGGCGTCTTAGTGCAGCATATCGTTGGCACTCGGTGAGAATGTGTTTTACACTCACAGTAACTTGACACTGGAGACATTGCGGCGGCGCAGTCCCGTTCATCAAATACTCATGCGTTAGAAGTGTATGTCCAATACGGAGGCGACACAGCTTTATCTCCCACTCCCGGTTGGTCCAGCAGCTTGTTCGGAGGGGTTGCGTCGTGTCCTTAATTTCTCGGAGTTTGTTCTCAGTCACTTCACGCCAGTCATGATTCCAATTTTGATGGACGAGTCTTTTAAAGGCACATGCGAAGTCTCCGCGAGGCATTCCTTTGCGTATCTGGCGCTCTCGTTGGGTGGCAGACTGTGCAGCCTCGTCAGCTCTCTCGTTTCCCGCCACACCCACATGGCTAGGCACCCAGCACAATGTATAATGTTTTCCGATCTCAGTCATCAGCGTTAGGATCTGCGTTATTATAGGATGGGTGTTGCAGGGTTTTATCATACTTTGTAGGGCGCTACGACAGTCTGAGACGATTGTGATCATACTCGTATCCACCGCTCGAGATGCGCGCACCGCGGACAGTATTGCACACAACTCAGCTGTGAACACCGAAGCCACTGAAGGGAGTTTGACCGCTAGTATGTTTAACCCATGGACGGCTGCATATGCCGTGCCATGTTCAGTTCTAGATCCATCGGTAAAGAAGACAGCTGTTTCAGAGTGACGTACGAAGTGATCGAGGAATAGGGCTCTGGATGGGGCTGCACCAAGCAGTCGTTTATGCAGGTCAGCCAGTTCACTGCACACAGCTATCGGGGGAGAGACCCACGGCGCAATGGGGGAGACGCTTTCCGGAGCCACGCACTCCAGTGAGATGTCATAGTTTCTTAGTATCGTTTGCAGGCGAAGATAAAATGGTTTGGGGCTTCTTTCGTTTGCATGCAGGCGTCCCGAAGCACAGCGAATTTTTGAGAGAATTTGTTGAGCAGGATCAGAGAGCAGTCTAAGGTAATAGTTTACGATCTTTATTTCCAGGTAATACGCTAAAGGTTTTATTCCGGTTTCTGCATGGAGAGATAAGATAGGTGAACTTTTGAACGCACCAGTAGCTACCCGAAGGGCAGAATTCTGCACAGTGTGCAATGATTTCATTAGGGTAGCACATGCAGAGCTATAAGCTTCTGAGCCATAGTCCAATTTTGGCTTTAGTAGACCCATATAAAGACGGAGCAAGGTTTGCCGATCTGCTCCATACTGGGTATGGGATATGACTTTCATTAAGTTTATGTGTTGTGAACATGATCGTTTGAGGGATTGGATGTGAGGCCGCCAGGTAAGGCTCGAGTCGAAGATTAATCCCAGATACTTGAATTGTTCAACATGTGGTAGCACTGCATTGTTTAGATGAAGTTCGGGGGAGGCCTTCAGACAGCCACGAGTACGGCAGAAATGCATAGTCACTGTTTTGGATGGGGAGAATTGAAATCCAGTGGTTGCTGTCCATTGCGTGAGGTGGTTAATAGCGATCTGCAATTGTCGTTTTAGGAACTCCGGTTTTTTGCCCGACACATAGATGACGAAGTCATCTACGTATAGAAGCCGATGGACACTCTGCGGAATTTCATCAGCGATATCATTTATGGCAACAAGGAAACACACGCAGCTGAGGATACTTCCCTGAGGGACTCCTCCTCGGAGGCTCTTGGTTGACGAGTGGACATTCTGGAGACGGACTCTAATTTTTCTATTATTCATGAAATTGTGTAGGAAAGCAAGAAGGTGCCCATGTATACCATATTTCTGAAGTTTCAGTAGGATTCCGTATGTCCATGCGGTGTCATATGCTTTCTGTAGGTCAAAGAAGACGGCAACAAGGTGATTCTTTGAAGTAATACTCGAAGCGATGTGTGATGACAGCGTCACCAAATGGTCGGTGGTACTTCGGTTCTTCCGGAAGCCAGATTGGATATTTACTATTTTCCTAGTCGATTCCAAAAACCAGACTAGTCTCCTGTTAACAATTTTTTCAAGCAGTTTGCTTAAGCATGAGGTGAGAGCAATTGGACGGTAACTATTTGGAGATGTCGGATCTTTACCAGCTTTTAAAATTGCTATTATTATTGTTAGTGACCAAGTTGCTGGGAATTCCTGCTGGGACCATATTTTGTTGAAGAGAGAGAGTACTGCAGGGAGGAAGGTTTCGTGGGCTTTTTTAATCATGCTGTACGAGATGTCATCATGGCCGGGAGCGCTATCGCTGGCTGTGCGTAAGGCAGTTTTAAGTTCTGACATGGTTAAGGGGCTATTGTATGCTTCATTGTCTCCCCCCAACCGCAGAGGTCTTCCTTCCCACCTTTCCTTATATCGCGTGAAGGATGCGTCGACGGTTGCGTTATCACTCACTGATGAGAAGTGTTCCGCCAGCATCTCCGCAGCTTCCAGCAATGTTTCAGTCAGGTTGTTCGTACGGGGATCTCTCAACTTTGGGGTAGGAGTCAATTTAAATTTTCCGGACAGCTTTTGGACTTTTTTCCATACTAAGTTTAAGCTGGTTTTGATATTTATACTACTGATGAAAGCTTTCCAGGATGATTGTTTACTTGTCAGGAAGGTCTTCCGGCAGATTGCCTTTGCTCTATTGTATCGGATCCTGTTATACGCATTGTTACATCTTTCCAAGGCTCTTTCAGCTCGCGTACGCTCGCGCTTTGCCATTTCGCACTCAGAGTTCCACCACGGTACCGGAGGTCGCGGTAGAGAGCCGCTCTTGCGAGGTATGGATGTATCAGCAGCTTGCTGTAAGATGTTGGTCAAAGTAGCTGTGTGATCCTCAACATTCTTTCCATTCAGCTGGTCGATATCCTCACTTGACAACTGGGTCAGTCTGCTAAACAGAGTCCAATTTCCTTTGTTTAGGTCATACCGTTCATATCTGGCTTGCATATTTTGAGGATGGACAGGATCGAGATGGATAGGGTAGTGATCGCTGTCATAAAGGTTTGCATTAACATGGTATTTAAAATCCATATAGCAGTCAGGAGAGCATAGTGTTAAATCGATGACAGAGAGGGATCCCGTCTGCCTGTGAAAATGTGTAGGTTGTCCGTCGTTCATGATACAGATGTTATTTTCTCTTACTATTCTTTCCATGAGTTGTCCTTTATCATTTACCACGTTGTCATTCCATAGTTGGTTTCGAGCATTGAAGTCCCCCATTATAATATACGGGGTAGGCAGCTGGGAAATCAAATTTTCAACTTCTTGGTGTTGTATATTGATGTGCGGCAAGTAGACCGAGCATATGGTGTATGTCCGGTGCAGATTAATACGTAGTGCTACTGCTTGCAACGTGGTACGCAAGTCAATCCGGTGATGCGGTATTGTCCTGTGGATCAATATTGCAGCGCCCCGCTCGTGATCATCAGCGCGGGTCACACCAGAGGTATAGAGAGAGTACTGAGTGGGTGGTGTCACCGTTCTGTCCCGGAGCATGGTCTCTTGAAGGCAGACACATGCAGGGTGGTATAGATTGAGGAGTTGTTTAAGTTCACAGAATTTGGTTCGGTAAGATTCTAAATTCCATTGAATAAATGAATCAAAATTCATTTACAAATAGAGGTACTGGTTTGTTTTCCTTCAGGTTCCGATCACTTGAATTTTTTGGCTTTCTTCTGATCTCGATGCTCGGTCTCGGCTTCTTGATGGTGGCGATGTCGTCCGCTGTTTCTTGGTTGGTGCAGTAGGCTTCGGTTTGTAGGTCATTGAGTTTCTACTGGAGTTGCCATCGTCATCGTCGCTTCCATAGCCTTGGAGGTTTGAAAGGCTGGAAGTTGCCTCCCTCCGCTTGAAAGAGTATTTGGTGAGAGAAGCCGGCGTAGGTTTTTGGCCTTTCACTGTTTTAGGGGGTTCTCCGTTTGGCTCCAGTTGTTTTCGTTGTCGGTTGTAGACTGTAGGCACCTTGGGCTTAGAGAGTGTGGCGTTATTTATTTCTTTTTGCGTCGTCCTTTTCGGTGAAATGATGGGTTGGGAGACGGCAACTGTTGGTGTTCCTGAGCTTGTACTAATTGAATCGGTGGCCTTCGATTTTACATCAGCTGTAGCTGGAGCGGATTTAGCGTTGCGAGGAGTAGAATCAGTGCACGCAGTGATTTGGTTAGGAGGTTGTTCATTGTTGTTTTTTGCCTGAACTGGCCTTATTTCTGGTTTTGCAGGTTCTTGTTCAGTGTGAGTCGGCTGTTGTGGCATATATTCCTGAGGAGCAGCAGAGTTGGGTTCTTCCGCAGGGGTACTTGTATCTCCCCTAACTACCGCGCTATACATCCGCTCATGCTCCGGATGTTTCTCCAAAACGAGGTCCATGGCTTCTGAGCGCGAGGTCTTCAATCTCTGCTGAGTGGCTAAAATTTCACTTTCAATTTGATATTTTGGGCATTGTTTATCATTTGAGTAATGAGGCTGCCCGCAATGGTAGCATCGGACGGCATTAGGACAGGAGCTTTTTTGGTGCCCTTCCTGCCCACATCGGGAGCACGTGTCTGCTTCTCTGCGGCAGTATTTTGCAACGTGGCTATAGCGTTGGCATTTAAAGCATTGTTGCGGTCTTTCTTTATATTCTTCTACAAGCTCACTGTGCCAAGATGACAATTTCACAGCTCTTGGCACCGTGTGCTTTTGGAATGTCAGGATGTATGTGTCGGTAACAACTTTCTCGCCATCTCTCCTCAGCTCTATTCGCCGCAGGTCAATCACTCCCTGGTCAGCTAGGTGGTCCTTCAGTTCTTCCATAGAACACTGTCCGAAAGTCTTGCTTCGGACTACACCACGAACAGTGTTGAGTGATCGGTGGGGCTCTATTACTACTCCCTTTCCGCCAATGCGGTCCAGTTTCATCAGCTTATCTGATTGGGTTGTACTATTTGTCTCAATGAGGAGACTGTTATACCCAGATTTTACGATTTTCTTTGGAGTACCAATTGTCTTAGTAATGTCGCGTTCTGCCAGCAACACGTTCAAATCTCTGGAGATATTGACCCCAGGGAATCGTACAGTATAATATTTGATATAGTATGGTATGGAGTTCTCGAACATTCCTTCCAGTCTCAGCATCTGACGCGCTCGCCGGTCATCTCGTCGTCTCCTCTTCACCTGTCGTCGGTTCATTGTTTTCCAGATGCTCTGTTCATCTCCGGTCGCAGCTTCCTCATCATTGTTAGGCTCTCGGGTTGTCTCAGCTTCCACTGTTTTGGCCCTCGAAGCGTCTTCGCTACATAAGTTTCTCTCATTCGTCTGATCTTTTCCATTATTTAATTCAGTCTCGGCACTCGCTCCTTGTGTGGGGTCCACACTTAGAGGAGGCAAATCGTTAGTCTGCATTAGAGCAGAACTAGCAGTATCCATTTGAGTGTCCAGGTCGTCAGCGGCAGGTAGGGATTGATGGGTTTCCATCGCGTACTGGGGAGACCCCGGTTGGCTCCCCCTAGCACAATCGCTAGGGGGCACCTTGTAACTGCTTACAAGCTCCTCAGATGATATTGGTTTAATAATCTACATAAAAGAACAAAATAATACAAAACCCCGATGTAGGGGGGGCCGCCTGCGTTGGTTCTACCTACAACAAGCTATCAAGAATAATTAAATGAGGTCAGCCTGTTATTTTACATTAATTATCTAATGTATATCAAAGACAAGTAGGTATACTAATAGTACCACCACGTAAAGGTGCAGGTCGACTAGATACACTCTAGTAAGAATGTACCTTCTATCAAATCCTTGTCAATATTCAGCAATGTTCCCTCCACACATATAAACAAATACACTTGGTACCAGTAAACGTGGTAAAGGGAACACGTAAAATTTCCACTTTCCCACTTTAACACAGAACACAACGGTCTTTTAAAATCAAAGTGTAATGAGAACAGAGTCGTGATGCAGTTACGTATCGTTAAAGCAAGTGAAGCTTGAAATTTTCCACATTCCCAAATCGGCTTCCCATTACGGACAGAAAATTGCCTCCGGTGTGATTTGTGCTATTGGCAAGTAAAAAATGATTACCTACAGAATTAATCGCGCGCTATTCACTTCTAAGGTTTAAGTGACGTTTGGTTGCATTTGAAAACGAGACGTAGAATTTCAGGTCCCGTAAATTGACCCCCCAGACCTGAGGCCCTGAATCTAAGCCACACTAAGTCAATTCAGACACATGGGAGCTGATGTTTTCTACGGCTAAACATTAGGTTTGATCAAGATTAGTTGGCTATTTTTAGTTTGTAAAGCATTTTGTTAAATACTAGGCATATAGTACCGAAAATTAGGTACAACGGTATAGCAGCAGATTCGGAAATGACTGAAGAATTGGCACAAAGGGTTGAAATAGTTAAAACGAGACGTAAGATAATTATTAAACGTTTTACGGTGATAAATTCATGTGTGTACGGTGTACCGAAAGAGAGAATCTCTTGAAATGTTGGCCGATGTTATCAAAACTCAGGCATGGAAACACGGTGAGAGCGACTTCTTATTCAAAGTGCTTTGAAATATTTTTACCCCTATCAAATCAAGGAAAATGACTTTTTCTACTCATATTATCAATACGGTTGATAAAAGAGTAAATTGGGCTTCATCTGTACATTCCATTACGACAAATTGAGAGCACAATATGTTTTCAAGTTTTTATTAGACTTGTTTTCAAGCACACGCCGGTTTGGCATACAATTTGCTGATCATAAATGCAATTCAAAGAAGCCAAGGGATCACAAATGATACAAATAAGAAGAAATGGTAGCGTTAGGTTCTCACTTCAGCGATGACGCCGCAAAACGGCCACGCGGTCAAGAACAAACCCAAACATTTTAACAATATTTCAGCTGGATAAGGGATGATTTCATCGTTTTCCCACCTTATTTCCGGAATGGGAGGTTAAACTGGGATTCAAGTTGAACGGCGAGTTAAACTGGAACTCAAGATTGAACTTCAATAAAACTCATTTCGAAATTTCAAATGAGAAAAAAAAAGAATGGAAAAGTATGAGGTATATTGAAACCCTTCATTTGGCTCAGTGTAAATAAAAATGCAGTTTGCGACCATCGGTGGGTCACCTGCATTATGCATATTTCCCCACAGACCACTGGTGGACCACCAAGCAGTCAGCACGTCAATTATCAGTTTTTAACATTAAACGAGTCGAAGTTTGATTCATTTAAAAGAATGGTGAACTGTCGCCAGTAACAATAAAATACGAAGATCGATCTTACGAGCTTTTTAAAAGCACATAGAAAATCAGCCGGGGATTCCTTGTGGCTTATTATTTCTTTCTTTATTGAGTAATTTTCATTCCTCCAAAAAAATCAGATTATCCTAGGAATGAAGAAGAAAAGAGAGTGAGGTGTTTGGCAAACCGTTAAGCCCACGAGAATACGACTATTATGGACGGACTTTTCACCGATTTATATCTGAGAAGAATATCTTCATTTACTATTGCTATTTATGAACAACCTTTCTCATTGGTCTACAAACAACGATCAAAACATCAATTATCATCAAATAATGTAAACACTTTTACAGCTGATAAAATATTATTCATGAGAGAAACAATAATGACGCCTTCATGTCTCGCTTTTATGGTTGGTGAATCACAAGTGTAATCGTCATAATACCCTGCAGCACAGCAATCACTGTCGTCATAGCCTCAACATGGAAGACTATTTACAACATTGCTTCAACATGGAAGGCTTTCTTTCATCATTGTCTCAACATCGAAGACTGTCTTTCATCATTGCCTCAACAAGGAAGACATTCTTTCATCATTGCCTCAACATGGAAGACTTTCTTCCATCATTGCCTCAACATGGAAGGGTTTCTTTCATCATTTTGCCTCAAAATGAAAGACTTTCTGTCATCATTGCCTCAACATGGAAGACTGTCTTTCATCATTTCCTCAACATGGAAGACTTTCTTTCATCATTGCATCAATATGAAAGACTGAAGATTTAGAAATTACTGAAGAATCGGATCATCGGCCTTGAACAATTCAAAAGGGATAGCCAATAAGAAAAGCAATTGAATCGTTCATCATTTTTCCATCCTTGGAGTCGTTCCACTGAAGGCTAATAAAGGACGAAAAGATCCAGAGTGTCCGAAGTCCCGAGACCAGCATCATGAGCGGCTCGTAATTACGGACCCTGCGTGAATTAGGAGGATGATGGCACGAGGTCGGCAAGGTGAGCTCCGAACGCCCGGCATTTCATTAAGCTTCGGAATTGAATTACTGATTGCGTAGTCTGCTCTCCTTTTCTCGAAAGTATGAGTGATGCAACGAAGATGCAGTGGAAATGTGACACATACTTATTTAAAATGATATATGGCGACTCGTAATTGATGCTACGAACATTCAACAAAAAATGGGAGGAATAGCTATAACATCTCGTTCTACGGCGACAAGAACATTTGTGTCTGTGTGTTTCGGAAGGCATGAACTAATGAATTTATAAACAGCGTTTTCAAAACTCGGATTTGAAAACATGATGAGGCAATTATAAAGTTAAGTTTTTCTATAGTTCTTGTCCCTGAGCACAATTTCCAACGTAGATTTGATGAAGTGCTTACATGAACAAGACGGTCGTTGCTATCCGAACATCCACCCCAATTTTCAGGTTCCTATCCCCTTGAACCTCAGCAGCATCGATGCACGTAATGTTTACCCTTTGGTGAAGAGAATTAATGAGAAGTAATTGAACAGGCACAGTCGCCTTCTATCAATAACTGGGATTAATGTAAAATTTAATTCTCTTTTCACAGACCGTTTGTTTTACCACTTTATTCTTCTGTCACTCTCGAGGCCGTGACAGTGGCCCATGAACTTAGATCCTGCCAAAGTTGAAGCAATAAGTGCTGCTGGTGACGCACAGTTATTTGTATCGAATGAGGTAGTAAAGGAACAGATGAGGTAACTGTAAAGTCCTCTGTCTCAGAACAAATATCCCCTCACTCGGAGTTCTCATCTCGGGAGACGACGGCGTCTCCTAAAATTACAACAGAGCAGCGAAGAAGTATATTAAAAGAAGTTCACTCGCGATGAAAGTCAATCGCCATATTAAAGTGTACCAAAACATAAAAGACATCATTTCGGTATTGATGTAAAAGCTTTGAAAGCTTGTGGAGGCCCTTTTAATGGCATGAATGCTAATCTTGCTAAAAGTAAAAGAAAATTTAGCATTATTCTCGAAAAGACTTTTATTTGGACGTCAAACAAAATGAAATGTTCTCTATTCTGTATAGTTTAAATTTTCACACGAAATTAACCGTGAATTATTTTTTCACACAAGGAATAAAATTTCTTCAAGACTTCAACATCTCTTCAGGAGCTTAAAACTCACAGGATTCAAGCACTCTACAATTTACCACAAGATACCAGTGACTTCCATCAAACATTACCAATAGAATAAGTAAAAACTCATTATAATTTACCCAGCAAAAATATGACTTTTCGAAGTTATCTCCATAACACCCGATGTACTGATGCGTGTAAATATAAAAACTAACGCAAATCTGAGTCCGAGTTAAACTCCCACTATCATTTGCAGAGCATCTAGGAAGCCTCACGAAATGCAGCGCAATTAAAACTACAGAAAAACTCATGATCCCGCAAACATTGCGAGCCACGAAAATTACAAACAAATGCCTGCCCTTCGCTGCCACAAAGTCGTCGTTTAGTCAAAGTTAACAGGGTAGAAAAATTGCGTTTCCTAGAAAGATCTTCTTCGGCGCCTCTGAATCACCCAAGGCACGCTCCCGTAAGCGAGCGCATTCATTTGCTAATTATTCTTTCCGAAAATAAGCGACTTCTCTATTCAAATACCGCGAAAAATTTCCCCGCATGAAGCCATTCCTCGCGGGATTATTGTACGAGTACCCGGAAGTGAGGAACAATGGGATGTTGGTGGCCCGACCTAAAGCAGTCGTGCCGTTCTTTTGAAGAAGAGTTTGCATGATTAAGTTCGCATAAAATGATGATAACGCAATGAATGCGAGCTAGAGCAACACATGAAGAATTATTATGACCAAAAGAAAAAGGAAGTACAAGTTTACTGGAGAATAAAAGGTAAGCTCGTTAGGAAGAGCGGGCTAAGCTCGCCGGAAAAAGAGAACCGTCTAAAAAGAAATAGTCGAATTTCCGAAAGAAAAAACTTCTACGAGCAGCCCAAGTTGATGCAAAGCTTCGTAAACGACCCAGAAGCCGCACAAAAATCTAAAGGTCAGGGGAAAAAGATTCTTGAAATTGCAAGGTCAGGTTGAGGAGATGGGAGATGAGCTGCACTGCACACGGCATCTAGGGCAAAATTTAGGTCAAAAAATGGAACGTTAGAAGCTAAGAGCAGAAGGCATGCACGCTTATAGCATTGAGGAACTCACTCTAAAAGTAATTGTAAGACGTTATTTTAAATTTGTCTTCAACGAGTAGACTGACATTAAACTTTATGTTTGTTTGCACCCAAACGTTTTGGTGCGTAAAACAACCCCAAAATATTCTAACGAATCAGGCCTGAATTTTAAATACATATTTAAAATAATGAAAATGAAAAAATACGAAAACTGCCTTTAGTTTGGAAGAAGAAACTACAAACAAATTTAAACATACTTAACCGTTCAAAACAACCATGCCACGAAGTAAATTTCTTCAAAACAATATCGATGATAGCTTCGGAACAAGCTTTCAAAGCAATATCTTCACGATCATTCAAATTTCATTTACTGGAGCGGTCACACGTCCCTTACACATTATAAAATTTGAAAATTTCGAACTACATACAAAATTGCTGAGAAATGTACACTCAACAGCGAACTCGACGAAAAAACAATGGGCAGTATAATATGTACACAAAAGAGCTTTATTTCACTTGAATGATCGTCGGAATTAAAGGTTCTATAAACGTTGGCCAATGTTGAAATATTTCAAACGTATAACACTACATCTTTCTGACATTAATCACATCGGTACAAGCATTTGAACCTTGCAACACCATGTTGCTTTGTTCGATAGGTATATTTCAACAATACAAAGCACATCCCATTCCTGACAACAAAAGACACATCCGCACACGACGACGCTCTCGCCGTTCCATAACTGCTCGCTTTCAAAGGCCGCACCGATTTTGACGCTGCGCAAAGCTGCGTTACGCTAACAAATGCGCTACAAAGACACATCCGTTTACAAGGCTGCTCATTTTTATCCTGGTTTGAAGATCAATCTCAAGCACAAGTGCCCACATGCAATGGAGTTTTCATAAATAAAAAGGAAAGAATAATTGAATGTTGAACATTTATTCAGCAGACATTCTTTTCTTGCTTTCATTTTGTGACTAGATCAAAACAGGCAAACTTCAATAATTCAAAGAACAGGAAGAAACGAGGTGTGGGTGAGAGCGGGATCGCACCTATCTCCATTCCGCGTCGTACAGCAACGCATGCGAATGCTAGGAAGGCGTTTCAGGAGCTGGCAAAATGCGCTTGTTGCCGGCAAGAGAACCGTCACGGCAGGAGACAAGCGTAATTGTGTTGAGGGAGGCAAGGACACGCAGTCTCCCCACGGCCAGTGACCTTAGCTGCGAGTTACGAACTACAAAATATCGATTCACTGACATCGTGGACGCGGCATCGATCTCTGCTCTAGGACAAGCAAGAAATGTGTCAGAGGGAATGGGAATTAAGGTTGAAAAATATCTTCTGAGTGCAAAATCATTGCGTTTCTTAATAATTTTACGTGCTGACATGAGTAGTTTTAAAATAAAGAGGGGATGCCTTGCTGCGAAATATTCCGGAACAAAATATTTAATCACACGGAGAGCGGTGGAGAATCGCAATTAATATCTCTGTTAAAGACGTACAAAACGACCGCTTGAAAGTGTTGAGTAATTTGTATTGAATTAAATTTGAAAAAAATACTTAGTTCTAAGAATTTAAACTGGAATCAGTAAGCTGCCCAGCAATTGGAAAATCTGAAAGTTTGCAGCCAAAACAATACTTAAGTTTAAGTGAATAAAATCGAACTAATTTTCAAAAAGAAAATTCATTACCCCTTAATCTCTGCAAAACAAAACTTTCTCAGTCTTGAGAGCAATTTTTAATTGGATACACATCCCATTTTGCACGAAAGAAAAATTATTGAACTTTGCAATAAGCTGATCAGTCATTGAAATGATTTTTTACAAAGCAATACACCATTAGTGTAGCGAGCAGTATCTTACGATGATTATGAAATGAAATGCCAACTCGATAACACGAGCAAAAACTGCAAAAACAAGCAATCTGCTCTTTTCACTGACATCAAAGGACATCAAGCAACTGCCCGGCTTCTGGCAGCTGACAGTTTCTTCCCTGTACTCCTCATGAAATGGTTTGTTGCGGTTGCCACCAACGTATAATGCGGCAGCGTGTTGTGTGGTGTAAGCCATGGTTGCCACCAACGTATCATGCGGCAGCGTGTTGTGTGGTGTAAGCCATGGTTGCCACCAACGTATAATGCGGCAGCGTGTTGTGTGGTGTAAGCCATGGTTGCCACCAACGTATAATGCGGCAGCGTGTTGTGTGGTGTAAGTCGCGGTTGCCACCAACTCATTGTGCGGCAGCGTGTAGTGTGGTGTAATTCACGGTTTCTACCAACTCATTACGAGGCAGCGTGTAATACGTGGAGAATAAAATTCATTTCATTTTGTCTCTGTCGCAAGGAAGCAGGCTTAAATTGGGTGCATATAATATGAATAAGGCGTGTCTAATAGATATGGAAACATCTGTCTTGGCTGGGCATACATCTATGAGCCTGCGCCAGATGATGGACAGGATATTATGACAAGGTAAGAAAGAAAGAACCGCACTCTCGCTCCTCAGCTTCGAACAGGCAGTGGAGACCTTCACAAAAACGAGAGCCATAATATCGTCGATCATAAAATTATTGGAGAGTGGACCACCGCTGGGCCCTTTTACATACACGGCACCAGGCAAAGCCTGAGTGACCACTCAAGGTTGCCTCATCCCTTTCTTCCCCCCTTGGTCGTGTCCCCCTTTTGGGAGTCTCTTACGATGAGAACATTAGCAGGGACTTCGGATCTAGTCGTGAGACAGAGTGTGAGGAGTCACTTAGATTCTGGTCGTGAGAGAGAGCGGACGGGGCGAGAGGGTGAAGAGTCACTTAGGATCGGGTCGCGAGACAGAGCGGACCGAGTCGAGAGAGTTGGAAGGCAGACTCGAGTAAAAGACTTGGTCAGTTCTCAAGTAGTGTATTGAGACGACAGATCTCAACCGGAGCGAGACTACAGTTACTAGGGGTTGATTTCCTGGACAGTTGTCGAGGGGTCTGGTTTCAACACTCATTAGCGGTCAAGCGTGAGTCAAATAGTGGATCATAAATATGCGTTGCTGAAGTTGCTGTCAGTTTGTAGAGAAGTTAGTGGATCATATGTCAGGTGCTCTCCGCGTCATGTTCTCTCCCCTCTTCCGTACTTGCCTCGCACACCAATGAAGTTCACGATTAACTGTGAGTCGTTATTACCCTCACAATTCAAACGAACCACTGCAGAAACACGCGCCTAGAACACGTAATGGGTCAGCACTACCAAAGTTGTTGTTCGCTGGAGAAAGTAGGGATAGGACGTACATGCTAACGTCGACGCGCCAACGTCCAACCGTGATTTATAGGACCTCGTAAATTTATAATCTTAAAATTCGATACGACAGTCTCTGGAGGCAGCAACCGTCTTTAGCTTTATAATATTTATATTAACCGTAAAGAGAACATTGCATGACGCACTCGTGCGAATGACGCATAAAGCATGAGCCTGATTGCATTAGTCTCCAAGAAACAAATAAGTTACATCACCCCACGGAGATTCAAAGGCTAAAAATATGAAGCTGATTAAGCAAAATAAATTTACTTGATTGCACAGATTTACAGATTGCAACAGTCTTACTCGCAAAAGAATTTAAAAATCTAGATAAATTTTGAGCCGACATAAAAAACAACAGCCAAATACAGCAGCTGTGTTTATTTGCAAACCAAATTGGGCTCACTGGAATCCATATAAATAGCTCTTCTAAATAAAATATAATTCCATATCAGAATATAATTTCGACCAACACAAGGCGTACACCTAAAAAACTCAAATTTGTACAGGAACGGAATCAGTAGTCCGGAACAAGCTCTTTGTAATATCCCTATTGAAAATCAAAGCCGTCAACTGCGCTCATTTGCGCCATGAGAACCACACAACGCAGTTCCCCGCAGCAACATTCCCTTTAAGACAAGTTGCCGCAGCATTTTAGCTGGCGACTGAGGCTGCTGTGCGGCTACGCAAAACTGCGTTGTTTCACGCACGATACCTGCGCTGATAGCTATTGCTGCCAAGTGGACAATTTTGTGGAACCGCTGCGCAGCGCCGGCGCTGCCAGCCACGAGCAGTGTCGGCAGCGTGCCTCGACCGCAGCAACGATTTCTAATCAGGATGCAGCGCTGCTAGATAACACTCAGTTTTCACGGGAAATACATTGATTTGTGAAAAATACCTAACCTTCAATATATGAACCAAACAAATTTTCTAGGCTGAAAATTACTGAATAAGCTATCAGTTCGACAAAATGAACTTTTTTCGTTCGTGAATGAAACAAAGGTTTTAATTTTCTATCTTGTTATAATACGGATTATTGAATACTTGATGCATCCGTGCCAAACTTTTTTGATGAATATACCGTTGTTTTTGTAACTTTTTCCTACACTGGCGTTACCACATAGAAAATGAGAAATTTCAGATCGTTGTGTTACTGGGCAAAGTAATCGTAAAACTCAAGTTCACGATTAAAACATTAAAAAAATTAAGCTAATTTAAAAGAAGAATATTCGTAAATGCGAAACAAATTTTTCCTATCAAAAAATTTTCAAAATGAAAATTTCACGCTATTATTACTTGAATTAAGTAAGATACCACAAGTTCTACTCTAAAAACAATTTTTTTTGAGAACTCATAGGGTAAATACGATCACGGTAAAATTAGGCTACAAATCGAGAGTTTTGAAGTGCATTTGCAGCTAATATATTTACCATACAATTCGAGTGAAAACTCAGTGTTCATCATTCATTGCAAAGCAACACCCCAAAAGTGACAACAAATTTGTCTTTCACGCGCCGCAGATGCATTATAACCGAGATCATTTTTACTAGCAAAACCCGTACCAAAGTTTGAAGAATGGTGCTACGCTTGAGCTAAATCACCGCATCACCAGTCTGAAGCATGGTTATTGGTGCAAATCACGAAGCTGTGCCTTAATCATGCCAGGTATGGCAACTTCACGCACAGGGTGAACCTCACGTCCACCGAGTGCTCACAAACATAAATACTGTACAAGCCGCAAAGTTGTGAGGGAGTTACAAACCTTGTGATATGTATAAGGGTACTCAAAATCCACAACTTAGTGTAAAGTCTATTTTAGTTTTCTAAGTAGTTTCTATTGTGAACTACAGTCTGCTCAATATGTGTTATTAATTAATGATTGATTAGAGATGCTAATACTATTATAAATACACAGAAATTACGATAACAGCGTTATGGGTAAAAATATTTGGACCTCGCCAAGAAACCTGGGCTGCGGGAAAAAGAGATGTGCTATGACGTAGTTGGCTTTATACGTGAAGCATAACTAGATCTGTGTCCCATTAACTCGACTGGAGTTGCAGCAACTGCACAAGTAGGTCTGTGACCCATTACTTCGACTGCGATTGCATCAAAATAAATTGCCAGATCAATGAAAAATAAAGCCAAAGTGCTCGACCGGAAACCAGGGTTTCAACAAATGCGTGAGAGGTGTAACTCATCAGTACCCCAGATATGAAGGAATTATCGCATAACCACCAAGATTATTCAGGCGAAGACATTGATTCCACTGACACGTGCAGGCGGAAGACCAACTGCGTTACTGCAATTTTGAAGTTCGTTACTGAAGCGAAATAGATCAAGTGGAGATCTATTTGTCCGTCCATCAATCGATCGATCAAGAATGATCCGGAATAGAACGGCACAAAAAGACATTGAAGCAGGTAATCATTCTCTATTGAAACGACACTTGAGAAGCATTCAGTCGCTGCGCCGGATCTTCCACGGTCTTCTTTTGAAGTGAAGTGGCCTGGCGCCCTGAGGGGCCAAATGTCTAGGAAAGGCTCTGTGATTGCAAAACAAGCTGCGAAACGAGGCAGTATTCAATGGTGAAAAATTAGCTAGCCTTCAAATACGGGTAACTGTTTTGTTAGGATTCTGGTGTTGGCGGAACACGTGTTTTTTTATACGGAAAACGCGAGTAAAATTTAAAACGTATGAAAATATTCAAAAAGGGAGTAAAGTATCAGTGTTTTTATAAAGAACGAAAAGAAGCAAATTGGAAACTTAACCGTTTTGGAAATACAAAATACTGTGCATACGGTCAAGGTAAGGTGAACTTCACAAAAAGGGAAATGTTTACGTGGTATAATACGAGTACAACACGATTAAATAGAAACATGCTGAAAAATATCAATATGAGGAATATTAGCTTCAAAAACATTTCAATTTCTTGTAAAAATTTACGCGCTTCTCTTTCGATCTCAACACAATCCATCTATACTGAATAAGAATTGATGAAGTAAATACAACAGACACAAATACAATTCCTTACGACCGACCAGCGCTTGCAGTCGAGAGTCTTTTTTTTTGACAATACCCTCTCAGTTTCAAGAAAAATGCTTTGCATTGCAGGAGCTTCTGTTCCATGGAAGTTATTTTCTCTCGAAGATTTGCACATAAATAAGAGCAGCACTTGCCAAGCTCGTCAAAAAAAAAGATTCTTGAACATTTATAAATGATAATCCTTTTTTTTAGAGGGTAAACAAGTTATTTGTAAGTTTACAGTTATGTCTTCGGAATCATTCAAGAAGTGTGGACATCCCCAGCATTTGCAAGAAGAGAAATTCGAGGAAATAATGGGAGCAACAACTATAACCTTAAAACCAGGTTGTTTTTTACGGCACACCATCGAAAGTAAAAAATAAAAACATGTGCTAGCGTCACTTTAAAAACGTAGATAATCTATTAAAGATTCTCATGACTAGCTGACTATGAGAACGACAGGTCTGCTCAACAGAAGTGCCAAAACGCTTTGAAAGTAGCCTTAACGATGAAAGTATTATCGCTAATTTACGCACATGTGCCGAAACAGAACATAAAGATATCATTATCTGAGTTACAGTTAATTTGTACTACGCATTCTACGACATGTAAACATTAGTTGCGAGCGCAGAGCCTGGGTAGGTGCGAAAGGTTTAAGTACGGTCCCTCGGGAAACAGTACGCAAAATAATTATAATTTTTCAAGCTTACAAAGCTTTATAGGTCTGTAAACCATACTTACTGCAATCCTTCCATTTTAAATAACTGCAATTCCCATAGTAATTACTATAAAGCACGTGCCCTCACATCTACTAGCCACATATTAACATCTACTCCAAATTCACCAAGTGCACGGTCCTCCAGATCCACATACTGGTACAAGTCCCTCCATTGCGAATTATCGATCGTACAAGTTGTGCTCTCCTCCATATCTACTTCAGCAAGCCCCTCCTTCCCTAGGAACCGCAATCACTGATACAACTTGGGTAACCAGAAGAACAACAACATGCGTTATCAGGCTGACTGCGATAGGGAAGCCCGCTCCTGGCGGCGCCGACACGAAAGAATATTCGGTGACTTGACAAGACAACACGCGTGCCTGCACGAGATACCGCACCGTCTTTTCCCTGGGCTGAAATATATGATAATTTTTGCGAGCAATAATACGTGTTGCATAGCAGCAAGCTGCGTACACATCAAAATTCGCTTATAATAAAGTAATGCAAGGTCTCGAAAAAGTGAAAAAAAGTTGGATACACTTTGATTACTGAATTTAAAGTTTTTTAAGAGATGTGGCATGTTATAACCTCGTGTTTGTGAGATGCATATGTTGCAAATATGATGGTAAATATGAGCTTTTCGCAAAAAAATATGACTCGATCATAGAACAGCTAGCTAGGGACTAATTGACCACCTTCAGTAATTTAAATTAGTTAGTTAAGAGTTAGTTGAAGAAACATTTGTATCTACTTTCAGCGAGTAAATAATTTGGATTAATTACTTTTTTGTTTCACGGGCTCGCTGATGCCTTAGGAAATGAGTTCATCAGAACACAATTCTAAAAAAGCTTGGAAATAATTTCCGCATTATTAATGAGCAAAAATTAACGACATTGTTATATTGACAGTAAATATAATCAAGAGCTTGATACAATATCCATAATTAATTTTCATAAATATAAGCAACGATAAAATTGGTCATTTGTCGCGTGTGATAAAACTTTATATCAAGTCGTGAAAGTTGTCCGCGCATTAAATTTAATTCACAAAATTAAAACACAAAGAACGAAATAAGCAGTTGTACCAATGATTATTCAAAACAACATACCTTATTGAAGAATCAAGCGGGATAATATAACTACAGAAACCAAAAATTTCATGAATAACACGCTAATTTGAAGCATCGAGCCTGATGAAAAGAGCCAGTATATGTTGCTGCCAATTGTAGAGGAAAACATGAAAATATCGCGAAAAGCGTGGGAGAAATGGTTGGAATTGCGGTGACCTTCAGATGTGAAATCTTTCATTATCTCCATGGCTCCGAGGCCACCTAATTCTGTTGCTACTTCACGTGCTATCATTTTGTACTTGAATGCAACGAGGAAAATCTAGACAATATACTTCAATGCACAAGTCACATTGAGGTAACCTCTAACTTGAAGCTGCAAAGAAAAAAGTAATGTATGAAATTAAAAATTGGCAACCAAATCAGTATTCAAACTACAGCGCATTGTGATGTATTGAACTAGGCATAAAATCACACAAAAATAAACGTTAACTGCACCATAACTGCCAGAAAAGAAGGGTGTAGTTGCATAACACTGTCGAAAGATTAAAATATTTGAGTCTAGTGGCTTAAATCTAAAATTTGCAGGATTTTCCTGGAAACGCAGAAAAAAGTAACAAAAGCGACAACGCTATATTCTTCAAAAACACTTTGTCGAGGCTACATCAAGTTGCCAATAGTCCGTATAATGAAAACAAGAAAAATTAAAAATCTCTATTCCGTTCAAGAACGGAAAAAAGTTCATTTTGTCGAACCGATTGCTTATTCAGTAATTTTTCACCCTAGAAATCCGTGTGTTTCCTAAGAAAACTGAGCGTTATCTAGCAGCGCTGCATCCTCATAACAAATCGTCGCTGCAGTCGAGGCAAGACGCCGACACACACCGCACGTGGCTGGCAGCGCCGGCGTTGCGCATCGGTTCCACAAAATTGTCCACTTGACAGCAGATCTCGTGCTTCAAACAACGCAGTTTTGCGTTGCTGCACAGCAGCCTCAGCCGCCAGCTAAGATGCTGCGGCAACTTGCTTTAACGTTAATGTTGCTGCGGGGAACTTAACTATGCGGGTTTTATAGCGCAAATATGCGCAGTTGACGGCGGCAATTGTCAACACGTTAATTGCGGCGGTTTTTTTTTTTGAAGTTCAATATTAAACTCAAATTAAAATTAATTTCAGAAATCAAATTGATAATAACGAACATTGAATAGATCGTGCTTCCTTTTAATTTTCATTGAGTATTTATGAAAACCGAGTTTACGACTGCTAGTCGGTCAGCAGCATTATGAAAATCCCCTCCGCCGCAGTTAAAGAGTTAACAAGGCGAGAATAGCAACTTCTGCGTGTAGGTAGATGGTATTTGGATTTCAAGTACAGAGCGTTGCCGATGTTCGATGTTCGCAGGAAGCCATTGAAATCCACGTTTCGCAGTCGCATGATTGCCCTAATGTTCTATAATATACAAATATACCATCACCCTAAAATGAATCAAGCATGATTTGAAATCGAACCCAAATGCTACCGTTGCAGAAGCACTTCTGTCGTTTAAATATTTCATAACGGTGGAAAAAAAGCAAGCGCACATTTACAGGAGCCACCAGAGCTACTCGTGAAGGCTAGAGCAGCGCAGTTATCTGGGAGCGCACCGTAAATTACTCCAAAACTCATTACCAGGAGAGGGAGCGTGGTCTCTTCTAGGATTTTTGCGTGCAAGACAAATCATGGAAATGAAACTCACCCCGGATTCCATTGCAAGATGAACACTAGACTTGTATGCATTAACATTTGAGTATTTTGGGATCCCACTCACCTACATTAGTAGCTAGGATTCAATTTTCAAATTTAAACTCAGCCACAGAAAAGCAGCAGCATCCAAATCTTACCACAATGATATTCCTATAACGGTATTACACCCAGAAGAGAGGATTTTAGGCCCTTTCCGAGCAAAGCTTACGAGAGTTTCGCCCAGCACGCGCCAACCTCGTTATAAGAATGCTCGCTGCAGCAAACCAACCTAATGCAGCAGCTGTTTCCATCCGTAAGGCGATATGACTTCTGCAAGGAAGCACAGAAAGGCAAAATGCACTTCTACGTACTATGCAAAATGCGCTTTTATGCATCAGTGCAAAAGTGCTTCTAAACGGTAACATTGTAATAACTTTAAGGATGGTTCGATAAAAGAGCGCAGTCCGATAAGAAAGCGCCTCTGAAGTGTGAAAGCGCTTCTTCGCAGAAATGCAAAAGCACTTTCACACAGAAGTGTTACTGCGCCTTATTTTTTAGTGTAGTGTCTACGAATTTATATGCACGTTTCCGCTTCAAACTGAACTAATCGAGAAAGAACTTAGGGTAACCACATCGCAAGTTAATTAGTCAGCCAAGTGACTAAATTATCAAAGTATCTCAGCGGCCTAAAATAATTGTTCCATTGTTCATTTAACTACACATATGAAGTATAAACTTGGCTTTTTAACAGGCAATTATATCACGTATATAATGCAGCATTTAGATTAAAAAACATCATTTTCCCTATATTTTCAAGCAACCCATCAGATAAAACACACAAAAATCCAATTTAGACACCATTAACTAGTCAAAGGAAAAATACGCAGAAAATAGAAAGAAATCAGCAACACACGAAACACGAGACATGGCACAAAAAGATGACAATGAGCTAATTTTTACTCGTCTTCGTCAGCTGATCTGACGACAGAAGCTAGAGCAATGACCGGCATGGTCTGGGATATCAGCACCACACTTGCCTTGTCCTTGCAACTGCCGCACTAGGACGTTTGTTCCTTTGTAAACGTGAGCATGATGCTTAATCAAGATGGATTAGATTAGATTATTAATTAGTTTAAGCCTCCCTATCCGCAACAAAGGCGATACAAAGAGAGGAAGGAAGGAAGGAAGAAGACATATAGTATGGAGTTAAGGGAACGCGGAATCCATGCAGAAAGGGCATAGAAACAGTAAGATAAGAATAAGTTCATGAAACAAGATCAAAGTTGAAGAAGAAAGTCGTAGGTAATGAAAAAACAGGACAGCAGTGAACCGAAAAAAGATGGTTCTTAACATAACAAAAGCATTTTATTCCAACAAAAAGAAGGCCTACCTAACTCTCAGCTCGGGTCCTCACATTGTCCCCTTGGGAGCGCTAATTCCCATAGATACAATAGTTGTATCCCCCTGAGGGGTGCTTAATTAAGAGTAAGTGAATTTTTTTCTGAAACGTAAAAATATTCCACAATTTACGTGTTCACCTAAAAAATGGAGCACTCAAATTTATCATCATTGTCATAAAATAGCTCCGTTTTAACTAGTAGGTTATTGTTTCAATCAGAAAGAAGATTAGATTAGATTAGATTATAAGTTAGTTTAAGCCTCCCTAACCGCTTCAAAAATAGAGCGTATCAAAGAGAGGAAGGAGGAAGGCACCATTTAGTATGGAGATAAGAAAATGAGGAATCTATGCTGAAGGGGCATAGAAACAGTAAGATGAGAAATAAGTTCATGAAATAAGATAAAAGTTGAATAAGAAAGTGAGAGGTGATGAAAAGCAGGACAGTAGTGAACCGAAAAAAGGTGGTCCTTAAAAGAACAAAAAAACTTTTATTTCAACAAAAAGAAGGCCTACCTAACTGTCAGCTCGGGCCCTCACATTTTTCCCCTGGGAGCGCTAATTCCCATAGATACAATAGTTGTATCCCCCTGAGGGGATCAGAAAGAAGAGACGGCTTTAGTGAAAACTCGTTGGCTTATTCGGTTGTTCTCGCTCTGCTCTCAGATACAGTAAATGTTTTTTAATAAATCTCAGCAAAATCCTCGTTGGAAATTTATGTCCTGCAACAACTAATTTAAACTACAACTGTGCACTGTTAAAACTCCTTAACGACTACACGGAGGTAAGGTTACTCATCAGAAACTCCAAGCAGTTGCACAACGCTAGATATTCCCAGTCTAGACTGGCTGCTGAACCAACGGCAGGTCCGCCATACAAGCGATGTCTCAAGGTGAACGCTGACGGGAAAATTTGCAAAACTCACTTCAATCTGTTGCATAGTTTGCAGTTGTCAGAAAAGCCGTAAATTGAAAAAATAAAAATAAAAGCATGCTTGAAATACATCAAAACTTTCCAGAAGTTAAGACTATAAACTTTGTGTATCAAAGTACGAAATTACTAAACTTTTGCATCATAGTTCACCATAGCTGTTCCTTCGCGTTTGAAACGCGAAAGCACCGAATTCCGGAGGGCCGCAAATATTTGAGTCAAAATAATATTTCCATTCATAAAAAACGTCCACACTCTGACAGGCATATGCATACCGATGAGAGATCAAAGGGGGCCGTGTTTGGCCCCAAAACTTTCGTATGAGTGTCGTGTTCATCGCCCACCGAGGAAAAATAGGCATGCCTCTTCGTTACCGCCTCGGGTGATGAAAGTCATCTGCAGCATCATAAACTGTGAGCTCGTCAAACTTACAAGATCTTTTCTGTTCACTAAAATTAATTTAGTTTGATTCTCAGAATTATTTTCAAGCACCCTTTTTGTGGAAATGGTTACACGGTGAATAGCAAAACCTTTTCGAAGAAAAAAGGCATTTTTTGTTCAAAATCCTCAGAGTATCTATCGTTCGTGAAACTTTCTTTAATTAATTTCGAATCAAATCAATGCTTTCAATTTTACAACCATACGTCAGCCCCAAAGAGACACTTTCAGTAGCAGAGCAATAGAAAACAACGCGACTTCTTCAAATAGAAAGATGATGAAATCGAACACAAATTCTCCGGTCTGAAGATAAGCAGGTCAGTCATCAGGACGATAAGAGAGCCTCTGCTGAGGCTCTCGAACTCGATAAGAATACGAGGAAAGAAATCGTGTTTTATCAGCGCCCAGTCACGCCAGCGCAATGCACATGAAGCGACGTGAAATCACAGCTGAGTCATTTTCTCCATTATTTTCCTTATTACACGAGCAGCCAATGAATTGCCGCGATTGCTTTACAAATTCAGATTCTCATCATCGAAGAATAGGCCATAATAATCTAGGTAGTAAAAATTCGCATTAATTAAAATCATTGCTCTGAGTTTCCTTCAATTCGTAAACATCAGAGCGACAAAAAAGGCTTTGAATTAATGTAAAGTTTCTTTGTCAAATAAAGTTGATATTTTATGGTTGTTTGAGAAAACAACATTGGGAAATCATTGACGCGTCATTTCCTGCCTGGCGGCATAAGCATCATGTACGTGACATACATTCCGATCAGTCTCTCAAAGGTCTTGTTATCTTAATCGAGACGTATAATTTTTCCCCAGCGCTATCGCTAGAGCTTTCCATTGATGTTCAGCAGTGCTAATTTGTGGAGCCAAAACCTTCACGTGCCCAGGAAAAGATAACCGGGAAATAATGTTAAAATTAGGAAACTGCAGTAAATTATGAATTTTTGAGTCACCTACAACGGTCTACAAATTCGGGATAAATTACAAAAAATAAATGCTTAAAACTTTCAGTTTCCTTCAGAAGGCAAATGTAACTTTGATGATAAATTAAAATAATTTGAGATGAGAAATTAAAAAATAGCTTTCTCAACCACTGATTCAAGTCAAGATATTAGTCTTATATGTAATTTGCAGCGTTCAAAAGTTGTAAAATGTTCACTAAAATTCCTATGATCTTCAAGTTCCAGAAGGAAAAATAAGCAAATAGGGAACAAAAATCTTCTTTCATTTCACTCGCTTCATTTCATCAGAATTTAAAGTTTTTAATGGAAAATAAAAGTTTACTTCTTATTTAATTCATTGAACACAGAAGTTGGCGGTGTGATTAGGAAATGTGATAAATGACGCACAGCAACTAACAAGAGACGGCGTAATAATTACGCCGTCGTATACTCTTCCCTCAACAAAATGTCGAACTAAGGACAAAAATACTCGGTCGCTCATAATTTTAACGTTACTTCAGCGTAGTCACTGCAACTTATTCTGGAAATTGAGTACATGAGAAATTTATTCTCCATTTAGATACGTGCTTCGTCTCATATGTTTCTTTAATTAATTATTTTTCCCATGCTTCTTTTTATCAGCACTTACTTCAAAAGCTGCTTTCTCTGCGAGTGGCACTCTATTTTTTTGCTTCAACCGCTTTTTCAATGTATGTAACCTAATTGATGGTTTTTCGTGTGAAGTATAATATATTCGATTGTTTTTCTTTCACTCTTACGAAGTTATTTTTAACATTCTTGTAGAGGAATCCGAGACTTTTTTTGGACACGAAAAAAAATTATCACTGTAAAATTCATCGATACATTTCTTAAAAAGTAAATTAGTCAGTTACGGTTGATAGGAAAACAGCGAACACTGAACGAAAGAAAACAGATTTGGTTACTGCGGCGAAAACGCAAATAAGCTTCAACATTATGCAAAATAATGTGCGCGCATTCGTTGAACGACGCCGCGGAGTTATTGTCCTTAAACATGTGCTGTTTACTTGTGGTAGTATTCGTCAACAAGTGCTGCTTTTGTAAGATGTTTTCCCGCCTAAGTGAGTCGCGCACGCAAACAAATATCCTCGGCTGATACCGCGTTGCCTCTCGATATCAAGCAAGGGAAAAAATGAGGTCAAACGCAATTTAATATGGAAGACAATGAATAAGTAAACCTTTAATCAAATACTAAAAAATTAACTTGGAATGCCTTAACTTCATTTCAAGATAGTTATTGAATTCGGTGGAGGCTATCGAGAGACAGACCACTAAGATCGTTGCTGAAAATCGGGCAGCCAATTTTCATGTAGAATCTTTTCTACATCAACAGGAAAATCTGGACTTAAATAGCATGACTGCTGAGAATTCAACTTCCTTTGAGGAAAATGCCACAAAAAATACAAAAGATAAAACCAGTACATGTTGCTTATCATAATAACGTGTGTAGCTGTTTGATACTGTACTCAAAAGCAATAAAATTAATTCATTCAGGCAATGAGGAAAACTGTCAGAAATATTAGGGCAAGGTGAGATAAGGAGCCCAGCAGGGATGAGGCTTATCATGCAATGCAGAGTATATAAGCAGCACAACCATCTACCTCCAGCATTACACAAGCTGACGAGCTCATAAGCAGTCAAAAAGAAGCAGCTCAGTGCTCAGAGAAGTCTGAAATAAGACATCAACTGCGGTGAAGTGATAAGATAAACTAACACATCTCCCCGCATCTCGAACTACGACTGAATCAAAATGACATCTTTAAGCCTTTACGCACTGATTGCTCTGGTGGTTGCCAGTGCATCAGCCTCCAAAGTGCTCATGGTTTTGCCGCTGGGGTCGGCATCCCACAAAAATATCTTCACACCCATTGCTCAAAGACTTGGTGAAAAAGGACACGATGTGACTGTGGTCTCCATGTACTCTACTGACTTCAAAAGTTCTACCGCGAAAGCATACAAAGACATCGTTGCAGACACGGCCCACAAGAAAATGACATCAGTTACCGGAGAATTTAATGTATTCACAATGTACCGAGAATCGAAGAACATTAACTCCCAAATTATGAAGAAAGTGCTCAAGAATCTTCCCGAATACTGTGATGCATTCCTTAGAGATCCGGCAGTGCAAGGAGCGTGGGCAGAGAAGCCAGACCTCATCATGCTTCCAGCTTTCATGAACGAGTGTGGATTAGCATTGGTTCAAAAGTTCAAAGTGCCGTTCATTTACGTGACAACTTCCGGACTGACTCCTTGGACCGCCGATATCATGGGCAACCCGGAAAATCCTGCATTTGTCCCAAATCAGTACCTTCCCTACACCGATGATATGAACTTGTGGCAGAGAGTGATGAACTCAGTGGTTCGTTTCGTCTCACCAATTGCAAGGAATCATTTGGTGCTCAACCGTCTTGAAAAGGTTGCTCAGCAGTTCCTCAACGATGAAACTTTCTCTCTTGCTGAAGTAGAACGCAATGCTTCACTTGTCCTCGTCAATTCACACCACTCGCTTGGGTTTCCCAGGCCGATGACACCGAATGTCATCGAGGTTGGTGGTATGCATTGCAGACCTTCAAAGAATCTGGAAACCATTGATCCTGAACTGAATAATTTCCTCACTGAATCGGGAGAGAAGAACGCGATCCTCTTCAGCCTCGGGTCCACAATCAAGAGCTCCCAAATGCCTGAAGACGTCCTTTCAATGTTCGTGAATGTCTTCAATCGCCTTCCATACGACGTTGTGTGGAAATGGGAGGGAACACGGCCAGCTAATCTTTCCTCTAACGTCATCACGAGGCAATGGCTGCCACAACAGGACGTTCTTGGCCATCCATCAATTGGAGCGTTCTTCACTCATGGAGGACTACTTTCGCTTCAAGAAACAGCATACCACGGAGTGCCGATAATTGCTCTTCCTCTGATGAGTGATCAGAACCTCAACGCAAAGCAAGCTGAGACTCTCGGCATGGCTGCGGTTTTGGAGCTCCAAGATTTATCTGAACAGAACATCGAAGAGGCAATTCTACGCGTCATGAACAACCCATCGTACGGAGAAGAAGCGAAACGTCGGTCAATTATCATGAAAGATCAAGAGACCCAGCCTTTGGATCGAGCTGTCTACTGGTCAGAATACGTCATCCGTCATCAGGGCGCAGCACATTTGCAATCAAAAGCAAACAAATTGTCAACAATCCAATACTTCCTCATTGATGTTGGATTTGTGTTGATGGTTATTTCAATCATTGCTATCTTCACCGTATATTTTACCTCTAAATTTGTGCTTAAAATTTCCATAAAAGTCGCTCAAAGAGCGGCGCTGAGATTACTTACGACGCCGAAAAGCAAGCAGTCGAATTGAACACGTACACTACAAGGTGTTTTGAATCTCAGCGTAGAATAAGGAAACAAGCTCAAAGAATAATAAATAAGCGCATTTTTTACTTTTATACCGATAATTAATAAATAAATGAACTGAATTATTTCTGCTTTTTAATTCCTTGCTTAGGGGCAATTAGGTTAGTTCACAGAAAAACAATGATACGAACCCAACCTGTGAATGACTCCAAGAGTACCACATCAAATTGTCTAAATGAGAAAAAATGTTTATTAAACATGTATTGGACAGCAATTACGCTTCAAATTCTACTAACAGGATTTAATCATTTGAAATATAGACAAACTTTTGCTTACTTTTTAAAATCAAAAATACATACGCGCTTGTCTTTTGAAACAGACTCACCTTATTTCCTTCGTTCAAAAGAAGCCAGCCTTCATCCTCACTTTCCGATGACGATGAAATGCGGAGTTTGACGGGCGCAGGTTCTGCTGTAGAAGGCTCAGTTTGTAGAGGGTGCGAAATTTTTGATGCCGTAGTGGCATCGTTGTGATCGTTTGGCCGTCCGTGAGGTAAAAGAGAAGCATCGAGCGTCATTTGAGAAGCAAAAGAAGTAGTGTCCAGAGTACTCTGAGATCGCAATGAAATTACTTCAGTAGAATTGTGAGATTTCAGAGAGAAAATATCGAATGTCCGTTGCGATTTGATGGGTTTCTTCGTTGGCTTTGAAAGTGACAGAGCAGATTCATCAAACGAATTTCTCGACAGTAAGCGTCTGGCAGACACTTGAGTAGTGGTAGTGGAAGAAGCGTCGAATGAACTGCTGGATGTAAACTGAGGCAAGACGAGCGGTTGCGATTCGTGATTTGAAACCGTCATTTGGTCAGATGTTTCACCAAAGAATCGTTTAACATCAGCTTGTCGTTCTTCTGAGTGTACACTGTCTTTCATATCGGAAATTATTGGATAAACATGCTGGTCAAATGAAGATGAGGGAGAAGTAAAACTGGGAGAATCTGAGGCACCGCTCATGAGAACGTAACTTGAAACAACCGACTCCGGAAGGGAAGACGACAGCAACGCCCCTGAATTGGATACAGAAATCGGCATTGTTCGTATGTGAGATGCAGCGGGGGAGTCGTCATTTATGCCTAATCCACTTTCAGGAGTATGTGCTGTCACTGAGGATTCGTGATTTACATTTTGCATGTCGAATGAGTCTCTGTTGGTGATCGACATACTTTCACTTTTACTCTCTGTGTGTTTGCTTGTGTTGTTGGAACTCGTAGATAGCTTCAAATTTTTAAGGCTTGAGTGATGCTCCTTAAATATGGAATGTGCACCGAAGTGATGTTTTGATTTTATGTCTTTGAGTAAGTCAGATCGAGGCGTAGGAAACAAGGAAAAATTTTTCCCCTTGGGCTTCGATTCAGAAGAACCACCAAGAGCTGATTTCTGTGAATGTAAATTGATTTCACAGGGCGGGCTTTCAAAATGACTGTCTACAGAACAGCTTGTTTTGATGTGATTCAAATGAAATGCATGAGAGTTTCGAGAGGTACTGTGAATATGCTCACTTTTAGGAGGTGCAACCGCATCACCATGTTGGGTTAAATTTGGAAGTTCTGAAAAGTGATTTAGCGGTGCACAGTAGTCTTCAACTGACGTACTTCCTGGAGTTACAACTTCATGAGATGGCGCTTTAGGCGCTAACTTCACTTCGAAGATCTCGTCAGGCTCCAGCTCCTTGCAGTTATCCAAGCACGGATCCACGAGAGCAACGGAGCCTTTAATTGGCGAAGAACAGACTGGCTGAAAGGAAGAACTTGGCGAGGACGGAGCGTGTGCACCATTGATTGTTGAGCGCCTCAGTGATGAAGCGTGGCGGCTCATGATTGGTGGACGGCTGATCATGGTTCGTGCGGGGACGTGACTTGCTCGACACAACTGGTATAATGTTGCCAAAATTTCAGCACAAACTTTTGAAACCTGGTGCTTAGTTTACTTCAATTGCGAGATATAATTCATATTGATTAGAAACATCTGAAATAAACGTAATGCAATTAAGTTTAACAGATTCTAACGCTAATTTAAGCTAACACAAATTTGAAAAGAATAAATTAAATTGATAGGAAAATAACATTATTACGCATCAAAAAGAACACGCACAACAAAATTCAGCGGGATCACGTACATTTATCCGCATTTATTCGTCCACAGCAAAACACTGTGTATGTATTCCTATGTAATAATAGCTGCATTATTTGAGTGCGTGCTTATATCGATCGCGTCACGCTCCCAGTGTTTAAATAGGAATATAGTATCTTGGCTGCATGCTCTGCCTTTAATGTCAGAAGCATTTTCTTCCTTAATGATTGTTATAGTTCGTGATTTGCGTGCTTCACCGAACATTCTTTAATGGCATGTACACTCGGGATGACATTACCAAATTACAGAACATAACTTACAATATAAAAGTAAACAGTCCGACGAAATTCATTCGAAATGACTACTTCAAGGAACACGTTCCAAATACTCATTAGTCTGCTCTAGCTGTTCATACGAGACGCAATTTAAATTTCTTTGGAAAACATGAGTCATGACTTCAGAGGCCGCGAAAAGAAAAATCCACGCGCATACGTCGCAGCAAGAAGCGGCCTCAGACTCGCCAGGGCTTCCCTGAGGGCTGCGATGCGCAAAAACACGCTTTTAGAGGCCGGGCTGGGAGGGATCTCAATACTGCGCAGCGGCGGCGCCGCATTCGTCGATGTTTGTAAGCCACTTGAGAGGACCGTCACTCAAAAGCGGCCTATTGACGGCAAATTAAGCTACGTAAATTGACACCACCGCAAGGTTTGGCTGCCGGGGTCGGTGTACACATTCAGGGACGTGTACTCAATTTGGCGCAGCGCGTCGTTACTGCGGCGCGCGTCAGGGCAGCACGGCGCAGCACATCGTTACTGCGCTGGCGCGTCAGGGCAGCACGGCGCAGCGCGTCGTTGCTGCGGTGGCGCGTCAGGGCAGCACGGCGCAGCGCGTCGTTACTGCGGTGGCGCGTCAGGGCAGCACGGTGCAGCACGTCGTTACTGCGGCGCGCGTCAGGGCAGCACGGCGTTACTGCGGCGTGCGTCACGGCTGCACGGTGCAGCAAGTCGTTACTGCGGCGCGCGTCAGGGCAGCACGGCGCAGGATCAAATCAGCGAGTAGCGCCACGCAATAGGCCTGAGGTAGCCGAGAGCCTCGTGTAAATTTCACCGGCACTTCGCACTTATGACCGCACTCACAAACTAGGAAGTGTCATTTTTGCACCTCGCCTAATGATCACAGAGTGAACTGGAACGCTTCGAGTGGACAGATTGGATTAGGAGCATTGAAAGGAAACAATTGAACATAACAAATAATACCGTTGAAGTATCTCTAGAAATTAGGCCCGGGGTAAAGAATTTCAAAAGTTTGCTCTTGCCCATATATGGGCTGGAATGAACTGTGGGATCAATTTTGATGTCAAAAAGTTGATACCTTAGAAAATTAAAGTTGATACCTCAGTCAACTTTAATCAGTCAACTTAGTGGTAAAATAAGTTGATACCTTAGAAAATTGAAGAAATTATGATCGTAATTTTGATGGTAAAATGAGTGACACATCACTGTCCACAGTAATAATAAATACACAATGACACAACACGGCATTTGGAGCCCCCAAAATACCTCAACAACAACAAATAATACAGAGGAGCGATAGTAGATTTAAAAATGAGATTAACGCATGTGTTCCCTTGAAAGATCCTTTATAGACTCGATGAATGCAAGCAGTAGAAGTAGAGCAGAATTCTATAGAGTTGTGTTAGACTGCTGCAGGAATTACAGGCATACATACTGAGGTTATGCGAATAAAAGATACAAAGAATTCATTGCTTGTTATTAACAATAACAAAATTTGAGGAGTTAAAGTAAATGCAATCCGCACCGAAAATCGTTTGAAATTTACTCTACGGAGCTTACACCGAACATTTAAGTATCAAACATTGAAATGATTTCTAACTGTGCATAGTACCAAGTAAATCATAGAATGTTGCAGATGTGTACATTAAGGAATTTCTACCGTGAAGAGTTCGAATGAATTCAGAGAGAAACTCAACTGAAACTGAACTCAATTTAATATCTTAATACAATCATATCGAGAAACTGAATATTTTTGTAACTATGAGCTACACGCATCAGTCAAGGCAGCAACTGAATACACATATCCTATTCACGAAAATAAAGCATAGCACAACTGGCTAAATCCATTCAATGAGGCTAACAGAAATATGCCTAATGTTCGTTACGAAAAACAACACAGGATTATGAATAGATCAGCGAACATATGTTTCCGGTGATCCATTCCCACAAATCAAGAAAAATATTAAGATAAATAAAACATTTCTTGGCTTATGCATTACTACAATATTACAATTAAAGTAAATGATAAGCCGTACAATGTATTTCAATGGAATAGGAGTAAAATGAGAATCAATATTTCTCCATACATAAAATGTTGTAGCCCTGTAGTATACATTACAGGTAACGCATTTAGAGCAATGTTGATGACGATAATAATGATGTTTTTTTGAGCAAAAGTAACAAGTTGTGAAAGCTACGACATATTTTAGGCCGATAAATTTGTAACTTTAATTTTCACGCACCTCAAGGTTTTAGCAAAGAACGCGAAATTATTCCTAAAGGAACACGCATATATTAGCCGACCTGTCCTGATGACGTCTGTTTAAGGGGAAAATTTTTTTGCATTGCCCAAACCTGATGTCTAGCGAGGCGAGTTAGACCGAAAATCATCGATAATTTTGTGAGCGCCTCATTAGGCCGAAAATCCCCGATGGAATGTTAGAAGTAACCACGACATCGTTTCATCTGCCTGAAAATATATTTATTTCACCATCTGAGGTGCTCAAACTGTAATTTTTCACCTGCGACTCATAAAATAATGATATTCCATCAGTCGTGCAGAACTCCAATGATCATGAGGAGGGCTATCAGTTAGGGCTGCAAGTCCCAGTCAGCCGAGTCTCTACTTTGAGCTATTCAGACTTAGTTGATGTGGCCCTTAGTCATCGCAATCGCGGTGTGCTTACGACGCCTCCCTGACGCTTCGTTTACTAACAAAAAGCAGCCCGTGCGTTCTCTTGACACGCACTGCACTCCCACGCCCTCCATACACGCGCACTCACAATATCTTTAGTTTCAGGTCGTTCTTTAGTTGCAAACTATTTTTTAGCCTCTTTCTCACATGCATTGCCATGAAGTGTTATTATTTCAGTTTTAAATTGTACTTTCACCACTTCGTGAGCACTACCACTGTATATTCTTCCTTCGATTTTGAAATACTTGTCTAATTCTTCATTTTCTAGTAAACTTTTTTTTAGCCTTTTTTCATCAGCATTGCCATCAAATGTTATTCTTTCAGTTCTAAACTGTGTTCTCACCTCTTCGTGAGCACTACCTCTGTATGTTCTTCCTTCGATTTAGAAATATTTAGATCCTTACACATCTTTTCTTCACGCGCAATGTTACACACTCACTTTTCTCCTGCAAACATTTACCACCCGCGCCCTTTGCCTGCATCTTCTCACTACGCCCTTTTTGCGCGCATATTATCCCATTTCATGCTTTTCTTTTTAGTGCTTTACACTCCAGTGTCTCTGCTTTGTGAACACCATTTCCACACACTCGTTCTCTCACCGTTCACAACCCTTACACGCACAACGCATGTATAAAAAGTTAAACTGGTTATTCTGCATTCAAATACTCTAAATAGGCCAACGACTTTAGAATTATGCACAGCCTGAAACGGCTTTCCTCCAAGCACACTGCCTTCAAGCACACGCAGCTTGCGCCGAGCCTCCTCTGGACATCCCCTCATCCACGCATTCCTCCGCAACCATCACACGGTCCGAAAATAATAATTATTTTCGAAGCGCATGATTTTGACACAAGTACTTTGCCACCAAATATTCCTAATTAATTACTTTTGTCCATTTATATTCTTGTACAATTATTATATGTTGAGCGGCAGTCGCAAAATAAATCATGCTTCAAGAGACATAAAACGTCCAGGTGACCTAGCCAGCGATCATATTCTGTGCATCAGACATGAATGAAAAATATTAAGTTTAATTGTCACAATACATTGCCAGATTATTATTAATTGTCACAATACATTGCCAGATTATTATCTGTAACAACTTAGCCATTGCTGTTGAAGTTAGTAGCTTATTAGCAACACGATTTTCAAACGTTGTGGTTGATTGAGCACGGACTGACCATACGATTTCGAAGTGGGAAAAGAAAATTATAGGAGATAAAATGAAGTCAGTCGCAACATGTTTTCAAGTTCCACGCGTAGGAGACAGTAAGTACTTGTTTTCAATCAATAAGGTTTGAGAATCCAAGATGAAGAAAAATTTTCACATGGAAATTCGCATCAGTGACTCGTGATTCGACGCTTTATGAAGCAGACACAATTAAATCCAATATTACATAACATTAAAAATGACATATTGGACCAGATATCAAATTGCTTGAAATACTCATGACTCCGAAATCAAGGTGCAACATCCAGCGTTTTCGTAATACTATCTATGAAGATTTTAGGTAAAAAAATTAGACGAGTTGAGAGGTTGTACAGCGAGGAAAGAATTTTAACCACGCTAGCAATACTTCTATGGAGAAGTTGGTAACGAACACCAAAATAATTCGGATTACTCCTGCAGGTATTTTACAGCACAAAAGAGGTACAGAATTATAAGAAACGCTTTATCAAGTGTCAAGGATGCTTCTCGGCTCCCTCGTTGTGGCGGTGTGCTGATTACACAGAGTGGCGCCTGATCGACCAGGTGTTGCAGGGAAGTCGTTGCATGAGTTATTTTGGTCACTCTTATCCCAGTGCGCGGCGCACTGAGCAATCCTAGTATATTTGGCGTAAATGTGAAGCCCAAATCAGTCTTTTTCTGTAGAATTAGTTAACTAAACTTGAATGTTTTTAGAGATGAATTTATGATGTGTGAGGCATAAAGTTGTACACACAAGGCGATGATCAGCAATTTATTCACCAAATGTAGTCAATATGAAATATTTGAGCCTCTATGTTACAACGACTTCGGTTTGACTTAGACCCATTTATTCGTCGTATATCACATAAAGAACATGAAGAAAAAAACATTAACATACTCAAATCTAATGATAATATATTTCAGTACATATGTGTATTCCCAACGTAGTGCGACGGTAAGTTTTGAAAAACAGATGATTACGACAATGTAAGCCAAGGAAATAAATTACAAAATCACACCATAAAATCATCGATTTAGAGTCTCTTAAAATAAAGCCAATTGATGTATGTAGTTGAAATACTGAGTGGCCAAATCGCTTAGTGGCCAAATCCTATGAAGTAACTTGAACATTTCCTTGATATAGGTTGCACTTAAAATATACGTCGTAACAGTAGTCGCGGCATAAAAATAACAACCATTTCATACCACAGTCCAGGCTCAAAATCGAAATAAGGAATACAATTACATATCAATATTAGAAACCCTAATGTCGCAAACTAAATAGCGTAGAACAGATAAAACTCAACCGGTAAGAAGATTTAAGAAACAGCGTAGAGCAAAAAAGCATCAAGATAAGCTGAAATGGAGCCATCAGTGCACTCATGCTAGTCCACATCAGTCGCTGGAGCTAAGTTGTGAATGATTCATGGCTACGTTATGAAGAAAAGGGACTAGTCCCACCGCAGTTATGCACGACAAAGCGATCGAAAATAATAACAAATAACAACTAAATGAAGCGTGAATGCAGGGCATGTCTAGCGTCAGACATGAGCACGCATTAGCGTACAATGCGAGAGCACGTGGGCGGAGCTGAGGAATGGGTAGTTTGGGGCACTAAACGCTCTTTGTTCGCCTGGTGACGTACACGACACCAACGCAGGTTTGGTAGAGCTGGGTACCAAACTAAAAGATCAAATATAATTTGGTTTGATAATGTTGGTGAAAAAGGTAACGCCAATTTATCTGTGACCATTATTTCAACTATTTCACAGAAATTAATGTCCCCATGATTCAATAATCCCACTTTGTTATTAGGTACATGAAATAAATTTATAACACAATTTGAAAGACTGATTTGTTGTCATATCATCAGCAAGATTTGAACTTGAAAATTGAATTCAAAAACTACAGAAAATTATAACAATACTAATAACCAACCCATGTTCTGTCATTTTAATAACTTCTATGAAACGTTTTTGTTACTTCACAAATAAATAGGAGCTTTTGTAACTATTAAATCCTTCAACGGCAACATGTTCGATTCTTGAATGTTTTTCGCGCGCTCCGATAATGTATACGAACTTTTAATTCTTGCTTAGGATTATGGGGTAGATTCTTCAAGTGAGGACTCAAGAAAAAATTGACCTTTGTAACGCCTTGCAGTCACAGGCCTAGACGACATTACAGTGCCGGTATTGCAATCCCACGCCGTTCGTAGGACGGACAACTTCAAGTTTTCCGTTTAGTATTTTAATGTTGTCAGCAGATTATATCATTTTTTGAACATATGTGTAAACAACAAATGAATCCTAGTTCTTCTTCGGCTAAAACGTACACAAGAAAGACCACATGCAATCGCCTCCTCGTTTCATTACGGGCGCAGTTTTTTGTGCGGATAACACGCCTTGTGCTCTGAGCATCGTAAACGTATTTTGATCCCCCTCAACCCGAATTATTTTCCATTGCTCCACAGTACTCGTTCCAAAAACCAACCGAATTTTACGCGAAGAGCTTTGCAGAATTTTATTTACAGGAATATTCCAGAAGGTTCCAGTACAGAATATAACGCAATGCGATAAATATTGGTGTCGTCATCCTTTCCTGATCAATAAGACGGTCATGATAAAAAGCGTAAAGTTGAATTCAGGTAAAACAATATTTGCTAATTAAAGTCATATGTCTAAAAACTTCCAATGGATTTAGCTCTGATAGGATCTACCATACAATATTTCATCAGGACTTTGAAGAGCTTGGTATGGCAACGAATTTACAAGCCAAATTGTCCCAAAGACCGTCGAAATTGTCACCAACAGTTGTGCCCAAACTCTGTCGCGGGATTGAGAACAGGGACTTTGTCGTGCAGCGCGACCAGTTGTAGAACACAATGCGTCTCAACAGCATACAGCGGTTTGCGTGGCCATCGACCATGACGCCTCTTCACAAGCCATATCACCTTCCAGCCCGCATAAATTATGCGAATGCATTCTTTTTGTATTCATGTGTAAGTGGATACAATTATAAGAGAAATATTTATCATAAGAATATTTGTACTGAATCTGCTTCAAAATGATCTTGTTAAATTTTTTAAATTGGAACGATCTTTGAGAAAATGAGTTCGAAATTTTTTATGAGCTCAGTTACATCATAGAATTAGGAATCATACGAGTAATAAATTCTAACAAATCATCAGAGGTATTGAACATTAATGGATGCGAGAATAACTTCTTAGGAACTCAATTTTAATTTATCAATTCTTACAAAATTCACATTGTTCTACGTCAGAATTGATATCGCGAAAGAAAAAGTTTGATATGATTTTGAAACAATTTCGAGTCACGAGTTCACTGCTACCGAAGTAGAGAAACATGAGATGCGTGATCAATATAAGTTAGGCGCATTGGAAGCCAGCAGCTTCTAATTTGCGGTCCGTCACTGCTACTGCAATGCAACCGAGCTCAAGATTAACCCAGCCAATCGTATGTCAAATTAATCAATTTTCTCAATGATTACCAATGACTTCCAGTTTTGAAGTTACTTGTACGAAATTATCCCAGAGAGCTGTGAGTGCAAGCAAAAGTGGGCGTTGAATGTCACGATTGAAGTTTTCTTCGGTAGCATCTTCAGGCGTTTAAAAAATTAATTAAGTCAAATATTAGGTCCGGAGATGCAGTCGCTCGGGTGGTGAAGATTTGCTAATTTATCCAGATTTTCATTGTGTTTACTGATCACGAGACCCCGAGTCAGATCTCAGTTTAAAAAAACACCCTCAAAACTAATGCTGATAGTTTTAATTTGTATTATTTTATTCATTCGCAAAACTCCCGAGTAAAATTACGTAATCATAAACAGCTGAATCAGAAACAATCGCAGATATAAACTAGAGTGTTCTTTGACTAAAGTCGAAACAAAAAGCGCAGCCAGCGATATTCACTAATTTTACATGTTACAGTTTTTGCTCACCAGCATTGATTTTGAATGAAAATTCGCGGCTACAAACGGTAAGGCCGAAATTACTGATCAGCAATAATAATTGCCAACTCGCTTCACGGCGATGCCGCGCTTTGAAGTCCGCACTCCCAGCACAAGGCACGCCTCAGCACGCGGCTCTAGAATTCATCTGGCTGCAGCACTCAACTTGGCACGTTCTCAACGTCTTATTTCGCCAAATTTGCCCCGATATAAGCAACGCTTGCTTTAAAATGTTTGTGATATTTTCATTTATAAATATAACATTTTTCAAAGCTGTTCAAGGCCTGGAGGTCAGTGACTCATAATGCATGAGAGAGAGAGAAAAAAAAATACAAAGTATCTTCCTAGCCTACTGCTTCATTTATCCAATACTTTGCAATTCAATAATAGAGGCAATTTAGGCCGAGCAATTTTCGCATCATGCTGCCACAGAGCATCACAGATGAGCAAAAGATGAAATTGTAATAGAACTTATACAATTACAGCAGGCGTTCACAAGTGTGCTACTCACCACCAACCGAGTTCAAAAAGTAGCGTTACTTCGCATAAAAAGTGCGTCATCAAAGCGAAAACTTGCCGAAGTTCGACATGACGGGATCGTGAAATGTAAAAACTTCATAACATTCCTCATAAAGAACGCGACGCTGCTGCGCCGCGTCGCTCAACGAGATTGAGACCTCCAGCACCCAAATAAAGAATAAATACTGACATGGCATGCTGACAAGTGTTTTTTATTGCAGTGCAGCTAGAGCAGTCACATCATTGGGGTTATATTATTAACAACTAAAATTGAAACAATACCACAGACCCAAGCATGAGCGCACCTGTGAACTAAGTATCACCAGACCTAAAATTAAAGAGAAACTTTCTCGGACACAAGAGAACACTGTCGACAGGTTTACGTGCACAGGACCACAGGTTCGTGCAGACACAGAACATTAGGTCTCCAGACTGCAGCGCAGGGTCATGCAGAGTGCGCGCCATCATTGCAGCGGTACGGCTATCAACGAAATTTGTGAAGAGTCAACTTGGTTAAGTCATATCTGTTTTTTCATCTTTAAGTTTGAGTTTTAAAGAAAATTCGAGTCCTCAGAATACGGCAATTGTGCATGGCTCCTAATAAATCGTGCGGTCAGTGTTAGTCTTGCTGCTCTCATTGATTCAAGAATGTAAGTAGTTTGATTTGTTTATTTATAGCCTAGCTACGTTAAATGAAAAGCTAATGTCATCGGGTAAGGTTTATACAATACTTTTCACAAATATTTTATGGAAGGCTTCAAATTTATCTATTTCTTCAAGCGGAACATTTATGAATATGCCCGGAGAGAGAAGCTTAGTAACGCAGCGACTAGTTAAATTTCTTTGTTCTTCTCAGCTGTCCAAGAGGTCAATGAATAAATAGTTCAAGACACCGAGATATAACATACTGATTCACAGACAATGATAATTTAATGAAGACAAAGAGTAGATACCCCGCTAGCGAGTATCCTAGTGCATAATAATACTTGGAGCTTCATCAGCTCCATGATGCACCAGTAATATCGGTAAATATTCACTCCAAGTGTCTAAAACTGAGCGGGCGAAAATAGTTATATACCCCCAAAGAAAAAAAAAATTAGAATCAGACAGCAACACAAACAAAAACACGGAAATCGATTTACAAGTTTCCCATCTCCAAGAGAAAAAACGGAAATTGGAAAAGAAATAAAGCTAGAATTGAGTTAAGAGTGCGTCTGGCCGTAGGTGGCGAAGGGCAACCCTGAGAGCTGCAGGCAGCCGCCTCGCGTGATGCGCTCATGCAATTCTTTTTTTCATGGGTCATGAATTTCAACGATAAAATATAAAACAAGTGTCACATTAATAACTCTGAAGGAATTCGAATAAAGTATAGAGAATGATGCACCACCAAATGAATTATTAAAATTACAAGCAAAGCTTATGAATGAGGAATCAACAAGTATTATTTAGTCACTGTTTGGATAATTTTCACGTAATTAGAAGTATACTTGAGAATATCGGCTAGCATGCCGCGCAATACAGCTGGCAGTGTGGTATCGCTGCAACGCGTAGTGCTGTGAATGATGGGAATTCATTCTTCGATTCAAGGTTAAACTTTAATAGAATTAGCGTAGTGCTTACACTGAAGAGAAATGTGCGAGCTTGAAATTAAGCTGAATAAGATGCGTGACTAGCTCGAAAATTTTACATCACCTCTCACAAAACGTCTGTAATATATAGTACACAAATTACCTGTATACGAAATAATATTAATTAACACGTTGACAGCGGTGGGTTAAACTGAAGTTCAATATTCAATTCACATTTGAAAAAAACTGCAGCAAAAAATTTTTAAAATAGGAAACATTAACTAGATCGCGCCTTCATTTAGCTTTGAATAAGTATTTATAAAAATTGAGTTTGTGACTACTGGTCGATCAGCAGCGTTGTTAAAATTCCCGTTAAAATATCCCTTAAAAATTAAATTATTGA
Source organism: Morinoia aosen (assembly GCA_030386875.1). Taxonomy (NCBI): domain Eukaryota; kingdom Metazoa; phylum Arthropoda; class Malacostraca; order Amphipoda; family Talitridae; genus Morinoia; species Morinoia aosen. Next base: position 32,428,681 of record CM059567.1, on the reverse strand, counting down.
ACATCAAACAACGAGTAAATAGGGAACAAAAATGAGGTCACTTTTTTAAATTAAAACACAGATCTGGAGCTAAGCAATAACCGACAATAAACGCCGAGCAAATAAGTTAGTCTATACAATTCAGATATTTAGTTTCTAGATTTGAAAAAATATAAAAAATTATTACGATTGACTGTTCAAAGTTAAGTAGTTGCGCAACTGTAGAGCAATAAAACATTTTCCATGCAATGAAGCCATAATGTTCTGTTTAACTAGTAAACAAACGGAAATCTCCGACATAACATCACGCCGCCACCTATAGAAACGTATAAATGGTTTCCTTCATTCAACAACACTGCTGAAACAGCAACTCTAAGGAGAATTTTTCAGAATGGCTCCATTCCCTCACGTGGTCCCAAGGACGCCACTCGCGTCGAAGTGTGAGTGAATATCACAAATCTGAGCAAAATCACGTGTCTGGAACACCCCAGCTCCACATTAGTAATTGTCCAACGAAGGGCGAGCTGAAGATTATTATGTGACTTTCCAATCAACTTCTAGACAACAACAAGTTAAATTTCAAATAATTCACTATCCGAGTCAAATTTCTGTGTTACACAAAAGCTGTGGAGGACGTGACAACTTCACGACGCTGGTGCGAGGAGACCGGCGCTCACTGCGACAAAACTGAGAGCGCGACGCTAGAGGAACGCTCGCCACGGCGTCTGGACCGCTAATGCAACAGGTCCCGAGGACGAGGGGAGATTCACTCTGGGTTGGAGTTGAAGGACAGATGAGTGCACGCTGTCATGGACACCGACAAGGACACCGACGTTGGTTCGCAGGACTCCGGCTTGAGGATAGATACGGTGTCCGTGCCTCGAGGATGCGGTATTATGACTCGAGAATACGGTGCTTGTATCGCGAGGATACGGTATCTGTATCTCGAGGATGCGGTATTATGACTCGAGAATACGGTGCTTGTATCGCGAGGATACGGTATCTGCATCTCGAGGATGCGGTATTATGACTCGAGAATACGGTGCTTGTATCGCGAGGATACGGTATCTGCATCTCGAGGATGCAGTGTTTACGACTCAGGAATACGGGACTTACGTGGTGAAAGGTCATGTAACGAGCAAAATCTGCTTAGCTGGGACAAACAATTAGCCTAGGGCTCCATGCTGTCAATAATGCTAGTAAATTAAACGATGAAGCAGATAAGAAATAATGGCAGATCAACGTTCGTTGCGTAAAAGAGTGGGGAATTAGTACGGAGCCGAAAAATTATTTAGATACTTCAATTTACTTGCACGTTTACGATGATAGTGTGTGATGAAAAGAATATAAGTTCAATGAACTAGGTAAATAAGGAAATGTGTTTTTTAAGCACTCTTTATTTTTTTAATTACTTAGAATTATTCAATCGTGAACATTATAACCCCAGCTATAATATTGCGCAAGACCAAAATTGATACGGATAATGAAGGTAGATACTCGTTTATCATCAGTACTAACGCATGTCCAGTTTAACATGAGCACGAGTCACGAGTCTACTGTGATCAATGCGCGTAGTCAACAACGTTTTCAAGTTACTTAGTTGCAGAGCAGTAACGCTTATAGAAAAGAAGGCTAAATTTGAAAATTGCTCTAGCGCTGAAGAGCAAGATGGTCAATAAAATACTTACGATAATATAGCGCACGATGTAAAGTTAATTTGCTACATTATCGTACGAAAATTTGTTATTGAATCAGTTATGGTACTCGAAGAAAATAATGAATGCATAGGCAGAAATTATAAATAAAATGTCATGGCAGAAACAAAAGGCTGTAAGTACAGTCCATGCAGACCATTGGTCGCCCAAGCCGTCTCTGCTTTTTCTGATGACGACTGAGCACTCGTTCTGTGCACTTTAAGTAGAATCCCAAAATTAATGAGTCTGTTCTCCATGAAGATGCGCACCCAAAAGAAAAAAATTTTTAAATTGTCATACGGCTAAAATTTGCGCAAGAACGAAAAATAAGAATAAATGATTATTTTCTATTGATACAATGACAAAAACGCATTCTTAACCATCTTTACATCACTTCATAGTTGGTACCCCGGCAATGCGTATTGTTCTAGCAACTCGCCATCAAATCAAGCCTCGATAACTGAAAAGATAAATTTGTGACAAGAATCACCAACTCAGAGATGAAAAAGGTCCCTATGACAGCTCATGTATATGCAAGCCATGCTAGAAGTCAATGTCAGCAATGATATCCAAGATGATGCACGACTTTCAAGAGAATGCATGGCGAGAAAAGCATGATAGTCGTAACGTATTTCATTAGGTTGAAATCAGTGCATGACTCGTGAAGTAAATGTCGCTCTACGTTCAAATCAAAATTGGAAACAAAGTGTCGACGCACAGACAACTTTCTTAACACAAAGCCAGCTTTGGTGGACGGAAACAGAAGGAACGTGGCAGGCGCTCATCAAAAAGGGCAACGGCTCGAGAAAGGTAGGCAAACATTGAGATGAACATTCCGAGTGGTGTATTCATAATATTATGATTACCGACTTGTATGCTCACAATAAGATGATGATTTCCAAGTTTTGCACTAAGAGAATGATGATGATTACCGAGTTTTGCACTTATAGTGGGATGATGATTTCAGAGTTTTGCACTTTCTGAACGATAATGATTACCGAGTTTTTCACTTATAGTGGGATGATGATTACCGAGTTGTGTACTCACAATACGCTTATGATTATATTACCGAGTTGTGCACTAACAATATAATGATTACCAAGTTGTATACCTGCAGTGCGTTTATGATATTTGAACACAATATGAAGAACGTCTTAAAAATTGTATAGCTGAAAATATTGAATTAATGGATTAAGCCGCTATTTGGTAACGCCAACAAGTTTGAACACTAATGAGTTGATTAACTAGTTATAGAATTCTGAAGTTTTACTAACAGAAGCCAGAACATGCCCGGGTTAGTAGCGGAGCATGACTGCTAGCTTTAGCGCTCGATCACCAACTAAACTGCGGGTAAAGCGAGATTATTTTGGACTAAGAAATGAGAAACTCTCGTGACTTGAAGTGAAAATACTGCATAAGCTGCGCAAAGCTTAATTGCTCTCTATAGCTAAATTAAATGAATAATAAATGTAGTTAGGTACATTGCATCGCTTATTTTTTGTTATGAGCAAAAACTAGAACAGTGACTGAAAATTTGTTTACACTATGCAAGTATAAAGACATTCAAAGTATGATAAGACCGCAAAAAATCTCAAATGCTTATGATAAAGCCATGAGAACGTTAGCTTTGGATGCTCTTAGAAACAGCGAACGCAGTAATGATAACTATCTTTTAAGTAAATCAGGTAATATTACTGAGAGGTAGTAAGTCTACCGAACAAATGATTCGTATGATCTTCAAATTGCTAATTACGAGTATGTCAATTGCAGTACATGGCAAAAATTATCGCTTAACTTTCACTGAATAGGATGAGTACGACACATGTTAATCTGGAAATAAATGATCGAAAGGATGAAGCAAATTCTAGTGCTATTACCTTGAGCTTCTGTCAAAAGTAAAAGCTCCGTTGCGAATTTCTCCACATCGCACAGCACGTAAAGACTTTGCAACTCGCAATGCTAAGGCGAGGGGGCGAGATTCCTACTGTGCCTCTACAACCTCCTAAATTGTTTCAAAATCCGGCCCCAGGTCGGCAAACTGCAGTGCATCAACTCACTACAGCGTCCGGGCAGCGTCCTGAACTACCATTCTCGCAGCAAGGCCGCGAGAGCTTTGCTCTCTCGTAAGGTCAACGTACAATTACACCGAAATATATAAATTCGCAGGGTCAAAAATTCATTCAGCACAATTTGTCAATTGAGGTTGCAGCTCGCGGGAAAAAGAGTTAGAAAATTGCTGAAAATTTGCAGTGATTCATGAAATGAAATGTCATCACATTGGTGAGTTATTAATGCATTTGAATTCCAGCATATGAGTGAACACAAGGCACTTTTTTGAAGAAACAAAGGCAAAAAAATTTCGGTCTCGCGGTGAAAGAATTTTTGTGACTTTCCACTGTAATTAAAAAGCAATGATTCAAATTTCCCACGGTAGCAAAAGAATTGCAATTGATTTGTTTCACGCATTCTGTGGCGTCATTTGTATCAAACACAATACGATGCAAAGAATGAGTACAATAATTTTGAATGCCAAAATGATGAGACTAGTTACAATTCCGACGAGAGTTATCGGAAATGTTACGATCGAGTAGTGAAGTCCTTTAGTGTAGTGCTGTAATTTCTATTGAATTTTAAATACTTCAAACGTGTGATAAAAGCTTTTCTTGCCTGACGGGTCTTCAGGTGCATTCTATAGCATTGTTTCATACCTCATTTCTAAGAAATAAAGTTATAACACTGACCAATTAGCCCTCTTTTCTGTAGAAAAAGTAATCACGCCTGTATAAATGGGCAGCTCGGCTGTTAAATGTCTGTGAATAATTTTTTTCACGAAGATGCATTTACTGCACTCCCTATTTACATATATCCAGACGGTATAAAAATATCCTTCCTCACAGGGAATCCTCAGTTTACCCAGAATGTGTTCGTTACCTTATTAAATGCATGAAAAACATGTACTTCCACCACTAAGCTAGCACCTTTTTCCCGTCTTTAGGTCCAGCAGATTTAACTATCAACTTTTTGACCAGCGGTACACAACTGAAATTGTTGCTTTAGACGGGACACTCTATATATATACCAAGAACACGTGCATTAAATAATTGCGTCAGCCAATTAATAATCTTCAATAAAATAGGGTCATCACGGCAACGCAACAATTGAGGTCGAAGTGAGAAGGAGCCACAACTTTGCATTCACTGCTTGACAACAACTCATTTATTTAGTACAACCACACCTCAGCTGAATGCCTCGCTTATTTTAGATTATACAGTATCATGGCTACAGTTTTATTTTATGAAATGTATGGCAGGCTTAAAATAAAGCTCTTACTTTCACTCTTCTCCAGCTGCAACCTGAAAGAGAAAGACTCTCACAAATCCTTTGCAGGTATTCTTCATCTGAGAGCATTGACCTTCCAGAACATGTTATCCTTCAATCTCCTCCTACACATTAAAAAGTGATCATTTATTCAAAAGAATTCTAAACAAATTGATAGCTTCTATTTCTATCAACGAAACGAAAAGAAAGACTTGATGATGAGTGGGCGTAGAAGCAAACAGAAGTGCAGTAAATTTCCTGTATGCCTCATGCAATAGAAAATCTTAACTGGAAATAAAACAGCCAGTCCTTCCAGGTCTGAAGAACATCAGAGCAGAGTTGGCTGCACCATCAGTATCTGGAATAGAAGATCAGCACGAAAAAAGCTCCCATTTACGATGCATCTCTGGTACGTCTGATGCGCTTGCTTGATTTTCAGTGCTGCATCAAATGATCGGTGCATGCGAGCTGCACAGGACATCTATTAAAAGCTTCAAGAATAATCGGGCCGACATATAGCGCATTACAGCGAGCAATGCCGCAATTCAATGAAGAACTTTTCCAATTCCCTGGAGTGCTTCGTTATTCGACCATTTTTGTACGCAAGGTAATTGTCTGAAATGGAGGAGGCGATGAGTAGTGCACGGAACTAATTTCAGTTACTGCCGGAGTTGGACAACGCCAATTACGGCAGATGAGGCTTCGCTAGCAAATTTCATGGCAATAGAACATAGAGATCCGCCCTTGATGGCTAGGATTTTTTTTTGCTGGTGTTCGCCTGGCAATAACATAATTGCCACTGCAATAAATACAGTACGATAGAACCGAGAGAAAAAAACATTATTCGCCCTTCTCATGTTTTTTCGGCTTTAGATTCGCGGCAAAAATACATTTTTAACCATTTATCTGTCATGAAGTCATTTCCTGTACCAAGAACATCAAAAGTGTCGATTACAATATCAAAGGAGTACTACGGCGGGACGCTCAGAGCGTCTCATGGATAATTTCGAGTGTCGATTTTTGGGAATACTTTAGAAGTACTCAAACTTGCCTACGAAATGTTTTTGAAAAACTAAATTTTGTAGTTTTTGCAACCATCTTTGAACAATATTAAGTGTATGATTGAAAAGCATTAAATCATTGTCAAGTCGAAAACCCAAGTAGTTTGTCTAATTTTCAGAAAAAAAACAACGCTTCAGCCTACAGCAACTACGCGTATACGTTGGACACAAGGCAGAGATGAGTTGGCCAGACAGCTGTTCCCGCAAACTCAAATCTGATTACCGGGCAGAGCTCGCTCACTGAGTTAGTAAGCTGATCACAACAGCAAGCCCGAAAAGATCAGCGCAACTTGCCACTCCGAGGAGGAAAGTTGAGCGAACTTAATTGCTCTTGATGCTGCACCAGAAAGTTGTGTTGTGATTTATGAAGTGGAAATGGTTTGATGCAAGTTTACTCTCCGTTCTGGGGGAAGACTTCGCAGAAAGTTTACTAATTAGATCAAAACTGCAATATTTCAAGAGCTCGTTATTTTGCTGGATTCTCATTTAAAAATTTAAAAATAACTCTGGAATACTTATATAAAAAATACTCACATACCAGGATAAAATGCAATTGATTTCTGATTCTGAATATCAAGCTCGCAAGTCATCGAGTGAGGACGTTGACATGATCTGCTGATTGTCATTCCTAATAACACGAACTACTGATTCTCAATTTCTATTTTAAATAACACTCTCATTAATGTTCCCACAAACTAATGATCAATAATGAAATCGTGAGCTTACGACTGCAAAAGCCGGGTTCGCAAACTTCTGATGATCGGCACCTACCTAATGAACCACTAGCCGTCAAAACTGGTCTCATGAAGGCCTGACGGTTAACACTACCGTGCTGCAGTGATAAAATGCATACATCATGAGATAAAAACGCTACCTGATGATGTTCAGAAACCGTTATTGTGAAACCTTAACTTAAAGTTTATAACAAGTAATCAAGACAAAATGAAAAATAAGATAAAGACCAATTTGTTGACTACTTTCCGTGTTGTTCGCGACCTGCAAGTAACTGATTTACGAGTACAACCTAAATCCATCGATGCGCAATACGCATAATTAAAAGTGTACACAGGAATATCGGACGCACCCCAGTATACTATTTGCAACGTAAAATACAATGAAAACGAAACTTTTGGATTGCAATAAGAAATTGACACATGTGATCTAAACAAAGTAATTGTCAACTACAGTGCGATATCTGTATCTGACTTACAAATTTGATTTTAACTTTTGGCCTTAATGTTTGCATCCCAACTTCTAAATTAGACTTGTATAAATATTTTTATCTTTTGAGGAACTCGCTTTCACGAGCAAAAGTTTACAGTCTGCTGAACAGGGGTCCTCAAACTTTTTTCAACCAAGGACAACTTTTATTACAGAAAATATGCTGAGGACCCCTCACATGTTTTCCCGCACGAAAATATATATATACATAATAAATGTAGAAGATTCCTGCAAGATTTACCTTCTTTGGCTCATCGGTATTTCCATAGTTTTAAATAAAATAAAAATTTACAGCTGTGTTTCAAAAGAACGAAGTATCTGTGCTAAAAGATTTAAGTTGAAATGATAAAATCGTACTATGTAAGCCTGATAAAAGCAGAGGCATAGTAATTCCTGATAAATCTGTGTATACCTACTATACTAACATGCAAACTTTAATCTCCGATGTGTCTAAAATTAAATTTATATCAGAGTCGTGGGAGAAAACTCTTCTTCAAATTGAAAACAAAATAAATAATTTTTTGCGGAAGCTAAAAAATTCATGTTTTGTCTAGTAAAATAAACTCAATCTTGTACGTATCTGATTCGTGCCCAGGAGTCTTCTACGGTTTGTCAAAAGTGCACAAGTCAGACTTTTCTTCCAAGTTTGAATTCCGTACAATTTTTGCCCCTTTAACAAGCCTAGTTTCAATTTAACACAATTCTTAGTACTTTTATGAAGTCGTTCAGCCAAAAATGATTATACAGTGGAGAATTCTTTTCAGTTTATTAGGAAGGTAACATCCTTTCAGAATTCAGAAAAAAATATACTATAGCTTCATTTGATATGGAAAAATAAAAATTATTTATTAATATTCCATGTGCAAATCCCATATATATAATTATTTTTTTGCCTCGTCAACATCATTGCCTCTTCAACAGAAGAAGTTTAAGGCCTTTGAAGAACTCATTTTAAAACGCTCCTTGAATTTTTTTTGTTCTGAACTCAATTTCTATTTATGTTGGCATAATGTACAAACAAATTGAACGTTTCGGTATGAGTCTCTCTTTGGTGTATACATTTGCAAATATTTTTATGCGCCATTTGGAGGAGTGGCTGGAGGATGGTTCTACAGACTTTTAACCTGAATTTTACCGCTGATATGTTGATCTTACTTTTCTATTGCTGCAAGATCTCAGTCATGCCCCCTTGTTCAGAAGCTATTTGAATTCTAATCACCCTTCTATAAAATTCTCTAATGAAATCGAGACCAATAATTGTTTATTTTTAAATATTCAAAAATCCCTATGAGAGACTACGCGTTAAATTCATCCATATTTCGGAAACCTACCTACACTAGATTAGGTTTGAACTTTTCAAGTTTTCGTAGTCATAAATTTAAAATTAATACCATAATGGTCTTATTGAATTGTGCATACAATATATGTATAAATTGGCAACCCACTTGTGCATACAATACATGTATAAATTGGCAACCTGCACGCTGAGTTTACTTTCCTGCAAATTTTTTTCGTAAAAATGGGTTTCCTTCTTCCATTGTCAATGTTCAAACTAAAAAATTTCTGGCTAAGAAGTGCTCAATTACCAGCATTGTTATAGAGTCGATACAACGCATCAAATTATTGCATGTTCCCAGATTTTGGAGAGTTCACAGATAAAGTGTCACGAGGTCTGAAAATTTATTTTAAAAGCCCTTTTTCTACTTTAAAACTAAGTATTGTATCCGTTAATTTATTTAAAGTTGGCTATTTTTTCGTTACAAAGATATGATTGCTAAACGGATACGGGCATCCCATATGCTTATGTTTAGCTGTGTACAGGGTACATGTGGCTATGTTGGCATGACGGCTTTCCTATTCTGTTAGGATTGCCCAACATCGTGGAGTCAGCCACCGTAGCAGAAGACATTTGACCCAACCACCTCTCTTGTCTATCGCCGTCACAGCGAGCTAAGTCGTGACTCTATAGCAGAAGACAATTTTTTTAACTTATGCCTTGCTTCTGATGATTTAGAAATATGCATTTCAGAATCTCTTTACATTTCCAAAGAAAAACAGCAATCAATAGTGCAAATACTTCATATCCTTGGCAAATTCATGCGAAAATTTTAATGTGTCTCTGTATTCTTAAGAAACTTTACAATATTTTAGACTAGTGACTGAGAATGAAGCTGGTCTCCGAAACGAGTTATAGAATTGATACTCTGTAGTTATTTGATACCTTGATTTTGTAAAATTTTGATATGATTTGAATGCTTAGTGCATTCTTCGTTTTCAAGTTCCTAAAAATGCACTGAATATTTTCAAAATGATTCGAAATTGTGAGCAATGAACTGTCATGGAGTAAATGCTTTTAAGTCGTTCAAAGTATTTAAATAAATTTTTAGGATGACGACGAAAGAATGAACAGAAATGTACTTCCATTTTTTCACGAGGAAAAATTACTCAAAACCATTCACTGACAGTATGTAAGCCTTGAGTATAACAACCATCACAAGTGAAACACGAAAGAAGGAACGAGATTTCAATCTCAAGGTCAACGTGTTCTGAGATATTTGATAGCAAAGATAAAACATCGCATCTAAAAAATTGACAAGAAAAGATGAAATACCATTAAGTTACGAATGAAAATTTTGATTTCACTACATAATATAATCTATGTTCACAACACAGTTGCAGCACAAAGAAATAGACCTAATTACCCTATACCCTACCGTGAGAATAGGTTGCCCTGGCAGAAGGGATTAGTGGCAGACTCAATCATAATTCTACCAAGAATTGTGAAATAACAACTATTGATTTGATGTCTTTAGTTTAAAATCAAATATAACTCACACGAAACGACTCAACAAATTGTACTAGCTCTTGTTGGTACAACATAAAACCTCGGAAATTATTTGCTTGTAATATAGAACACGACTTTGAACCCTTACAAATTTGCGATATCGCAGCTGAAAAAATGCAGACACGATTTTTTTGTTCTCTCAAAGACATAAAATTTTGTATTACATTTGATCTCTGTAACAGAAAGTAGTTCAAATTGAAGGAAGTTCTTTCAGTAATAGCAATAGCACCACCGTAGCTCATGTTGTTGAGACAGTCACCGGGCGATATGAGACTGCATGGCCATAGCTACCGTCATTAAGATACAGCCTAACAAATGAAATTCGTAATCCAGTGCTTCCTGTGTATCTCTCCTGCTGAGCTTATCAGTTACTCAGAACTGCATTCATTGCGTGAGCGGCCTCGCTGCATTTCAAATTTGGTTATTATTTGTTATTCAAAAGCACTGAGGCTGGCTGAGGCAGCGTAGCGTTCCGGTGCTCCGAGCGCGTGTTGGGCAAACTGGGATTTCCAGTTAGTTGTTGGAAGTTTGAACAAATTATAATTATTACTCGTGGTAACGGGTTCAAAACGTAACATAGCTTAAGCCTTTCCCAATAAATGATTGATTTTGAAAAATATATAAGTTTAATATAATGTTAACACCCTCTAAATGGCTTCACAACATGATTGGTGCAGCAAAACCAGACTCAACCATTATTTTCAGTGCAATTGCTTGATTAATTCCGTGATCGAGCTGACCCAAATGATAGTGAGTGCTTGTTCAGACATTTGCGAAAACAGAAATACAGAATATATTGCAGCAATTGCAATTTACCGGCTTGCAGTATCGTTTCGAGACATCGCAAGAGTTTATCTCATCAAACCTAATAATACCCGTTGTGTGTTTATTTATACATCTGTTTGGTGCCCGCTTCTTTAGAAACATAGGATGTATGAGTTTGTAGTATCCTGGATACCAAATTCCTTAGTATGATTTAAAAAGATTGCCTTTAGATGCATTGATATGTTTGACATTCATTTTATCAGAATAGGTTCGTTTAGGATAATTTTAGTTAGATTAGAAAAGGATAGTTAGTATAGGTTAGGTAATATTGACAGAATTTTTTCTCGGGTCCACCTAGCTTACGATGACATTGTCCTTAAAATTTCCACGGGCACTGCTACTACCTAATAATACCATTAGTTTATTCGTTTGGAGTCCGCTTCTTCAATTTCTCTGTCACGCTCATAAAGATAGCCATAATGACCATATCTATGATACAAATTTCACCAGTGCGCAAGTACAATAATATTCTTTATCGCGGGTACTGTTAGGATAGATACATTTGTTTGTCATCCATATTTGGGAGCTTGTTTGTGAAAGGTATTGAAACCCCTTCATTTTTGGCGGGCCGTGCACACTAGTCTTGAATAGAAACAAACAACTTGAAAACTCAAACTTTGTTTGCAAGTCGAAAAGCAGCCTGCAGGAATAAATTTTCAAGATGATTCTCGAAGAATTAGGAACATGTTTCACGTAATCTTGGATTATTGTTTAGAGAAGTTCTAACGCCCGCCTTTATGAGAGGCTCCAAAAAAAAATTAAGAGAGTTTCGAGAGTGTTGCCATAAAATACAAAAAATCGCACGCAACATTTTGTGCCATAACATTTCGCATCTTATTATTGAACTACTGAGCACGACTGAATAAAAATTTTCTGAAATATTTGATTACTTTTTTCGTATTTCTGATCATTACAAAATGAATTCAAACGATGAATACTTGCGGCAGGGTGCAGTTAAATTGCATAGTCGTGTCCTATTCAACATATTTGAAAGAAAAAAATTAAGCGAGCTCGCTAGGAAGAAGTTAGATCAGAAAATGAACAGCTCGCATTTAATTGTTGCATCTGCTACTGGCCCGAGCAACAGGCAGGATTCGTGACGAGAAATACATCACTTGACGCAAGTAAGGACGGAACACACACCGTGAAATACATCACTTGAGAAATACATCACTTGAGAAATACATCACTTGACGCAAGTAAGGACGGAACACACACCGTGAAATACATCACTTGAGAAATACATCACTTGACGCAAGTACGGACGGAACACACACCGTGAAATACATCACTTGAGAAATACATCACTTGACGCAAGTACGGACGGAACACACACCGTGAAATACATCACTTGAGAAATACATCACTTGACGCAAGTACGGACGGAACACACACCGTGAAATACATCACTTGAGGAATACATCACTTGACGCAAGTATGGACGGAACACACACCGTGAAATATATCACTTGAGAAATACATCACTTGTCGCAAGTACGGACGGAACACACACCGTGAAAGAAGCCGACGAACACAAACCCCATTGTAGGGAAACGCGTAAAGTGACCGTCAGGGGAATGATCGTAAAATTATTTCAGCGGCTACAAGTCTGGTTTTTATAAAAACTATTCATGATTAGTTTCTTAGTGCCTACAACCCAGAACAACAATCAAGACTCTTTAACATCTGAAACAAATGTTCACGGGACCTCGGGTTTACACCAAGATATCTTAATAAATTAATGGGAGTTTGTTTTTCTCATCAAATTTTTTCTCAATTTAAATCTGAAGCAAACATTCAATATTTATTTTTTCTGGCAAGAAACAGAAGTTCTAGCAATTATTAAAACAGTCACAGAACAACATACAGTTTAAAATCAATTAATGGTGATAACGGTCTGACTATTTCAAACCAGGAAGTCTGTCTCGGACATAGTTTCACGGTGACGGGTACATTTCAGCGAGGTAATGAGCCGATACACAGAACTCATATTGAGCAACTCTCCAAAATTCGCGTAATTTTTTTGAGTGAAGAGTCGTAGATCGGTACCTCTGCCGCCTCGCCTGGTGACGCAGTATAATGTTCTGAATGTAGACTAATTGCACATTATTGCTGTTTAGATCAAATTTTGAATGAGTTTTCCGTGCAAGATTGAGGCAGTTAGAAAAGTTGAAGGAGCATCAAATAATTCTGAAATGTTCACATTTCCCGAGGGTTTTCCTCTGTTTTTCCACAGTTTTCATCGTGAACGATTACATGCTAAGAACACAGAAACAATGAAAAATATTTTTTCTCAAAAATACAGGCTTCAAGTACGAAGAATCATAGAGTTCAGTAATTTAGTACGAAACATAGTTCAATGGAGTTCAAAATACGAATAAAGTTCAAAGTACGAAACTTTAATTGACAAAATACGATTCAAATCGATTTAAATAAGGTAACCGAGTATCAACTAACCATTAATAAATTACTATAACGTACGAAATCCCTCACTTAAAGTATATTTGTCTGACGCGTGAAAGCACTAATCAATTTGCAGATCCTATTTCGAAGACGAATCAAGCCCAGCGATCCTGAGGTGAACAATGAAAGTCTCAGTGTGTATTTACAAAGCGAAAAGACCTGCTGAAAAACACGGAGAAGCTCCCATTACGCACTTGGCAGCTGACAGTCCCGTTGGCTCAGCGTAAGTCGAGGCTGTGCGTAGAGAGTTAGTCACCGCTTCTGACGCAAGTCGTCAACCTGGCAACCAGACGTCAAGTGAGTGTACAACTGCTGTGTTGGGGGTCTGCAGCGCTCGCTTCATTTCAAGGTGCCGTCTGCATTGTTCGCGTGATTGAAAGGTGCACGTTTGCTGTGCTCGTTTGGTTGAAAGGTGCATTATTCACTTGATCGGACGGTGCGCACCTGCATTGAACGCATCATTTTAGAGTGAAAAACCACTAAAGGTTTGCAGTCCTCGTTTGATTGAAAGGTATACATGTGCATTGCTCACTCGATTGGAAGGTAAGCATCTGCATTGTTCTCGAGATTATAAGGTGTACGTCAGCTATGCTGGGTTGATTGCGAGGTGTTCATCAGTATTGCTCACTTTATTGCAAAATTTACAACTTCACTGCTCGCTTGATTGCAAGGTGTATATGTGCATTACTCGTTCCATTGCAAGATGTACGCATGCATTGCTCGCTTCATTGGATTGCGGCAGGAAATATTGCGTTGCAGCGAAAATTGCGAGAGTTATTTCCCTGAATAGTTGTTCCGATCAAAAGATGTCATGAGACAGCATCTAAGATTTACGTTGCTAAGGTAACTGTGAAAGTTACCAGCATGCATTGAGAGCTTAGCGAACAATACCGTTAACGGAAAGATAAAACCTAACCGAAGTTGAAAGAACGGAGATATAAAAGAAGTTTTAATGGGATTTTTGCAATTTTGTAGAAGCGCAACAGGCTGACTCATACAGCGCAGCCTCTCGTTGTGCTGGCTGAACAATTCCTTTTTTTTATCGAAAACAAGTCGGTAGAAGTTAGTAAATTTCCCATTTCTAATACATTAGCCAGAAAACTGAAGATTTCATTCTACAATAACTAATATATTGCTATTTTTACATGAACTCTCCCGAGAACTTTGAAATAGAGCTAGCATTTCATATATATAACTGGTGTGGTATTGGAAAAGTTGCTGGTCTCAGGCAATTGCTGTTGCTACGTTTTGATGTACAGACAACGAGCAGGAAAAGAATAGCTCAAGGCAAGAAAACTAATCAGCATTTTTAAATGAAATGTTCACATGAGTGGAGTAAAAGAATTTCAAATCATTGTGTTGAAGTTGCCAAAAGACGTGTAAGCAGTGATCAAACTGCGACTTCAATGATAGGTGAACTAAAATTTTATATACTGTGGTTTTGAAGAAAAATATGAACCTCAATCAAAATTTTCATATTGAAATTATAAAACCTTTCATGTCATGAAAAAGATGAATGAATAAATAGTGATAAAATGTTGAATGGCACACGCAAAAATCGTTTATTTGAATTATTTAAATAAAGCTCCTCACTCAGGCCTTAACACCGACAGTAAATAGGAGCCCGTATCCAGATTACCTAATGTTAGCTCAATAATGAAACACATTAGGTTCATGGTACGATGAAAAAATAGTTTCCCTGGCTTTAGATGTCATCTTTCATTTTTAACGGGAAAATAGAAAATAGCTTAACGCAATTGAATTTTTCTTGGTCCATTATTGTTAACCAAGGCGCTATGTAGATGGAGACCAATTCAAGCAGCACAATGTGCAGTGGAAATAGCGCGTAGCATGCGGTAGAAATATCGCGTAGCATGCAGTGGAAATATCGCGTAGCATGCAGTGGAAATACCACGTAGCGTGCAGTGGAAATATCGCGTAGCGCGCAGTGGAAACATCGCGTAGCATGCAGTGGAAATATCGCGTAGCGTGCAGTGGAAACATCGCGTAGCGTGCAGTGGAAACATCGCGTAGCGTGCAGTGGAAATATCGCATAGCGTGCAGTGGAAATATCGCGTAGCGTGCAGTGGAAATATCGCGTAGCCTGCAGTGGAAATATCGCGTAGCGTGCAGTGGAAATATCGCTTGAGATTTATTTTAAAAAAAATATTGAATTCCATCATTTTTGATGGGCGGTGTACACTAGAATTTACAAAAATACCGATCCGACGAAAAATGTGACCAGTTAATGACACCGCTCACTTGAAGAATTCAACGCCACATGGAGTGTGGGTCAAAAATATCCTACACAATTTTGGCACATTGTGTACACAAAACCTTCAACAGCAGGGAGAGGGGCTCAGTCTCCTTTGCAGCAAAATTTTGCCTTATGTTCAAAGCCCTAGTTTATTATTGTTGACCAATTAATTTAAGCGCAATGGTGTTCAGAGTGAGGACTATTTTACATATTTTTGGAGATAATTTATTTTAATATTACCTATACCCAAAAATAATTAATTAATGGAATTTCCGTTGAAACCTTCTGTTCCAATTCCATTACACACTGTGACTGCTATTATTCCAGAGATACTTTTGGCATTTCTCATTTCCCTCATTACCTTTCTAATTAGCTCAGAACTGTCTTTAAGAATACCGACTTTTTTTGAGATCATGGAGGTCCTACAATTCCGCAGAACACACAGTCCTTCAAGAAGCCTCAAAAGAAGAAACCACAAAGCTAGAGATCGGGGCTTCTAGGCGGCCACCCCACCGGATGCCCAACTCTTATGCCCCAAAATATATCTTTGAAACTGTTTCTCACGCAAAGCAGATCTGTGTCACTGAGTGTCGTCGTTCATGTTTATGCGCCATAGTGCATTCGCGATATCTGGTTATCTGTTCATTTCATATTCCTATGTGTAACGTGGGAAGGAATTCACAAAACTCCCATCTCGCGCCAGTCAAAAGTATGGTCCTTATTCTGAACATCACTGCGCCTGAATTGAGAGTCGACGATAAAAAATTTAAAACTATTAACAAAATTTGGCAACAAATGAATTTAAACCCAATCCTACGACTGACGGTATTGAGTAATCAACGCGCTAAATTTAGATGAAAATCTTGTGGTGCGCCCTCACGCTGACGCCGGCACGACGAGAAGCAACGGCCACAGCGACGCAGCGGAGCCCAGCGTCGGAGTGCGCTCTGCGATCACGGCTAATTCATCAAGTGAACGAGGGTCAAGACTTATTTATGGAATGCACTTCGATGGAGGCTAATTTAAAACGAATAGAGGCTTATTTGTCATCTACACTGTGATTAAGGCTAATTTATCAAGCACACGATGGTTAATACATGTACATTTATGAAATGTACTTTGATGGAGGCTAATTGAACAAGTACACGATGATTCGGTGATTAAGGCTTCACTTCAACCCTGCTGTGATGATGGCTAATTTATCATCCTCATTTCGGTGAAGTTTAATTTTTATCCACACTGTGATTAGGAATAACTCATCGACCATACTGTGATGATGGTTAATTCATCAACCACACTCTAATACAAGCTAATTCATGAACCACACTGTGGTGCAGGCTAACTTATCAACCACACTGTGGTGCAGGCTAACTTATCAACCACACTGTGGTGCAGGCTAACTTATCAACCACATTCTGATACAGGCTAACTTATCAACCACACTGTGGTGCAGGCTAACTTATCAACCACACTGTGGTGCAGGCAAATTCATCAACCACACTCTGATACAGGCTAACTTATCAACCACACTGTGGTGCAGGCTAATTCATCAACCACACTCTGATACAGGCTAACTTATCAACCACACTGTGGTGCAGGCCAACGTATCAAAAGAGCTCCAGGGTGCATCTTTGATTCATGTCGATGGTGACTTTCACCATTTAGTAAGCTTCGTCTTATAAAAATGAACTCCTTACTGTTTAATTCTTTGCTGCAGCAGCAGGCAGAGGCAGCCAGCAGCAGGCAGAGGTAGACCTCACAGCTGCCAGCAGCGTCCCATTCATAGCCCGGACTTGGCACAGGACAGACACGGCACGAGGGGACAGAGATGGGGAGGGGCGATGGGGAGGGACCGGGGGAGGGGTGGTGGAGAATGGAAAGAGGGGTGGCTGGGAGGGGACAGAGCTGAGGAGGGGCAGAAAAGGGGACAGAGCTGGTGAGGGACAGGAGACGGGGACAGAGCTGGTGAGGGGAGTCAGAGCTGCGGAGAGCCAGAGGGAGGCAACCCCCGATGCAAGGGAGCTGTGTGAAGCGCAGCTCTAGTCATTATAGCGCGCCAAAATAAACGCTTTCACACCTCAGCGCCTAAGCTGCGCGTGCAGTCGCCATGCGAGGAGGGCAAAAATAGCCATCAGTATTGAGAACACGCGAAGTAGATCCATCAATAAACAGAGAGCGGGTAGTAGACAAGTTCACGGTTCGAGTGACATGGCAGAATCAAAATACTTCGCTATTCTGAGAAACGCGACGAGAGAAATAGCGAGACCGGTGTTCACTAAGTACCGACGAAATAGCCTCCTATTTTAGGCAAAAAAAGCCGCGCTGTTAAGTGAGTGCAAAGGGGAAGTGCTAAAATCGGTCCCGCAGGGATTATGCGCGGTAAAAATACCCGAGGAATTCGCCGCAAGAGGCATGGGAGTATCGGGGTTAGCTCTGAAGACGCACGAGCTTAAAATCGGGATTAACTCACGCTAACCGCGATGGGTTAAAGTGAAGTTCAATACTCAACTCAAATTTAATGACGATTGCGGTGAGCAATTTTGAAAATAGCAAACATTAACTGGACCGTGCGTTCATTTAGCTTTGATTTAGTATTTATAGAAATTGAGTTTGTGATGACTGGTGGGTTAGTAGCTCTATGAAAATTGACCCCGTGTACATCGGCGGTTCAAATCGCGACCAACGAATTAAAGAGAGCGAAGGTTCGGTGTTGGAGATGCTCCCCCGACCATTACATCAATGATCACAAGTTCATATTGTTATAACGAACGAATGTCCTCGAAAAGAAAGAATGAAATGAGTAACTCACTATATCAGCGAGTCAAAAAATATTAATATGCTGTAATATTTTTCACGACCGGTCAAAATGACATTGATATTTAATGTTAGGGACGAAAATAAAAGGGATTTGGAAGGCTAACACGATGATAAGAAAGTTTTCCATGCGAAATTTTCAGAAAAATATCAATGAAGGAATGGCATTTTGGGAAAATCGACTGTACTTTTCCTTTCAACCCAATTTCAGTGCAATAATTTCCCGAACGATCAGCGAAAAACTGCTTAACAAACACGATCGAAAGTTTACACATCCCAAGTTTTGCTGAAGTTATACTGTTTGAGCAATAAACAAAATCCGCGCAAGCTTTACTGGTCGCTAGTTGAGCAGTATAGGTTTAAAATAAGCATGTGGGGAAACACGTCCCAGGCATGATTTTGAGGGAAGTTTTGCAAGGCAGTTTGTGACCTCGTCAGAGGAGTCAAATGTTAATCTTGACGTAAACTAGCTTTGTATGCCTGTAACGTGAACTATCCTGTGAACAAAACTAGCGTAACTTTAAATGCTAAACTATTCATGATCGGCAAGCAGTGATGGATACTCTAGTAGACATGGACACTTTCTGTGTTGGAATTTTATTATAACCAGAACGGTTTACTATACACAACTGCTTCAAAATAGCGTCGATGAAATGAACGGGATCATTTAAAATTCATAAGGAATATTCGCGCTTGTTGAGGCCCCATTACCGAGAGGTAGTTGATGTGAATAACATGTACAACATCAAAACCTGAAATATTTTACGGTAAATGTCCCTTCATGCCTAAGAGAGCCACCTCATTTCGTGAACGACCTCAGCACTTTACTCGAACAGTAGTGAAAAGTAAACTACCAGATGCACTGCGACTGAAAGTCCTAATCTAGGTTGCAGTTCATAATTAAACTAAAAATTGTCACCTTGATCCAGGCACAGACCATCAGACTATCATTTATAAGACTGACAGCGCCAGCGCAGCGGCTGCGCCAAAATGCCCACTTGGCCGCCATAGCTGCATAAGACGCAAATCTCTCGGGTGTAATGGCGCAATTTTGCGCAGCCACACGGTAACCTTGACCACCATCTACGACCTGCTCTCACGCGAACCTTACTTCGCTGTGCGGACATAATTGCGCTGATCTGTGCAGATGCCGACGGCGATTTTCAGCAGGGTGGAGATAGCGATATGTCACCAAATTCTGATAGTGAAGATACCACGACATTTGAACATACTGATGGTGTGGGCTCCAAAACCGCTGGCTCATGGACAACATTCAGGGAACCTCTGCTTGGCACGGTACAAATATGTTAATTGAAACACCTTTTGTTAGAGACGCGCGAGCTACAATGATTTGGAGCAAACGCAGCTACAAAAACCTGCTTAAGAACACTTGGCAGTTGAATCAGAGTAGCACTTACTTAATTAATATTACGCCAAATAAAAACGCATAAGCTACGAGTTGCCCGCCAAAAAGGACATTACGAATAAAGTGGCCAGCTAGAAGATGCACTAATAATACAACCTAGGCACAGGAATGTACGGCATGCCATGCAAGAAGCCTGCGATAAAATCAGGTCGTTTAGACGAGGCCTTGACATGACAAAATGACTGCAGGACCAACTGAAAAAATAAGCACAAGGAACTTCGGTAGATCTAGATAGCTAGTTTGAGTTGTAGAAAACTTTTCATACCTTAATACTTTAAAACACAGGCCTATATTATTAAGCTTGTCATCCATTTGAACTAGAATCGAGATTGAGTATATTAAACAATGTAGTTTAGGTGATTGAAATATTCGAGACCGCACTCGCGGAGTTTCTTCTCTTTAGGAATAGAAGTTTTTCCACTAGATCCAAGGGAACAAAATGAGTACAGGCTCGAGAGGTGGTAACCGTCATTGCGTCTACACATTAACTTTAATGTACTGCAAAACCCAACCTATGACATTAGCTCTAGTGGATCAAATTGATTTTTTTTTAAATATTTTGTGCTCAAATATAAACAGCCCATGATTGCATCACGTGCTGACACTGAGCAATTACAAATTTTTGGGTTCAGCAGATGGTGCACCTGATCCAGAGCATTTTGTGTTGGTCACGGCACTAAAGAAGTTGAGTCAAGGACGAAAAATAATCAAAAGTCTCAACTTTAGTTGCTTAGATACTACGAGTTTCATACACCTTTGTGTGAAAACTATAACGAACACTAATAGAAATCCAAGTCCAATTCTGATTCATTCAATTGCGAGTTCCTCACAAAATCTTAAATGGCAAATTAAGGAAATGCACAGAAACTGAAAGCACGGGCAACACGGTAACAGAAGTACATTGCACTTAGTAACAATAAGCAATCATTTGCACAACTCTTACCAAATTTGCCGCCAAAAGACACACACACACGAAATTATTTACAGCAGGAGACAGCTAGAGTGGACTTGGAAAACAGCATGCACATGGAGACGCTTGACACGTTCAGCGAGGGAACGCCGAGAGCAAGACTAACAAAAGGCCCGGCTACACTACGAGTATGCGTTTTTTACTGCGCGAATCTCAGGCATTTTTTAACTTCTGCATGCCTGAGCGGCTACACTACAGTACGCGGAGCAGCGGGGTCAGTTGCATGCTGCGGCTCGGAGAGTTCCGATGTCGATGAACGTGCGCTCCGGTTAGTAGCTATCGCATGTGCGATAGGGAAGAAAAAAAGAACAATTGACTCACGCTACCTGTCTATTTCCTTCATGTATAAGTAATTTACAGTCAATCAAAGACATAACTACCCAACTATGTTTCATTCTAATTTCGGGTTAAGCTATCTAATTAACAAGAAACAGGGTTGATTTACTCGAAATAAATGCTATATATTTCAAAAATATATACATGGTATTCATTTTTGATTTTGGTTTTATTCACTCAGGTACAAATGCAATGGGAAGAATTATTTAACTTGTATATTTTCTATATACAAATAAATAATACACATGACTTACCTGAGCGACTACTTGACTATGCAAATTTGATGTTGACTGCCGTCTCTCTGCCCCATCATTAAGAAATGCCAACATATCATAGCAAGATTGGGTCAGTCGCTGTACCTCCGCTGTACCTGCTTCGATTTTTTTTAAATGCTGAACATTTTGTTCAGCCTAAAAATACTGTGTCTTCAATGTGTGAATTTTATTTTTACTAGTTCAAAATGACAGAGTTACACCGCAACGAAAAGTTACAAGTCCTCTGTTTAGCAAGCATAAAACTAAGCTCGAATTGTCAATTGAGCCTGAAAACATTTCTTTCCGTGGTGGCCTCTTGTGGTGGAATTTTATTCTGAAATGTCTATTATCTCTTCCGAGCTTTTCAAGGAAATCACAATTTCGAAAACGATAACTCAAGTTCCAAAACCTTGGGCTTTATACTAAGTGGTAGCCAGGTTACTGGTCAAACGAATTTAAAACATTTTTTCGCATTATCAATTAGAAATATCAAAGCAAAATGATGAATTTCAACAGAGAAAGCTTCAAAGAAAATTTCCATTTGGAATAATATGCTGATTGCGTATTCTGGATACCATAATCCAAATGAAAGGGAATTTAATCGCCACAGAAAAATAATGCAGTAGAATAATTTCTTGTATTTCTTAAGCTTTATCCTTGTTGCTATCAATGTTATCGATTAGAAGAGGGAGTCACACAGACGGACGGACGCGGCTACTTTTATAATAGTGGTTATATCAACTGTCAATGCCTTCTCAGTGTCTAGAGATGTTAACATAGTTTTGTAAGCAAATTCTTATAACTTTATATCTTATATGTTGAATTTTTGACGTTTCAGAGGCATTCCTTTACTTTAAATTGGTCTCTGAGCTGGAGCACCAGCTCGCGTGCCCAATCACTCGTTGTAGAAAGCGCAAGCAATAAACAGAAGTATAATAGAACACTCCATGATAAAGTACAACTGCAAAATGGGAGAGCTGTCGGGCGATGACCCTGAAATGATGTGTAGTTCACTCCTAACTACGCGCCACAGATGCTTGCTGCACAAGAAGACGCGTCAAAAACCGCTCACCGTCGAAGTTCATGCAGCACTCATGCATCCGACATGCATGCGTCAAATTAGGGCGAGTCGCGCGTGAGTTGCACGAAGAAACGCATAGTGTAGCCGGGCCTAAAGAGCAAATGGGAAGATAACGCAGCAGAGCAGATGTTGGAAACATAACTTACAGCAAATATAAGAAAAGCATAAATACAAACAGATCCGGTCTGGGCCCAGCAACGAGTCATGCGACACCATGCACTGCAGGAGCAGATTTTTATCGATCTACGATGTCATAGCGGTACGTCTCGCCGCGTCAGTTCTGCGAAAACTTGAATAAAGCAACGTTCTATGTCAAAGCTTAGCAATATAAATTACTTAAGTGCCCCGCTTATGAGGGAAAAGTCCTTCAAATCCTCCTTAGCAGAGATATCCTCAACGACAGAGAATGTACTTCATTTTTATGAAAACGCTATCCATTCACGATACGTAAGGGAACTCATTAATTCTCAATTGCTGGGTAGTTACAATGCAATCTTTGAACATGCTGTACATTTCGCTCCTTCATGGCTATTATCAAATTTAATCAAACTAATTTAGGGCTTGCATGCAAATTGAGTTAGATTAGAAAATCAATGTATTTAAATAAACGCAAAATCTTTAAATGTACCATGATTCACGAAGCATATATGTATTCATTCACGTCTGATATCAAAATAAATTTGCGCAACAGGAAAATAGCAGAGGGACTGCTGCAAACACGCATCAACTCTTTGGAGGTCGAAGTCTTCGAGAATCTCGGTACAAAGTTCTACTAAGATCTCGGTTGCTGCGTCACACGCTCAAAAGAATAGAAAAATCGTCGCTCCATAAACTGAAAAAATTGAATAAAAGTGTAATGTCCAGTAAGGTGTAACTGTATTTCAGCGTTTTGCACTCGGTATATTATTTCTTATCTTTGAATTATTTCAACGCAACACTAATGAAAGGCTTCAAGATTGCCGTGCATCTCGTCAAAACCATTTACGGTAAATTTCCAATCGTTGCAGCTGTAGAACAGACTGCACGTTGGAACACGAGCGTCGCAACAAGTTGCCAGATTTTGATAACTAAAACGCTGCTTCTAAAGTCTTCTTGAATGAATGTCACAGAACAGAGGACATTTAAACCACAGCAATTGGTCGCATAATATAGGGGGGTCGGCCAAAAAGTCCGTTCGTTTTTTCTTTTTTTTTTTTGAACGTCATCTTTCCGACCCCGTAAAGATTATTTTTATGTTCTTATTCTCCAAATCCTTATAAATCTTATTCTCTAAATTTTTAGCCAACCCAATATTTTATATTTTACTCAGGATAACCTGGACCGTAAAACCTTCCGTAGATCCATCTCGTGGTCACCAGCATTCCCGAGCCTGCTCAGTGAAAGAATTTAAGACTCGGGTCAAAAAACAACAATCACGAAATATAATTAATAATTTTTACTTTATTTCATTCAAAATTCAACCCATGATCAGTTTGCCAGCACACTCAAATTTCACCATATGAAAGATAGAAGCATTTTATGTATTGATATGCGTAACAGATTGACATTGAGTCAATATTAATTTAACGTCTCTCGCAATTGAAAGAGCTCTATAATTTTGTTTCCAACTTCAAAATTTTGGATTACTACGATAATATTTTATTCTAATACGAAGTACTCTATTCTAATACGAAGTATTAGAATAAACCTTATTCTTATTATTCCTTATTATATAAACATCCAATGTTATTTTTACAGAACGGTGCAAACATATAAACGTGCTTACAAGCAAACTATTGCGTACGGTAGAGCTATTACTAAAATTTTAATTTGTCATCAGCATAGAAACATAGCAGACCCACACAAGTTCACGTCTAAGCTAAAAGTTAGAGTCAGCGCAGCTGTAAAATTTATGCAATGACAGAGGAAGCGTACGGGTGACTCTAGAAATAATTACTCTCCTGATGGTGAACGCGACATAGTTTTCCAACACGGGAAGTGGTTGTAAAATCATCCCTCAGCGAGGCTTTCATTTGAAGCATTGCGTTAATTTGGATAAATAATTGATCAAAAGGGTGTTCGGGCAGATCTGCATTGAAGCATTATTGGCTCCC
The DNA here is from genome assembly GCA_030386875.1 of Morinoia aosen. NCBI lineage: Eukaryota > Metazoa > Arthropoda > Malacostraca > Amphipoda > Talitridae > Morinoia > Morinoia aosen. Next base: position 32,404,044 of record CM059567.1, on the reverse strand, counting down.
ACATCGCAGCCGGCACAAAACTAGATGAAGCCGTTTAGGCATACTCTTTATCGCTAGTTACACGGAACTCAACTACAACATGATTGCAAAATCTGGATACAGTTGCACGAAAATCAGGAGGATAATTAACAGTTGCCGTAAAATTAGGGAAGTTAGCTTGACGAGGCAACCAATACAGGCGGCCGTATGCAACACAGCCCAAATTGTGCGATGTACCGAGGGACGTATGTATCCTAGCTACACCATCCCGTCGCTGGCACACATCCTCTGGCTACACCATCCCGTCGCTGGTACACATCTTCTGGCTACACCATCCCGTCGCTGGCACACATCTTCTGGCTACACCATCCCGTCGCTGGCACACATCTTCTGGCTACACCATCCCGTCGCTGGCACTCATCTTCTGGCTACACCATCCCGTCGCTGGCACACATCTTCTGGCTACACCATCCCGTCGCTGGCACACATCTTCTGGCTACACCATCACGTCGCTGGCACACATCTTCTGGCTACACCATCCCGTCGCTGGCACTCATCTTCTGGCTACACCATCCCGTCGCTGGCACACATCTTCTGGCTACACCATCCCGTCGCTGGCACACATCTTCTAGCTACACCATCTCGTCGCTGGCACTCATCTTCTGGCTACACCAACCCGTCGCTGGCACACATCTTCTGGCTACACCATCCCGTCGCTGGCACACATCTTCTGGCTACACCATCCCGTCGCTGGCACACATCTTCTGGCTACACCATCCCGTCGCTAGCACACATCTTCTGACTACACCATCACGTCGCTGGCACACATCTTCTGGCTACACCATCCCATCGCTGGCACACATCTTCTGGCTACACCATCCCGTCGCTGGCACACATCTTCTGGCTACACCATCCCATCGCTGGCACACATCTTCTGGCTACACCATCCCGTCGCTGGCACACATCTTCTGGCTACACCATCCCATCGCTGGCACACATCTTCTGGCTACACCATACCGTCGCTGGCACACATCTTCTAGCTACACCATCTCGTCGCTGGCACACATCTTCTGGCTACACCATACCGTCGCTGGCACACATCTTCTAGCTACACCATCTCGTCGCTGGCACTCATCTGGCTTTTCCTTTTTTTGTTATTTTTTCATGACAAAAGTTAAAAATTTTACGCCCATTCCTTCATTTTCTTAGCACGAGTTGAAATTTTCGTGCATATTTATCTTTTCTCGACACGATTCAAAATTTTTTTGCCCATTCGTTCCTTTTCTCGACACGAACTAAACTTTGCGAGTGCGGAGCGTGGGACAGCGTCGCGTGGCAATGGCCCGGGAAATGAAGCCTTCACGTCCCTCATGAGCTGCTGCGGTCAGCACGACGCGAGCGCGGCAGTGTGCACACGGCACTTACTGCAGGGCCTCCCTGAGTCTCTGCACCTCGTATGAAATGCTATATTTCACAAGCACTTTTTCCTCATACACAATTGATTCAACGGTCTCTATGATCGATGTATTGATCACGCACGCAAAAAATGAAGTTTTTTCAAGTTTTCAACGTAATGTTCTTTCAAAGTTAAAGTAAAATTACCTCCTATGTATTTGATTTTAAGGTAGTGAATGAACAGATGCAGAGAGAAAGGTAACCTAAGACCAATGCAAATAAAGTAAGTTCATTTCAACGTGTAGTTCTGTACTATCGTACGTTTTTTATCTCTGTTTCGCTGTCACACTGTATTATAGCATTCCCGAATATAAGTTGGTATGATCACAGGTCCTTATCGAGGGTTAATTTATATTAATTCCTACATTCTTACGATTAAGTTGTACAAATGTTTTTTTCAGCTGCTTAACATGAAAAAAGAAAGCGAGCGAGTAAAGTACATGCTCAATGAATGAAACAGTACAGTTCCCCCTCAAACCTCTGCTACCCGTCTTCTACGTTTGCTACTTTCACGTGAGGAGCTGCACAGGCTCTGGTGAAAATACAGCGAGGCTCGGACTGGGATCGATCCAGGATCTTCATTGTCCTAAGTGTAACACCGCACATCACGTAGAAGTCTAAAATGTCCAGAGAAGGATACGAGACGGCTAACATCAAGCACCGCAGTGCAAATGCAATTCGTGAGAGAGTTTGACTGAATTTCTTTCAATCTTGCTGTTTCTACGTGCCAGATGATGTGATTGATTTTGCCAACGATTGGTGATGGGCCAATTCTAAAAGTCTTGCACTTGCCCGATTTTTATTTTGTTATCTTTGCCGATCCTGACTGATTGTCGGGGCTGATTCTATTTTATTCAAAATTTTTCTTCGTTTACCAAATACAAGTATTAAAAGTTTGTGTTCTTCTTTCGATTAGGGTAATTGAAATCGAAAATAACGTGCATCATTGATTCTAAAAATTGGTCTTCTTTCCGAGCAGAATTTGTACGTTCATATCGATTTGTACCTTTTATTGTAATAAATTTTAGTACAATATGCCATTTGCTCTGGTTGAAATCTTGAATACGTTTCGAATACTTGACTAATTCGTTTGCAAACACTTGACTTCATCAATGATCTGATGTTTCTTTCCTTATACCGACGAGCAATTCATGATAAGCAAGAATTATGTTGTCACGTCCTATTCACATAATCTTTATATGTTCAGCTCGCATGAGATAACCTGCAATATTATCCATTGTAATGAGTAAGAAGTGATATAGAGTTTGTGTCAATTTTTGTTGATCACTTACTTGAATAAAGAAATCTTTCTTATCGTGACAGTTTATGTTTCATAGCAATGTAATATACTCGCTGCTCCAAAGTTGTTTTACGAAAATAATTTGAAGGTTGTATCAAAATCAATATTCCAATAGATGAAAGAAGCATCAAAAAGTATGGATAACAAAAAAAATCCTAAACTCATAAGCAGATGATTAATTTTAGTAAATCCTCAAGGAACTGAGTATCAAATGAGAAATAATGTTATTTTGAGACTAACAGAAAATTGCTTCGGTAAAATTAATTCACAAAAAAATCACATTTTGCTCAGTATCCTCGTACGTTTTACTGTAAAGGGTTACAGCTGCTATGAGTTAGATAATTTCCACTATTTTCTCAGTATCGTTGTACGTTATTCTTTGAATGGGCAGCTGTTATGAGTTATGATAATTCAAAAAAGGTTTCTTTCCTGTTGAAGGAAAATTGAAAAAAATTGTCTGGTAAAACCGTGTGTTTGCTCCCTCGATATTTTAAAATTTAATTCCAAGGAGGGATAAAGAATCGGCATTTTTTGCCGTATGCCGATTCCTGCAGTGAGTACTGATTCATGCCTGTGCCCATTAGGAGTGCATCACAAGAAAAAATGTCTACTAATTGAGTAATATCACCTTAGAAAATTTTTTCATGCCATGCAAGAAGCAAAAAAACCCACATCAACGTAATCAATGGACAACATTTGTGTGAGCGTTCCACAGTAAGCACAAAAGAGCGCAACGGTATGTACATCAAAAAGTATATCACAAAATTCTCATTTCTTTCTCTCAAGGCTAAAAATTTAGAAGATAAATTCGAACGTCTTCACTTCTAGAGCTAGGTGCACTAGGCGGGAGTAGCTGTGTCGAACTGCTTCTCCGATCTGAACATCAGCTTTGCGACCACAGAATAACAAACCCATCTTGGAACCGATTGCAAAATGTAACCTTCTTTTCAGGTGTTGAATGAAAGCCTACGCTAATCAGTAAAACACTGGGTGTAACACACTTGTACGTAGCTTGACCCTCGCAATAAACACAATAGTGAGTACATCGAAGAAAACAAAATGGAACTCCAAATTTCTGATACGTCATTCCTGGAACTTGACGCTGGAATGAGTACAAGAAAAAAAGGACATAACACAGTGAGTTAGCTCACCTCTTACAGCAAGTAAGAGTTTAAAAAACTACGTTAACAACGCACACTCTGGCAAGCCAGTGTGGGTTACGAGGAGGCATAGCTCCTCTATAAACTCTGGGCTGTGTTTAATTGCTTTTTGTGCCAGTACAGCGTCATCGAGGTCTCTCAAGGCCCAAAATACATGCGGCGTACTTTCCCTCAATAGTTCCAAGCCCCTGGTAGCGAATAGTTATAAGTATCATGACTCAGGTATATTTTGCAGTACATTTGGCGACGAAGTTTACGAGCAGAGTTAGATTACAGGACGATAATTATAATTTAAAAGCAGCCCCCAAGTGGGTGATAAAAAATGCATAAACGTGATAGACGCTTCAGAGCTTTAATAATAATTGAACTTTGCTTTTATGGGTACATTAGTTTGGCCGAGCACAATGTTTGGCCGTTAGATGAAATACACAGAGACACAGAAAACAAATGCGCAAAAGGTGCGATGTAATCATTTAAAAGCCATGTCATGTAATCATTTAAAAGCCAATACCAAAATAAAATGTTGTCGTCAGCTGTAACAAACGAGACAAAACGAAAGGGATTTTAAATTTGCTAAATTAAGTAACCGTGAGATGACGCTAGTATACCGTGACCAAACCAAAAATTAAGTTACCTGAAGTTCTCTGACGATACCAAAACAAGTAATGTGAGAACGTTTCATGCTTGCGATGAAGCCAAAGAAAGACCGACTCCGTTAATACCGCACGAACAAAATTCAACAAATTCAAAAACGTCACTGAAGTCGATAGCAGCAGCATCGCGCCTGCAGTGGTGGGGGCGGTGCGTGCTCCATGCGTCTCTTGTTAAATAACTTCTGTTCCTATCCTAATTTTTAAGCCTTGCTCACTTAGATTTCCTCAAAGATTACTCGTCACAATATTCGAGCATCAATCTGAAAGACATTCACGCATTTATGGCGTCAACGTCGTCACGTACATCCGAGTTCGATTTTATTCGCACCAAATCGAGTTTACCTCCCTTGTACATACACTTGAGTCACTCATTCTGATCATAAAATCTAAGCGTGAAAACTATAAAAAAGTTCCGCATATTCCATACTAACACTCCTGAGCCAACAAAAACATTTCAAAAGGCCTCATTACAGCTGATGACATCATTTGTTTACTATAGTAATGATGACCGAAGACACTTTATTATCGCTGATGTACACTATTAACTACTATAAAACACGAAAACAGTTTCTTGGGTACATTATAAATCATGACACCTTACACGAAATAATTCCAGCATTTTCAGAGTGAATTAACAGCCTATGGCCCAATTCCCACGATATTTCAGCTACTCCATCAATGAATAAGCCTGACCTGCGCCGAAAATTTAGGACGCCACAAAATTCAAGAAAATGGTGTACAAGAAGCCAGTAAAACAAATGAGAATTACCGATACTAGAGTCGCGTTCATGAAGTTTTTAAATATGAGTACGAGTGTCAGAACGCGAGGACAGCTCAGCACTTCACCGCTCAAGTTTTCTACTTCATTTACCGAGCAATTAAATTCGCAGAAGCTCGTAAATTTCAGTAAGAGCGCAAAAACGGTCGTTAAAATGTTGGCGAGAGGCGCAGGAAGCTCTACAGAATATTGGTGTAATGTCATTGGCTTGTAGAACGATTTATTCTTATTTGTATGCAGCCAATAGCAAGCTACGAAACTAATAGCAAGCTCCACACTCAGGTGCGGATTATGAATTATATGAAGTTTGTAAATTCAAATGCAGCAAGATTTCAGTCACCCAAGCAAGCAGCTTGGACAATAGCAGAGCCATTTTCTAGCTAATGTAGAACAAGCGCGGTTAAACGATATAGGCGCTGAACTAGACTAGAATAAAAGGTCTTCGTAAATAAATACTTCACAAATTAATCTGAAGGCCACCAGTTGAGAGGAATTCAACGCTAAATCAGCTGCAAAAAACTAATCCAATTGAGGGAGCAGAGTAATAAAGAAGATATCAAGGCTACCCATAGGAATAGCTTTTGGCAGGAAACTAAACACAAGCTTCTCCTCTAATTTAACGCGCCTGTCATTTCGGCAAAACAAAGCTTCTTGTGACGTGGCCCCTCACTGAGCTTCCGTCTTATATCACAACAGATCGAGGATCACTTTTGCTTTGCCAATAGCTGCACTGAAGAACGCTAGGATATACACGTGCAGCGAACTAAAATTTGTTCTGATATTGATGGCTTATCCGAAAATATTCGAGGATATGAAGGGAAAGATGATGTAATTTATCAGCTCGATCTTCCTCTACAAATATATTGCTGTTGCCAAATGGTTTTTATTTAAATCAAAGTGCAAGTAGAGCTTAGGTTATAAAACGAATCCCTAACACATCGAATCACACGCATCACATAATCACAATATACTTCCTTCACTGTCGACCATTCATCTACTTTTTAGTACGACTTCCACAATAGGAATTTTAAACACAAGAAGACAAAAAATACGAGTTTCAACATTACAGACAATAATTCAATTTCTTGTATCAAGGCCCTCAAATTTCAAAAGCCACCATCGAATTTAAAACCCAAGAGATTAAGAAAAATATGAACAACTTGAGATCCAAACACAGGTCATTGTCGCGAGAGAGGGTGTGTAAACTGCCTCAAGGCCAGAATTAATTACTCCTGCCATCCACAAAGAAGTAAAATACGACTTCATATATCACTGTGGACATAAAAGGCTCCTGATTATAGCGCAGCTCGCAAAGCGTTGTTGTGTGGCATGTAAGTCCGCTTTATTGTTACTTTACTGCATTGCGCGTGTACCACGGTAGAGAAAAAAGGTAGGTTCAAACCAGTCTTTTTTTGCTGACGGCGTGGTTTTGCTGACGTCACGGCAACGAACCAATAGCAGCGCTCATATTGTATCTGGTAGCACTGCTACCCTCAAATCTGGCCCCGCTATTGGCCTAATGAGATGGCGTTTTGGTGACGTCATAAAGTTTGTTTGAAATAAAGCCTTTCTATTGGCTAGCCGGACAAGAGGATGTGTATTTTCTCCCATAGAAATAACCCTACCTTGTTTTCTCTACCGTGGCGTGTACTGAGGTGTCCCTGAATGCCCGTCATCTGAGCAGTCATGCAACTCACGCCCACGGTCGCACCCACTCATTCCCTGAACCAGCGTCTCTGCATCATTTCATACACACCTGTCATATGAAGTGTTGAGGGCATAATAAAGCTGAATTCATCTTTAGCAACAGCGCACACGAGCCTAATTACATAGTACACTCATGGAAATTTTGGCGACAAATCAAACACACAGGAGTTGGCTGAGCTTCCTCAAGGGAGACCAAGCTGAAAAAGAGCGTGAATCATGAAGCTTTTCTCCCATTTTTTAGCGCCAGAATTCGTCGGTGCGATAAGATTGAGCTGAGTTGCCTAAAATTTTCAGATAACTCTTGAGAGTGACTGAAAATATTGTCCATTTGAAATGAAAAACTCACGCAGATTGTGGAATTTTTCTAACGTTGCGTAAATATTCTTGCCTCACAATGTATTTTTCAACGTGAAATATTGAGACGACAGTTAATACAGAAGAACAGTTTCGAATTCATCAATAAAAGTATTGTGAATAGTATTCTGAATACGAAATGACGGCTAGTCCCAGCGGATAGCTTTGTTAAAATGTACTTAAAAGAACAAATAATCCTATCTTTCCTAAGTTGGAAAGTATCAGGTAGTTCGTAAATTTCGTGTAGATTTTCAAAGGAAAGAAAAAGATCAATAAATACAGGCCATTAGATTTTTAACTAATCAAATATAAACTTTTTTGTTGCGCAATGCGTCTCCATCTTTCCTTTAACTTGGAAATACCCTCTTCCCTGAACTGCGGTGGTTTCATGGCAAAGAGTTCATCAAGGATCTTTTTAAGTCACCCAAGGAATTGAAATTTTCAATAATAATACAATATCCTATCCGGTGATAGTAAGTTTCAGGAAATTGTAGAGCCCATTCATAAATTCCCCATGCGTGTTGAGGATAAGATAAATGATTTTTTGCTACGGTTGAAGAATAAGGGATCCATATCATCTGACTTGAATTAGTGGAAATCTGGAGCAATATCTGGTGAATATGGAGGATGGAGTATCATTCCAGCTCAGCAGCAGCAATTTTGTCTGGCTACCAAAGAAACGTGTGGTCTTGCATTATCCCGATGGAAAACTACACCTTTCCTGTAAATCATTTCTGTACGTTTTTCTCGAGTAGCTGCCAACCAGCTTGAGCAGTATTCTCAGAATTAATTGTCTGGATACTTGGGAAAAGCTCTTAGTTCAGAATTCCTTTCCAATCCTACCAGTCACAAAGCAAAACTTTCTTAGAATGGAGACCTGTTTTAGGGAAGCTAAGGGAGGCTCATGTCGCTCACTCCAGGATCGTTTTCTCTAAATATTTCGGTAAAAGATCCATTTCTCATCTCTTGTCATAATTTGCTTTAAAAAATGCCTTTCCATTCCATTTATAAAACAAATCACAGTTGGAAATGTGACCCTGAAGGTTCTTCTTACTCAAGTCATATCTATCAAATATCGCAACTATTTGTGAACCCGGTGCTCATAAACGAAAGATTTTGATAAGATGAGGCTTTCTGCCAATTCTCGGGTTGTGCAATGTAGGTTATTTTCAATTAATGACTTGATTTGGTCATCATCTTTAGAGAATGGCTTACCTGATTGATTTTTTTAACAATGTTCCCATCTCCAGCTCGGAACTTCGTGAACTTCCGTACATTACTTTGGCATAAGGAATCATCACCGTAAACTGCGCATATTGCATTGGTTGCTTATGAGACATTTTTTTCTTTTACAGCAATTGAAAAGCATCAAGTGCCATAAATGAAATTTTGTATCTTCTATTTTAAAGGGTTGCAGAATTTACACAGGTTATAAGATCTCAAACCTTCTTCCACGCGAAGATAGCTTGATCTGTGCTATATATGGAGGCGCAGGCAAATCTTACTTCGGAACTCGATCATGTTTTAAAATAAGTCGAAAGACGAACTCCTAAAAATTAGCAAGAACTTTCCGGACAACCCAATAGTTGGAAGTGCATTCTAAACGTTCTTCACATTTAGCCAGGGTATCCACGAATGTGGTATCTACTGAATTTGAACATCTATTACAATGTTCATTTATAAAACCGTACCACACTTGAATTCCGATGTATAACGCGTTGTATGCAGCAGGTATGGACGTAGGAGTCTATAATAAATATCTGCAGATGTTTATGAAGGTGCATTTTCAATGGATGAAAGCTAAAGATGTAAATCAAAATTGAATGGCTGAACGGCATCATAGATGCATAACATGATTTAGAATCAGTGGGTATATTTCTTGCAGACACCCTGAATTTAGGAAACAGGATGAGCTACATTTGTTGAAAATTACTTCGTAGTTTTCAGGTATATAATAGATTTAGATTGACTGAGCTGAAGTTAGCTAGTTAACTGCGCGTAGAGATAACGGCATTTCTGCCAGCTTAATACTTCCTTTCTTAATAACGAAGTCTTATCAACTTTTGGGATGGTAACCATGGAGAACACCAGCACAGGTTTTTCATGACAATTTGTGAACAAAAGCACATATGCTTTCGAATATGCACATCTTCTAGCTAACAACTTTCCTTTTTACCACTAAATTTTGGCAGGGTGCAAAATATAGTACTACTGACTTTCATTCGGCGGAGACCCGTCACTATTACATTAGACGTTGCAAATCGACAAGATTAGAGAATCGTCAGATGATTAGACTGTAACACAATTTAAAACGTAACAACAAATGGAGACCTAGCAGCAAGTTTTTTCATCAATAAAGATTTAATTATGTTTTTATTCCTAGAACAAATCAACGCAGATTAAGAAAGAGCGATGCTCATAACGCATCAGGTCATCTAAACTCAAAAGTTTGAACTCTTGTAATACTTATTTTGTAGTCACATCGCAATGGGATGTCAGGTGAGCAAGACCTGGCGTCTAATTGACTACTATTCACTAGTGACATCCTTTTTCTGCTTCCGGCAGACGCCGTACTTCGTCCGACCAACTCACTGTAGCTGTTAATGGGGCTTTTTATTTGCGATGACGCACGGTGCGTCGTTAGTCAAGTTCTTGAGAAACTGAGCGAAGACGAAATTCGAAGACAAAATTCTTTAACGAGCCTACTCGGAAATTTGAAAAATATGACGGAGCAGTATTTTTTGAAGGCCCTTTTATTACATTTTAAAAGTCGATCTCTTTTTGAGCTTCGAATGCAAGAAAAAGTGTCATTTTCTTCGCCGGCAATAAAATGGGATCATAATTATACAAGTTTCTTAATAATATAGAGAAATCGGCTCTAGAAAAACACAGTTGATCATACTAAGCGTTCTCAAAACAATACAGGGCGAGCGAGGCGGACTGTGAACAGACGAAGAATACGACTCGAGTCTGAAAATGTCCTCTAGTTGTGCCACTCACAGATGCACTGTCGACTGAATTCAAAAGCATGAGACCGACTCGAAGTTTACTTTGAAACTACAGTCAATCTGTACAATAATACCTTGTTTAGCATGATGTTAGAATTAAAATCGGCAAGAATTCAGAAGGCTTTTGAGGAGGCCATGGTAGCTTCCCTAGCTTACATTTTACCAGAGCAAGTACTCTGTACCAGCACTAGCCACAAAAGTTATGAGTCTCGTTGACATTTCAAGAGTTTTAGATGAAATTTACATATTTATAAACTGATATTACTCCAGTCGATAAGTAAGAGCAATGAGGAGAAGCTCAAAACTCTAATGTAAATTCATTCAGGCGGCACATTGTCGATATTTTCAGCTTTAAAATAAGAAAGTTTATCGTGCTTTGATAACGTTGTTCAGCAGCAAAAAAGCTAAATATTATCTTCAATTCTTAATTTAAGACCATAGTCTCATTGTAGGCTATGATTTTACCTTAATTTTGCTATCGTATTCTATTACAGGCATTAAATAAGCCGAAGTTACTTTTCCATAACCTATGCCTAGTTTATCACGATGATGTCAGTCATAAGTTGCTCAGTTTAACTCGTGCACTGAATGAGAGCGTTGAGGACGTGAGGTACATTACCAGCATTTGGTATACTTTTCAATATTGTGTGAATATTTGGCCAGTAACCACGATGATGTCAGTCATAAATCGCTCAATTTGAACTCGTGCACTGAATGAGAGCGATGAGGACGAGTGAGGTTGCCTGCCACCGCTACAGCCGCCCTGCACCCGACCTCAGCAAGGGGCGGCCCCGGAGGCGCGGTTCACAATTTTTTGTTCGGCGGTCAAAATAAATTGGCCTCTTGAATACATCAAGCTCACAGCTAAGCTAGGGATGATTGAGAAATTTCTGAAAGTTATCTCTAAAAAACTAGCTAGATTTTGAACTAATAATAATAGCTTGAAAAGTACAAAGACTTTTAAATGCATTGATTATTAATGTTTTTTGTCGTTCTGCAGAAATACATCGTACTTTTAATTCATATATGTGGGTCCGAGCCAAGAATGTTTCTATTTTCAGCCAAGCCTAAATTTTTCACCGGAATATCCATGATTTTAGCCTCTCAGTGCAGAGGCTGTACTCGGGCGGCTAAAATCATAGATGCTCCATTGAAATTATTAGACAGGGTGATGAACTGCTATTCATTCCAGACGAAGTAAAACCTGGGATGGAACCATAGTTTCTATTTCAACGAGGAGAGTAGAAATATAATATATGCTGCTTAGATAGCCGTCATTGCATAACGAGTTAAATCGCATCATAACCTAAACTGCGTGCCCAAAACTCCTTACAAATAAACTGAAGTGCATAGATGAACTAACTTGATTATATACAAACAAGAAAGCGTCAAAAAAATTAACATTTTTTTCTGTATAGCGAGTACTTATACCCGAGTGTTACGCCGATTTACTCTCCATCAAATGTGCAGTTCAATTTTGAAGTGAGTTGACTAACCCTCAGTTGTGTTGAGCAATTCCCAATTGCTCGATTTGATAAGTCATCTACTAGTTGAGCAAATCGATTGTCTAACTGATATGTGGACTAACTCCTTAGCAACTGTTGAAATCAATTATCTATACAGTGTTAATCAGTTACCTCGGCGTTTCACCAATCAAACAGCCATTTTTTGGATTGATCAGTAATCTACTTTGATGATTAATTAACTATCTCTTGTGCTGATTATTAATTCACCATCCGTTTGACTGACGAATAATCGATCTGTTCTCCTGATCAATTCTCCAAACTGTTGAGCGGACTAAATATTCATCAGTCGTTTTGAACTATTATCTATAAGTTCTAAATCTCGATGGAACATTCTTTCCAAAAAAGATAACCTACTTTTCGTATTCATCAATAATCAGTTCATCAGTTTTCTATTGTACAGTTCAATTATATCTAGTTACTCCATTTATTTATTCTTAATAAAATATTTTCAACATTTCTATGCATTGTCTATTACGGGATCAAAAATATCCTGATAAACTGATCAAATGATTAAAGTAGAGTTAATTAAAATTACAATATTTCCTTGACGACGGTTTTAAATAATCCCAATTTTATTTCCATTTCGAAATTAAACAAATCGTAGTTTACACAAATCATTTTTACAATTTGGAGTCATCAACTGCAGCTTCAACGGCAGCTCAAACTCGATAATTTTTTAGCTCCACAAAAATTGCCAAGCGTCGCAAGAATCTCAGACCACAGAGAAGCATGAGGCGCACGGTCAAAAGTTGGCGCAGATCTTCATTAAATGCGTGCATTTCGATGCAATGTTTTTACCAAGGCGTCTCTGGAGCTGCGCGCGCAGTACGGCAACAGCTGTGCATATTCATCCTACGTATAAATAGCCGAGGCAGACGAGAGAACGAGAAAAAAACAGACGAGTGCGTGAGTCACATCCTCTAAAACAAGGCAGAAATGCTATCAAGCAATTTAATAAGACAAGCGATAGAGCACTTTTAGAGGCTATTCGATCTGGCCGTAGCCATGAACTGAAGTCTTACAGAGCGCGTGAAAATATTTAAAACGGACGAATAATCCCTGCTAAATTTTACCGAAACAGCGTCTTTAGTAGGGGATGAAAGTGAACTGCATATAAAGTAAGCAACTGATCCATTAAGAGTCGAAAGTTTAGAGCCATTACTTGAGTAGATATTGATGAATACATCATTTACGAGGCAAGCTAACATTATTTGAGAATTTAACAAAATTAATTTAGTAAATTATTATAGAAAATTGTAGAATATTTTTTGAAGAAGCAAAAGGAGGTGAATCATTATGTCTCGCCTTCTTGGCAATCGGATTTAGACTGAAATTTTAAACGTTTGAGCGTCATCTTGGTGAATATTATTGCTATACCTTACCAATTAAAGACTTTACCTGAATGGTTGCCAAATTGTCCCGAGTTTCAGTTTAAGTTTTATTTTTACGTTAAAAGAAAATACGTTTCATTAATTTCACAAAAAATGTAGGGCTTGAGCCTTCAACTTTTATTCTGCAAATTTAACACTGGGAGAACAAATGAGCAAAGAAAACTTCACTATTGATAAAACAAAATATATTACATTCTCATACAAGAAAAATATATCTCTCCCACGCATTCAAATTGGCGAAGGTGAAATCAAAGAAACCAACTCGAGTAAATTCCTGGGCGTCATAATAGATAAACATCTAACCTTTAAAGAGCACATCGCTCATATTAGTTCTAAATTATCAAAATCTATCGGAATCCTAAATAAAGTTAAAAATTTCCTGCCTGAAACAGCCTTACAAATGCTCTACCGAACGCTCATTTCACCATACTTGCAATACGGAATAGAAGCATGGCACGGAACTGATAAAAATAAAACCAACAAAATTTTTACCCTGCAAAAAAGAGCCATAAGAGCGGTAAAGAATCTAGAATATAATGCTCACACAAATGACTCATTCAAAAATTTACGAATACTTAAGCTCTCGGATCTCTACAAAATCTCCATTTGCAATTTCATTTACAAAACATTAGCAAATGATGGCGACAATAGCCTAAAACAACTATTAACTGCGCAAACTGGTCATCACGACCATTTAACCCGAAATAGTAGTAAATTCATGCTTCCTTATTACTCAAAGGCTCGGTCACAACACAGTATCCTCTTCGTTGGAACTAAAACTTAGAACTCAATACCTGCGGAGATCCGTGAAAGTAATTCTTATAAGGTATTCAAAAAAAATCTTGAGTCTCACTTCCTATCAGATTACTAGTAGTGTAAGATCACAGAGTCAAACCTTGTCCCCTACATAACTGGTCCTAATAATGTAATTTGCCTTGGTTAATTTCGCCGATCTTCAGTCTGTTCTTGAATCGTTTGTCGAATATACTGTTAGATCTAGTTCATATGAACTATATTGTGAAATGAAGTATCTAATTTCGAGTTAATTATCTCATTGATCAGTCTAATGCGTCTCAAGTTTAAGTGAATTAGGTTAAACATTATTGTACTCCTAAGACTAACCTTGATGATAGGATGCCCTAGAAGTCACTGAACTTATTCGGGCCCACAGGAAGCTATACTCAAATTTGACCATTGTACTAGACTTAAGAAATATTTTATCTCTGTATCACCTGTGGTAAATGAATTGTTTAAATTGTTTAAATTGTTTAAATTGTTTAAAGAAATGAATCAGCACCAATCGAAAATTTGACGATAAATTTGATAAAAAAAGGACAAGCGTAAAGTCGCAGATATCTTTTTTTGCTCACAGAGCTTACAAAAGAACGAACGAAATAACGCTTGGCAAGCGTGGACTTAAAAAACACTCAATATCGAAAGGATCTAAATGTGATCCCTATTAGCGAATGAATAACTGCTGAGATTTAGATGCACAGAATCGTAGAAAGTTTCGCTTTCATATTCATATTCCCTTGTCACAAGCGTAATACGCCTAGTTTTCCCAACGCACTTTACCACTCAACTACGTTTTCTTATTCAAATTCACTGGTCACAAACGTTATACGGCAAGTTTTCCCAACGCACTTTACCACTCAACTACGTTTTCTTATTCAAATTCACTGGTCACAAACGTTATACGGCAAGTTTTCCCATTGCGCTCTACTACTGAACTTACATTATTCGTGTTGAATACAGTTCATTGTGTACTTACCTTTCATTGGTGATGACACTAGACTGCAGTGTGGCTACTCTTATTCCGATCCCGGCGCCACGCGGTGATTTCTCTCCGTTGGGAGAAGATAGAACTAAGCCACAATTCCCCATTCTACCCAGGTGACGGAAATGGGTAGCGGCTTGACCGGGGGTAACCATCATGGCATCCTGATGTTAGTTATACTGCATTTGGAAAACCAATGTACAAGATGATATGTATCATGCTTGATTGATGATGATAAAGCATCCTTGGTACTCACCCCTCTGTGGCGCCTGTTGTGCTGCTGGTGAGGGTGCCCCTGCAAGTGCTGAGATCCTCCTGTGCAAGTACTTGGCTGCGGATGGTCGCTCTTGGTAATCTTTTGATGTTGAGGAAATTTCGGGCGTTCATTTCTCGGTGAAGACGCTGTCCCGGAACTGTCTTCGTTGTCGTGAGCGTCCGAAGACAAATAGTTGACCATACTAGGCGAGAGTTCCTCGTTATTTGGATTTTCACCACGCGTACTATTGGCTTTAGTTGGATCGGAGCGAGTCTGACCAGGTCCTTCTTCTTTAAACAGGTTCGGTAACGAACCGTCCACCCACTGAGGTAAACTAGTTGTAGAGTCATCAACGTTACTCTCTCCTTTCACAGATTTCGATGGTTCAGTATTATCTGAAGGATCTCCGAGTTTAACCTGAGGTTCGTAGAATAGTTTCGAAGGCGATGACTTGGTTCTTTGATGTACTGGGGGCCGAAGAGGCATAAGGTCGTAAGCATTGTCCCCCTCACTGCTACAGCTCGTGACAGATGGTGGAGACGTTGGGGGAATGTTACTGCCGGGTAAACAACTTTCTGCATAATACAAACGAATAGCTGAATCATCGAGGGATCGCGAGGGAATTCGCACATCCTGATGGAGAGACAATGCTGGAGAGACGGTAGGTGAAGCAGACGTGGAGACAGCCAAAGGACTTGGTGAAGAGCTTTTACTTTCTCGAACACCTAAGTAAGTATCTTCCGAGAGATAATTGGTCTTGGATTTGTTCATTTCAGCCTCCAACATTTCTCCGTAAGGGCCTCTCAGAGGCCTCTTATAGTACCGTCTGGGTCCATGGGGACTTCTAGCACCACTTACGTCACCAGAGTCGCTATCTTGAAAGTAGGAAGACGGAGAAGCAGTTCGAGAAGAACGATTAAAAGCATTATCATTTTGTCTTTCAAACCATGGATCATCATTAAAACCAGTGAGTAGAACTTGTGGGCTAGAAATGGAGTGATTATCGAAGTGCTTGTACTTCGCTTCCAGCAACTCGCGCCCAATCTCGTCCTTCCCTTCCGAGTCAGTCGATGCTTGAGAAATAACGCACTTTTGGAACTCTAAATCTCTGTCAGTCGTATTTTCAAAGTAATTTGATTCTTCGGGTAAAAGTCGCAGCGTAGAATTCTGGTCACTCAAATATTTTGCTTTGGTTTTATTTCTATCGACTAATGTGTTATTCGGAGCGCCTCTCACTGGAGCTACTTCCTCTCCCTCACTAGGAAGACTATCGTCAGCTAAAGATACACTACTCGATTGTACTTCAGAGATGTCGCCAATTACTCCACTGGTGCTCGCTAGACTTTTTAATCCATTACTCTCAATCGAGGAATAACCTAAGTCTCTCCGGCTGCGATTCGAGGATGAATGAGCCAAAAACTGATCACTCTGATTATTTACTCGTCCAAGCAAAGTTGTTGTTTTGTCGAAGTTTGAAAAATCGGGCTCTGTAGCCGATGAAGGAAAAATTTCTAAGCACTCTCCAAGTAAATTTGAATCTGATCGGAATATTTCATGCACAGCACTATCCTGTGACGATGAATCGGATGTAAGAACGGGCTTGCGTCGTTTCATTTCGTCAATTGCCGTTCCTTCATCACTTAGCTGCGAAACCAGGTCCTGGTTGGGTTCATATTTGTCACTGGTAGCATTACTTCTCACAAGCTTAGGAGCTCGATCTGTTTGTGTAGAAGAATTTCCATCAGTTGATCCCAACAGCCGAGACTGAACATCCTCTTGGGTAGAGTCATCAATACCGTCAGATCGCTGTAAACATTTTGGACCAACGATAGAGGTCTTTCGAATGGGAGGTCGAGGTTTGTCAGAAAGACGCGAATCCGAAATGCTTCCGTAGGTTCCATTCTCACTTATAGGAAAATTGATTGAGTGCATGATATTTCTTCTGTCTGTTGTAAAATCATTCGAGAATAAATTTTCGTTTTTACAGTAATCGAATGAGCTACCGCGTCTCAAAAATCTGTTTCTCTGCGTCTGGGACTTGAGCGTGTCCATGCCAGTATGAGATTGCTGTCGACTACGATTCATCAATTTATTTACAGCCATTATTATGGACTCACGAGCATTTTCATTCTGAGAATTCTCGATGTGAGGTCGCAGGTACTGCATGGTCCCATCACATGGCAGGCTTCCGCGACGGGCCTCTGCCCGTAGGGCAGGACTCACGAACGTCGTTGTGGGCATCGCACGACCCGATGAGACCGAGAAGCTTGGCTGCAGTTTCGAGTCACTCTCCACTCTACTCGCAATTCTATAGTCAGAGAAGAAAGGATTGCAAACATTCTCATTGCTGTCGCCTCTTACCCCAAACTCACTTGGCGACTGAACTGCCGTTATTTCGGCCATTGAATCTTGTGCGTAAGTTGATCCATCACTAGACGATCTACTCGTGCTCTCTGACGACGTGGGGCCACTGGTATGATAAGCATTTTCATGGTCGTTATCGGGAGTACTTTTAGAATCGACTGAAGGCCATAGACCAAAAACTACTTTTTTGTTTTTCTTATCACTAGGGAACACTGAAAACGAGTTAGGTTCAACACGCGTTTCACCACAAACACTCCGACTTTTACAGCCTTCTTCGATGTTTGCTTCAGAAACATGAGGTAGGTTATCATTTTTTGAATTTTGATTGTGCATTGCTGCATCGTTAGCGTTTGTTATATCCGCACAAGAAGATAATGCTTGAGATGAATGAAAATGCTGACCTTTTTCCGGAGGCGCTACAGGTTTCACGCGAGGAAGAGTATTTGGCTTACCATATTCTTTGCAAGCCGAGTGCAAGAGAAGGTTAGGTGACACTCGCCCGCTTTTCGAATTTTCTGCCTCCAGCTCGGTTTGAGAAACGGAAGCAGATCTGAAGGGAACATTGCGAGATTCTAGAAATTGTGAATCCCGTGAAAGAGGAGGAAAAAGATATTTTCCTGAGCAAAGAGAAGCTTCTGGCGAAACACGTTTTGAGAACAACGTAAATCCTGAACCCTGTTCACGGACATCAGAATTAGAAAGTAAAACTTCATCACCCGACTTGAGTTCTTTGGGTTCAACTTTCGCAGCTAAACCAGAAACTTTTGTTTCATTTTGTTTTTGAGCCTGAGGAGCAGATCGAGTGCGAGTTAGAAATGAATGTTTAGGAGGGGACATGGCTGGAACTCCGGACATGCCATCAGCAGTGCTCCTCCTTCGATTCCATCCTGTGTTCTCCGACCACTTGTTTTCGTCGCCTGCACTACCCTTTATCTTGGTCCCTCCGCTGAATTTCTTGGTTTTGTCAGTCTCATGACGACTTCTGGGAGGTCTTACTGGAGGCTGAGACGAATTAGATTCTTTTTTCGAGCCCGGTAAATTACTAGTTAGTTCACCCAAACGAACTCTTGCAAAGTTCAGGGATGCCAAAATGTGATTGACTGTGACTCTAGGTGATGAACCGCCACTCTGAATCACAGGCGGTTCATTACCATCCGAAGATGTGAGGGACGGAATGTGACCTCGCCTTCGTTTCGCCAGATTGCATGAAATATCAGGCTTGCGGCGTGCCGCTCGCCCAGACTTGTCTTGGAGAAAATGTTGAGCTAGGGAAGTAAAGGGGGGCTGACGGTCCCCATCTCCGTTGCCCCCCTCCTCACTTCCATGCACGACAACACCACCACCGTTCGTGTTAGAAATAATGTGCCTTGCACTGCCCTCTTCACCTTGAATAGAAAATGGACTCACTCTTACACGATCAGAACAGACACTGCTGGCACCCTCAGAGCAAAGGTGCGGTGCTGAAGAGCTAAACATAGTGGCGTGGTGGGGAGCGACAGGGGAGAAAGGGGAGCCTTTACTGGGAGAAGCAGCACCCAATCCCCTATACTTAGATGATTCTCGTTTCCCCTCCTCAGCTCCTTTACCCCAACTATGAGTTATGTCAACAATCGCATCGCTACTTCGGTGCAAAAAATTCTGACGAATGCGCTCTGCAGATATTGGTCGCGACCTGAAGTTCAGTATGCCATGGGCAGGCTTAGAAGAGGCAGAAGATGGGATTTTAAACTTCACTTTGTCCTTTTTGATGCCGATAGACTTACTCAAAAGAGTTGATTTACGAGGAATAGTTTGAGAAACACTAATGAGCGACAAGTCATCCAGGCTATGAAATTTTTTTTCCAATGTTTCCCGAATAGTTTTCCTGGCCGTTTTCATTTTCCCATGTTTATCGAGCATTATTTCCTTGTGTTTTCGATTCTTTTTGTTATTATTTGTCGTTCGAGTTGCAGCAGATGCCTCGCCCTGTTTATTTTGATCAGTAGCAGTTGTTGGGTTTGGCACTACGGAGAGGAGGTCAGACAGACTGCCAGAGACAGCGTCGCTCGTTCGTACGCGCTGTGTTGACGCAGCTTCTCTATGGTCCGTCGGCGATTGGTTCACATCCGTCGGCGTACAAGAGGGATCCTCAACTGAAGTAGATTCATTCGAGATAGTTTCTTCATTTTCGGGGTAAGCCCAGTAAACTGATATGGACGCTCTTCGCGGTGACAGGAGAGCAGCGCAAGTCGAGGGATTCAGCTGCTGAGAAATTGAACGCTTCCGGAAAGCTGGAACGGTATTCCCACAATGCTCTTTTTCGACATTGCTTGATTCAGGCAGAACTACAGTGGAACAAATTTTATTCTCGCAAAGAACAGTTGATGCTATGGCCGACGAACTGATTTTTTCGGGAGTTTTATTATCATTGAAATCAATGGAATTCTGCGTTTGCGTGGTTGATACTGAAATCTCTGGCAAGTTTGCTTGAGCTGCGGTATTCCTTTTCATGATATCGTTTTGTCTTTGGATTTCATCATGAATGCTTTCTTTCGAACTGTCAGCGTCAATAAAATCTAAACTTCTTTCCATTGATACCAATCGTCGTTTTCTCAAGCCCAGGTCTGCCGATTCAGTTTTTTCAAAGCTTTCTGCTTTGTGTTCGTTAGATAATTTACGATTGCTATCACAATGAACCATTGATTTTTTTCTAGCAGCAACCGCAGTTAATTCTTTAACGAATTTGGCCGCCTTCGATTGACTATTTTCAACATCTTTCAAAATAAAGCATTTAGGAATTTCTTTTGCATTTTGGTTAGCATCAGACTTCTGTTCCATGCTTCCAGATGCTACATTTGTTCCAGTTACTATATCCATGTGCTTCGAAAGTGCAGTCTCGTCTGAAGCTATAGGGTTTACTTTAGCTATCAAGGCTTTTTCGTTATGTGCGATGTTAGAAGAAATCGATGTGTTAGAAGGCCCGGTCTTTTCCATAAAACAACGCGGAGATGTCGATTCTTCCCAAGCATTTTGATTGAAAAATGGCTCAGTTTTTGAAATCCACGGCCGGGGAGAAGAGTTGAACGATCTCATGAGCCGCGGAGATGAAGGTCCAATCAAAGGAGAAAGTGAAGCTTGGCCAGTCATGGGTCGGATGTTTGGTGTGCAATCGAGGTCCGAATGATCTCCGGAATCGCTTTTTCCTGGCATTTGAGCAACCTTCGATCCGGCCTTTGGATCTCTGAAACTTGAAAAAAGCTCTTGTGCCCTTTCTCTTCTGAAGCTGGGCAGTTTTCTGGAAAGCCACGAACGAGAATCCTTCATCACTGGCGAATCGTGCTTGAACATACCTTTTTTGGCTCTCGATGAGTTCGTCAGAACAGCTGCTGACGGAGACAAAAACGACACTTTTGCTATTGTCGATACAGAAGACGCAGACGGCGATCTCCACAGCGGAGAAAATGGGAAAGTGGTGGCGGGAGGAGCGGTGGCGGGTTCCTGATTCATGTTGAGCGGACTAGCGTTTGGTGGCCACGCGACGAGCGAAGACGAGCGAACGATGTATCCAGGTTGACGATGTTTAGGTAATGAATCCATCGTGATGTCTGCTTAGATTTGTACTGCACAGATGAATTGAACTCTGTGATTTGTACGGCCCAGATGAGTTGAACTCTGTTTTGATTTGTATGGCACATATGAGTTGAATTCTGATTTGATTTGTATGGCACATATGAGTTGAACTCTGTTGCTATTTTAAGCAAATTATTTCAGTCGATGAAGGAAAAATTCAACACGTTCTGTAATATCCGGAAGGCAAACTTGCACCTCGCTCCGTTCTTGACGACTTGTTTCGGAGACAGAGGCTTGAATTTTCATTCCTGGAAAGAAATACAGAAATTAATGGTGGTTCATACGATACACGAATATTTCATTAGAATGATTAGAAAAACGAAAATACCTCGTAATCATTCTAAAATATTTCGAATAATTCTGTTACCATAAAAGATTTCTATACAAAAATCAACATTCATAACCACTTCAGTCACCTATCTTATTTCGTGAGAGTTCTAAAATAACTGTCAGAACCTCATGAAGTAATAGACCCATCTTTATATTTCTCAATCGAGCAGGGATCTCGAAGCAGTTTCATACTTAGGGGCTATTCTTCTTAGGATGGGAATGAATCTGCGACTCTGGAGTAACGAAATGAGATCAAAGAACTACTATTTGCTTGCTCTTGATAACCAAGTTTACTCTGCAAGGGAATTTTACTTTTCCAATGGAAAAAGAAATACTTCAGGACGACAAAGCTCGCAGCGACAGGGCCGAACTATCAAAGGATTGATAGTCGGGACATGCGAAATCTTAAACATGTTGCTTGGCTACTACAACATCCATGCCTGAGCCTGAATGAGAGTATGGAATTGGCTGTTAATGAAACTCACGCCTCAGTGGCCCTTTCATCATCATTAAACATTCTGAATGAGTGATTACTTCTATTATGGTCCGTATTTTGGCCAAATGTTTTCGATTCTCGTATAGTCAATGTCAGGTAGAGTTCAAGCTATAATTTGATTAGTAGTGAATGAAATGATAATTATGAATAAGTATTTTAACTATGCCCAAGCAAAAGCTAGTCAGATCAGTTATGGCATGATGCGCTACGCCTTGTCAATTTATTTTCCACACACAGGCTCACGTCTTCCATAACGGAATCGCTTTCCCTCTGTGTGTTATTTATACTCAGCATCATTCGCATTCTACGTATAAATTGCGGTAAACCATTTGCGTTCAAAAATGGCATAATCAATCCCACAGCTACAGACATACATCAGCAAGACTTGAATCAAACAATTTGTGAACCGAAACGAAGTTTTCTACTTACTTTTAACACCAGCGAAAACTTCTATCGGTTGATAGGAGGATTAAAACTACCATTTTACTGCGGCTAAATCGACGAGCGCGCGCACAAAGTCACTGACGGCGTCTTTATCAGCGATAGCAAGCGAAGGTCCGCTCCGCGCCAATCTGCCCTGGGGGGGATTCAACTCGTTCTGTAATATCCGGGCGGCAAGCTTGCACCTCGCTGCGCTGTCAGGATCCCGGACAAATAATTTCGGGGGAACCCAGACATTAATTATCAGCAATATTTTTATTCTTTTACTTAAAACGGCGACTGACACTGGCCCCCCAGCTCAACATTTCGGGGGGGGGGCATGGCCCCCGTAGCCCCCCCTCCCCCTGGCTGCGCTACTGCCTCAAACTGAGCTTTCCGGTACGAACTCAAAAATACGCGGCGGTTGTGGGCTTTGACGCGTTTCCAAGCAGCCATAACTATGGAGACGTCATTGCTGCTTAATGAAAAATCCGATATATTTTAAAACCGGTTAATGTGGAGCATGAGGTCTCTACAACTTAAGTAACAGAAAATATGTCATATGCAAAAAAAGAACGCTTTCTGCAGGCACAAGGAGTTTAGGTTGGCTATGGAGTGATTTCCGATTTTATTTAGTCATAAATTTACAGTTTAACTTAGTTGAGTGTAGAAAAGAACATCGATCAAAAACTTCGAGAGCAGACAGAACTAAGCTCATTATAAAAGTCTTGTAATATAAGCAGTAATTTTCTGCAGATATGAAGTATATATTAACGCAAAATTAAAGAAAGAATCAAACTTACCTCGACTAATAACAAAATTTTCATGCGAAAAAGTTTCAGCTTTCTGCGTAAACCTGAATGAGAAGAGCAATAGCACACATTCGCCATGCTTTGATGATGGGAATCTAAAGGCAAAGATGCCTCGTTTTAGGGCAATTACATGATGGGAAACTGCTATCATTTGAGCAGAAAACTGCCGGCGATGGCCTTAAGTGTCACAAAGATCTGCCTCCAATTGCTTACATCATCATCTGACCTGAGCCGCTTTCGGACTACGAGCTCGTGCAGTGAGCTGCAGAGATGCGTGAGCAGCACTTAAAACACCAACATGGAACGAACTTAATTTTAGTCTTTTTGCATTGTAGATTTAACTGATAATTTACATTTAATTTGTGATTATTAGGATAAAAAGGAAAACCAACATGGCGAAGAATATTATGATAAAAAACAAACGTTTCGGATAATGAAAAATCCATCTTCAGTGTTCTGTAATACAACAAATCGAAGTATCAAAACATTATAACTATAAATCTTCTGAATAAATCCGATGTAAGACAATGAAATTTAAAAGACGTGATAAAACAAAAAACTATACAAGATGTCAACAAACAATGGAAAGTTTCACCGCCGTATCACATTCATTTATTGACGGACGGTTTTTTAAAATGTATATCGATTCTAAAATGCAGAGATCGGACAAATTTGATGTTGAATCCAAAATTTTAAAATTTTTATTTTTAAAAATATGGTCTTTCTTCAAACAGTGTTCTCTTATAGATGAGTTGGATAGTTTGGTCAGGTTACAGCCGGTGCGAAAGGTTTCCCTTCTTATCCTAAAAGTGAGATTTCCCAGAAATCAATCTATTTCTTATATATGTGATTATAAAGTGCATTTGATGGTCCACGAAGAATACGGAAGATTGAAGAAACGCTCACACCTCCAGGTCAAGTCAGAGCCAGACTTTACGACCATCATAATGCACGGTGATGTTTATTTCGGAACTGTGTGCTGTGTCTAGCATTCAATCAGGGAATTTATTATGAAAAGGTGCTATATTCAACATTGAACTATGACTCAACTTTGGTGTCAAAAATGATTGAGAAGTAAACTTTAATGATGACGCTGAAAGCAGTTGCACGACGCGTATAATTACACATATAAGAATATGATCCCACATACCGTTTCCCTTGCTCCGGGACCTAGCAAACATGTTGGTAAGAAAATTCAGTAAAATGCCTCGCGATGCTTTTCATGCGACTAACAGTAGAACCCCAATCAGCGCCGCCAGTATCTCAGGACGTTAGGAAGGATAGAACTTGGGTGCATTTGGTGCTTTTGATCGAGAATAAACCCTGCACCAGGCAGTGGAAACCTGAAGTCCCTCAGAGAAATTCCCGTCAGTCACAACTTGAAGCTGAATTTTTATAAAAGCGATGTCCCGCGATTGAAACTTATCGTCAAATTGCCGTCTCGAAGAGAAACTTGCTTACATCACCTCCTCCACTTGAACATTTTCATCTCCAAAATTACATACGAAAGTGATCACTTATCAACTACGCTAATTCAAATTTACGCATGAATTCATGGCAGGAATGCCGCATTTATCTCTCGTCCAATGCTCTTTAACATAAGTATGGTAGCACATTGTAACCCAACTTCCGGCAATTAATGCTTGTGGAATTTGGGCTAGGTAGGTCATGTGTCTTCGGTATTTGACAAGGTCATTTGCGTCAATAGATATCGGCATTTCAATAGAATCAACTCATCTATCAGGAGTGGAAAACTGATTAAATGAACATTTCTGTGATACTTTCTTTGAAAAAACACGCCCCCCCCCCCCCCCATGAGAGAAGGATAGTTAAATGCTGGGAGTTATTTCCGTAGACATTTTACATTAGGACCGACCAGTTTTCTTTAGTGCATTGAACCAGTAACTTCAATAAAATTACAACACATTGCACAACACAAAAATTTTAAAAATTATCTCCAACCCGCTCCTAATACAACTGATTAGCATAGCAAAAACAAAATTCATAATTAAAAAAAAAAGGTGATAGGTAAGTTAATGATTGAAAAAGAAATATTTTAAATAATAATTCTTTATGCATTGAGTAAAATCGTTACACTTCAACGAAGTTTTACTTTCTGTTTTCAATACGTTAATTATTTATTCCAATCACAATGAACTATCACAATTTTTGCCAAAATTTCTACCACTACCATGAGAGGTTATAAAAAACCTCGTCCACGAGGCAACAGGCACAATGTTTGAATATTTGAGTATTTCAATTCCAAATGCTTGTTTCATTTCAAGACTGAATATCACAGTTATTTGATTGTACTTTACTTTATTATAATGTACTATGCATCATTTCAATGTATTACAAGTCATTTCAATGTATTGCTGTGCTCTCGACTTCCTCCAGCCTCCAGTTGCGCCTGGTCCAGGGATTTCTTCTTCCTGCCATGATCCGACCTCGTGGTTAAGGCAAACAATTTTAAACAATTTAACAATTTTAAACCATTAAACAATTTTAAACCATTTAACAACTTTAAAACATTCAACAACTATAAGCAATTTCACAATTTTAAACAATTTAACCACTTGAAACAATTTTACAATTTTAAACAATTTAACAACTTTAAACAATTTACCAACTTTAAACAATTTTACAACTCTAAACAATTCAACAATTTCAAACAATTTAACAACTTTACACAATTTAACAACTTTAAATAATTTTACGACTTTAATCAATTTGACAATTTTAAACAATTCAACAATTTTAAACAATTCATTTCATCGCAAACAATCTACTACTGTATCGCTTGTGGTAAAATACAGTGGTCACATTTGAGTACAGCTACAATAAGTCGCTGGTGGAATGGAGCTGAGGCGACGAACAGATGCGTTATCATGTTTTTTATATTTAGTAGCATGAACATTCATAGAGAATTGTAAGGAGATGATGAAGCGATGTCTGCAGCATTAGGACGAGAACGACGTCAATAGGCGTTTAAGTTTTGGAGAAGTGTAAGTGGATGTTGAAAAGATGTCTGCAGTGAAATATTATGGAAGAATGCCTGAAAGTCTAGGACGAGGACATTTATAGAAAAATGCAAGTAGATACAGCAAACTGGTGATTATCAACATAACGTTAGTTTAAAACTTCCTGGTCACATCAGATGAGATCTCAAGAGATGAGACCATTTATTTAACAAATTGTTGAAAACGGGGAATCTATGCACAAGCAGGATACCCTGGGCATAAGACAGAGTTTAGAAGGAAGAGGAGATAGAGAAAGAAGAGATAGCAAAGAAGGCATGAAAATAGAAAGAAGCAAAGTGACCGCTAACGATAGAGGTCCAGAAGACAAAAATTTTGCGAAGGAAACCTAAAGGTATCCCGCCAGGGAAGCGGTGTGATGGAAGAGAAAGTTTGCGAATCTAAAAATTATAAAATTTATAGTTAAAGCGAGTAATACAAATCGAAGTAAATACTAAATAACAAGATGTACCAAAACCATTGAATTTTTTTTTCTTTCAATGCACTTTTGTATTCGTGAAAAGCGGTAATAACGTTTAAATTTAGAGCTACTAATTCATTTCACGTTAGACACAAAACTAGGAATTTAGTCGATGTGTGTTGTTTATTCAAGTTGGCCCTGTAGAATAATGAGACTCTTTTGACCCAACTGTAATCGAACTTTCATTAACTACTAGCAAACATTATTTGGATGTTTAACTAAATGGGGTCAGACCCAAGCACTTATCCTAACGGATGTCATTTCCAAAATGACGCTACTCCGGTTTACAGGACCCTGCCAGCGTGAAATTAATATGAAGAGCACAAAGGAGGTATACAAAACGAAAAATTGTGTATGCAATCACTTGAACTGCGGTAGAAGACCCAGTTCTAAATTGATTCGTCTTGACTTATCCTTGAAGCTGCTCAAGCAATGTTTCATAGTTAATTAAACTGGAAATGGCTTCCCGTATAAAATTCGACGTTCGTGTCCATTTCCACCTCGAATTAAAACTACAAAAATTATACAGGACTATTCAATTCCTGTCCTACAGAAATCATCAAAGACCACTGTAAATTTTTCTGGTCCTCTTAGACTAGTGTGCACAAACTTTAATCAGAACAATCAGCAGCGTTTGTATTTAAAATCACACGAGTAAAATTTAGTACATCATCAAATGTGAAAATATGTTCTAACGATTAGAGTTCTATTGTATACTATTCATAGCATTTATTTCAAACAAAGTGTGAGGACTGTCGCCAAATTTTTGAAGCGATGTGGGACGTGAAAACCCAGTGGCGTTCGAAGAAGAATGAATAAAGCAAAGTCCCCTCCGGGCCCCTTTGAGAAAATTAAGGATCTCACTTCTATCACCCTGCGACAGCGGCCGAAAGACTTTACGGCACCAAAAGACAAATTATTATTTGGGATCATTAGTAATAAAGAGTTTGAAATAAGTTGAGATCAATTGCTGTTTTGAATAATAAGTCTACCTTCCTCCTTATTTTTGGAGCATAATAGAACCTGTAGACTCCGTTTGAAATCAGTCGCCCTGTAACCATGCGATTGCCGCTGCACTCTCACACCCATGTGTTCGAAATAAATAGTGCCCTCCTCATTCTCAAGTTTACAGCCTCGCTTGGCATTAACCCTTTAACGCCCCAGAGGACACCAGTGTCCTCTTTCAAAAATACCCTTAATATATTGTATTTCTTGTTCAATTAGTTCCCTAAAGTGTTCTTTGAAGTTCTCTGCCTAGTGGCAGTTCCTTTCTCATCCTGAAATCGCTGACTGCCTGATGCCAGCGCCAGTTTAGTGACGGTGGTTGTGTTAACGGTAATATGAGTACAAAAATTCGGACGTTAAAGGGTTAACTGGGCGCCATCGTAGTCCTTCACAGTTCAAGACTTCCTTACTTCGTTTAACAGAACTGTTCGTTTAACGCTTCGTTTAACAGAACTGCGCAGATGCAATCCGGACACTGTTTCTCACGCCAAGCCAACCAGAAATCACGAGCACGCAATTATTATTTGTTTCCATTTTCCCTAATTGAATTCTCATTTGTTGCAGAGCTATAGACTGAAAGATTTGTATCACAAGCGCCACTCGCCAGAGCTTCTTTTTTGTTGCGACAATGAACTTTGACCAATTTTTTGAAACATAAAAATTTAAAATACACCGAAGGCGACATAATGAGAATAATGTGTGCTACGGAAACTACTTCCAATTGAATCATAAAAAATATTGTATTGAATTTCATCTCATTATCTGCTGTGAACAATTTCAATGATCAGATCTAAATCTATTTAACACGAAGCTGGCTTATTACGAAGAACAATCAATTTCAATGAAAAGGAACAGTTGCTCAATGATGATATTCATGATTTGAGTGTCAGCGCGACCCTAACTCGAGGGTTGAAAGCACATATAGTTCCACTGCCGATAATTATAATTGTAGAGCCTTATTACAAAAACTTTTAGGAGCAGCTTTTCAAATAAAGACAAATATTTTAATTGTATTCAAAGTTGAAAGCAAATTGAGTTAACTATATTTCCACGGCGCATCGGCTGTACGATCAAAACCATATGCGACAAAGTTTGGGTTGAATCTCGCAGGAAATATTTGGGGCAGCCGAGTCACAGAGGACGTGTGCAGTGTACGAGTCATTGAGGACACGACACCCATTGTATGAGGCTCAAGAATAGTTCAGTAGCCTTTATTTCATCGGTGGAGCATGAGTGATGGCCATGACTCATAAGGACTAGAGTGATGGTGGTGGTTGTTGTTTTGACAGTCGCGGTGGTGGTTGTGAGTTGTGTTGACGGTCTTGGTGGTGGTGGTGGTTGTGTTGACAGTTGTGGTGGTGGCTGTCTGTGAGTTGTGTTGACAGTCGTGGTGCTGGTTGTTGTGTTGACAATCGTAGTGGTGGTTGTTGTGAATTGTGTTGACGGCCGTGGTGGGGGCTGCTGTGCTGACAATAGTGGTGGTGGTTGTTGCGAAGTGTGTATAATGTATTTTGAGAACTTATTCGGCTGGGACCAAATTTCATGAACGTACTTGCAGAGATACAGACTTTAATATGACAACGAGGTAAAATAAACAATACGAAAAAATCAGAGAGAAATAACGAACTGTTCGACAAACAAGAGTCGAACGAGACCACTAGCGTGAAGATCACGACTGAGGCAGCTTCCCAGATGCCTCGTGCTTGGCTTGCCGGTGCGCAATCGATGGCTTTTGTAGCTCAAAGACAGACAGATAGGACAGTTGGGACAGACAAGTACAACACAGTAATGCCAATGAAATGTAAATCTGAACGTAACCAAATTTCACAGAAGATGGACGAAATTATAGCAAAAAGCATTTTTGCACAAAAAAAATTATGACATCAGCGAGCTGAATGCTTTCAACTATTTTTGTGAAAATTAAAATTTTTATCCTGGGAAGGTTTTGTTAGTAAAAAAAAGAAAACAAATAGAGAAAAAACATTAGTCGAAAAGGAAAAATTATTTATCTTTTCCTAAATTTTAGGTAGGATTATAAGCTAACTTAAGCCTCCCTAATCACAGAAAAAGGCGTTCCAAAGAGAAAGAGATACTTACTCCATTTACTATGGAGTAAAGGAAACGAGGAATCTCAGCACAAGGTTTGTTCCCTCACAAAATTTCCTGCACATAAAAAAACAAATTAGAAAATAAATAAACGAAACAAGATAAAAGTTGAAGAAGAAAGTAGTAGGTGCTGAAAAACACGACAGTAGTTTACCGAAAAAATGTTTCTCCGTAAAAAAATCTTATTCTACATCAACGAAAGGAAGGCTTATATTTGTGCTCGGGATCCCACATTTTCCACTGGAGAATATTAAACACCCTCAGAACGGCTGAACTCGCTCGCAGAAATTACAACGTTTCAAATGTGATAAAAAATAACAAGTAAGTTATTTCTAAAGTAATTTCTACCAAGTCAAAAAGTAAAATTACAACGTGTCAAATGCGATAAAAAATAACATGCAAGTTATGTCTAAAGTAATTTTTGCCAAGTTAAAAAGTAAAATTACAACGTGTCAAATGCGATAAAAAATAACATGCAAGTTATGTCTAAAGTAATTTTTGCAAAGTTAAAAAATAAAATTACGTGTCAAATGCGACAAAAAATAACAAGCAAGTTATTCCTAAAGCAATTTTTACCACGTTAAAGAGCAAATGCTTTGTTGGTTGAGTTAATTGGATTGCGCACCAAGATATTATTCAAAGCACACCAAGTTCAACGCACTGTATTTTGTTGAATGTATGAAAAGAAATTCTGGATATCCTGAAATTTTTATGTCGCAACAGAAAGTGCCTCTCATAAAGGAAACCTATGAACATACATAAATACCGCAATTAAATTTGATACTTTGTGCGAGTGGTACGTGATCTTTTATTCACCTACATTTTTTTAAGAAAAAAAAACTGTTTGAAAATATTATTTAAATCATTGAACGGCGGCACAGAATGAATTTATGTACAAGAGGATTACACGATCGACGT
Organism: Morinoia aosen; assembly: GCA_030386875.1. Taxonomy (NCBI): domain Eukaryota; kingdom Metazoa; phylum Arthropoda; class Malacostraca; order Amphipoda; family Talitridae; genus Morinoia; species Morinoia aosen. The sequence continues at coordinate 32,373,142 of CM059567.1, read as the reverse complement.
GATTTGATCAATTTTTTAGCTGGCGATGTTGGTTTATAAAAAAACACTATTTGCTAGGCTTTACTTCTTCTTAATAAACGGGTAAGAGATAATGACAATAACGAATTCTTTGAGCACTAAATAATGACAATGAACATTGAATAATAACAAGAATAATACAATCGTTAATCATACGGAACTATAATATCTCTCACACACAGGTTATTTAACCAGACATGTCCACCATTCTTTGCTGTACAACGCTGAGCTTTGGATCTCACGTGTTTTCTTGCTCCTACCCTCTTATTAACTCTCATCACTCAAAGCAATGCTGCTCAACGCTTTAATGAAGCAGTCCCAAAAACAATTTACTGTTTTCACACAGGATTGATGGATAAAATGTCACTCAAAACGTGCAAAAATGCCGTACGATTTTTAGGTTTACTGGCGTTTGAAGCTGAGTTTCCTTTACTGCACATTTGATTTGTAGATAATTTTGCTAATTTTCAGAATTGAGCTTACCAAGTAACGTGGTATACATTTTACATTTCCATGGAAAATTTTTCGAGAATATTAAACGAAATAGAATGTTCAGGAGAATATGCCAGGTTTTGTCCCTCTTGACTGGAACACACATACTGCAGACTCGGACCCTTCTCCTTGTGGAAGCGAAACGAATCGTTAATCGAACTTCAAAGCGATATATTTTACTAACTTTCGCGTACTTCCAATTACATGACCATACGTTAAGACTGTAAAAGCAAAATAATCAAATCATTATACAGACAATATATAAAGTGAAATATTAAGAATTTAAATATATGAGGATGTCGGTTCATACGAAATAAAAGTACGAGTACGAGAATTTAAAATGCAAAATGTGTTATCTAAATACAAAAGAATAGCTTCATTTGCTTAAATTAAAAATGATTGGATTTATCGTCCCACGAACTGACGTCTTAGAGCCATTTATAATCCTAGTATCAAGTCATAGCTTCAAGACGTCGCACATTCATGTCATATTGTTTATTTGCTGGGTTACCATAAAAGAAATGCAAGTCAGGACAGTCTTCAACGAGTACAGAGTTTGTCTCCACCAGAAGATGTTTCTGTCGTCAGAGGCGCAAGACCTTGCCTTCACAGAGCTGCTTGTCCTCTCAATGAGGGTCATAAAGCGAGTCATAAATTCTCCAAAAAACTGAGTTGGCTTGAAACAATCGAACGAGCCATCGTTTTCGTAAACAAAAAGCATAAGCCGTGTTGTAACAGAAATATACCTTGTGGGTTTACACAGGAGCGACTCAGGCTCGGGTTCTAAAGCGCAAAATCCCGAGCTTATAACTGCACAAATGCTCATTTTACGATAAAGGTTTTCACAGTTACGGAAACATTTTGAAATGTGTTGGAAAAATGGAAAAATGGACACTTCTTACGATGGTAAGAAGGAAATAGAGAAAATTGAAACTGAGAAAAAATATAAGAAATAATTTTTGAGTATTTTGGATGTTACACTTAAAGGACCAAAACACCAAGTATACTCAGAATATTTAGGGCATGAAACCTACAGTCGCCACTGGTACAAAATGCAACATATAAAAATACTGAAGAAAAAACAACGGTTGAAAACAATTCATTCCTGGAACTACCCTTCGCAGGTACGATCATCACAAATTGACCACAACATCACTAAGAATAAAAGCAGTCTGGTGTGCGGCTGCAACGGACAACATCTCACGGAATGCTACACCAGCTTTGTGGCATCGCAGGAAGCAAGCGCCGCTGCCTGCGTTGGCTCCCCTTACTAAAACTTAAAAGTGTACTTTCCTTCTAGTAGGCACGATTTAATAGCAATTCCACCTTAAAAAGCTCGATTAAAGATAATTAATTTAAATAATCTCTATTTGAGTTATCTAAATTCTTAGGGTAAACTAGGTTGTTGAATGAAATGGGTTGACATTGGAAATGTACCTAGTAATCACTATACGTTCTTTACATGACTTTGCCTCAAATGGGCTTTGAGAACCGTCCCTAACAAATATGGTGATCCAATCACGTTCATGTATCAACATGAACGTGAAAGGTGATCCTCGCAGCATGTCCCACGAAGACCTATGCCAACTTGGATTCAACTTAAGAATTACTACGTACACAATGGTCCCAAAGGATTTCTAATAGACGCATTTGGGGGAATTTTAGAACAAATTTCCGATCAGCTTGTACCAATAAATCTACTTTTTCGATGAATTATAACGATTTTTACGATGAACGTTTTCTCATTGCACAAGATGATAATCTTGTCTGTGGGGCGCTGGATCTACGTCAACATTTCGTTCCTGGTGACGGAGAGTTTTTTCTTGTAAACGACAACCAAGTGCCTAAATTGTTTCTCGCATTTGGCTATCCATAAGGCCAGAAGGAAAATGCTTTATTTTTCGATTTAGAAATGAGTCACTCTGATAGTTTTTCTCCTCCTCTTACGGATTTTTTTCATTCACTGTTTCATGCCTTCAATAGTTTGTCTATTCCGAATTACCATTAGATATAGCTTTGGAGATCTTTTAGTGGATCGGAAGTATCCTAAGCACAAAAAAACTGTCTAACGACGGACTATCATGCCCGTGATATGCTAAATCATTTAGAAGCGTACGTGTGGCAGAACGTAATGTCTGACGCTATCGTTGACAAAGATGTCATAAAACCTGGATGAACGAAAGTACGAAACTATTGAGTAAACAAAAGATACTCGCAAATAAGGGAATTCGTTGTGTAGAATTTGTAACAAATTACTCGCACGTGTAATCTTTTAGGTCATAGGTAAAAATTAGGAAGCTGTCTTAGCACATCATGATACACTTTTCTAATACTTCTCAGAATTTCAATAGAAATTCTCACACTTAGAGAAAACGAATGACAGTGCGTATTAGTCATTAAAAAATGAAAACGTAAAAATTTGTTCAAGTAGCTCAAGACTATTTGCAGAGCTCAAACTTCCTATCCAGAAGAGATTCCACAGTTAACTAGATTATATTTGAACACTTCTCAGAGTAATTTTCTCTTATTTTATTTATCCTCAGTTAACCGAGAGCAGAAAAAATACTTGAGCCACACAATAGCTATAACGACAAGAGCAATTCACGTCACTAATTCTGAGATCATCATTTTTCATTTGTAAGCGGCGTTTTTCTGCACCCGCCTTTATAACAAATGCGACACACGAGTTGGTTTGTTTACCGGGAACGAAAATGGTGGAAGAATGCCAAGACGTTCCGTCATTTACAAGCGGAGGAGCAGCGAGCAGCTTTAATTAAGGAGATTTGTTCGTCTCGTTCTACTAAGCAAGGGACCTAATGAGAAGTGTGCGGCTTGATAGCGCCCTATATTGTCTGTCACAGGTTCTAGGACAATGCAACTTTTGGCGTGAATGTGTGTCCCGGCCTGAGGTAATAAAACTGAAAAACCTGTCTCCGTTATCGATAGAAACAAAAACCATGACAATACAGAAATGCGTAAACTGAATTTACTTAAATTTTCTTTCATAGGTTTTACTCAACGATTTCGTTTCAACCAGCACAAGTATTAAGGTAAAGTTTTACAACCATCAGAAAATTTCACACAGATGGTGGTTGATCCCTACGATCGTAATCGCAGTTTCAGAGTCGTAAGAGAGGAGCGGAGCCTAGGTAAACAGGTCGAATTTAGGCCACTATGTATACTCTAAGTAAACATTTATTGAGTACTATAATTGTGGGTGCCCGGTGAATCAAAGTTCTAGTAAACAAGTTGAGAATTTCATCAGAGTTCCCACAGAGAATTCAGTATTCAGTAGAATTTCGATAAACTTGTCATGTATAGGATTGATGGACAAAAGTTAGCTTTGGCGTGTTTCCCACGAATGTTTTTTCTGTATTCGAGAGATCTAATTAGAGGGTTCTGGCAGGCATCAGTCATCTTGTGCCTGTTAATTTGTGTCTTGAAGAGCAGACAGAATCTTAGCTTAGCTTAGCAGAAGATGTACAATAAGACGCAACATAGTGGCACTGATCATGCAGCACCGAAGTACTATTTCTTCATCAAAATAATGAATACCAAAATTCCAGATAGTAGACGCTATTCAATTTTCGCACAGAAATGAAATGAAGATTTAAGCACATAATTTCTTAATGCGATATGATGCTCGACTAGGTCTAAGTTCAGCATTTAATGGAACTTAGTTTGAATGCACATACCAGCGAATATAGCATACTATTTATTCACATTACCTTTCATCGCCATTGACATCCCAAGTAAAGAATTTGATGGTAACGAGAAGAATTGGAGTGAGCAACACATTTACGATGTTGCTGCCGCCGTCATAACAGAGACGGCCAGGTTTTGACCACCACAAATACCATCGGATAATTTCAAGCTCTTCCACAATTAGCACCTCGAGAAAGAAAAATAGTGATTCACGGTCTCCCACGGCAGCACCTTGATCTGACCGCGCAAAACAGGGATGATTGGTCCTATCAATGCTCACTATATATAAAGGCGCCACTCGCTCCTTTCGACTGTCAACATTGATGTGACTCAGAAGTGCGCGGCGCCGCTCATTCGAGAGCGATGAACTGCTTACGAGAAATCCGCTCCACTCTGCCAACAGCCGCATGTTAAGTAAAGAGGGGGTTGAGTTAAGCACTTACTCTACAAGCAGGTCAAACCGTCAGAAGCTAATCGGTAGGAAATGAAAATATTGGCAAGTACTTCCAAACAGAGAGGTTCAAATGAGAGAAAAATAGCAGTCATGCGCCGTTAACAATCTGATCAAAACGAACTATAGTGAAAAACTTAGATATCTGTGTGCAAATTATTAAGTTATTTTGATTAAGTTTATAAGAAAACTTGTGACAGATTTCAGAACGATGTATTTAATTTAACAAACTTGACATGAAAACAACAACAAAGTAAATTAGCATTATATTTCACAGAGTTAAAATTGCAGTTGAATTATGTGAGCATTAATAATTAATAACGAATATCATAGCTTTTCATCATGAATTAAATCAAGCGGTTTGTATACTTTCAGTCAAAGCTTCCCATGCTGGGACATTCTATTTTTCAATTACTACATATTGCTGCGATTACTTGAGGTTTTCAGTCAATATCTTGACGGAATCATTATATTCATTGATCTACTAATGCATTTAAATTACATATTTCACTTATGCTGAAACAATCTCAAAGAATTACGCAACCTAAAATATTCAACTTTTTGCAACGCGTTCCAGCGCAGACGAACCTCGCATTTCTCACGCAACTTTTGTGAACATCATTTTTCTGAATAACTTAAAATTACTCTCATCTCTCGCACTCGCTTCCAAAAGCAATGTTGTTCGTGCAAGAAAAGTATTGAAAAAATTTAAGCGGGATCTAAAACCGGTGGAGTGTGAAGAGGCGTTCCTCTTTGCCTATCTTCGCGCAAGCTTTTTCTTTTCAAGCAATGACTTAAGATTATTCACGCTGGCGCCTAGCGTATTAAGCCTCAGGCGATATCTTTCAGCATAAATCTTGGGTTCAACTGAACCCCTCGATCAGTTTACGCGTAGCTCAAGGTGACAATTTCGACGATCTTCCTCGCTCAGACAAAGTTGCTTTCGTACGTAACTCTTCAGACTTCTTCAAGGCATATTGTACGATAAATTTGAATGGGACCAACAATTTCCAAATTGTACTGGAACTTTCACCCGAGATCGGAGAGGTAATAAACTTTTGCCTCAAATCAACACTCATCTCTTTTGTCTTAGCCATTCTGTCGATAGAATGAGAATGAATGGGATGATCACAAATGAAGATTGGAAACTTTAGGATCTTCAGTGAAAAGAAAGGACTCGGAACACAATTATTATTACGATAGAACGACGAGAATAAAAATATTAAGATGGACGTTTCATGCATTCGTACTTCTTCAGAGATGAAATCAGCATAGAAAATTTCATCTGAAAAGAACACTCACTATAAGGACGTTGTCAGAAAATGTAAGTGGAAGAACTAAAAACATTACCAAAATATCAACACAAAAAAAAAATTACGTAATTTTATCAGTTCATGTTCTCAGCGTGCTTTTGAAAGGATAAATACTTCATTCGGATTTCTTTTTTTTTTGAGACAGAGATAGATACATTATTTATTATAAAGTATTGGTGACAGCGATAGTTGCAGTATTTGGCCAAGTTTTGACATAGCCGTGTGGCTTTAGGACCTGCCTCCGTGCGGGCAAACGAGGGTTCGAGTCCCGGCGCTGGTGGCGATTCTCTCCGTTGGGTATAGAGGAAAAATTCTAAGCACAATACCCCACTCCATCCAGGTGTCTGAAATGGGTACCAGTCTCGACCGCGGGAAAGCGTCATGGCGTCCTGGCGTTAGTTATAAGGCATTTGAAAATCCAATGTACAAGGTGATACGTATCAGGCTTGATTGGAAATAAAGCATCCGTAGATGCCTTTATTATTATTATTATTGAGATTTCCACGACCTTTAAAAATGCACATGCGATTAAATATTCTGCAATAATTAGCAAATGAAACAAAAATTTAGATTAATTAATATCACAGGAATCGGTACCATTCAAACAGAATTTTTTAACACACGAATATTTGGTCAACTTTTTAGACACAATAATCTTGTTAGATTCGTTGAACTAAATTTAAAATTCATAAAATTGTATCTTAAACTCCCTTTCATGATATAACAATACATGAATGTCAAGAATCATACGGGTATTAGAGCCTAAAATATCATTTCAAGTTTTGAAAACTGGATAACAAGTTTGGATAATAACAATAATAATCACGCGATAATAAAAGAATTTAAAATCGTAATAAAAGTCGAAAATTTGCGTGTATTTGGACAATTAAGTCAATCATTGCATGCATGGAGAAAAATATCAAGCACAAAGACGAGTGAACGAGGAGTGCAGCAAACAGGTTGAAATGCATCACTTGATATTGAAGCTCAGCGGTTCAAACGGAGAAGGATAATAAAAGAAACTGTAGATTATGAGAAATACACCCGAAATATAACCTCTGATCGGTTTCAATTTCATCCCAATACAGAATAGTTCCAAAACCTTTCCCAAGAATCCTGAAAAACAAACAGCATGTAGACGTGTTTCATTTTATTTTCCTCTTGTTTTATGTGCAATGTTTCATTCTATTTCTTGAGTCTTAAGTACATCTCTATGTAAGCGGTAAATAATTATTACTAGGCAATTTCGAAAAATACGTAAAACTTTGCTGACATCTTTTTGTTCTTAGTTTTTGTGTCATATACATAACTTTTACCAGGGCAGAATATATCTTTTCAAGATCGAAAAACTAGCAAATGGCTTAAAACTTTTCATTAAAACTAAACTTAAACGTAAAGATTGGGTGAAAATCGAAAGTGTGGAAAATACTGAAAATTTTCCGAAAGAACATGTATTTTAAGACCTAGTTTATAGTTTATAATATAAAGCATTTAAAAATTCAAGAAAAACATTAGATACTTTCAAGGGACCAAATTTAAAATTGGCACGACTCGAGCATTCTAAAAATCTCAGGAGCAGGACCATCTTTTCTAAATTAAAATACGTGCAGCAAGTTCTATAATACAAGCCCCAGCGGCATATTTTTTCCATTATTTATGTGAACGCTGCTGAAGATTGAACAATTCAGGTTGTGTAACAAGCGTAAAATTTAGCCTAAAAAATTAGGTTGAACTTAAAACACAATGGCAATCGAGGGCACGAAGTTCAAGTAGGGAGTGTTTGAATCGGAGAATGAGAATACAGTTCAGAACACTTGGCACCCCTTAGGTAAGATCGTCGTGTTTTTGTTGCGCGATATCTAAGGATAATCTTCATTACAGCCCTGTGGAACAAAGCCAATAACTCTAGCAGCGGCAAAAACACAACACAATTCTTTATTAAGACTCGCTGAGGGTCTCGTGACTGATTATTATTATTATTATTATTAAGGACAGAGTGCCGCTATCCTCGTGCCCATGAGTATATAATAAACTTCCTTCGTAGTGAAACAAGCTTGCTAGAGATTTTCATACATGAAGCAATCAATGTACTATTTCTCTTAGAACAGATCGTTGTTTTATCATATTATTCCAAGTTTGATACGCTGACGTACGCTGACTGGTGTAGCCAAGCTACAGGCAAAAAAAGAGCCAGAAATTAGCACTGCTCAACATTGGAAATAAATAATACATGGTAGGAAAGGGAAACCGAAATCAATTTACGCCTTCAAGTTAATCGCCTGATTGAGTTACAGGAAAATACACAAAATATGATTAAAATATGAAATATACATGATTAAAATATGATTTCTATATTTCAGCCTTACAATCTTTCATTGAAGAAACAAATTGTATGTACGTCTTCCTGAAATCCAAAAAGTTCGCATGTTGAATAACCAGTATTTTTTCTCATATTCGTAATGACGATCAAAGTCAGATACACGTCCAGCTTCAATGAGCACATGCACTGGCTCGCACACCGATAACGACGATAACATCAATTGGCTTCGCCAGTCAGCGTCACCATCTGCAGCCTACATATGGGATTAACAGACACACTGCGCACCCGTAACTCGGCCTTGCAGCTTTAGTCAGTAATCTCGATGTCATTAATTTGCAATCGATGTCTTAAGCGCCGTATCAAACCCTACATAACTAGGGAATCGAATTCAATTCTGATAAGCACACTAAAAAAATGCTAAACCATTCGCAAATTATTTTTATTTTAAATTTGATGCGATAGAGGTAAAATTTTCATATTTTGTGAAGAAAATGAAAGTGATATGTAAATATCTTCACTAAAGAAAAAGACGTTTAATGTTGGTCAATCAAAAGATTAGATAAGTCGTTAGGTTAAGCCTCCCTAACCGCAGCGAAGGCATTCCAAAGAGAGGAAGAAGGAAAGCACCATTAAGCATGGAGATAAGGGAAACGCACAATCTATGCACAAGGTGCATAGAAACAGTAAGTTGAGAAAGAAGTTCATGAAACAAGATAAGAGATGAAAGAGAAAGTAGTACGTGCTGAAAAACATGACAGCAGTGAAACGAACAAAGATGGTCCGGAACAAAACAAAAATCCTATTCTATGTTAACAAAAGAAGGCCTACCTAACCTTCAGCTCGTGACCTCACATATTCTCGCAGGGAGCACTAATTTACATTGATGCAATAGAAATATCCTGCTGAGGAGTAGTCAATCAGAAATATCACCACAGAAAATCTTGATCTCTACAGTATGCATTAAAATTAATGAGAGCGGTAAGAAGAAACTCTCTGCTCAAGAAAATGCAATATTAATCAAGAATTTGCATTTCATCACCATTGGTAACGCAGCTCGAACTATAAAACATCTCACTTCTACATTAAAAGCTCCACTGAAGCTATGTCAATTCGCATACCCGTTACAACGACTTAAAAGCCATCATTTACTCCTTAAAGTTACACCAATATAGTCACGAGGCGACTCCATCAAGTCAGTTTTAGCTTCAGGTCCTGATCATCATTCACGTCGGGGCGAAGTGATAGGGTTCAGCCATGTAGGTTTGTCTCGCCCGATGCACAGCTCAGGTCTATTTTAACTCAGCGTGTCCCAGGCTCGGCAAGCACCAGCGATGTCCCTTTCAATGTACGCGGCACGCGGTCGCCCGCTACGTGATCTGCCTACGCGCCGCACACCTGCCACCATCGCCTCTTCATCAGTTAATGCTTTCTTTACATCAGAAACAGAAAGTCAGAAGCGTTCGGCTCGCGAGCGATTGAACGAATGAAGAAGAGTAATGAGCAGAAGTGAGGTTAGGGATTAGGACGCATTTTTGTATAGTGCATTTTCGGTGGAGTAAAACAATTAGTGAATAGTTTTGTCTGAGACTTTAAATATTGGGAAAATGGACAATTAAGGAAATTTGGCAGCTCTAACAATAAACACAGGTGGTTTTTCTTCGTATGTACTCGTACATATGTCCTAGATTCGTACTTAAAATTAAATTTAAACTTGTTACAAATACGAAAGTAACTCGGAGAATAGCCTGGATGCAGCTTTATTTCCGCCAAAAAAAAATTAGACTAATTACGCCGACTCTTCTTACACAGAGACACAATCTAGGTTGGTCAGGTCCTTCCGAATAACGGTCGAATTTTCAACATCATTTCGTACCAGAAAGTGCGGGCCATTTTTTTCTAAAATCAGCTACGTAATATCGACGCCTAAATTCATTTGTAAAAGTGGGGCCACAAAATACATGGATCGTCTCACTGTTCATCTAAACACTCACAGCATACAATGGAAGCTTCGGAAGTTCTGCCCCAGCTTAACATCTCCAACTCCAGTCATTACCTATTGGGAACGAGAATTCGCTACGAGTTGTAATTTCAGAAGTCAAACAGAATATGTATAGAAATTTAATCGAACATTGTACAAACCAATTTAAATCAAAGGATATGAATCAGGGTTGCAGGAATCACCTACGCTGTACTCATATTTCTGAAAATCATCGAGTTTTTCTCAACGTTATTAATTTCATTATCTTAAGACGAGGAGGAAGTGCAAGCAGCAATTTCTTTGCATCCCGGTTTGTATCATTTTATTATGAAATAATGTTTTAATTTTTTTGCTAATTGAAGAATAAGGGGGAATTTCATCAATTTTGTCAACTTTTCCTGATGGAGAGCACCGGCCGCTACCTACGCTCTCCTCCTCTACCCTACACTTGCTCACGCACTTATATCCTTCGCACAAAATAAACCAAATCAGAAGGGTCATAACTGATTGACGCCAACGCGGGAGTTATTGCTTCTCTCCGTTGTTGTGGCAAGCACTGCAGTTAACATTGAAGAATCGTTCTTGAAGCTATATTAGTTCTCTTCTGCTCCCCTGATGAACGTCATCAATTATTGCTAAGAAAGACACGAGGCTACACACACTGACTACTTTTCCGTCATGTTCCTTCAAAAGAGTCATTCGTTAAAGCTTCACTTCATAATTTATCACGAATATCAGCTGAAGGCTACAAACAAGTAAGCTCATGTAATTTACATCAAAAATGTAAACGAATTTTTTTCATGAGGTTTCACCTCGACAAATGATGATTAATCTAACTCCATGATACAACAAACTCCGATGATTGAAGTTGAAAGAACGTCAGAGAAAAGACTATATGAACGTGATAATTTGATAAACTTCGAAAACGAAACTGAATTATGTCTGGTGCATGGCTTGTAACTGACAACAATGAGAGCATAATTTCTTTGTTACAGTTTTTCTTACTACAGAAAAAATGCTGGATTTAGACAGAACACCGTGAATGTGACATAAAAATAGTTATCTTATTTGAAAGATTACTCTTAGCACAATTGTACTTGTGCGCCGTATCTACTGTGCTAATCTAAAAACAAAATATTCACCTCGACTTTTTTAAATGATAAGATGAGTAACGTGATTTCAAGGCAAATGCAAACTCAATGCCTGAATGTGAAATACTTTTTTGAGATGATTCTTAAATGAATGAGTTGGTAAAATGCAACACACATTCTACAATTAAATGAGATAAAAGAGCTTAGTTTTAGCACAGTAAAATAAAACTTTCCCTCATGGTAAAAATATCCTGAACAACTTTGAATAACTAACGTAGGAAACGACCTATTTCTTGTTCAACGTAGGGTTGATATGATTACACACGCTGAGTTTGAAATTGCTTCTATTTCACATATGTTTTTACGAACACCCCACAGTCTTAAAATTTACAAGGAGAGAATTGTTTCCACTCTCATGAAGAGGTGTTCGGCATTTTATCACTATCATGTATGTCTGAAAGTATTAGATTAATTGTTAGTCTAAGCCTCCCTCACTGCAACAAAGGCGCTCCAAAGAGAGGAAAGAGATATGCACCATTTAGTATGGAGTTAAGGGAACGCGAAATCTACGCACAAGGTACTGTATGTTCCCACGCAATATCCCTGCGCATAGAAACAGTAAGTTAAGAAATAATGTTATGAAACAATATAAAAGTTGATGAAGAAAGTCAGAGATTCTGAAAACCAGGACAGTAGTAAACAGAAAAAAAATTATCGTCAACTAAACAAAAACATTTCATTTCAACAAAAAAATGTCTACCTAAACCTGACCTCGGGACCTCTCATTTTCCCACTGAGAGCGCTACTTCCCGTAAATACAACAGTTGTATCCCCCTGAGAAGGTGTGTCTGAAAACTGTGGGGGTTGGGGCATGAGCTTAATGAATCTCTAAGATAGTTTCCGAGAAATTACACCTTCCAAACACACATATCAGAAATAAAAGTAGGGAAAAATTATCAAGGGTTGAAATTATCCATTTAACGTGATTCTTACGAATAAAATCAGTCATCAATCCAAAAACTTATTTTTTATCCTTAATCTTATTTTTTATCCTCTCAGCATTCCGAGAAATAGATAGTTCTACATATTTTTCCCCAATGACGACCTAACACTATGAAACTCTAGTGCAAAAAACATCACGCTTATTATAGGGAAACAAATAATTACTGTTAAAAAGTCGAGGACGTTCCACCTAATAAAGAACGCGAAAAAAATTAAGTAAGATAACTTTTAAATACTAAAATATTTAATTTACTCAGCAAATTTTATTTTCGTGTTTGAATTCATAAAAAATGAGCTATTCAATTTGCACAATTTTTTTCAAATTTCAGTGTAGTGCGTATTTTGTACTAACACACTTGTAGGAAATTATTGTGTAGGTGACAAGTTTCTCGATTTACGAGTATTTGAAGCATATTCCTACAACAGTTAGTGTATGTCAAATAAAAATACACAAATAGCACATTGAAAACCTACAAAACAGTTACTGTATGTCAAAACCTCACATATCCAATGAAAGATTTTCGTTCAGTACGGGAAAAGAATGTAAGATGGAACTGGGAATCATATAAGCAAACGAGGGTCCAACATAAGCAGCTCCCCTGAGAACGACCGCCGAATTGTCGGGTCTGACACTGCGAGTTGGAACTAACCGCGAAGTGCAGGAACTTTCTGTTTGAGGAGGTGTCGCCTCCAAGTCACTTATAGGAGACACCACGAGCAGAACATCTCCAAAGTTACTAAATTTTCATCTCATGGGGTCATCCTGGTGGAACGTAAGTGGAACACGATGGGATCGATGTTATCAAAGCTTGGCAAACAGAGTGTCGGAGCACATTACACAAGGCAGGTTCTGTGAACAGAGCGATCTAACATACGACAGCAGCTGCCCTTGTGTCGAGGGGTGGAGACATGAGCGGGACTCACTACGCGCACTTGGTGACTCGAGTGTGTTTTCATCGCACGCGACCTCTGCAACAGCTTTTCCTGCAGTCATTTCAGTAGGAGCTAATACTTGAAAGGTATTGGGAGCGCGTTCTCGTTTGTCATACTAGCCTGTTCGAGAGTAGAGATGAACTACAACTATAGAAATAGTTATCATATATCTTCTGTAAACCAAACATTCAAATATTATGAGCAAATTTTAATTTTTTCTGAATCAAATTTTACCATTCTGGTATAATAACTTTGTAATCACCATGCACTGTATATGCAAAATAAAGGCAAATATCTTAACAAGTAAATTGAAAATTTTTCCGCTCTACTGCATCAGGCATCGGAACCGAAAACATAATACGTGTGACGATTTTGCAATATCTAATTCAATTTTTTAATTTATTTTAAGAATGCTCCTTAGAAACATGAGGGGAGTGAATCATAACTAATTTCACAACTCATCTTATAGTTTTCCAGTTATTCAGAAAAGTAGAAACAAGACTTAGCAGCATGGTGTATTTAGGTTCAGCAAAATATAAATGCTTTGTTCGCTAACTAAAATTTTTTAGTTTAATTCAAACTTCAGTAATTTAATTTATTTTAGTTATTTTTAAGTTTATTTCGATTTTTAAACATTTCCACAAGTGTCACAAATAATACAGAGAGAAATTGGCATTGGAATGATAATCAAGCGTTGCTATTCGATGCTAAAGCACTGAATATAATCGGGACTAACGAACTAAAACAAACAAATAAAATTCGAAGAAGATCTATACTTCTTGAAATTAAAATATGTACACACCAAAATTTATCACTCACGTACAACATGACCCTAAAGACCTCCGACTGGTTCTCAGATTTGAAGTAATTGCGGAGCAATAAGTGACTAAATAGTCTCCATGACATCGGATCGCTTAATACGGATAGGGATAAATGCATCGATTATAAGAGGTAAAGTCATAAAATGTGAAGGTCATTTCACAATACTGATCGAGAGAGCACTCATAACGAGTACCATCACGCAAATATAAAATGATCTCGGGCTACGCTGATGTTTTAGGTGCGTAAATGTTAAAGTGAACGCAGGCTGGGAGAATGAAATCCTCGACTGGAGTCAACGCATAACTCGATAAATGAGGTGATAATTAGAAGCAACCTAAAAGTAAAAAGAACAAAAAATTATATGTTATTAAAATGAAATAAAAGTACAGCAAAAATTGGATGGATTTTATCTTGCACAGCGACAAATTAAAAAATACAATGCATTACACGATTCATTACACGATTCATGGTTCTCGGCGCACTGCTGCACAAAAATAAAAATAAAAAGATGAAAGAACAAGCCACGGGTGCGCATCGATGATAAAATATGGTAAAATCCACAAGCTAAGGAAATCGTCTTCACAATACGACAATTAATGATACTAAATAAATATCATTACAATTGTTACAGAATGAGAATAGCCGAGTGAGATGATCCTTTATCTGGTAGACGATCACAGAGAAAAACAAAAATCAAAATGGAAATGTGAATATAGTGTTAAATAACAGACACTGACCAATTCCGATGTTACCCTATGCTATTAATGTGCATAGACAGCTTAAATAACAACTAAAAAATATAGTCAATACACGTAGTAAGAAACACCACGTGGGCATTTCTGCGCTTAAAAGAATGCGCAGTATTAATGCATTAAGATCACTTCCAAATTCATACTAATGTAGCCCTGAGCGAGTTCATGCAGGAAATGTTAATACTTCACTTCTGCTCAGAAGAAATAATTTCTCGGTATCGTGCCCTTTAAGGCCCGTTGCTCTCACCAGACCCTCGCCTATAATCCTCACAGTTTAGCTCTCCAGCCAAACACGCGTTTTTTGATGAGCCAAATGAGCTGCGTCCTGAAGCGAAGCGAATTTAACTACACCTTTTTCACTTCAAATTAATCTAGGTCAAGTTCAATTTAATCTAAGTCAAGTTCAATTTAATCCGAGTCAAGTTCAAATTAATCCGAATCAAGTTCAAATTAATCCAAGTCAAGTTCAATTTAATCCAAGTCAAGTTCAAATTAATCCGAGTCAAATTCAGATTAATCCAACCCTCAGTTGAGTTATA
Organism: Morinoia aosen; assembly: GCA_030386875.1. NCBI lineage: Eukaryota > Metazoa > Arthropoda > Malacostraca > Amphipoda > Talitridae > Morinoia > Morinoia aosen. Next base: position 32,357,726 of record CM059567.1, on the reverse strand, counting down.
AAATGACATAGTAATTTGTTAATATGAGTTTTTTGTGTTAAATATGTATCTATTGGATGTTATAAGCAAGACTGGTTTCGAGGATTAATTTACACTCATAGATATTTATATACGTAAAATTCCAATTTATCATATCTATGAAATCATATACATGCAAATACAAAAGGTTATCATTGAACGATATGTAGATTTAATCTTTAAAAGAAAAATACAAGTGCGATTCACTCAGTACTAATGTACGATTCCTTTTGATTACAATTTATACTTGTACATTACTACCCAGATACATTCTTGCATTAGCAATATAAAAGTTGCCATCCATTCTAATTCCGTGTTAGTCGATGTGAAGAAATGTAGGATCCACTCACAATGCACAATAATAATACAAGAAACAATGTTTCTAACTTAATACTGATTTTATTTGTGTGTTCACAATTCAGTATATAATAGTTTCATGAATTGGAAGTGGATCGTACATTTCTTCACATTGACTAAAACGGAATTAGACTGGATGGCAACATTTTTATTGTTAATGCGGGAATGTATCTGGGTAGTAATGTAAAGTATAAATTGTAATTAAACGGAATCGCCCATTAGTACTCTGTGAATTGCACTTGTACATTTCTTTTAAAGATTAATTCTACATATCGTATAATGATAATATTTTGTACTTGCACGTATTTGATTTCATATACGTGGTAAAGTGGAATTTCATGTATATAAATATCTATGAGTGTAAATAAATCCTCGAAACAAGTTTTGCTCATCACATCCAATAGTTACATATTTAACACAAAAAACTCAAATTAACAAATTATTAGGTCATTCTTTTATTCAACTGAGGGTTTGATTAATTTGAACTTGACTTGGATTAATTTGAACTTGACTCGGATTAATTTGAACTTGACTTGGATTAATTTGAACTTGACTTGGATTAAATTGAACTTGACTTGGATTAATTTGAACTTGGATTAATTTGAACTTGACTTGGATTAATTTGAACTTGACTCGGATTAATTTGAACTTGACTCGGATTAATTTGAACTTGACTCGGATTAATTTGAGCTTGACTTAGATTAATTTGAAGTGAAAAAGGTGTAGTCAACCTCTTATATTCTGAACACTTGTTCGAGGATTGTTTTTAGAGCTTAACACTCTACAAACGATGCAACCGCTCTAGATGGAGAATTATTTAGCATGAATCGTACAAACATTAACAGGACGATGATCTAACCAGCCCAGTTCGGCTTGTGGCTAGAATTTTAGAATAAAATAAGAGACGTGAATTAGTGAAGTACAACTGAAATAACTGCATGGTGTCCTAAAAATTTAACTTAAGCACATGACACTTAAATTTATCGAATACTTTCGTAAGTTTATGTTCTGTTGTGCTGTCGTACATCAAAAAGATGGTGTCTTCATACATTTTTACGATGTAAAAAACAAAAATTACAGCACTATGAATTAAAACACTCGTAAAAATTTTTAGAATCTAGAATAAAAATTAGAATAAAATTAAAACTTAGAATTTAATTAGATAGAATTTTGAATCTGCTATGTCACGAGAGGAAAAGATCCGCTCGTCTTCCCGAAAACGAACTGAATACCTCACAGAATATAATAAGCGGTCTTCTCTAGTACTCGTCAGGAAGAATAATCACCACGGTCAAATCTAAAAGATATTTCTGTAGTTAATAACTTTTATGAATCCAACCAATATATATGTGAGCATTGCACCGCGCACTTTCATGGCAGCCGTCATGTGCAGTAAAATTCGGCTGTCGCCAGTCATTGTCGTGCGCAGCTTACAAAAATGCGAGTCTCGCGAATGAGACGATTTGCAGATAGAAGAGATGCAACGACACATGTTCGAGACAGGGTCACCTCATGAATCACTGCTTGCCAGCGCTCGACTACTATATAATGCGGAGATCGCTTGCAGGTGACACCTTATAAATGAATGGTTGCTTGCGGGGAAGATATTAGTAATGCATGAGACGACAATAAAAGTGTTTGATATAATGCACCTACGGTACAAAACATTCACCCAAAGCAACAATGAAAATAATTACTGCAAAAATGTAACATGAATGGTAGGTCACATACGCGTTCGCTAAGGGGCTCGGAACTTAATGTAAACAATTTTGAAGAATAGTTTTGCAACACATCTTGCCATGTCAGTACAGTGAGAGTTCGTGTAGTTAATCAATTACAAGACTTGAAAATATTAACAAAACTGTAACACTCTCGAACGACTCTGAGGAGTGTACCCAATACAATGGTTGAAAATTGTAGTCTCAGGACTAGGACTACATATATTCGTATGGTTTACATGATTTAATCTCGCTCACACGAGTCATTACTAATAATCGGTCATTAATAACGCAATTTTCAAAAACATGAGAGCATGGTATTCATTGTAACATTCAACACGTATTCCAGGTGCAAGTGCCAATACTGAGGGATAAGCATAAGATCAGGGCAGCCAAACGACATTTCATGTTTTACGAGGTACTTTATTTTTAACGGATGATGTAAAACAGTTACTCTTTATTGAGTCGAAACCATAGTAAAAATCTGGAAACAATAATCTAGATCTCTTCCCTCGCTGAGTACGTAGAACACCACAAAAATAGCCGACGTTTTTGAGGTGGTCAAAATTGGAGCTTTTTTGAAAATAGTCTGTAAAGAAAGTTTGAATTCGATCATTCAGTCTACCATGCTAATGAAGAATGAGGCAAGGAGATAATCAAGAGGGCTAAAAAATCATTCTGTTGAGAATGACCATTTTGAATCATTTGAAGAATTACTGCGATACCGGGATTCAAGGATTTGATAGATTTCACCGAAAGAATTTCCATAAATCTGTCAGTTGCCCCTGACACCACCGCGTTTTTGTAATGCGTCATATAACAACATTTGATAAAAGCAATAACTTGACAGCACTTGGCTAAAATATTTGTCGCACCATGTAAAAATGTGGCGAAATGAAAACAATCAAGATTAAATAGCTCATTGGCCCACAGTCTGTATCGATTTCAATTTATGTATTAGACACAGATTCTATAAAATTGAAAATTTTGTATACAATAAACAAATATTTGCCATGCGAGAAAAAGGATAAAAAATCTTCAAACGAACAAAAAAAAGTGTGGAGGCTCGTAGCTTCCTCTTCAGCGGATCCCACAAATTTTCGATAGGATTCAAATCAGGAAACTATGGAGGCTATTCCATATGAGAAGTGATCCCTCGCGATCCCTGAACCAATCTTGTACTAAGTGAGGGAGCGAGCGTTGTCGTCTTGAAAAATACTGGAATAATCACATAAATAAAATTTCATAGACGGCTGCACTTGGTCAGCTAGCACTTTCAAATAATGCTGAGATTTCGTTTTTTTGCTGCATAAGGTTACCGAATCAAACTTCGGCCTAGTGAAGCACCACCAGATCATAATACTGCTCCGGAAGCCTCTTCTGTCGGAGCGATGCAGGAAAGAACCAAACCTTCACGAGTTCCTCGTCTCTCTCTCCCACTCTACTGTCGCTCTGGTACGTGGTCAATCTCGGTTCATCTGACCGTAGGACGGGACGCGTTTTTATAGCTCCACAGGCCACTTAACGTATTCTTTTACGAATTGAAACCATTTCGTTCGATTATCTTCACTGACTATAATGTCTTCCTTGAAAAAACAGAACTCCTTAGTCCCCTTTCTTAGTACTCCTCGTATGGAATATTTGTTTTAAGGTGTCCTATATTAAGAAACTTTTGAAAGCCAATATGTTGGCATGTATCTCATGTGACAACTTGGAAATACACATTTTTTCTTTTTTTTCCGTTCTGGACACATTGTTCGAGTTGTTGGACACATTGTACAATGTCGAATGTGTTGTTGGACACATTGTACGAAAATTTTCAGCAAATTTTCGTTGAATAGGCTAGTCAACTACTAAACACTTTTTCGCCAGTTTGCTTCCACCAATCACTTCAAAGAACGCCTGTCGTGAATATTCATAAACATAGTTTTGCTACCATCTCCCCAGAGCGGCTACATTTTCTTTCACTGAGTAATTGTTCTCTACACAATCTGTAGTCCTACGACCATTATTTAAGATACATCTCTGACGGATTTTTAGCTCGGTGAAATCTTTAACTTGTTCTTCGCCAAAGACAGAGGTTTGTTCCGTAGTTTTTCCAGTTGGATTATTCACGCCGGCAAGGAGAGAGTATATAGGTGCAGTACTGACTACCAGTGATAATGAACGCTACTATAACCAACATATTCGTTTTCTCAAAATTTGTTGTGGGAAAACTTGTTAAAGATTGTTTAAATTATCTCTTTATTTTATAACGGTGCGTGAAAAATATTGTTGACGCAGTGTAAATACTGAAATTAGTGTCTCTGGGCATTCAGATACTTAAAGCCACAGATTAACCCATGCGAGAGCGGAAACAATGGCTAAAAGAATGTAATTTACGAAGAACGTAATTTTCCTCAAATGCCATCATATGCACACAGTGAGAGAGTCAATACGTGATCATGATATAAGATCGCGGTTGAGCTAACGTCCGTAAATTGATGTCAGACAACTGTGGTAAACTGATGCTAAATAAATTTCTGCGCAAAAAGGAATTCTTTGTATCGCATTTCAGAGAAATTTCATTTGTAGTGAGGAAGCATTTTACTTTTCTCGAAATTTTCTTGAAACACATTTCACTTTTCTTCAATCTGCCTCCGCAAACAATCTCAGCTGACAAATTGATACAACCTTGCATTTATTTCTGAAGACATTGTCTTGCCTTCAAATTTCTATTCATTTATGGACACGCACTACTCTGAAACAGACAGCCGAGAAAATAAAGGAACCGCTCTAAAAAGAACATAATAAAATCGATAAAAATTCTCATTAGTAATTAGTAAAAATCTCCTGGCATTATATACTTCATTTTGTGAACTCAAACGATAAAACGAAGAATTAGCTTGGAAAAGTATTCAAGAAATAATTCTTTACTAGATTTAATACTTCAGTTCATTTGACGTGGCCCAGTTCATGGCAGGAGAGCACACGGAAACAAGAACTACAAGAATCGAATGATTAAGTAGTTTACGTCTTCAAAAACTCGTAAAAGAGAAGAGCAAACCAGAAACCGCTCGTACAAACCGCTTGTTTATGCCTCTTTTGAGCCGAACTTCAAATTAAAAGTTTTAATTGTGCAGAACCTGAATCGATTCTGCACCATGACTATTATACTCATAATAGAACTCTTGCAATGGACGCAATACCGACGGCGTAGAGGCAGATGAAAGATTAAAAGGCAGCTTCAACGCAGAATTTTCAAGGAGTTGTTATTCTTGATTCGGAAATAAAATCTCTTGAACGTCAAATTACTTCAGCCAGAATACGATAGCGCTTGGAAAAAATCTCGCACAGCAATTCGTAAGAGTATTTTTCCGCGTTAAAAAACACATTTCGCAACACAATCATTTCAATTACGTTCACAACTATTAATCCGATAGAGAAACGTTCCTACAGATCATTCCTAAGTAAAAACATTAAATAATCGGGTAGCAGACATGTGGAAAATTTTTTGTACTTCCATTCCGCAGTGCCGTCACTGCCCGCACAGATAACACCAGTGAATCTTATAATGAAACCAGAAAAAATCATCGTTGAAACCAGAAATGAAACCATTTCAAGTCTCACTGAAATTAATTCACGAGACGCATTCAGGCTCTAAGTCTATTTTGAAATTTTCGTGCGACATGGTTCAACTTTTTTCCTTGCCTCACTTTCATACCTTATACAAATTATGCGAGAAAACCGTGCTCTAGATTGGGAGAAAAGTTCTATATGAATCTTGATGTTTGGAAAATATCAATCTATACCGTGAAATTTCAAACATATAAGCACATTTGCACTTCGCCCCCGGGTTTTCTAGGATCATTTAATCAATACCAAATTTGCATTATTTTCTTCGCATAATTTCATCAAAAAGCAATTGATATATTATACAAGTAAAAACGTAAATACCAACATTTTAAACAGAGTATTACTTACCAAATACTGCAGAACGAAGATTTCTGCAAGAAAATCATGAAAACAAAATAGACGACTCAGATCGACCTCGAGCATGAATAGCAATAGTCTAGCATAATCCTAATAAATTATTTTTTCATGTTTTGAGCACTTTGGTGAGGTAAAGGAAAACCACAGCGAAGGAACTAAATATCGATGCCATTAGCCTAAACGCGCGAGTTTAACACGGACACGTCTCCAGCATTTTGAAATAATTTCTTCCTGACTTAGTCAAAATAGCACCGACAACATGAGAATTTATGAGGAACCATGCTTGAAGAGTATGTGTTCAGAGTTTCCATCGACTAACCGCGTTTGTATCTTGGCAACGCTAGCACTTTACGTGACGCAACTTTTCGTATCGCTTAGCGGAGCATCACACTCCCTTTTCGGCAAGCGAAGGAAGTACACTAGCCTATTTAGGCTTGGCTGAGCCTGCGCTGCTGGCACGCTACGCGTCCGAATAATTTGCTGGCGGGCAACCGCAAACTTCGTATCCCGGACGCGAGATTCCGTATTTTAAGAGGAAAGCCAGGTGTTCTTTCCGTGAAAGTTATGCTGTTGCGAAACTAAATAATTACCAAGTAGCTGCTTCTGAGCTAAGCGTGAATTTTCTCCCCGTAATACGGTAAAAATTAAATCATCTTCAGAATAGCTGGCATATATTCTAGACTCTAGAGGACTCCTACCTTAAAATACAAGGGACCAGTTGCCTAAGCTACTTTATTTAGCAGTACATCTAGATGGTAAAGAGTCTGCGAATACTAACCCTGTGAGCGTATCTCACCATCAAAAACAGTGAGCAATCTCTTAGCGTAGTTCGCTCCTGAAATCATGTGCATGTTACAGTTTTTTGTTACACTGCAGAAAGGAGTACCTTACGAACGTATTACTGCTGAATAGTCTTGTATCCATAGTCAAAACGCAAGTTCATAAATGACCATCTATTATATGCATGGCTTCAACTTATGCAAAAAGTTCGTGCAGACCTCATAAAAGAGGTCACTAATCAAACATCTTCATTCTCTTGGAACACTGCCTTCTTGTAAGTCAGTTGTGACGTTAAATAATTTGAACTCTTAAAATGTTCAACTCACTTTATGAACTTCTAATGAAAATTTCATCAAATCTACAACAGTTTGAACATTAAGAAATGTGATATCGCTCTTCCGTTATTTTCTTCATGCACAAGTACATCATCAATATGGGATATTTCTAATCCCAGGATAACTCTATGTCTTTTAAGTCTTTTCATTGCTCTGAAACGTCTTTTGGCACTAAAATGAATTGAGTGTTATTAGATTGTATTCAATTTGTGAACTCCACCGCCCGTGAATATGTACGAGTACATTTGCACTTTTTTCGATACATCTTTTTGTTTGCATTGCAAGTTTTAGTACCAAAGTGGCACTAAATTTTTGCCAAAGTGGCACTAAATGTATCGTCAACTTTGTGTTCTGTCAGGTAGCAGAAAAGAAAAAATTTGAAAACATTCAACTTGTGAACTCTCGATCCCAAGATCATTTTTAACCAAATCTAGACCCAACAAAGGAAAAAATATTTCATGCAGCTAAGGAAAAAGAAAAATCAATTGATCAGATTAAGGGATGAAACAGCACTTGAATTTGCACCGGCAGGTGTGTTTGGAACGAGCCTAGACACTTCATTGAAAACTTTTTCATCAACTTTTGAGAAAAAAAATTAAAATCATTCGCCGTTTTTTTATAAGTTGTTAAAATTACTTTCGCAGACAAGAGACTAGCTCGGAGAAAATATTTTACCAGTAAAGAAATTCTTAATACTAGTATTTCTTAAACATAAAAATCACTGATCAAAAAACTCACTGGAGTCAGGAACAAGAAAATAATTGTTGCATAATGCTAATCGAAAACATTTTTTGAATCAAATTGAATAATTAGTGAAATTGGCTACCTAAATAATACGGTCACTTCTTACTCCCGAGTGTCGCTAACAAGAAATGCACAAATGCTTAATCGTATTGACGACCTCTCTCTAGTTGATTTATTTTTTTTCGAGGCATCATTGGGTCACACGTATTTCTCCCCAGTAGCTTTGTAATTGTTCGTAGATGCGGTTTATGTTTTTGTGCGAACCACGTCATCACCTCTACTTTTAATCCACTCACCTCGCTCTCACCTTAATATCTGTCAGTATATTTTTCCATTTTTAATATATTTCTTTTAAGCATACTTTAGTTACTCATCAAGTACCCCTTCATATGCAGTTAGATTTTTTGCAAACAAAACAGCATCATTTTTAAAATTCGTATTAAAATCGTTCCCAGTTTCATCTAGCCAGGAACGATCTTGCGTTACCGCCTCACGCCATTCACATACCCTGAAGTCAAAAATGGCAATGATAAAATTTACTTGTGCTTTCTTGTTTACTCTTCTTATGGTGATTTTCCCGTCTGTTTACGCTTCTGACAAACTCTTTTGGTTACGTCACCGGATACTGGAGAATTCAACATAAAAGCATTGGGTATTTTTCTTGTCCGTAATTTAAACTTCGAGCTACCATCAGTGAGCAAACAGCAGATGCCAGTCTTCTTGCCGTCTGCATTCTTCCTGCATCACACCAATCTTGCTTGTAAACGCTCAAGAGAGATGTGGTACACAACCTAGCTAAATTTGTCACTTTGCTTACAGATAAGCAGGAATTATTGGCTCTAAGCGAACGAATGAGCAATAGGCTTAGTAACACAAGAAACACAAGAAGGCTGATGCTTGTCGATGTGCATCCTGACCCTCGGTCGCGTGATTCGATTTAACGATACCTCAGTCACTAAACATTCACTCGACTATTAACTTTGTTGCGGAAGCTCCTAAATGATGTTAATGTTGTGGCCATCTACTGTTCGCTAGAAATGTCATTGCTTCTGTTGCTCTGCACTCAGGTAGGTATAAATTTTTTTACCGCGTGGATTAGAATATTTTTAATTTCTGGAAATACTTCAGGATTAAATATTTATTTCAACTTTGTGTTCAACTAAAGCGGTTTGGGCTTATTGTTTTCGATTATTACTGGAACATCATGTATGCCTGGCGAGCATCTAAAAATGTAAGATTAAATAGCGTATATTTCTGGTCTTTAAGGCATTGCTGTTTTATTTAGGCGCTGAAAATAGCAGAGACATCCAATAACATTAGCATATCTATGTTTTTTTAATAACATCATTTCTATATTAAAAACTTGGAACAAATAAGCATGAATACCTTCAGTGCTAGCGTTATGCGGGCCGAGAGAAACGTAAAAATCTACGTCGAACGAATAGCCGTCGGAACGGCAACAATAATTATTGAAACAGCAGTTGTTCCTCTTGTTGTGGAAAATATCAAGCATTGCTGCAATTTTACTAGCAATTAAAATGAGCACGATAACTCTGCAATAAGTGAGCTAAATTATTATAAATTTCCATTCAATTCGTCTTCTGTCACCAGCGAATGATTCGAGAATTTGGTCAGCCGACACTAATCGCATATACTGCAGGTATTAAGCTTTTAATCGGACTATTTGGACAGATTCTCTTAACGAGTTGAACACCGAATTTAACAGAAAGTCTCTGAGAAATTTTATGCTTCTGTAAACACGAGTCATAAATGTCGTGCTCTAATCCGTTTCACGTGCTTTAATTCCACAAGACTGTTATCAGAGTTTAAGTTACAGTTTTTACTTCGAATTTGAATCATGTAAAATGAGACTCATCGCCTTGAATATAGCAAATGCAGCATGCTCTTAGAAAAAAAATCCTAATAACATTTTTGAGAAATTTGACGAATGTTCGAGCTCATCATGCTATACTGATTTTTTTTTTTGGTCGGAGCTTTTAAAAATGTGATTTCGAAATAAAAACTGAAGACGGCGCATAACGTGGGATGTTTCCTGTTCTGCTTTACCCGAGGCTGCCAAGGATGGGTACTCCATCTACGATTCGTAAATAATTCATCTCCTTCATCGCACGATGAACAAGCTTTGAAATTCCTTTCTGCGTACATGTTTGTTTATTTGGTTTAGGCGTGCGTGTGGTGCTATATTTTTTTATGAATTACTAATGGTCGACCATTGCTCATTACTTGAAAATAATTAAGAACGGTATTTTAGTCTGCGCAGTTGATTGTTTCATGTCTTTTCTTATTTTCTTCTAACAAATAACGAATATCCTCCGACGCTTTCTCCATTAGAATTCCAAGTATTTATAAGCTTTCAGTCCTCTTGCCTTAGATCAAATATCCAAGAGAATACATTGTTATTGTTTCTCCGATACAAAGAACCCCTTACACAGTTATCATCCATCTCTTTTGGTTTATCTATCGATTAAAGGACCTTTATATTAGGAAAACTTAAAAATCCAATCAGTTGCAATACACTTCATTTATTAGTTTCTATAGAAAAAAACGGTTTTCTATAGTCGTGCAACATTTTTAGATGTATACGGGGAAGTACAGGTTATCAATTTTCATTGGAATTTATTATACAACGAGCATAATACAGGCGCTGTTTCTTTGCTTCTGAACAACGTGCATAAATTCCAAAGACTCACAACAGTAGGCGAGCTGGAAATAAATTATCGCCCTAGTTAAGAGATAAAAGAAATTTTTTCCCTCACACATGCTTGCCTCCAACTCGTCCCACGCAAACCCTCTTCACATCATGCAAATTTTTTCACTCATTAAACGCAGTTCGTCGAACAAAGTTTTATGAAAAATACTCCAAGTCAAAAATGTTTTTTTACAGATATTCCCAGTATGGTAACGCTATAGACACTCGCTCTTCGTGAGGAAAATGTTCTGATACTTGGTGCGCTGCTTGAACGAGGGCTACAAATTCATCTCGTCTTTTAACTCGTATTTAACGCACTCAAAGTCTTGTTTACAGCTCTGATGCACTGAATTTTTCAACTAAAATAATGTAGCATGAATCAACGTTTCCGCCGTTGAATCATTACTTGTTGCACTCGGGGCTTATTTTTGCTTGAATAAGCGCTGATTTCTTCCAAAACAACAACAGAATCAATACCACCTCATCATTCTGTATTTATTTCTTTCTCAGTGTCATGAAGAAGTGTGACCCATTTATTCCTCAAGGTAGCTTGACTAGCACTGCTAATGATATAAGGCGCGAATAGGGAAATGCATGGCACTATGAAATGAATGTAGCATTTTGCATTCATACACACTAGCTCAATAAACAGATAAGGAAAATATATGCAATAAAACATGCACGTGTAAGTTTTAGCCGCTGTACCTCACGAACGCTAGCGAATGAAGCACAAAATAAATTTGTGCGCGCAAAAGCAAAGTTTTAACTGATGTCATTTCCTTCTTGCATTCGTCACATCGAAGAAACAGCTCTACTCTTCAAATGTTACTACGGACTTAATGCGTAAACAGTACAAATTATGCACCTTTTAAATCGTTTTGGTTTTAATCTTTATAATTAAACTGAATTGTTATTTATTTAAAAAATACATACCGTCCATTTTTTGCATACTAACAAGCGCAAACTATGAGCGATAACAGTTTTCAAAATCTTCAGCAAGCAGTAATCATGAATTTAGAAATGTTTTTAGCGACGTCCTCGTCAGGCAGCGAAGCTTAGATGCGTGTTCACATTTGACATAATCTCTCTGTTGCTGCCTTGTACAAAACAATTTTAATGTCCCTTATTTTAATCCTACTTACTTGAATCTCCACGAAAACACAAAGCCTGTAAAACTTTTGCGTACTTCGTAGTATAAAATAGTACGAAGCGTTTAACTGTTAATCCCATTGTCCTGGGAAACATGTTGCGACCGATGTCTCCTCTATAGATGTAAGAGGCAGTGCTGTGACTCCACCGCGGGCGGAAGGCCTCCGTGATGACGTGAAGGAAAAGCCGATTACCAGCTCACGTTTGGCCGCTTCTGGTGTTCAGTTTCATGCAGGACGCGCGTGCGCTCCTATATGTCGCCATGGATTTCTGACGGAATAAACCATGTAGTTCTCCGTCTCTACAAACGTTTTTTTCTGTCGTCAAGTTGACCTCAATATCAGAATTAACCTGATTGTTTGATTCTTTCGAAAATTAGCGATAAAATTTCGCCCAATAAAATCTCAGAACAGAGTAAAAAAGACCTTTCGATTTGAAAAAGATTATTTCTGCTCTAAAAGTTTCACCTTATTTGCAACTGTGTTCCAGAACGCTGTTACGAGAGGCTGAGTCAGAACTAATGTTTATCTGCATTAATTTTTTACCAATTCATTACGTCTATCATGCGCTCTCTTTGTTTAAGAGAAACATTAAAAACTACCGAGGTTAAAGAAGTTTGATGTAACTTCACTGCATGTATGCTAAATAGCACTGAGACTTAGCACATTGTATGATAAAGCCATAAGACTTATTGATGACAATTAAAAAAAGGAATTAGCATATGAAAATTCTTATTTATGAGAAGTCAACATTAAATGAGAGAGCCCTATATCGTTGATAGCTATAGTTAAATGAATGTATGATGCTAAATTCAGCTTGAGCTGAGATAAAATCTCCGTATGAATGGCATATATGATTGACTAATATCTTTTTCAAGCATATAAATGCCAGGATTTATTAAAATTTATTCTAACCCCATGATATGTCTTGTAAGAATTATGCTGACCGGAAAGTGACATTTCATTGAAGAAAACAGCATAAAACCCTTCACGTTCTGGACAGCACATATAAGCGTCATGTCTCAATAGCTGAACGAAAAGCGTTCAGTTGAAATTCTATTAAAAACGGCAACTCACTCGTTAACTCATAATTAACAAGACAGGCCTAATATTACGCATATGTCAATGGAATAGAATATTCTCAAAGTCAGGGAGAGTTCAACAAAACGAAAACTTGTGAGCTGGGCACATTAGCAACATAAAACTTCATGTACATATGGCCTATGAAATTCCTCATTGTAAAATTCAATTCAAGTTTTATCATGTTGACTTGTAACTGTAGAATAAATATTTGAAAAATCTTAAATTTTATTGTATAGTGAGCTTAATGTAAGGCAGCAAAAGGAGTTGAATTTGTTACGAAGAATATAGGTGTACATCTGTACAGCGGATGTGAGATTTTGCGAGACAGTGGTAGAAATCTTTCTGCATCTGCTATGGATTTCTAAATTTTTCGTCAAAAGACACATAGCAAGGTGCCGTGTGTTGTAGAGCAGTAGTAACAGGCATTTTATTGACGTTGTTTTCACGTTGTGACGGCGAGTGGCGTTCATTGAATATTCAGGTTTCTCAGAAAAGAATGATTAATAAATTTTTCTGGAATATTGGCCATAAATCGAGAGCAGCATAAAAATCATCAACTTGTATTAACACAATTAAATTTATCATCTCAGAGTTTTTTCCGTGTAACACTTTCGTTCACGGAGTTACATTATCATTTTAAAAAAATACGCTGTAAAAGGTAAAAATAATGGAATAACGCAATAAACAAATGATTGACACCACACTGATGATGGAGAACAATGAAGATATATTCAGATGGAATTCTGTTTTGATCAAGACACACTAGATCTCCATGCAGTTTTGAAGATCTTCAGTTTTCATTTTTTAAGTTATCGTTGTTGCATGCTCTTTTATTCAAATTTAAGTAGAGTCAACCTTACTACCGAGCTTCTTCCTAGACCATAACATCTTTTTCGAAGGGAGAGTTGATATACTGAATGCACTGAAAATAACAACTCACCGTGTAACATCCAGCTTGTAGTGTTCTCCCTCAGGCTGCTTTACACTCCGGGCAGACGTGTGAATATCTATAGACTTGTGAATATCGATAGACTTGTAAAATATCTTTGCCCGAAGTGAGTGCCTGAGGTGCAAACGAACCCGGCAAGGTAAGGAAAACACAACTGGAATAAACGCCGTATTATTATGAAGATCGCCGACAATAATGGCACAAGGGGATATTACAGTCGAGAAATACAGCAACCGATGACCTCTTGGCGGACCGACGGTTGTCGAGGAGACGCTGCGTGGTTGGAGACGCGAGCAGACCGGTGACGCTGCTGCTGGCCGAGTGTCTCCTACCAAGGAGTACCAGAGGCGCTAGCAGGGAACTGGTGCGTCTAGCAAGCGACAAGGCGTGCATGGCGGCTGGCAGTCGAGGCGGCGGTAAAGACAACGGGTGAGGTGCTGGCGGAGCGTCGAGACTTAGTGTGAATATCAGGGACGCTGAGAGTGTACTGAGCTTGCGCTGGCTGCGCGGCTGTTTATATAAGCCTCGCTGGAGCCTAACTCTGGCCGTCCAGGTCTCCGATTGGTCAAGACGGGGGTGCCCGCTTTTCGCCGTCTAGGCTTGTGCTATACTTACGGAGGTTTCTATCGACGTTGCCTGACTGTTCGAGGCATGGAGCTAGGATATATGGAGGGAGCATATATGTCTGTGAAGAGAACCAGTTTTTGAGATTTCTCCCATGTTTGTGGTAACCAATAGCCGTCTCGCAAGTGTGACGTCAGCACGGAAGCCAGTTACCTCCTGACTACGCTGGGATGCGCACACGATCGCTGAATGCTCTTCCAGCTGTTGAGTTAATCATCAATCATTAATTTCGGATTCTAAGACTCCGAAAGATAATAAATTTTGTTTCCTCACTTGAGGACACTTAATAATATCAAAATTACTAGCAAAGATACATTTAGAGTTGAAAACTATAAAGATTCTAGGCCCTTGAATATAATAAATTAGAGAGCGACTTGCACGCGCACCTCATCTTTCGATTTGTGGAGCGGTACTAATCTTGCTTTGGAAAATGGGAGGGCGAATCGTAGAGGAGGTGAGGAGGCGAGGAGGAGCCAACTTCAGCCAAGCGTCTGTGGTTGGCTCACGTGTGGGGCCTTGCCAATGCCCCAGTCTCCCAACTTTTGCAGCTAATTTGAACCCGATTGGAATCGGCTATGCTCCCTCCAGTATATCCTAGCTCCATGGTTCGAGGCAAGCTGCTTATAAAGCTCGGTCCGGCACCCCAGCTCCAAACTTGAGCTCTGATTATTGGTCGTTTAGCACTGGCGCTTTGAGGCTGTGAGGTGGCGCTTTTAAGCTTGTGTGGTGGTGTGTGTTCATACCACCACAAGCTCATTCTATGTATTTACTAGTGACTCCACACCGATTCATAATACTGCGTAAACATTATCTGCCCAAAACTTTTGAATTAAATAAACGCTTGTAATGAGTGACCTTTTTTATTAGGCCATTACGTCAAACTATCATGTACAAGGGCATGGTGCCCAAACTTGCCTTAAGCATTTTAGGTTTAGTTGTAACTACTGATTCAAAACAAGCTCAAACAACTTCTTCATTTTCTTCAATAAATCACCCTTCAGTGGAGAAATGTATTGCTCCTTGCAATAAAATTGGTCCACTAAAATCTGCCGGAGTAATCAACAACGTCCCAATTGATAATTATCGCCCTTTCCAGGTAGTAAATTAGTCGTAAAAGGTCAAAAACGGCACAAAAGGGCCAAAAGTCATGACTTCAAACCGACTCCTACCTATACTTGACCTATTGGGGCTTGAAAAGGGCCCTTCATTCAAATGGCCTTTTATAGGTCAAGTCAATGGCTGTTTTCGGGCTCATTCGGGTCGTTTAAAGTCGTTTTCAAGCCTTTTCGACAACCTCTAACCTCGTTCAAGTAGTAGAGAAGCCCAAAATGGCCGTTTCCTTAGCCGTTTCGATGCCCAGAAATAGCCGTTTAACAGGGCTTAAAATAAGTGACATTTTCACTGAAAAGGGCTAATTTACTGCTTGAAAACGACTATCTCTTGGCTTATAACTGCCTGAAAACGCTCTGTAAAAGGCTCAGAATTTCAATTGGGCTCCTCTGTTGACAACTTCGTTTGCTATGCCCTACTGGGTGGAACTCATTATATGACTCGTCAGTTAGTCGTGTGAGTGAAAAACCAAGATGAACTTCACGAATTGATGACTGAACTAGAATTGCCATACTTCAAATCAACGGAAATAGAATTTATTGCTGAATATACTAATGAACTAGCACCGCTTCCAACAACCATTGATCCTCTTCAGGGTGAGAAGGGTATTTATTATGGCCAAATGCTTCCAAATCTACTTCTTGTAGAAAACAAACTGGGAAACCTAACTGAAAAAGAATATAGTATTGTGCACCCCTTACAGAGGCAATATCTTAAGGTTTTCAAAAAATATTTGAAACTTTTCTCAACATGAAAAATGAACGAGTAGTGCGCTAAGCGATAATTGCAAACTTTATTCACCTGTTTTTCAAACTGAGGTGGATCTCAATCAAAATCAAGATAGAACCATAAAGAGTAGAAAGAGCTAGTAAAGATACTTTTGCGCTCTGCCAACGAATTGTCAATCCACGTAGACTCTCCAGTGGACGAAAATACCTCTAACAGTGCATCGGAAGAAGCTGACTACTTCGGTTTTGGAAACAAGACTGCTATTCAGCCAAGGTCTGTATTGTCAGTAGACATGCAGGTTTTAGCATATCTGAAAGATTCTGATCGGAGCTTAAAGAGCCTCAACAGGCACCCATTGATAAGAAATTTATTAATGCAGCGCATACAATACTACGATTCCATCATCCGCGCCTGTTGAAAGGCTCTTCTTTTTGCAGGCTTTCTTCAACACCAAAAAGATCATCACTCTCTGACAAGGCTTTTGGAAGAACAACTCCCGTGAAATATCAAATTAGCTGATAAATATGAAGAGTGTGATATATATGTATATACATAACAGTCATAGTATAAATGTTCCTAAATGCGTTAGAGTGATGAAATTATAAGGAAGTACGTATAAGATCCATACCAGGTATTTTAGCTTACTAGTTGATACAAAACAATGTAAAACTGCCTCTAGCATCAACCTAGCAGTCAAAGATGCAAATTAATTTTGGATCTACCCGTTGTACTTTCAAACCTTTAATCCCTCATTTCACTATATATAGTTCCAACGTTCGTAAGCTCAAATTTCAATATGGAAGTGCACCAACTGGAGTGTTCTTAACAACGCATCACATGTGCAATGTTTTCTTGACCCCTTGAAATAAAATCCAGTGTTAAAATCAGACCAACACAACGGAGAGAATGCATTTATCTACGTACTTTTCTCCCAATTATTTGTTCCAAAACTTAACCGATAGAAATATTACGATCATCATGTATTTGATATCAACACAATGGAAGGAATGCATTTTCTTTGTACTTTTCTCCCAACCATTTGTTTCAAATCAACCAATATAAATATTAAGATCCTCATGTATGCGATCTTAAGTCATGGTCTTAACTTTAAGATACTCGTAAGTACTTTTCGCTCATATTGAAGCTTTTTGAACATGCGACGTAGTTCATTAGCAATTTTTTGCTTTCCTGCGCTCGTGTGTATGTTAGGATCTGGCTGCGGGGTATAGCCAGTCCTTACAAACCTCGACAAGCATCAGGGAGAAAATTATGAGAAGGATAATAAGGCACTTTGGACTCAGCTTTTGGGGTATATATTGGAAGGAAGCCGGAGAGGACCGCCGAGTCTTGAACCACCGATGAACTTGGCTAGAAGAGGGTTTGCAGTCCGGGCAGTCGGGAGGCTCCTGGAGAAATTGCTGGAGTCAACCGTGTGTGTGTGTGTGTGGTTTGCAAATGATGTAAGGGGGCCAATTTATCGACTTTGAGGAAACCGTGACGTTGTGAGTGATCGATTTTGATTGAGTTGAGGCCAGGCAGGGCGGCTCAAGATGAGGCAATTCTTAGGTGAGTTAAGTAGCATTAAAGCCCAAACAAGCGAGACCAAAAATGAGGCCCCAAAACCAGGTAAATTCTGGTTAAGTCACGTCCAGTTAAGGTCGGGCCAGTTCCGGCCAGTTTAAGTTTAAGTTTTAGGCAAAACAAGGCGGCTCAAGTTGAGGTAAAACAAGGCGGCTTAAGTTGAGGTAAAACAAGGCCCAAGGGAGGTTGTTGCGAGTGGTGTGTGGCGATGACGTTGAAGTCCTGCAAAGATTCCAATACGCTGGATGAACAGTCCAAGGAGACATCAAGGAATTTCACCACTGACAGTCCCACAACATCGTAATGAATAAAACTCCCACACAGCAGAATTCGAGAAATCCTACAGATTTGACTCTAGTCAATTTCATTTGTTCTTTTTCTCGTCAAGCTCAAAAGTAGAGAGATAGGACAGAATCAATTAAGAACTCTTATACAGCTGCTCTTGCTTTAATACAAGGCATAAAATTTAAGAATTTTTAGTAATACTTTTAGTGATTATCTAAGAGCAATATCGGGGATCAAATCCCTGGAACCATGGAAAACACATGACTTACAAGACATGGTTCATGAAGCAAAAGAAAAGAATTACAGCAATTAAGAATTTCATAGAAAGAGAATTAATGCTTCTTTAAGTACTCCAGAACGTCTCTATAACTGTATAAGAAATAACAGAGAAAAATTCCAAGGTTTCATTGATATAAATCCTACTGAAAATCACTGATAAATGTCATTTGCAATACTAAAAAAATTATGGAATAATCTCCACAATAAAAGAAAGAAACACTAAACGTTTTGCTTGCACAGAAAGGAAATATGTGCAAGATGGAAACATGAAAATCAGTGCGGCGATTTACCCGGCGGCTCGACACGTCGGCATTCGCCAAGCCGCCGGCATAATTTGTACGCACTCACGAAAGGCAAATGGTAGTGGGTGTTTTTGTCACAAGAATGAACAGAATGGAATTAAATTTTTATTGAAATGATTTAAATTGAAATAAGTGCGATTAAACGCGATTTAAGGAGTATGAAATTAAAGAAAAGGAAACTAAAAGAAACTTTAGCAAGCATGTGCATGAATAATTTGCGTACTCTATTAGTTCGTACGAAATTATTGAAAAGGCATTCCCACTTATCACACGTCACACATTCAAGAACCTACTACTAGTATGTTTGTAAAGAATCTTATTCGAAAATGCGTACGATACGATTTTTGAATCGCAAAATCCTAACGCGACGGCAATCTGTGCGTCGCCATTTTTAAGAACAAGGAACCGGCACAAAGACGCCAGCGGCTCTGTCGTGCTCTAACGAGTATTTATATGATCGAATTTCAATCTCGACATGAACGCTGCAAGTGTATGACTTTCAGTAAGGGAAAGACGTAGTTTAGTATTTAGTATAAATTACTGACACACGAAATACACATGGCGTAAAAATTCACGCTAAGTCATGTTGAGGAATTCTGAATGAGAACATGCTACATCCATTTCCACGCACAATTACGCCTCTTAATACCAGCACCGTCACTATTTATACTCACTGAACACGACGAAAAGGAACACGATAATTTTCTAACACATTTTTACTCACGAGAATTTGCTGTAACACCGCTAGAGTAAGACGCCAAAGTAAGAGTGGCTTTTTGAAGAAGAGACGCGCAACTGCGCAGTATTGCCACCAGAGGGCTCCTCTCTCGAAAAATGTCGGGTGTTATTTTATTTTTTCATGCATTTACACAGAAACTTCAATGATTACGAATTAGAAGTAGAAAATAATTAATAATAAATTATAGTAAGATTTTTAATGCTAATAATTAATTTATTTAAGTGCGAATGGGAAAATTTATAATTCTTACGCTTTTGTAGCGATATGCTACATGTACATTGGTGTTCCAGCTATGTAGCAAATGTTACGGACTCGTGATCCAATAACGCGCACCCTAACAAGATTATTTTCAGCTATGTGTCACAGGGATTTTGTGTTCTTAGTGACTCACCTTCATCTTGCATTTCCAAACCCATATTAATTACCGCAAAGAAAGAGAGGATGTTAAATGTGAGGGTATTTTAGTACATACTTTCTCTACTTCGGTCTCATTGAAACATTTAAAAAGGCCTCGGATCTGACGAATGTCATAACTTTAAAGATCATCATTTAAATCTTCTTATTCTGGTCTCAAATTGCTGTCGTAAGCTTTGTGTGGTAAACTCTTCTTACCTTGTTATTCTCGTGAATACACTATGACAACACTAATTTTAGATAGTTAACTTTTGTACGTTTCCACCTATGTTGAAAATATTACAGCTAGCGATGTAAAACAATACTTTTCATTTCTTTTAACCCCAATGTACTCTTTGTGCCAGTACTATTAGCGCAAGTAAGAAATATCATAACCATTTTGTGTTTTGTGATAGCAAATAATATCGTGGGGACACCTTACATAGGGATGAAAGATCGGATGTGGGCTTTCACCGGATGTAAGATATAAACAAATGTGAAGCGTGACCAAGTGTAGAGGCATGACCGGATGCGGGGCATCACCGGAGGAGGGAGTGAAGTGTTGCCGGATGGGCGAAAGAAAATTTTGGATTTGGAGTTGATAACTTATTAGAAAAAAATAGGCTCCATTTCCATTCCTGGGCACCACAGATGAAGCACTAGTAATTGTGGAAAGCAACCTCATTCGCCTGCATGGAACCAACAGTTGTGATGCTCATTTTATTCGACAGGAATAAGTAAGATCAATATTTGAATGACTTAGCGCACGTACAATAAGATAAATTTTCACTTCCTAGCAAAAATTTCAGAAATCGAAACTTAGAATTGAAACACAGAAACTGAAACTTAGTGCCGCCCTCCAAATGCAAACGATCCTCTTATACATATTATTGTTTATTTTTTATTAACTTGTGCTTCTCCCTAAATCCTGTGTCGACAACTATCATGTGTATTACGATAACCATGTATGAATAGCAATTAAGGATCTAAATCATAAGTTCCAACTCTTAACATGGGTGTTACGATAACCATGTATAAATAGCAATTAAGGGTTTCTATGTTAAGGTATTTGAATGCATTTTTCGCTTTCATTTTCAAAACTTGTGCGTACTAATGAAAGTGTTTTTCAAATGAGCGTCGCGAGGATTGTGCTCTCTTAGTTCAAAATCAGATTAGGCAAGGAAAGGAACTCAATTTTGTTGTACTTTTCTATCAATCATTTTGTTTCAACATTCTATACGGGTATTACGATACCAATGTGTTATAATCATTTAAGGATGTTAATGTTAAGGTGTTTTAAAAACCAATGTATCGACATTTCATGTTTGTACTTTATTGGAAATAAAATGTTTTTCTTTCTTTCTTTCTTAAAGTAATTAAGCCAATTAGGCACAGTATTTCTCGCAAAATTCAAAACGACTAAAATTAAATTCAACAGTGAGTTTGAACTTTAGCATTCATAAAATAAATTGCTTTAAATGTACTTAAAATGTATTTAGATACATGAAAAAGTACTTAGTACTTTGATCTGATAAAGTACTAGTACTTAAGTACTTTCAGCGTACTTAATGCCCAGCTCTGCCTATGTTAAGAATTTAAAACTCATAGCAATTGTGTACGAAATTAAATTGTGAAAAACTATTTACAAAGTTTGATTTAAAGCTTTCAAAATAGTTTATCTCCGTCAAAGAAATCATTAATTTGTTGCTTTAAGGCAGAATTGCCACAACATTTGTCTCGCTAAACAATTTTTCATCCGTAAAAATTAGGTACTGGCGAGAGTACGGCTACGACAGTCAAACAAGGTAGAAGAAACATCTTCTACTATAATTCAAACGCACTTTTCCTGTCCTTGCCACACTTTGTCAGCTATGCTCGTTATATTAGAGATGGGCTGCACATCAAACGTCTTATGACCTGTAGTATCTTGATTGTAACATTTGAACTACAAAAACGATTCGCTTAATTTTTTACGTACTGCTTGCATAGCTACTGTTGAATATAGAGAAGTTAAAATAAATGAGGTACCTTAATAACAACGAATTTACCATGTTACCTTACTTTCAAAGTGGTTCCTAAACTATCCATATTCTCTTACAAACAGAAAACAACAAACATCGGCATCTTTTGGATGCTTTATTTCCAATCAAGCCTTATACAAATGGTCTTAAGCATTGGTTTTACAAATGTCTTCTAACTAACACTATATATAGGACACCATGACGGTTCCCCCGTGAAGCCGGTACCCATTTCCGACCCCTGGGTCGAGTGGGGTATTGCGCTTGAGCTTTCCCTTATACCCAACGGGGAAAATCGCAGCGCCAGCGCCGGGATACGAACCCGCGACTCCAACATACAAGTCCGATCCCATAACCGCTGTGCCACCACGAGCACTTCTGTGCACTACAGTTTCTCTCTTAGAGAAAACAAGTGATTTCACTAAGCCGCTAGCATCTGCCTTGCTCTCGAATTAGAAATGAAATTGAGGGCCGACAGTGTCGGGGCATGAAAGAAGTATTGCATGAGTTTCTGCGTTATGGCTAGTCGGATTTCCGCTGCTTGATAAAGTTCAAGATTTCCGGAACGCTGTTTACTACAGTACAGCGTACTCTACATGACGTGGGGAAGATAATCTGTTTGTAGTGAGTGAAATAATTGAGCGAATGAGGAAAGATGATAAGAAGGTGTATTTAGCATTCCTGGATATTGAAAAAGCGTATGACAGAGTGGATCGGGTTAGGCTCTTTGAAGTTTTGAGAAAAGTTGGGCTTAGCAGAAAAATAGTAAAAATTGTACAAAGTCTGTATGAGAACACAAGCGCTATAAACAGGTTAGGAAATTTGAAAACGGGGCAAGTGAGGAGTGTTAGAGGAGTGAGACAGGGCTGTACTCTGTCTCCCCTGTTGTTTGGATTGTACACAGAAGAATTAGCAGTTCGACTGAGGAGTGGCTTAGGACTGAAAGTTGGTAATGAGAGACTGAGCTGTTTGTTGTATGCTGATGATGTGGTTGTGGTTAGTGAATGTGGACATGAACTGCAAAGGATGCTTGACATTGTGAATGGACATAGTACAGATTTCAAGATGAACTTTGGTGCTGACAAAAGTAAGGTTATGGTTATAAATAGTGATGAGACTGATAGAGACAGACTGTGGAATATTGGAGAAATCAGAATAGGCAAAACAGAGGAATCCAAATATCTAGGTTGTATGATAAGTGAAGATGGATGCACTAGAACTAAGGGTGAGAAAGTGGCAAAAGCTATGCAGTGGAGTGGACGGTTAAGTAGTGTGGCCAGATACAGGGCAAACAAGTATGAATGTATGAGAGGAATTTGGAAGTATGTTGCTGTACCTAGTGTTATGTATGGTATGAGTGCTCTTTCCTGGAGTGGAAGTGATCTTGAAAAGCTGGATGTAATATAAAATAAGGTAGGACGTTTAGCAGTGGGTGCTCCAAAATGGACAGCTACAGAAGCCATTAGAGGTGACCAAGGATGGAGCCTATTTTCAGAAAGAATGATAAAAGCGGTGCTGAATTATAAGGTGAGACTTGAAAGAATGCAGAACAGCAGGTGGGTAAAGCAAATTTTTAAATGGAATCTAAGTGTAAGCTATTGGGAGAAAGTATGTTGGGGGCATGCAAGGAAACTTAGTATGCAAAAGATTATTTATGTTAGAATAGGGAGACCTGTGGATGACTGGAGTTTAATAAATGTTGGAGGTAAAGGGCCTGAGTGGGACTGCAAGAGGTGAAAAAAAGAGATTGAGAGGCAAAGGAAAGAGTATGGATTGAATAAGTAGAAGCATAGCATGATGCAGAAACCTACACTTAACAGGTATATGAAAAGGAAGCACCTTAGTTTGAGATGTTCTATGAAGACTATGAAGGTAGTTTTGAAAGTCAACTCTTGTTTGCTGTGAGATGTAAGTCATTGAGTGTGAACAGTCGTACATGGAGGTGGAATGAGAATAACATATTATGTCGGCAGTGTAATAGTGGATTGGAGGAAACAATTGAGCATTTTATGCTGGAATGTAGTAAGTATGAGCAAGAGAGAGAGAGAGTTTCATGAATGTGGTGTTTGAGTAGTAGGGAGAGTACATTGTGCATTTTCTACTTGAACTACCATTATCAATTCTGTAAATTTTCAGAACAACATACTAATCAATTTTTAAAGTTTTGTTGCTCGTAATATGGTAATGACTTCAAAATATACAACTTTTCTTCACTATACTTTCCATCAAATATGCGTCTCTAACAAGTTATAGCAGTAACGTAATATAACTTAACTAATCTAACCCAATCTAACTTAACCTAACCCAACTTAACGTAATCTGACATAACCTAACGTGACATAACCATGTAACATAGCCTAATTTAATGGTATACAGGTTTTGTAAAAGAGAAAGCAGGATGATAATGTCACGGGAAGTATCAAAATTTAAAAAATTGATTAGTATATTGCTCTGAAAAAATATATTCAGTTCTATGCAAAGTAACTATTTTATTTAGTTTTACCAGTGGTTCAAAAACTACTCCTACCTGACATATTTATTTTATATAGGCGAGTCCCTGTTTGAGTGCCAATTGATAGATTTTTTGGGCAGTCCTTATTCGGATGCCAGTTGATAGTTATTTTAGCTAGTCCTGTTCGGACATCACCCTTTTTATAACGTCCCTGTCTTAGGGATTTCTGAGGCCGTCAATTGATTTCAGAGAGGCCGTATTTCTTAGGCTTATTATTCCTGAGGAATCTTCCTGATACTTCATGGATAAGAGAAAAGTCAGCTGCTGACTGATCATTTTATTAAGGTGAGCGGTTTTCAATAGTTCTTCTGTTTGAGTGAAAACTTCAAATTTTCTTCAGAGTGTCAGGTGGCTGCTGCTAAACAGCAAAATTTTGAGCTTTGGAGTTTCCGAGCTGACAAAACAAGTTTTGAAGTTTTTCGAGCTGAGCTAAAGAAGCGGTCAATGTGAAGTTTCATGCAATCACGGAAATTGATAATTATATTCCAAGCAATCACTAAAGGAACCCATTTAAGAACGTTTTTCATGAACGACATTCTGCTCGCTGATGCGTTATTTTCGAATTATTGAACTTTGAAGTTGGCCGTCGCGCGCCCAAGGAAGCGAGCGTAATTTAATTAAAAACGGAAGCTAACCCCCTAATACAAACGTAAAGAGGTTGGGTCGTGAGGGTTAGCCACAGTTCTTTTAGTGAAAAGTATAAATAAAGCTTCTAAACCACCCATTAGGGTGACGACCGCAATCTTGTTTACATCGGGTCTAGCATGGCGACCACCATGGGCGCCGCCATTTTGGACCCGATGTCAACAAGATTGCGGTCGTCACCCTAATGGGTGGGTTAGAAGCTTTATTTATAATTTTCACTAGAAGAACTGTGCCTCCCCCTCACGACCCAACCTCTTTACGTTTGTAATAGCTTCCGTTATTAATTAAATTCCGTTTCACGCGCTCGCTTCCTTTGGCGCCAAGGCCAACTTCAAAGTTCAATTATTCGAAAATAACGCATCAGCGAGCAGAATGTCATTCGTGTAAAACGTTCTGAAATGTGTTCCTTTAGTGATTCCTGGGATCGGCATTATTATTTTCCGTGATTGCATGAAACTTCACATTGACCAAAGAAGCTAACGAAATTTTGAAGTTCGTGACGGAAGTACGTTTCGCAAGTATCTGTGCGAGTGCGAGCTCAGTTATTTGAGGAAAGAATTATTTTCCCCAAGTAGTACAGAGGCGCCAGTTGACAAATTTTGGCGATGGCCAAACACTGACCAACAAATTTTTGGTAAAAGCCAGGCAATCTTTTGAGTCAAGGTTTATGAAAATTGTTTCTTGATTGTTTATTAAATTAATTGAAAAATTTCATTTTGAACTCATATTGTGTTTGTCCTCTTATAGCTACAGTTATAGAGTTTAATCTAATGGGATTCAGTTTTTAACATATAATGATTTGTACTTATATGTATGCAGCATTTTATATTGAGGATTTTTTTTTTCAGATAGAGTTTCTATTGCAGAAATATATGGAAAATTATGTAAAACTGTTTGGAATGTTACAACTAAAAACTTGTTGTTTTAAATTTTGTTTATAAAGTTTGAATTTATTTTTAAAGTAATTTAATTTGTTAATATATTATAGCTTTGCCTATGAGCAACAGCATGGTATTTACTATGGCTCATCAAGGCTTCAACAGAATTGAAGAAGCAACAAGGCTGGAAAGAGGCACCGTGGTTTGCAGGTTAGAAACTTGACATTATCTCCTATCCTTTTTGGTCAATAAAATCCTTCAACCTTAAACTTCATTAAGTGTATGCACTCATCTTTTTTTTTAATATTCCGTGTGATATTTTATATTATTTAGTTGATTTTATTCATGCAATTGATATGCTAAATTACTTATTTCTAACTGCAAAGCTTCATAGCCCTATGTTTCTAAATGAAATGCTTATAAATATGTATTGACATAGCAAAGTTTGCATAGATAATTTGTGTGCTACTAATAGTAACCGTTTTAAGAACATGTAATCACATTACACTGGTAACTGCGCTGAAACTAAGTTAATGTGAATTTCTGAACTATTTTTGTAGTGTTAAGACCTAAAGCCGTTAGGGCTTTGTAAATTTTTTGGCTTCTAGGGTCAGATATCTGCATTTTGAGTGTATGGATAATAATTTTACCTATGATACTTTTAGAGTACTCTATTTATTTGAGTTGAAATGATAATAATATATGTATTTTTTAGCTTAATTTTTCCAAAATTTTGGAGTGTGACTACTTTTTAAATATTAGCTTATATGTGTTGTTAAATTTTTGCTTTGAAAAAATTAGTAAAATTCCCCGTAATTATTTGTTCTAATCCATTTAAGTGTATATTCTGCTTCTTTTGTTAATGTATTGTCATTTCCCAAGTTTTTTTTATTTAAAAATCCAGGTTCCGTTCACGACCTGATTGTGGGACTTTGTCAGTGCGACGGGAGACGGGCCACATCATCTGGACAAACAATCAGACAATGCAGATTATTGGTAGGGTCATTTGTTTGTTTTGATAACTGTGATCATTCATTTTTATATACAATTCAGTCAGTATGGAAGGTATACTTTGCACAATAACTGCTTTTGAAAATTTAATGTTTTTTGGCTAAAATGAAAAATATACTTACTTTTTTATCATTCTGATTTTACTACTTATTAACTTAACTTTTATGTTGCAGAAAAGTACTTTTTAGTTATTTTATATGCTGCTGGTGCTTGTGTATAAAATATTGAACTAGTTTATTCCAACATGATAGACTAATCATTTACAATGTTGCCTGTTACTGTTTTGAGATATCATTCCTCAAAATTTAATTATTTCCTAATTGGTTGAATAGCCCTCATGCAAATACAATTCACCAATACTTGCATTTTAGAATTTTACTGTCAACCAATTCATACCTGAGCTTATACTAATAGAAACATCTCTTTTGGTTAAGGCTACAACTTTAGTCCATGGATGTTTCTTATCTGCTGTCTTATAATGCATATCATTTTAAGAGATATAAGATTTCATGTATTAAATATTCCTTGCATTCATCTTAGCACAGAGATTAGACAGAACTTTTTTTCCAGCATCACTGTTGGAAGTCAAGGACATCAAGCGTGGCAAAAATTCCAAGGACTTTGAGAAGTGGCCGGATGAGAGCAGTCGCCAAGACTTCAGTAAATGTTTTGTGCTTTATTATACGACTGAATTTAAGCTCAAAACTCTCTCTGTTGCTGGTGAGATACTATTTTTATGTAAATATATTTTTAGAGATGTAAATTAGTTCTATTTAATTTATAAATAGCCATACATATACAATAGTACATTTTGTGTTAGTGGTGCTTTTGTTTTTATTCTATTATATAATTGCTCCCTAGAGGAATATGTGAGGTCCTATGTTGACGGTCTGGTAAGCCTTGCTTGAAGTGAAATAGGTTTTTTGTTATGGACCATCTCTTTCAAGCACCTACTATTCTCTTCTTCAACTTAAATATTGTTTCATAAACTTCCTCTAATTTTGAGATTGCAAACAATTTCATGACTGCAGGAATAACCGTTTGGAGCTCACTCAAGTAGTTTTAAAAGCAAGAAAATTTGAAGGTTGGCATTGAAGTTGAAAACCTCAATCACAATATAACTCATCTCTTGTTGGGCTATTCAGTAGCAAGTTAGACAAAACCTAAAGAACTTCTTGGGGAAATGTGAAACCAGTCCTAAAGCAATGAGGAGGATTGTCCAATCAAGACATCTCAAGGGGATACAATTATTGAATCTATGGGAACTAGCACTCCCAGGGGGACAATGTCAAGGCCCGAGGTGAGAGTTAGGTAGGCCTTCTTTTTTTTTTGTTGAAATAAAATGTTTTTATTATGTTAAGGACCACCTTTTTTTCAGTTCACTGCTGTCCTGTTCTTCAGCACCTACTACTTTCCTCTTTAACTTTGGTCTTGTTTTATGATCTTTCACAACTTCTAGTCTTCTATGCCTTTCTGCGTAGATTCCGCGTTCCCTTAATTCCATACTAAATGGTGTCTTCTTCCTTCCTCTCTTTGGATCTCATTTGTTGAGGATAGGGAGGCTTAAACAAATAATAATCAATCAATCAGAATGAGTTTGTTCATCACCACTTCTTTACTACAACTGCACAAAGTCATGACTAAAGAATATGCGTTTTTGCTGACAGCTTTATCAGAGTCAGAGTGCCAAGACTGGCTGGTTGGAATCCAGTTTTTGGTGCAGGAAGCCAAGGGTGCGAGCTACAACATGAGGCTGGAGAGGCTCTTGAGGACTGAATTTTATGTGGTGCAAAACCAGCAGTGCAAGTAAGTATTTGCGATTCATATTTGGGGTTGTGTAGGAAAGTTATTGGGTAAAGGTTACATATTGTTTTATGTACAAGCTCTTATGTTCAATATGTTGTGGTGCTGTGAGGAAGTTTTGGGTTTTTCTGTATTCTATTTGGCTTCATCGTACTGAATGTGTTGTGATAGAGATGAAGTTCTTGTGTTAAGTTTTATTTATAGTCAAATGTTGTCAGAAAGCTATATTAGTGTCTGTTTTATTTGTGTTGTGTGAGAAGTAAGTGAACTGTATCAGAGATCTGCCATTTTTCTCCTGTAGAGACTTGGAAATGAAGTTTACAATTTGGTTTGGTGTCATCCATAGTTTCCTTTCAATAAGTTTGGCTTTAATTCCAATGCACTGAATTTATTACTGATATAGCTCATGGCCCACTGTTTTTAATACTGATATGGCTCACGGCCCACCGTGATATTATAGTGCATCATGATGGCATTGTGCATCGTGACTGCACTGTGCACCATGACGGCTTTGCGCACCATGACGGCTTTGCGCACCATGACGGCTTTGCGCACCATGACGGCTTTGCGCACCATGACGGCACTGGGCACCATGACGGCATGGCGCACCATGGCGGCATGGCGCACCATGGCGGCATGGCGCACCATGGTGGCATGGCGCACCATGGCGGCATGGCGGCATGGCGCACCATGGCGGCATGGCGCACCATGGCGGCATGGCGCACCATGGCGGCATTGCGCACCATGGCGGCATTGCGCACCATGACGGCATTGCGCACCATGACGGCATTGCGCACCATGACGGCATTGGCGCACCATGACGGCATTGCCGCACCATGACGGCATTGCCGCACCATGACGGCACTGCGCACCATGACGGCATTGCGCACCATGACGGCATTGCGCACCATGACGGCATTGCGCACCATGACGGCATTGCGCACCATGACGGCATTGCGCACCATGACGGCATTGCGCACCATGACGGCATTGCGCACCATGACGGCATTGCGCACCATGACGGCATTGCGCACCATGACGGCATTGCCGCACCATGACGGCATTGCGCACCATGACGGCATTGCGCACCATGACGGCATTGCGCACCATGACGGCATTGCGCACCATGACGGCATTGCCGCACCATGATGGCATTGCCGCACCATGACGGCATTGCCGCACCATGACGGCATTGCCGCGCCATGACGGCATTGCGCACCATGACGGCATTGCGCACCATGACGGCATTGCGCACCATGACGGCATTGCGTACCATGACGGCATTGCGCACCATGACGGCATTGCGTACCATGACGGCATTGCGCACCATGACGGCATTGCGCACCATGACGGCATTGTGCACCATGACGGCATTGCGCACCATGACGGCATTGCGCACCATGACGGCATTGCGCACCATGACGGCATTGCGCACCATGACGGCATTGCGCACCATGACGGCATTGCGCACCATGACGGCATTGCGCACCATGACGGCATTGCGCACCATGACGGCATTGCGCACCATGACGGCATTGCGCACCATGACGGCATTGCGCACCATGACGGCATTGCGCACCATGACGGCATTGCGCACCATGACGGCATTGCGCACCATGACGGCATTGCGCACCATGACGGCATTGCGCACCATGACGGCATTGCGCACCATGACGGCATTGCGCACCATGACGGCATTGCGCACCATGACGGCATGGCGCACCATGGCGACATGGCGCACCATGGCGACATGGCGCACCACGAGAGCAGCCTACACCGCGCGCCGCAGCCTCACAGCCTGTCCCCGCGCAGGGTGGGCGCGCGGGAGGTGCGGCAGCTGGTCTCGCGCCTGCACCACACAGAGCGCGACCAGAAGCTCAGGCTCCTCATGCAGTCCGCAAACCCGGGAGTTCAAGAGCTCAGCTTTGATCAGTTCTGCGATCTCATTAAGCTCTTTATTTGGGAGGAACAGGTGAGTTACAGCCGAGACCTGCTACCGAATTTCTTGCTTCAGCAAAAATGTTATTTTTCTACAATAGCGTTGTATTTGATTATTATAGGAAGCTATTTTGTTTCTCATGAGCTTCTTACCTAACTGGAGTTGAATTTTTCTTACCTATGTTTTGTCCTGTTTTGAACATTTTTCTGACAATAGCTTTTACAAGATGGGTGCTATTCAAGGTTTCTTTTTGAAATTGACAATTTCCCAGCAATATTGTCCGAGGACTCATTTGATTGTCCAAATTTTGGTTTTATGTGACGCATTCGTTATTGTCATCACGAGATTTGAGTAAGACCCTTTAATAACAGACTAAACAAGGCAATGGAATGGTAACCCCTAGGGCTAAATTTTGTTGAAGGAAAGTTCTCTTGGTTGTGGAGAGGCAAAGGTCTATGAAGATGGCTTTTCGGCTCTCCGTGTACCCATCTTAACCCTCCATGAGGCTTGTTTTTTTACATTAAGGTATTATCAAAGAAACTTAAAATTAATTATTCAAAAAATTAGAAATTGGCGTATGAATTATAACCTGTTTAAAGGGTTTATGAAGTCAGGGTGTGGCTATCCCAAGATTTGATTCTATCTGGGAAATTCATTGATCAATATTTTAACATTGTCTTTATTTCAAACAGTGATACGAGATAGTTGGCCAGTGACCAACGGTAAACCCGTCCAATTATGCCCTCAACTAATTGTATCTTAAAAAATGTATTGTCATAAAGTGTCAACCTAATGATACTTTTTTACTTGACTATTACATAGCATTAACCGACATAGGATGTAAAAATCACTGGCGCACAACATTCTATCTCAATGTAGTAGGTATATATCATATACAATTTTTGACTGTCTGTTTAGAAGAGACTGCACAAACAATGGATCGCACTCAACGAGTAGAGGACTAGCGCAATTTGCTTCAGTTCAACAGTTACCAGTAGAACAGTACTCAAGGAACTGGCGTTCCATTGCAAAGATGAACAAACATGCTGCGATAACATTGGATTTGATCAGAGTAGTGTGTTCGTTTTTGCGCGTGATTCTTCAGCAGTGTTAAGGAAAACCAAATACCTCAAAACTAAGGATAATAGTTCTGTGCCGTGAAAGCATACGTGTGTATTACTGTGCTAACACTTCCCATTTATGTTCATTTGTGGCTGTGTTCCTCCAGCGAGCACTAGTGGAACAGAGCGATCTGTCCCGCTACTGCAGAGACAACGTTAACTGTTCACTGGAGCAGTTCCAGAACTTCCTACGGGAACAGCAAGGGCAAGACGCCACTGATGCAGCTGAGATAATCAAGAATGCAGTTGACGACAGAGAAAGGGACCTCGCCCAGCCCTACTTCCAACCTGACGAGGTAAACTATTCATCTCACTTGAAAACTGAGTTTGTATATTTTCTGATATTTACGAAAAACTGCGAAGTGAAGAAACTATTTTCCTAACAGGAATTGGGTTTTGGACCCTCTGAAATGTAGATGATTGTTTTTTTAATTTCTTTGAGAATATTTAGCTGCATGTTCTTGCTCTGAATGTCGTCTGGCTTGATGATTTCCAATGAAATGTTTTGCTTGGATAAGTATGAACCATTCTTTTTTTCTTGGTATTAATTTTACTACTCATGACAACTACCAAAAAAGCTACTGTTCGTTTTTGTTTGCATGAGGTTACATTACTGTAACTGTAAAGAGTTTTAGTATGCTCTAGAGATTTTATAATTTCCAAGGAAAACCATTGAAAGAGATTATGCTTATAATTGTGGAAAATTTAATTTCTTTCCTCAGTTCCTGCAGTACCTGTTTTCCCGGGACAACGAAATATTCCAACAAAACTCACTCCACGACATGACGAGGCCTCTCTCACACTACTTCATTGCGTCGTCTCACAACACGTAAGTCTCCGTGGTTAGTTAGAGGACAGGGCGTGTTGTCAGGTGCAGCTGCCACTATTACTCGTAATTTTATTTGAAAATCCCCGCAGCATATTATAAGTAATAGGTCTTAGGTTAGTTAGGTTGGCCTATCCTGTGCAATGAGAACTATCGGAGATATTGTCAGACCTCAGCTATTGATTTGGTACTTTTATTTATTTTTCCTGTCCCCTTTGCTTCTTTCAGTTTTCATGTCTTGTCTGCTCTCTCTTTATCTTTTCTTCCTTTTCTTCTCTAACTTGCCGTTTCTATACGCAGTGTATTCTGTGTTGGAAAACACCTTATCCAAAGATTCCATGTTTTCTACAGTCGATACTAAATGGTTCCTTCAGTTCGCTCTTTTGAAATCGCCTTTGTTGTACCTAGGGAGCCTCAAACTAACCAATTGAGTAAGAATAATTTTCATTCAAAATTTCATCATTTCGATGTGTTTTTCAGTTTTGCCTGGCTTAATCAGCTTGCATTGCTTTTAGAAATTTACTTTGTTCACGTGTCGTCGATTACTGCATTATGTTTTCTTACGTAGCATTACTTATAGTTCTTTTTAATTTCTTACCTTTTTTTATACCGTCAGGTTATTGTTTCGGGATTTTGCCATGAGTATTTCTTATCCCAATGTCTGGTTTTTGAATCCGGAAACATGTCACTGAAATGCATGGCCTGTGGTGCCGCAGATACCTGGTGGGCAAACAAGTTGGAGGGGAGTCCTCAGTGGAGGCATATGCTCGGGCGCTGCGGCAGGGCTGCCGCTGCATCGAGCTCGATACGTGGCCGGAGAAGGATGGCAAGATCTACATTTTTCACGGATATGCCTTCACCACCAAGATTCTTCTCAAGGACGTGCTCCTTTGCATCCAGGAAAACGCCTTTATCACATCCCCGTGGGTTTTTATCGGATATCATTAAATACTTTCGTTGTGAAGGGTTTAGGTAAATTTATTGCCCTGTGGTGGTGATGGGGGTAGTGCTCTAATAAATATGTGCCTTTACTGACCATTTCGTAGTGCAAGATTACTTGAAGAAAAATAAAAGGTTGAAATATTATCTGAGTTACCGATCTTATAGAGTGTTCGACTTGACTTTGAGAATAAGAGAATTAGGAAGTCTCTTTTTTAATGCAAAAATTGAGATGATAGTATCTCGGTTTATTCGTGTTGATTCCACTTCTCTTGGGCATCAGTAAATTTATTTTTAAAATTGCAGAATAAGTTTATTAGAAGTTTAAATTGTACTCAAACTAAGTTTACCTTGACTATCAATGCATACCATAATAAATCGCCCGTCAAATATACGCATATTATTCAATGAGGTGCCAAGTAATTCATATTTAGTATAAAGCCAAATAAATAAGAGACCACTGTCACATCACTCGATTTTAGGAAGAATAGTTGAGTGCGACTTCATCAAATAATGACATTCATTACTGTTTATATAAATGAAAAGACAAGCATTGATTGAAGTGGACTTTAATCTTAGGCGATCATATATTTGACATCTTACGGATTTCCTTGGGGCCTTAGTCATTATTTGCTGCCATCATTTCAATATGAACATAGTTGTATACGAAAATCAACAGTCTCACTTTTTTAATCGAAAGTGAGACAGTGTAATACTCTGCATCATTTGGGCTAGGTGGACAGTGGGTTCAATTTCATCATGAATTTTATCATGTGGAACTAATAAAACCTAGAATGTAAGTGAATTTTCCTTGTACTCTTAAGTACAGCTGACGGTTATTAATGTACTTGGCTAAAATGTTCATGAAAGGTATCTCTGTATGACTTGTCTTTAACTTGAAATGTTTTTGATTTTGCTTCCATCTCTATGTTACTGTGAGTAGAATTTTTCTAATCTTTGTTCCACAAAATCCCCTCAGGGGGAGACAACTATTGTATCTATGGGAATTAGCGCTCCCAGGGGAAAAATGTGAGGGCCCGAGCTGAGAGTTAGGTAGGCCTTCTTTTTTTGAAATAAAATATTTTTTGTTATGTTAAGGACCACCTTTTTTCGGTTCACTACTGTCCTGTTTTTCAGCACCTCTGACTTTGTTCTTCAACTTTTATCTTATTTCATGAACTTCTTTCTCATCTTACTGTTTCTATGCCCCTTCAGCATCGATTCCTCATTTTCTTATCTCCATACTAAATGGTGCCTTCCTCCTTCCTCTCTTCGATATGCTCTTTTTTTTTGTAGTGGTTAGGGAGGCTTAAACTAACATATAAACTTAATCTTGTTCCACAAAAGCGTACAGTATTTAATTCTTCCCTGTTCATCATTCTCTCTACTAGCAGCTGCTTCATTGCGAGTTCTTATAGCGTGTTTTTAGATAGATAGTAATTTTATTTGGTTCTTTCATTGCATCATGTCTCTTGTTCTTATTCCATGAGATTGTTATGGGTTGGTAATCTCACACTAACCAATATGTTAGAAATAATTTCAATTCAGAATTTTATCATTATCTCGAGATGTCTTTTCTTTAGTTTTGCGGACTAGATCAGTTTGCTTTGTTTTCAGGTACCCAATAATCTTGTCCATTGAGGACCACTGCACACTGCCGCACCAGCGTGAAATGGCTCGCTTGCTGCGCGAAGTGTTCGGCTCAAGCCTCGTCACGGAGCCATTGGAACCTAACGAGATGCTGGCGCCCTCTCCACATGCCCTCCGCTATAAGGTGCTCTTGAAGCATCGTAAACTGCCTGAAGGAGCATCAGAGACCGGGGCGGCATCCGCTGCTAATGATGATGGTATGCAAGGCTGGAGTCGCATTTTTTTGTGAGAAAATAGGAACTTCTGGTATTATGGCTTCTACACTGTACCTCTTTTGCTGATATCTTGAGTACAGCAATCAAGCGTAGAGCAGAGATATGTATATGTGTGGATGCGTATGGGGTCTTTGGTAAATAGTTGATTTTTTCGTGTTTCCAGGCTAAAGTTTAGGTAGGTCTTCCATTTGTTGAAATAGAATCGGTTTTTTGTTCTGATACGGACGATCATTTTAGGTCCACAGCTTCCCTATTTTTCAGCACCTACTCCTTTCTTCATAAATTTTTGTCTTTTTTCATGAACTTTTTTCTCAACTTACTGTTTCTAAGCATTTTGTGCATAGATTCCGAATTCCCTTAAATTAATATTACATGGTCCCTTCTTCTCTTTGGAGCGCCTTTGTTGTTGTTAGGGTGACTTGAACTAACATTTTTCTTGAATGGTATGCATTGTCATTAAAGTGTTTATTTGTGTAATATTTCTAAATATGTAGAGAGAATAAGTTGATGGTATGAATACTTTTCAATGATTGGAGAACGTTTGAGTGGAACCCTAAAAAATGAATGAAAGAATGATTTGAAAAATTTCTAGTAGAGTTCTGAAGCTTTCCAAAAAGGCCTGAATTGTTTGTGGAGAGAAATGGTCTGTATCAAGTGATGAAAGATAGCTGAGGAGTGAAAAGAATGTAGTAAACGTCGTTCTTGGTACAGAAGAGAAGCTCGTAGAAGTACAGGTTCAAAATTAGATTGAACGGTATTACA
Organism: Morinoia aosen; assembly: GCA_030386875.1. Taxonomy (NCBI): domain Eukaryota; kingdom Metazoa; phylum Arthropoda; class Malacostraca; order Amphipoda; family Talitridae; genus Morinoia; species Morinoia aosen. The sequence goes on along the minus strand of CM059567.1, from coordinate 32,321,551 downwards.
GTAGTGTTCTGGATCATCGCTCTTATCTATTGAGAAAAAGATACGCTAACTTATCCTGAATGTTTCACTATCTTTATTCACAATTCTCCTGCTCATTCACCTTTAAAAATTTATCATTCCCATTTTCATTCTATTTTTAATGCTTTCTATCCTGCGTTTCAGTTTGTAACCTCTTAGGGGCTTCCCACTTGTCTTTAGCAAATTATGAGTCCTGTTTCTGGAAGTGTTCGGCTTTGGCTATTCACCTTTGCTCAAAATTATGTTTGATTACTCCGAAATCTGGTAGAAATAGAGTCAAAAATGAAAACTCAATTCAGCCGAAGAATTTCTATAAAGCTGAGGTGCAGAATCCAATGCTAGAGAGATTAACCAAAAATTAGTGATGTCATATAAGTCTGGAACGCAGCTTATTGTGGGGAAAATTTCCGATCTGTTGAAGTATCCCGTTTAGGATTTCAGAGTTGAGTACGTCATAGTTTAACCGGAGTACAATACTCTCAAGACTTCGGGAAAGACTATGATATTTTCTATGTTATCTGAAAATAATTGCCTGTACAAATATGCTTTCATAGCCCTGAACTTAACTGCATCAGTTCTCCATGCAGGCTCATGCCAAGGGTCTGAATAGCTGTGTGACTGAATGATTCCTAAGGCATAGTTTCTTGGAATTTTACAAACATTAAGTTTATCTCTACGATAAACTCTTGAGTTTATTGCCGGGGTAAAAAGCCAGCTCACAGTTCCCCAAGTGTATGATACGTGTTACACTTTCTGTGCAGTTGGTCCGCAGGACACAATACGTAGCGGCATGCTCTACCGCCCTCACCCTGTAAACGACTCCCAGTGGCTCAAGCATTACTTTGTGCTCTCCTCCACTCGACTGTACTACTCTCATGCCTGCGAAGACGGAGACGACGACCAGGATAATTCCCAAGCAGCCAATGTCCAGGTTAGGCAAACTAGCCATTGTGAACCAGGAATGTGGGGTTATTTAGAATTCACTCATCAAGGAATGCTTTAATATCGAGGCTTAAATCTTTAGTGCGACTGGTTACTGGCGCAGAAGTGGAAGAACTCTTTATACAGGGTTGTTAATTATGTGTAGTGTAGAAAAATAATTATTTTGATATCTTTACGCTTGACCTAGTCGACAGGATCACTCGGAAAACATAATAAAAGGAATGCCTCAAGAACAAAATGGCTGTGTATGAGATTGCTCTATCTGGTTAGCAAGGAATTTCTAACTCCTCAAATGATGCGTTTGTTTCGAGACTATTTCTGTCTTCTATGTTTACTTTTTCTGTGCAATATGATTTTAGATGGCTGGAGTATTTCATTTGGTATTAGTCGTGCATTCAGCTTCTCGTGATGCCCGTATTGTAGTGTGACGGTTTTTAGTAAAAGAAAAGAAACAATATTTATCGGTATATGTAGTGTTCAGTCATGGCTGTCTGGCATTCGTATTCTCTACTTGTCTGGTGTAAGAATTTGTCTCGTCATGAACTATATCTTTCAGGGAAAATATACTGCAATTTCTTGTGTTCATCTTAAAGAGGTCTGATAAATTTTAGTCTTCTATTTTGGTCGCTTCTACAGAATGACACCTATTGTTAGTGTTCATTACCTTTTATTTCGAATAATAAATAATATGCAAAGTAAAGAATTGTATTGAATGGAATTAGCATTTTTTTAGAAGTAGATGCGAACTAAGTGCCTGGATGGTATTTCTTTTCAATTTATCATTCATAACATCATTAAAGTTTTCTACTAATTACGAGTTATTTACTATTATTATATTGTTAAGAGATGATTTGGAAGTTGTAATAAAGAACATCTTAGGCTAACGTTGCTCCGGAGCTGCGTCACGAGAACGAGGTGTGGTACCATGGCCATAATGCAGTGACCAGGGCTGCTGCTGAAGAATTCCTCAACCGCCACAAGCAACTCGGCGACGGTACCTTCCTCGTGAGGAAGAGTGAAAACTTTGTGGGTGACTACACTCTCTCTTTTTGGTGAGCACTATAAACTTGAGACCCCTCAGAGGGATATAACTATTGTATCTATGGAAATTAGCACTCCCAGGGGGAAAAATGTGTAAGGGCCCGAGTTAAGAGTTAGATAGCTCTTCTTTTTGTTGAAATAAAATGTTTTTTGTCATGTTAAGGACCACTTTTTATCGGCACTGCTGTCCTGTTTTTCAGCACCTACTATGTACTTTCTTCTTTAACTTATATCTTGTTTCATAAACTTCTTTTTCAACTCACCATTTATATGCCCCTTCCGCATAGATTTTGCGTTCCCTTATCTTCATACTAAATGGTACCTTCCTCTCTTGGGAACGCTTTTTTTTTAGCGTTTAGGGAGGCTTAAATATATAATCTAATCTTGTAAACTTGAGAGACAGTATCCTGTATTTGGTGTGATGAGGAGCCCTGTGTCAGTATGAGTAGATGTCTAAGCGACTGTATCCTGTGTTTAGCATGTGTGAGCTTGTGAGAGTAGGCCTTCCGTTTACCTGTTTTGGTAAATTGATGTACTTGGCATTAGTTGGGCTTTTAGTCTCGATTATCCGTGACCATTGTTTGAGGGGGCGCTGTAATGTTGAATCATAGGAAGGCTACCATATCATTCCTAATATTTTAAAACTCTTTCAAAATGTATTATAGACCTGTTCACGACCCCTCATTGGAATGCAACTTTTGTATCTATGGGAATTACCATTCCCAGAAGGAAAATGTGAGGTCCCGAGCTGAGCGTTAGGCTTATTTTTTCCTTCACTGCTGTCCTGTTTTTCATCACCTCTAACTTCCTTCTTCAACTTTTAACTTGTTTCCCTACCTTCCTATTCAACTTACTACTTTTATACGCGCGGAATTTTGTGCGTGAACACGCTTTGTGAAAATTGTGAAAAGATTCCGCGTTTTTTTTTACTCCGTACTAAATGGTGCCTTCCTCTTCCTCTCCCTCTCTTTGACTCCGTACTAAATGGTGCCTTCCTCTCTTTGAACATCTTTGTTGAGGTAAGAGGGTAAGAGACTGAAACTAACTTATAATCAATCAATCAATTACTCCGACTCATTGACGAGCACATTTTTTCATTTTAATATCATTGTATTATTTCTTAATTTGTCTAATTAATCCATCAGCAATTTATGAGCAGCATTACCGCATTCATCACTTCATCAATATGACTGGACAATAGTTTCCTTTTTTTGTATCTATTTTATTTATTAAACAATAATGACGTTGTTTGAGAACAGGTATCGCGGCCAGTGCCACCACTGCCGCATCCACAGCCACCAGGGAGCGGACTCCACTCGCTACTATCTCACTGACAACGAAGTTTTCGATACTCTGTATGACCTGGTGCAACATTACAAAGAGCATCCCATTGTTCCTGTCTGCACTCCGGTGTGTATTTTCTGCAAATTTATTGCTCGATCTTTGCTAGAAATTCACTTCTTAATGGTTTTTACATTTGATGTCTTTCTGTGAGGTATGCTCGTAACATTTGCTTTTGTAGAGGGATCCCTTATTTCAAGTGTGCACTTAATTAACGTGTCCTGGTAGAACGTTCATGCAAGACTGGAAGTTCCAGTGATCTAATTGAATAAAATGCTGTAAATTTCAACTCTGACGCAGGTTTTTGCGAGTTCTGTATTTTTAAAAGAAATGTTGACAATCAACTGCGGTTGCTATTTTCCTCACGTTTTAAAGACACTCACCGACTCGTTAAAAGCATGAGTTCAGTATCTGTCTAAAAAATAAAATTCTGTTACTTGAAAAAAATAAGTTCTGCTAGTGTGATTATTTACTTGAATGAAGTAGAATAAGGTACAAGTGTCTTGCAAATACCCAATGATGCTGAATTTCTCAAGGACGCATATATTATCATAGAAGCATTGTTAATTTTACTTATATAACGTGCATAGAGTTTGACATTTCCTAATTTATTATGTTACTGTTACAACCGAACTTCAGAATTATAAGTATAAAGAGGCGATATGTCTCAGATCAAGTTCACGCCCAGGGGAAAATGCGTGAGGGCCCGAGCTGAGAGTTAGGGAGGCCTTCTTTTTGTTGAAAATTTTGTTATTGTTGTGTTAAGGACCATCTTTTCCAGATCACTGCTGTCCTGTTTTTCAGCACCTACTACTTACTTTCTTTTTCAACTTTTATTTTGTTTCATAAAATTCTTTCTCAACTTTTTGTTTCTATGCTCCTTCTGCATAGATTCTGCGTTCTCTGATCTCTAACTAAATGGTGCCTTCTTCCTTCATCTCTTCGAAACGCTTTTTTTAGGGGTTATGGAGGCTCAAACTAACGTCCAATCAAATTTTCTGATCAAGTTGTTGAAACAATATTTTGTTTTGTGAAATTTATTGAAGACTGCATACTTCCACATGCACATGGCTTCTATTTGCATCACGTTATGTTAACGATAAAATTTTTATTGTTAATGGGTACGTTCACTTTTACTGTGCTTCAATCTTGCTCGGCTGTTTACAGTGGATTGAGCGTAAGTTTGCTTTCACCTTAAGTGTGGTGTCTCCCGTTGCTATAAAATGAAGCATTGGTTTCGTTTCATGCCTTGCCTTCTTTGTAAAGGAGAATGGATGAAAGCAAAATGCACCACGTTTTGACATAGCCGGAATCCATCAGATGGTGGCTTACTCAAAATATTTTTTTACTCTGAGCCATTGGTTCAAAGATTTTGCGCCTACTCCGATCCTCAGTAGTAATTTCCTTGGAATGGAGAGGTAGTGCTGATGAATGGTATTCATCAGTTTTGTTAACTTAGATATCGTGTGAGTCTTGGTGTGTTATCAATAATTGTTTTAGATTGATAACTTGAAATAACAAAAATCGGCGAAAATGTCTAATTTGCTTATCATTATTTTTTAGAACATAAAAGCGAAACTGGGAGCATCAGTACCTCAACCTCACAGCCACGAGCGTCAGCCATGGTACCACAGCAACTTGGACCGCCGCCCGGCGGAGCTCTGCCTCCACAGGCTCGGCAGAGACGGAGTCTTCCTCGTGCGGCGTAGTTCCAGACATCCTGGACAGTTCACCGTTTCGTTTAGGTGAGTGTTCTATATCATCTTTTCTTTAGAAATGGTGCTTCTTCTTTACTCTCGGTACACTTGTGGTTAACATTCCTACTGTTCTTACTTTGCTCTTTATTCATGGTTTACTCTCTCTAATTTTCAATGGCCAACGCTAACTTTTTCTTGTTGAAACTCGATTCCTTTCTAGTACCTATTTTTTTCCCATTTCACTAAAATGCTATTTCTCCAATGTACTACTGTCGTATTCAGAAGGATGTTATCTGGGGGAAAATAAATATATAAATGTGTGTTTTCTAGCGTTGAAAAAACATAATCTTGTACTGTTTGAAACTTACTAATAATATGAATAAAACGTCAATTCAAAGACTACCCTTTGTGTAGCCGGGAGTGCATTGAGATAATGTATTCCTATGAATCAACTGGTGCTTGCACTCGAAAACTAAAGAATTTACCTAAGTAAATGGGACTTGCTGGTGTCTATGGTGCGTGATTGGTGCCTGACGACGCATGACTAGCGGTGCTACCTGAAAATTGGCTAATTAGCTTGTTTCTGTTGCTGCATTCTTCTCTATTCTAGGTTTCTAGTTTTGTAGGTCATTTGAATGGGTGGGCAGTTGAAATCCCCTACGGGGTTTTGGCTGTCCTGTGCTTGCGGTTTTTGCGGGGCTCTGTGGATTATCTTTCAAAGAACAGCTGGGACTCTAATGTGATGTCTAAAGCAATGAGCAATGATTTAAGTGGCATTTGGAAAGGCTTTTATGATGGCTATTGCTGTGTTTCCGTAATGATAATTGTGACAAGTATTAAATAATGATTACATAGTATGTTTTTTGCTGAAGTGATGTTAAGTTTGTATACTTGAACTGTGAGACCTAAGGTGCGATATACAGTTAGCGACGAAATTATTCGTACACCCCTCGTCTTTCAAAACATTCTAGAATTACTCAAAAACTAGTATTGCCACAGGCATAAGATTTCCACAGGGTGTGAAGCACATATTAGTGACAATAAGACAAAGTTTATAAAACAAAATTTTCTTGAAAGGTTCAACAAACTGAACTTCAGAAACACGATAAAACAAAATTATTCATACAATTGAGAACATTACATTTCATTGAGAAGTATTTATCGTTATGCTTGTTTTATTGAAAAAAATTGTCTAAAATGTTCTTGAACATTCTTGATGTGAGATCATTCTAGGAAATTGTGCCTGAGGAGTAAAGCTTTGTCATTCGTACACTAGCGCCACGATGGGAAAAACTAAGGAACTCTGTGTAGACCTCAGACAGAAGGGGATTGACTGCCACAAAGCTGAAAATAGTTATAGCGACATATCTAAGTGTTTTAGCATCCCAAGATCTACAGTGCAATCTGTTATAAAAAAGTTTGCTAAGTTTGGTAGTGTAGAAAGGTTGCATGGGCGTGGTTGCAAACAAAAACTCTCAGTGAGAACTTCTCGTAAATTGTGTCGAGGTCAACGCTAATCCACGAGTGAAGCTAAACATTGCCAAGCGATTGAACGCTCAGGGAACTAGCGTGAGCAATCACACAATCCAGTGCTGTCTGAACAAGGAAGACCTACACGGACGCCGACCTCGAAGCACTCCACTCCACTCCTCAAACCATGTCATGTTGCTGCTCGGTTGAATTTTGCAAAGTCACACTTGGATAAGGACAGAGGCTTTTGGGAGATAGTGTTATGGAGTGACGAAACCAAAATCGACCTTTTTGGGCACAATGACGTGAAGAAGGTTTGGCGTAAAAATGGTGAAGCTATCCTGCCGAAAAACACTGTGCCAACAGTTAAGCACGGAGGTGGATCACTGATGTTTTGGTGTTGTTTTGCTGTATCGCGTAGTGGAAAATTGGTTGCAATTGAGGAGAAAATGAACTCTGATGACTATATTTCTATTTTGGATGAAAACCTGAAGGTATTAGCTAATACTTTGAGACTGGGAAGGCGGTGGGTATTTTAACAATACAATGACCCAAAACACACGGCCAAGTCTAGAACTAGCTGGCTCTAAAGAAATAAGATGAATGTGCTGCCATGGCCTTCGATGAGTCCTGATCTCAATCCCGTTGAAAATTTGTAGCAGGAATTAAATGTCAACATCAACAAGAGAGCTCCAAAGAATCTTCAGAAATTGAAACGCATCGCTATTGAAAAATGGAACAGTATTTCATCTGAAACTACTGAAAAGCTTGTCAAAAATCATAATACAAGGGTTTTAAATGTTATGAAGATGAAAGGTCACACTATTGATTATTAAAAACGTACTCGAATGGTAGATTCACCTCAATAAAGTATAATACCCGAGCTAAAGGTTAGGTAGGCTTTCTTTTTGTTAAAATAGAATAGGTTTTTGGTTTTTACGGACCATCTTTTTTTGGTTCACTGCTGTCCTGTGTTTCAGCACCTACTACTTTCTTCTTCAGCTTTTTCTTGTTTCATGATTTTTCTTATCTTACTGTTTCTGTGCACCTTGTGCATAGATTCCGCGTTCCCTCAACTCCATACTGAATGGTTCCTTCATCCTTTATCTCTTGGAACATCATTGTCGTGGTACAGGGAGGCTAAACCTTTCTTATATAATGATAAAAATAATAATAATATATTTTTCAAAAACAATATTTTGTTCTAGAAACTCCGTATTATTGTCACTAATATGTGCTTCACACCCTGTGAAAGTCTTATGCCTGTGGCAACAATAGTTTTTGATTAATTGTAGAAAGTTTTGAAAGACGAGGGGTGTACGAATAATTTCGTCGCTAACTGTAGTGCGAATTACTGAAGCGCTAGCAAATCTGTGTTCATACTACTACTACTATTGATTTTTTTTCTTTTGAGATGAAGTTGTCTGACGTCAGTTGTTCGGCCTTGCTCTGTTTTGTTCGAAGAGATTTTCATAAGCTTGAGCCATCATGAATAAACTATTTCGCTCATTAATTCAGTAAGTTAACATGGCGTGCAATGAATTATCATTCAAGAATTTCATTGTTCTAAGGGAGGATGTTACATCTCCTGTACTAGCAGGGATTTATCCGACATTGTTGTTTACTTTAGTTGCAAAATGGATATAAGCTGTCGTCGGTATTTTGTTTGTTGTCATACCATATGTAAAGATATGTCTGTCTGTGTCATTCCTCCGAATTAATATTTTTTGTTGCAAAGGCTTGAAATAAGACTTATTGGTTCTCATACATTCAGAACGTGCGAGGTGATCAGGCATTGTCGCATAACGTGTGAAGAAGGCGGAGCGTATGCTCTGGGAAGTTCAGTGTTCGACAGTTTAACGGAGCTGGTGGACTACTATGGCTCCAACAGCCTCTACAAGAACACCAGGCTGCTCTATCCGGTTTCACCGGCCAAGCTGCAGAGCGTTCTAGCTGCGGTAACGTTTCTAGCACTTAACATAAAACTTGATTGATTTTCTATTATTTTCTTTTAGTTTCCTAAAACAAAGACCAAAGTTGTGTTTTTCAAAATTTTCTTGGCAATAAACTCGCATTCAAATTTAATGAACAAAATCAATTATGTCAGATTAAGTTCATCAAAGACCATGTCCTGAAGGGGAAATGCCATTCAGCATTCCTTGGAAACCTAGCGCCCTTGGAGATACGTTAGCTTCCTCTGGGGGTATGGTAATTATGTCTGTTCTTGTCGCCTTATCTTAGGAAACTAGTGCTTTCCAATGTACGCTGACCCATCTGCCCACCATAAAATAAACAATACGTGTGGCAGGAGTCTAGTAGGTACTGATTAATCTTCATACGGGTAACTTGACATCCGAAGTTCTGAACATGTGTGAGTCGGTTGTCAGGAACTCTACTGTAGTTATGCTCCTGCTCATCCAACCTGCTTTGAAATGGGCGCTTCGTTTTCAGAATAGTTTTCGAATTATCAGTGCCTTTTCTGTGAAAGGACTATAATACCTTATTGCAGAGGTACTCAGTTTTAAATATAGCTAATTAGATTTTTAGAGCGCGTTTATTGTGCCATTTTACGTACATTTTATTTAAGTTTTGCCATTTGCCTTTGATCTTTTATCAAGATGTTTCGCATTTTGATATATATGTATGAGCGTCTAGAATTATACCTTATTCAATTTAAATAGTTTTATCCACTTGTAAGTATAAAGAACAACAATTTTTTTTAGAATTTTGCTGGCAATGTAAGGGGGTAATCTTGATGTTGATGGTAAACAGGTAGACTAAAAAATGCTAATGATGCTTAGTGAAAGCTTACCTTTGAGACTGCTTATGTTAACTACATCTTCGTGAAAACTAATCAAAAATCTGGTATTCTGCACAGGACCCTGTTGACCATGACGTTCCGAGAGAATCTGAGTATGTCAGCAACATTCGAGTGAAGGCACAGCTTGCATACAGCGCACAACAAGAAGACGAGTTGACGTTTCCAAAGCATGCTATCATTGACAATGTGAATCAGGTCTACCCTGACTGGTGGAAGGGAGATTACGGAGGTCGAATTCAGTATTTCTTTCCAGCCAACTACGTAGTTATCTTACCCGCAGATGCTCCGGATGAAAGTGTAGATCAGCATCTTTTGGGGACATTGCAGCAGGGCTCTGTAGATCTGCTTGGCGCATCCGCAACGTTATACGCGGCGCCACCAGGAGGACCTATCCAAGCAATCGTCAATATAACATCAGGTCTGAACGTGCTAGAAGTTGGCTTTGAAACTCACGCAGAAGCGGCCGAATGGCTGCAGGCCATCCATACGGTCGCGCTGAGAGATGACTCGCTTCAATTGGATGTTCGCGCTCGTGAGCGGCAGCGTGATGTTGCCCGACAAATGAGTGACCTTGTTGTCTACTTCGGGGCCGTTAACTTCAACAGAGCTCAGGCTTTTACGCAAGGTGGTGTGCATAATCAAGTTTCCTCGCACGCCGAGAACAAGATTTTAAGCTTAATGAGTTTGAACCCTCAAAAGCTTTTGCAGTACCACAAAGTTGGTTTCAGCAGGGTATATCCTAAAGCAAAACGCGTAGACTCGAGCAACTTTATTCCCATGCCCATGTGGTGCCACGGTGTGCAGTTGGTTGCCCTCAACTACCAGACAGGAGACAAGGGAATGCAGCTGAATCACGGTTTTTTCATGCAAAATGACAACTGTGGTTACGTTTTGCGCCCTGATTGTCACTTCGATGACCAGTACAATCCTGCAGATCCTGCCACGCTGCTGAACACTGCTCCGTGGGACATAACCATAAAAATTCTCGGAGCTCGTCATCTCACCCGAAGCAGGAGAGGAATCATTACGCCTACTGTCGAGGTTGAACTGGTTGGGTGCGACTATGAAACCAATACACGTTTCACCACCGCCAATAATGCAAGCAATGGTCTATGCCCTTCTTGGTCGGAAGAATTTCACATTCATGTATTGAATCCTACGTTTGCTTTACTGCGATTTGTAGTTTATGACGAGGAAATCTTCACTGAGCTACCTATAGCTCAAGCAACTTTCCCCCTGTCGTGCCTTCGAACAGGCTACCGAAGTGTACCTCTCAAAAATGACTTTTCTGAAGATTTAGATTTAGCTTCTCTACTGGTGCATTACTCTGTTAAGTCAGAATCTCGTGGTGCCACTTCTGGTAACTCGCTTCACCGAAACAGCACCGTGAGAAGCAGCACAACGACCCTTATTTCCTTAGCAGATTCAGTAAGCAGTAGCTCTGCGTAATCAGTGTCTTCCACTCTGCAAAGCCCCTGGGAAAAAATATCTAAGGGCTTGCAAAACTCTCATTTCATGTGCAATAAAAATATCAAAATTTTCTTGGCGATTGGTTAGTTACAAATTTGGAGGTGTGTGGAAAATCGACCGTCAATATGTAAGTTACAAATTCGCAGTAGTGTGTGACTATCATTTAGAGTTGAAGAGACAGTGAATCCTCGGATTACGAACTCACTTCTTTCTGTGCTTTTCATTTACAGTTTTCATCTCATTTTGCAAGTTAGTGAGCACTTTAGTGGTGATCACCTACCAGCTCCGTAAGTCAGCATTGTCGACCTCTAAACTAATATTCTTGACCACTATGTTGACAAATGAACATCAGTATACTGAGCCGTTAAGATTGTGTGTATGCAGATGTGTGCATAAGTTCATCCTTGTGAGCATTATTCGTTACCTTACAAAAATTTTTCAATAAACTACTTCATTAACTGATTAATACGTTACATTAAGCGTTCGTTGTCCGAGGTTCCTCTGTAAATGTTTACTTGAATGTACAACCAACGATTGGTTAGAAAGTGAAAGTAAAAATTTGTTGCGAGTTTAGTTCTACGTTGAAATATACAAATTGGATGAGAGAACCGCTGTATGGAAGAAGGGTCCGATTGGGCTGTAAGGTGTTGATGTTTTTAGCAGGCATGTTGTCGCTTGTAACGATTATTTTTTGAGGTCTGGTAACGTGATCAAGATATAGGTCTGGCCCTAAAATTGGATGGGTGAATCAGCAAGATCTACCGAGTCATGCGGCTTTTGCCACTCGATTCTAATGAAACCAAAATGCTCAAAATTCATGACTTCTTTATGTTAGTGTTTTTGTCAGAGCAACCCAACATTTCTGATTCCCCTCCGATATGGCGGCACAGAATCCCTATGGGGATTTTTAACTTACGACAAGTGGACACTTTATTGGTATAGACTTATGTGTAGTGATTTAAACAGCGCATTGACCTGTATCTAGGTGGGAGAAATGTATAGTTCTTTCAATCAGTTAGTTGACATTTTTCTTGAGCATTGTTTCCGATAAATCTCGCGCATTATATGGATATATTATACAAATGTCGCGTATTTCTTGGCATTAGCATTAACTTTGGCTACTATAGCTACCCACGAACCTTTATTGTTTGCTAATTGTTAATTTTAAGATTGCGTCTACGTGATTTGGGCCGGACTTGGTTCTGGTTCTGGGGCTATTTTTATTTAGTATTTATTAACTCAAATGAAAAATGGATCTGATTGAGAAACTTTACTCATTACTTCAGATATTTTGTAAGATAATTTTTATATCAGTAAGTAGCGGACTATATTTTATGAAGACTATATATTATAAGTTGATAATAATGATAATTATTTGGTTAAGAAAATCTTATTCACAAAAGTGAAAAAAATTGTTCCATTAATTGGTCGATACCAGAATACTAAGCTGTTTTGCAATGATGTTCTGTATTATTTCGCATTAACTAATAGTAAGTTAGTTGAAATATAAAATGCCAAATCCTCTCTTCTGTTAATAGCAGTGTATTTTCTTCAAGTTATATTTTTTCACCTTGTTCTGCTAATTCTTTGAATGACCATGGCTTCTCACGTAAATGTATTTCGCTGTTTGAGACGTGTGAAGTTACTTGTTCATCAAGAGAAAACATAGGCTATGCAATTGAGGTTGGGCTCTGTTTTCCAAAAAAGAAACTCTGGAATATGTTGGGTCTGACATCACTGTTGTCTGGCAGAGATAACATTGTTTCAGATATCGTGTTCTGTGAAAATGGAATCAATCCATCGAAAAACTGTAATCCGTGGTCACCCATTATTTGTGAAGCCCGCTCGAAGAGGATCGGTTTCATATGTTAATATTGCAGTACTCGTAATTCAAACTCTTAACTAGTGAGGTAAATAATGGTGCAAGTTTACGGTCACGTTATGTTGGATACCTACGGAAGTACGCAGACTCTACTTATATGTGCACAAATCTCACACCGTTTACCGTAATTCAGCAGCAAAATCGAAGAAACCGGAGAACGAAACTTTTTTTTTTTTTGCATATCTTGTGTACTTGTTTCTATAGAAAGGATACTCGCACTAACTATGGGAAATATTCTATGTTTAGTCGCCTTACATACTTGAAATTACTTGAAGTAATTTATGCTTTAAGCTTTATGTGTATGAGATAGACACCTAGTTACCCATGGTTACTCTCTATGATGTAATCTTCGGTTGCTAAATAGGCACTTCCGGGGAGGAAAATGTGAGTTCCTGAACGTGTAGTGAGTCTTCTTTTTGTTGCAATAGAGTAGTTTTCATTTTGTTAAGGACCAGATTTTTTCGTTTCTTCCTTCTCCGTATTTTCAGCACCTGTCACTTTCATCTTCAATTTTTATCTACTTTCCTAAACTTTTTTTTCAGCTCACTGTCTTATGCGCTGGAGATCTTGTGCGAGAACTCGCCTTGTCCGTAAATTCCGCGTTCTCTCAACTCCGTACTAAACGGTGCTTTCATCCTTCCTCTCTTTGGAACACCGTTTTTGTGTTTAGGAAGGTTTACACAAAATCGTATTTAATCTTGTTTAGGCGGACTTTGGGGAAGCTTTTATTGCACTAATGACTCCATTTATTTGGTTGTTAATGTTTTGCTATTTTTCTTGACGATCCTCGATAATTTTTTTAGGCTGTTGTGCTCCGTATCAATGTAATTATGTGAATTTTTTATGCTATTAGCTAAATCTTGTCTGAAATTGGTTATGAATGTAAGCTATTCAACCATTTTCGGTGCGTGGCATTCTTTGATCTAAGGGAACCCATGAATTGATATATTTCGGTCACTCATTTTAATTACCAAACTTCAATTTATAGTTCTGTGATATTCTACCGGTATTTTCTGTAACAGTATTCTGTGAGGCTTTCAGTAAGAACCTATGCTCGTATTTAGGTTAAAAAAGCTTCTCTGTATTTTATTAGTGTTTCTCAATGTTGGCACCTTATGTAGGTATTAGTTTCTGATTTGTGTATTCGCTGTCACATTTATATGCGTGTAACTCAAGCAGTCATTCCTTCAAGCATATTCCCTTTCGAAACCTCGGTATTTAACGAATTTTTATGAAGTTGTACCAAGTGTTGTAAAAATTGAGATTTTTATTCTAACATTGTGAAGATTCCTAAACTTTGACCCATCGCTTCATTTCATTGTTCATAAGATCTAATATAAAATTAATTCAATTTGTAGTAACTCTTTTATTTGATACAAGTTCAATTAGAAGCAGTTCCATTTATTTTATACAAGTAAGTTCAATTAGAAGTAGTTTCTTTAGATTGTTTATGTGTGAGGGCCCGAGCTAAGAGTAAGGTAGTCCTTCTTTTTGTTAAAATAAGATTTTTTTTTCTATGTTAAGGACCACCATTTTTGGTTCACTGCTGTCCTGTTTTTCAGCCCCTACTACTTTTTTCTTCGACTTTTATCTTGTTTCATGAACTTCTTTGACAATTTACTGTTTCCATGCCCTATGAACTTCTTTGACAATTTACTGTTTCCATGCCCTTCTGCATAGATTCCGCATTCCCTTAACTCCATACTAAATGGTGCCTTCCTCTTTTCTCTCTTCGATACGCTCTTTTTTTGTAGCGGTTAGGGAGGCTCAAACTTCCATATAATATAATCTAATCTTTAGATCGTGTATTTTTCATGAAAAAATTTGAGCTTGCAACCGTTCATTGTTATTGCCATAATAACCTCCACTTTTTTACTTATTTTAACAATTTGAAGCGGTGGTGCTCTGACCTGCCGATATATTCATAATGAAATTACCACATTAAATCCGCTGTGTTTACAGTGGAAGCAAATTAATCTCAACTACTCCTGATCGAACCTCAATATACGAAGAAGGAATTGTTGATAACAAGTAATGTCATTATTACCTTTGTTGTACCTAATACCTAACTCGGTCCGATAAAGAACAGTGTAATTTATTAACCTACTTCAAAAGCATCTTACTTTTCACAGTCATTCAGCGCGACATTTGTTGATGGACATTATTTGTACTAAATTTTAATTAGGTAAAACTCATTTGCCATTGCAGATAAATGTGAGCTTAATGAAGCGTCACACTTACGAGTATAGTAGAGCAGTTGTGATTAGCTGATTATGATAAAATTACGGCTATTAGTGACTGGATTTCTATAGGGAATTTAAATGAGAAACTTTTTGTTAAATATGAGCGAAACACGTAAGGATGAGCTGTTTTGAGAACGACAGAAAACATTTAGAAGCGAAGAAAAACAATTCAAGTGGGTGTTGTAATAACAAATCAAGATTACGAAGTCTGTGCCATTAGGATGCAAAAAAATTGAGAAAACTGAGTCAAATAACTAAAAGAAATTATTTCGGGCCCGGAGATAAGAGATTGTGCTACTGCTGTTGGAGGAGGCTGTTAAGGATTAGCTGTTCCATTTTTTGCGTTAAGCTGAGACGTAGATAACTAAGAAATGCCGTGCAGAATATTCCTTTAAAAGGCTTTTGAGGAGGTGGGAATGAGCTGATATCTTTATGGACGACGGAAAAATATAAAAAAACTAACAAGAGTGTGTATTTAAGGTGGAAAATAATAGGGAAGCCATGTTTACCAGTATTATTTATCGTATCAAGCGGTATGACGTGTAAGTGAAAATATCCTGTAATGTCCCTATGACCGCAGTTAATGCAACCTGTTGGGCTTACTGGCATTCGATGAATAGGTGTAGAATTCATCTTAGATAGGACAAAATTCATGACTGATTTCATGTGGTAGCGATTTCGCATTTGGTGAAACTTCAGCTGTCTAACCTCCTAACAGAGGTACGTGCAACGGACTTGTGTAATGATTTTTTGGTTAGAATATGAAACATAGCATAGCTTACTGAAAATGTATGACGATTAAACACATTATAGTCATTATGTATTGTAATTTATATTGAATCTTTAGGTTCACTGGCGCTTATTTATGGTGTTCTATTTTTAATGTCCACACTGCTGTTGAGTTTTCTGTGCAATTCTGTTATTTTTGGTGGCTTCCTGCTTAATTGTTGTTGTGAGCTTTAAATAAAGCTATTTTTTGTATTTTGTCACTTAGAGTTTTCTTCACCCGCTGTTCAATATCTAGTTGCGGGAATAAATCTTTAAATTCAATGTGCGAAACTTTGTTTAATGAATCTACTTTTTGGAAACTCTGTTTCCAAATCAGATATAACATTTCCAGGTTTATTCATGCATGCAAGAATAAAATGGGTCCATTTCAAAATAAATAATTGGAAATAGTCATGCTAACCCATAACTTTCAAACCGATTTAGTGAATGGCAGATTATCACCAAATGGAAACGGCTTCAGGAGAGCAAACGAATTCTCGTCCTGTCAGAAATACTTCTACAGTGTACAACTAACATGTGCGCCGTGATTGCGGAGTGGGAATCGGAGCTGTCTCTTGAAAAATGTTTGATCCATTTGCCAGTGGCTTGCCAAATAATATTTATTTATGGTGTTCGTACTTCTCGATGATCTGAAAAGAAGTTCAGGAGTGTGATTTGTAATTTTATTGGTTTGAGTTAGGAGACGTGTTAAATTTTTCCGACGGAGAATATTGCCAAGGATTTTCCTCATCTTGTTTTGTTCCGAAAATTTTCATAGTACTAAACTTCACTTTGTATAATTTCGTAAACGCTTGCTAAAAACTGCACGTCTGTTAGCTATGCCGTATTCACTAGGAATGGTTGAAATGATTCATTTTTGCATGTGGTCTCTAGCATGGACTTCTGACTGCCCGGATCGCGATTTGAAATACTTCTTTGTACAAATACATCAATAAATGAACGACTGATATATTTAAAAGACGGTAGTCTCCTGTTATGCTTACTAGCTGAATCCTATAGCATAAATCTTTCTTCCACGTTCCATAGTGGTTACTTTCGAGTGTAAGGGTAGATTGTCTTTCTAGCTTGTCTTCAAATATGTAATTTTCGGGGAAGTTAGCTCGTTTTTTGGTTTGCATTTAAGTTTGTATCGCTCTTCAATGAAAAGGCGGTGAGCTTATCTTTTCATTTAGCAATTTTGATCATCCACCAGAAGATAAGCGGTGCGCTTCTTTATCATTAGGAAAAGACATTCTAAAGGTTTGCATTACCTGACAAAATTGGGCTCATGAATTGCTCAAGCGAAGGACTTTCTGGCGACAACTTCGTCGGTAATGTCACTGTTGGCACCTTGCCACCACACGCCATCGACGAGATTTTCTTTATTCTCGGCCACCCTCGCTCGCTCAAATTGTTTTTACTAAACCCAAACAAACACAATGATTTACGTGCATCGTTTTTCAATATTCACTGACGTAGGAAGACTGGCGGAAGAATTACGTATGATCAGCTTTTGAACACACCCCGGCCGCTGTATAAGCCGAGATCGAACACATAGTGCATATTGGAAGAACTTTATAAAAGCGCTCAGACGCAGAGTTGTCCAGACATGGTCTCTAGCTCGTATGTGCTGATGAATAAACAAATCACCACGTGCCGCCTTGCTAGCTGCTTTGCACATGTAGCGATATTCACTACCTTTCAAGTGAAATTCAAATCCCCCGATTTTAAGTGCTCATAATACCCAGGATTTAAATCAAGAGCCTCTAAATCGCGTCCCATAGGAGTACAGAGACGATGCTATGTAATTGCGTCGTTCTGATGCTAGCTTCACTAATGATGTTACAGATAGGAAGCAAAATAATTGCCTCGTCCCGGTACAAGCTTTACTAATGGTGTGACCACTTAACAGTGATGCCATATGAATGCAAAATACGCCACGTGTTTTTATTTTCTAAGTTCTATGAGATTATAGTTACTGTTGAAGTGATGGAAGTGCGCCGTAGGATAATTTGAACGCTGAAAGCAATTGTGTGCACACTGTTAGTTGCACTACTTGTGTAATGAAAATCGAAAATTCATTTAATTTAAAAATACACTTGAAATAAGCTATTTGATCTTTATTACTTTGAAACATATATTTTTGAAAGTATTGTCTCCGTAAGTCAGTAAGTATTGGCCCTCGCATTGGGCATTAAACTCTATACAAATTAGAACCATTAGATGTTAGAGAATTTATTACGAAAAAATTAACCTAAAATAGACTTGAAATACGTCAGTCGTCACATGACTCTCTAAATAAGAAGTGATTTTTCTAGCGACTAAAAAATAAAAGACTGGAATTTGACACGAACGCTCTAATGAATGGCAGAGAAACTTAACAAGCATTTCCATCTACTCATTTAACATTTAAATAGGCCAAGAGTACGTCACAGCAAGATACCTGCCGCAGGCAACTCTCTCAACTGATCTGATCCGTTAACGAGAGTGCTTTCACTCCGTTATTATTGCTGGAATAATTGTATTGTGGTTTATGCCCCTTTTGTAATGTTTAGAATGTCCGGCAAATGTATACTGAATTTTTTACGGTATATAAAATGTTACCTACCACTGTTTCAATGACACCTTTCTGAGAATTGGATTAGTCCCTTCCCATCGCTCTACGCGTAAATTCATCAAAGTCATGAAAAATCATACAAAACAAGGCAATCGTCATTAAACCAGAACTGATGCGATAATCTCTATTTTCCGGAGAAAATTTGTTGATAAAAGCAGGAATGAAGACGTTGTTGGAAATTCATTTTTCCAAAACTGATTGACGTAGAGATATTCACAGTGTTTCAAAATATTTCCGTTTGAATGTTTTAAGCCCAGGCTCATTCTGAACGCAAATATCAACCAACAAAGTACGGTAATGGGATATTTTTATGACTTGACGAGCGTAAATTAGGCGTAAAATTCTGAGCACCTTACAAACTCAGTTGTGGCTAAATAGCCAGTAATAAGATCACGTGATGAAGTTAAATTGCTTAAAAGTGAAGGCGCTAACGCTTACCGAAAACTGAGCTGCGACATTCGGGCGGTGAGTGTTTTCCGATGTTTCCAAATGATCTACAGTATCCAAATATATAATTTCGATTGAAAATTTTGCTTCAAGTTGAATATCCGATACTAATTTCTACGAGACAGGTAAGGTCATTAATTGAAATTCGCATTAATTCTTTGACAAATTATGAAACTTTTCAAATTATGAAACTTTTGCTCGATTAATTTGCAAAATCAAACACAAACGCGTATTGCGATCATATGGTAGTACACGGTAGTAAAGCTCTTTATCGCTCTTTATCGGTAAAAGCTCTTTAGCTCTTTCCCCTATCGCTCTTTATCGGTAAAAGCTTTAAAGCTCTTTATCGGTAAAAAATTCCACTTTAAATAAACGTGGAGTGATGCGAGAGAAAATTTTAAGTCTAAAAAATCATTCTACGGTGAAGTGATGGCGAGTGTCCTTGATTTCACGAGAGCATATTCGTGACATGAGACACTCCTCCCAAGCCAGAAAACCCTGGCGACGTGCCTAGATGTGAGAACCATCAGTGGCAGAACCTGTCACTTGGCAGAGATCGATCCCTTCTCAATGAATCAGTTCATGAAATGAAATGAGAACGTTTCTCAATTGTTACCATGGTGCGAAAGCGTAAATACACTTCATCTGAACGTCATTTCCTATTGTTTTAATATCAAACTATTATTTTTGGGGTTTTGCGCTTTTGTTTATTTCTACACACATTTTGGGTACTCACAGCGGTTTCCTGCTGAAGTATCAGTTTGAGCTTATCAGTCCATGTTAGTTCTAAATAGATTTCCACAATCAGTTGTGCCAGCAGCTCAGGAAAGCTGGGGTAAACACTGAGATAAAGATTGGGCAACAGTTTTCTCAAGAGGCGTCGTAACTGTGGAGAAATTATCGAAAACGGAAGCAAATATTTCGGTTCAGTTTTGATAGTGTTTCACATTACTTGATAGAGAGCTGAGACTTTCTGGGGACAATCATATTGCGTTCAAATTAATGAGTTACTATGAACGCATAAAACCTCATAAAGTTCATGAGATAGAATTCCAGTGGCACAGTCACAAATAACAGTCAATTCCTAACATCTTATCTAATGCAATGAGCGTATTTGTATTGAATTTTATTGCAATCACGCTGCTCAATGTTTTTCTAGATGTCTTGGATATCATTTAAAGTCTTAACGACGAAAAGTTTATGAGTGAAATATATGAGCCCCTACAGGATTCGTAAAGATCAATTACAGGACAGCAAGATTTTAAAATACTTTACACAAGGGCAAGTTATTAAGGCTCCTCTGACTGTTAAAGATCCAATAAATTTGACAAAGAAGAAACAATTATTCATTTAATTTGACAGGTCTCACAAATGTAGGTAAAGATGAAGTGAGTTCTAGTATTATTTCACTTCCAAGGACGGAAACCGACGATAATAACACTTCCCGTTCTTCCCGCAAAATAAAGAGAAAATTAGCCGACGAAAACATTCATAGTACAGTAAATCGCATGGTGAAATATCTCCGATAGTAGATTCACTGAACCCAGTTAAAATAAATATTTTTGGCGTTATACATAATCCCACTGACTTCACCGTCTGTTCTGTGCTCACTTTCATTGGTTTTAACATGCGTGCTCTGTTTGCCTAACTGTACTGTATGTTCAATGTAATAACTATCGATAAAAATTTAAAACTGTTACCTTTTGATTCAATGTTGGTTCATTTTGAAAATAAAACCCAGAACCTTCCCTGAAATTAGAGCCCAATGAAAAATCTTCTAGGGCGCCATTTAGCCATTTTGTGTATTTTACACAAATTAAGCCGAGCGTTGGTTCAGTGGTGCAAAAGTTTCGTACTTTTCTTCCAGATATTAAATGTCAAAAATTACTAGCGATAATTTCTATTTTGCTTTGAGATTATGCGTTTAGAAGAGGGAAATTAAAATTATCATCAATAACTGATGAGTGGAGTCCAAATGCACATTAACGGGAAGTTCAAAATTAATGCGAATTGCAGCATAAAATTCATTATAAATTTGTGAAAAATGGCGCAGTGCTGCAAGATGCACGGCCAAGTTGGAACAGGTATAAGCTATGAAGATAATATGACATTTTTCTATTATTTGAATTAAAGGGCTTGGCAAGAAGCATGCCATCATCGTTTCATTGCCAACAACACAAAGTCAGTAAATCAAGCAAGCACAAGTGTGAAAAAAATTAACTTTAAAGTAAAATATTACTTCTTTAAAAAAATTTTGGCTGCCAAGCCCCACATTTTTGGGTAACGCTTCCACCATCTGACAAAGTTGTAACATGCGACCCAGCACAAGAACAGTACCGCTCGGCAAAATTATAATAAAAATGCAATAGAGTATTAGAGCAATACTTGTAATGTATTCAACCTGCGAAAAGAGTTAGTGAAAGGTTAAGAAGCGAGCGGGAAGAGTCCGTTATAGTTGTAGGCAGAGCGAGCGGTGGCATGCAGTGCAGCAGCCGTGGCTAAGGGCCAGGTCCCAGAATAGGGCGAGTTGGCCGTGGCTCTCTCGCTGCCCTCCCAGTGTCTGGCTGAGTGCGTTCCTTATCCGAGGTTGTGGTGCGCTTACTCTGCAGTGACCGCGTCTAATACAAGGTGCATATCGCAGTGTTTATCGTTTCTGTGTTCAGTCCTCCAGAATGATGACGGATGTTTTTAGTTATGTGCGTTAGTCTTGAGAATTCGAATGACTCGTGGGACACGCCAAATTGCGGCTAGAATTAAGAGCTAAATCGAAACAATGCGCCCTATAATAACTTTCAATATTATTTCTTTAATGTTTCTATATTTATCCACAGAACCATGTATTATTGAATCGAAGATGTGGACACCGCTATTGCGAGCTAATCTTTGTGTTTATACGACGCAAATAATACAGAAATGTGCGCATGCTAGCTGCGCAGCAATAAATTCTCCTCGAATAATTCAGTTCTTAAGGCCAACAATAATTTATATCTATTCCTTGCAATTTTCCTACTATTTTTGCTAGCCTGGTGTGAAGGTTGGCCATTACCTTTCTGTTGATAAACACAATGGCTTCGCCTCGAACTTAGACATTTAGGCCAACGTAATATAGCTTAACATACGGAGTTTTTAATCAATTTTTATTTTCGGTATTTTCCCCGTAACGCTAAATAAGATTTGAAATTTTTATTTCTAAAAAGATCAATGCTGAAATACATGTAGAATGCATGCGCAGAAATAAATTTACCATTCCAAAGAAGAATTACACTTCATAGTTCCCATAAAAAAGTGTAGTTCAATGCTGTAGGATTTATTACTATATCTTGAAGATAGAGCGATTTCAAATAGCCAATGAACTCAGCTAAATAAAATTATTTGATTCGATATCATAAATTCGGTTTCTGAATTTACTTGGTTTATAAGTTCATCACTTTAGTGACCCAATCAAGGAAGAAATAAATGTTTGGCAAGCTTTCACACACAATACGATCATTGTTTATGCACAAAACTCAAATTTATTTCTTCGCAACGCACTGTTGACTCCGGTATTTATTGAAAGCTTCTCTGCACCCACCCAAAGATGAATCAAAAATATTTTCTATTGAACAAGCCAGTAATTGAACTCAGTGCTATCCTCAATCAAAGCAATCGATTATTTTTGGTCTCAGGGTCAGGTGCGCAGCTAGAATTTACAGACGGGGAGGCGGGAAGAGGGTAAGTACCGTCCTCAATGACACTGCGTACACCATCTCTTCAAACCTTGATTGAAGTTGTGGAGTTCGTGTGCGGATAGAAAAATATCGATATCTATTTTCAAGTCTTTGATTGGAATTTTGAACTTTATATTTACCACTAAGATATATATTTTTTTGATATTGGCGCAAGATGAACAATTCACAATGCTCCACCTCCTTGGGCTACGCAGTGTTCTGAGCCATTTCAAAAAAGCGATGGTTTAGAAACGCGAGATCGTCCAGACCGAAATTGCGTATCTAACGTCCATATATTTTATTTCGCTTTAAATAGTGACTACTGACGACCGATGAACGATATACTGAGAACAAATGGCATAAATGAATTGGTTTCCTAAGAGGGATATGGAAGGTGACTTGGTGAGCTAGCGTCGTACTCGGCGCCTTCAGACTCGGGAAGTCTTGTATATTTTCGTCAATTGGCAGGATTTGTCGCAGTGAGGCGCTCGAGCAGTGGCGATGTTGACACCATTTGATGCTGCTCAAGCTATGCGTGCATAACTTGGCACTCGCAATAAGTACAGTTTGAGGCTGACGCTACTTTTGTACGTCTTTTATTGACAACGATCACCTGCATTGAGGCCCCTTCCTCTTCGAGGCACCAATTTCGTCCTTGAATGCAACTACCGGCGTGCGCCATGAAAAAAGGTCTTAAACTGCTCTTAAAAATTTCGTTTTTTTTTCGATTTCGTTAGATAGTTAGCGTAAAAACTTAGCATGATGCCGTAACGATTTTTAAATTATTTATTGGGCATTCCTTGGGATGAACGAGAAACGTAACTTAACTTCATTCCTTCTGCTGACGATCGAGGGATATTTGAATTATCTAGAAACCTGAAGTTGGAAAGAATAGAGAGACGATTTATCACATGCTTTTCTACAAACTCAATAAAATCAGTAAGGGCAGGTTAACTATTTCTGTATTCCTTTAAAACATTTTGTTAGAGCAAATGCTTGCGATTGACATGGATGAGGGTCACAGGATACAGTTTGCTCGATGACAATCGTGACCAAGAACAGCGTCTATTAAGTTACGTAGTGTAGATATACTGGAGAACCTGGGTTCTTTTCTGCAGTGGGCAATAAACATGGAGCTATACTCTATGCACATGGACGATGATAAAAATGTGGAAACTAAGATACCTATCTTTGAAATAGCTCACAGGTGAACCCTGCAGGTAAAACTCACATCTGCAAAGCTTGTTATGGAGGAGTGTTTTTCCTCCCTTGGTGGATTTTGTGTGTGCTGTTTTTGGGCATAGCTCTATTTCTGCGGAACAAAAATAGGATGTAATGAAACAGTGCAATTTACACTATTTGTAAATATGATAGATTAAATTAATTATACCTTTAACAATCTTCCATTGATACCTAAATGATTTTTCGTCGTTCACTTGTAATTGCTTGTAATTCAATCGAGGTAGAAAGACTGGAGCCTATTTCTTTAAATAAATAAGCGTCTTTAACTGACCAAGTAGAACTTGACGAGTATGTATTTTATTCTCACTGTGTTTCCTACGATGTGTTTTGCTATGAGTTACACCTCCTTGCCCCTGGGTTAAGAACATTATATAAACCTGTCCTATAACGTATAAAGGGGTCTTAGCAAATGCCTGCAGATATATTTTTCATTTTTTAGCATGGCGCAGCAAAAATAATTTAGTTTTAACCAAAGCATTCAACTGAATTTGCTTCTGCATTCGCTAGCAATTCAAGCATGTTTCACATCTACTGACTTGAGTTGCAACTGCGTATCTAATGAACAAACATACAAAAATATGCTTGGTGAGGATCACTGCCGTTGATTAATTCAAAACACGGTCCGACTAGACACAGTGGTTGAACTCTGAGTTTACAAATATTATATCATTGGTTAATTACTATCTGTAATTTTACTTCATACATTTTCAATTTCATGTTTCGAATCTCAAAAGTTTTGAAATTTCCAAACTCGTTTAATAATATCGACAGCGATGCCAAGGCAGAGGGACCATAGTGATGTAGGCTTACGTAAAAAATAGGAAATGTAACATTCAAGACACTCTAACTGTATTAGAATCAATCCAAAGAGACCAGGTTTTACTGGGAGGCTTCTGAGTTTCTCTTCGTCATTCAATAATTGACGAAAGTGATCCATGTAGCTTGACCTTTTCTCTTTTCTCACCACAGATGGAGTAATAAATTCGAATGAATCTTTAAGCAGTTGTTGCGATACAGAGAAGAGGGTGGGTTTAGGACCCCCTTTCCATACGCTGAGGGAATTCCAACCCCCGTACACATTTTATAATATTGTCCTTCATGCTTGCGTACACCTGCATACCAGACATGGAGAATAAAAGAGTTAGCAAGATTAACACGAATTTATTGGGAAACACGTGGATAAACACACAAGGCATGGGGACGAAATGATTTGAAATGGCACAACGGCGTCAATGAAAAGTACGTAAGTTTCTACCGCCGCAAATATTTAAACACGACATGACACAAAGGTGATGCTTACCGAGCATTCAAGTTACAAATACTCCCTCGTTGACAACGATTCACGCATCCACAGTAACACAAATCATAATATTTGCGAGAATAACACATCACGATTTAACCTGGAATTTGTGACACGGTGTCGAATCATACAACAGGAAGTCGATTCTCGACTAAATAGACACAGGAAATTGATAGCCAAAAATTAGATGATTCCTCGCGATACTTTGAAAAGCACTTTTCTGTGTGCTGATCTACATCTGAATTTGAACTTCAATCACCACCTAAAAGAGCTCTCACAACTATAAAACACTCGCCCTTTTGATAATAAATGATTCACTGATGGGTATCCACTGCCGATGCTATTGCTCACTGCTGATGTTCCGCGTCGTTCACAGCCGATGTTATAGCTCACTGCTGATGTTCCGCGTCGCAGCTTAGGCTTGCTGCTTGCGTAGGCTGATCTCTTGCTACCTCGCTGCAGTGGTGCCCTCCCCCGCTTCTTTCTACGGGTAGCTGATCCCTTGAAGCGGTTGTGAGCTGATTCATTGCAGTTTCATGCGTTGAACTTTGCAGTGTTGGTGAGCGATCTTAACTGTTTGCCATTTGCAATGTTGACGACTGCCGCTGAAGTTGATTGTGAGTTCGACCCCGATGCACAGATGTTGATTGCTCTTGGTTGAATCTCCGACGCGTTTATTCATGACGATCCCCGATGCGAGGCTGGTTTACTTCGATTAGGCTTCCTTTGTAAGACGGTGCTCCAATGACTTCCGACGTCCAACGTTGTTTTATGTGCCTCGAATTATTAACTTTCAAGTTGCAGTTGGGTATAAGGCCAGCCGACGAGGCTGGCCTATTGTGTAGAACACCCTCAGACGTCTTGCGCAGTCTCTCACGTGTGTTCAAAAATTCCTCAAGAATGTACTTGTCCGCCGCTTATATACTCTCGCTTGTTTTCTTTTCCAGATCATTCGCGATTGTTCCCTCGCAAAGATCACGTGTTTCACTTGTGATTGGTAGAAATCTTGCTTGCTTCGGGTTGCCGAAATGTAACTGGTGCGTTCTCTGACACACCTCCTTGCCTACTCTACTTCTTGATTCTCATTGGTAGAGCAGCCGCGGTCACCCCATGAGCCAGCCCCTACCTCCTCGAAGCTAACCCTCGCTTGTTTGAAGGGGGCTCGCTCACGCCTACCCGTGTGTTGTGTGTGTGACTTGTGTTGTGTTGCCTGGATGTGTTTTGTGTTCAAGATTGTGTGTTTGTGTTTTGTGGACGCCTGAACCGTAGAAGTTTGGACGAAGCGCCAACCGCCGAGTGACTTTGATCTATGACATCCCGTTTCAAGCACTTGAGAGCGCTGCCCAAAGAGCCGACCCTCGCCGATACGACACACAACACATTCCAATGTTTGTAGCCCCGCAGAATGTTTACCCTTCTTTAAAATGTTATAGCATCGCGGAATTTAGCCCAAAAATGAAATTTGATGTGATTTTGCCAAATATATATATACCTAATTTATTCTATTTCACCACACCGTTAGTCTACTTTGACTAAACTGAAATATTCAATAGCTGAAGGAATAAAAATTTAATGAAGGATATAAATACGCGGAATAAATCCTGAAGCATAATGACCTAACCTGAATTTATGAATAAGAAAATATTTTAACTGAGATAAGCTTTCAAGAATTTCTAATGTGATAAGTATACAACGCGGGCCTCGAAGCAAGTCTCCGTTCTCTGGACACTGTGGAAAATCTTGAAACTCTATTTTACATTATGTTTGCAATGAAGTCGCACGATGAATTCCAAAGTTTAAAATCGTGATAAATTTTTAGTATAAGTATATTGTCATTCGAGGACAACAACGTCCTATGGTAACCATGCGAAAAAATGCGCCATGCAACAGACCGTATGAAAAGAATGTGTCATTGTACTCATATTACGAGTACGAAAACAACGCAACATAAAATACACTGTTAGAAAACAACGTGTTATAGTATAGACTGCATGGAAGCAAAGAATTGACCGTATGGAAACAACGTGCCATAGAATACACAGTATCAAAACAATGTACTATAATATTTAGACCGCATTGAGACAACGAACCATAAAATATACAGTATGGAAACAACGTATCATAGCATAGACCGGTCAAAAACAACGTGCTGTTTTATATATCATGTGAAAACAACACCATAGCTTAAGTGAACAGCGTTTCGCGTGAGCAGGTTTGTTCGGGGCGAAGAAACTGTTATGGAACATATTTTGAAAGCTACGACCAACGCCCGACTGAGTGGTTGGTAGCAGTGCCTGTACTTATTACGGCGCAACTACTCGAACTCTTAAGCCTCGGAAGTGCACATGCAAATGCTCTCATTTAGCTTCAGAATATGAAAGAACCTAAATATCATTATGGTAATTATTCCTTTTCATTGACAGTACGTGAAAGACCTCTCACTAAGAACTATGTAGTGGGAAAAAAAGAGAATCAAGAGTTGAAACAACCTATTTTAATACACTGAACTCTGAAATTTCGATGAATTGATCAAAAACGATTAAAAATACGTTCCACCAGTGTTAAAACAGAACCTTCTTATCAAACATTTAACTTAAGGTGTTTCAGTACCCAGAAGGCTGCTTTTCAGTCGAGTTCTGTATGAGGTAACGTATCAGAGCGAAAGGCTATGTAAATACTTAAAAAATCTGACTTACATATATAATTATGTAAAGGGCTAGTTACAGACGGCTATGTAAGTTATTACAAAAGAGACTGAAATAATATTACTGGAATAAGAGAGAAAAATGACTTAAGGTAGGACAATTTAAACTGTACCATATTTTTTTAACAATGTTCATTGAATTCGTTATTTCATTGGAAACGCTAATCGTTCTATGAGTACAAGTGCTACGTGGAAGTTCGTCAGGGTTTTTTCCCATGACATAAAATTAGCGTAAATGAAATTTCACTGAATTAGTGCACACACGTCATCTTCCATACAGACGTCGCGAAGTTGAATTCAAGCACGTTGTGTAAGTGTGGGTAAATGTGAAATTTTGTGTTCGTTTCATGTTAAAACAATTGAATTAATCTCTTATTCAACAATTTGAAATCATATGATTTTGAATATTTCAAAGGATTGTAATGATGAATTTGTCAACAAAAAGCGTCAGTCGATGGAGCAAAAAATAAAAATATATATGGAAGATGCAATGAACAATAAGCAATGTGCGCGCTTGTACTAGCGTGTCGAGGACCAAGTCTGTTAGACTTTTGAGTCGCATATACAGCATGTACCTCAACTTCGCGTGAACCATTTTTGCTCGAGCAATAATTTGAGGCTTTTAAATATCACATAGGCTATGGCTTGTAATAGATGTACATAAATGATACTGGGATATCGAGCATTAGAAGAACTTCATTCAGTTCATTGTTTTTTTCTCTCAATTTATAGGAGCACATGCAATATTTTTAAATGGAATGAAATTTGTGGCCACAAATAACGTCACTCGGAATGATCGATAACTTGAAATAGGAGAACTAGGTATAGTGTTCAATAATGGAAAAGAACATCGATTACCTTTTCTACACGATGATAATACCTTATTTTGGAGTTATTCCACTGTCATTTCAGAGCGCAATTCTTTTTTCTCAAGCAATCAAAAGTTTATACCCCAACAATAGATATGGAAATTTGTACACGATGTTTTTTGTCGATAGGTTTCATGTAGGATGTGAAATCCATCACACATGATGGACCTGCGAAAAGTCATTCACGTTTGATTGTTCTGTGTCAAATCTGACTACCCCTGAACTGTGTAAAAACATTGAGCATTGTATGTCTGTCAATAATTAAACGATAAAAATTGAAGGTTGCTAATTGACAGCTGTTATTGAACACACCATACAAAGAAATTGTTGCGAGCATTGCTAATACAATGAGACTTATTTTTCTTCTCGTACACATTATGCACTTCCGTATATCTCCGGTTTAAATTAATAAGGATCTTTCAAAGTAATCTGCTTCTCTTACTTGACTTTTTTTGAGAAGAGTCTTCAAAACACTCCACTCGTTCCGCTAAAACACTCCACTCGTTCCGCTCCACTCGTTCCGCTATGATATAAAAAATATTGTAGGTGAAAATACTGTTAATGTCCACAATATTATTTGCTCCAAAATATGATTTGAATCTTGAAATCTAGACCGCAGTTCACGTAAAAGGAACTCACTTATGCCAGGCATCGCAGTACGTGCAAACACAGCTTGGCATTCATATACGTCTAAATATCCTCTCGGGTACATCTATACGCTGGTCTATGACAGGCGCATTCACACGTTCACGATCAAGTATGATAGCCAGCTTTATCCTTGCACCACTCTTGCAACAAACATGAATGCGTAAGCTCAGTTTCGCTTCCTCGGTGTTGCACAAAGATTCGTCCCTCTTGCAAGCTTCTTTACAACGTGTACATGCAATGCAGTGTTGAAGCGAACATCTGTGCGCGGACTTACAAGGCGACGATAAAAACCTAACATTTACTGCAAATACTTGGGGGATAAAGTAAAATATTTCTCTTCCGTTTACTGCAGCTCGTGCAAAAAGTTTTTTATTTATCACGTTGCGTGACATAAAAATTGATGGAATTTTTGTTTCTCATCATTACGTTAAAGAAAAGTGGTAAATACCACATGATACTTCTAGCGAGATTAAAGATTCTGAAATTAAATCATGGAATTACACCAAGCCATGATACTTTAATATTCGTAAATTGAAATTGGAAAATAATTTTGTTACTTCAGCTCGCTTATACCTAGTAGATTTATTCAGTGGACGCAAGATTACGCTCCAGCACACAGGAGATTCACCATTCAAAACTACTTGCCAGACATGTTCAGACATAAAATAATTGCGCTTCGCCAAATCGTAGAATGGCCGTCCTGAAGCAATTTTCTCTTTACAGCTTATTGTTTCTGTGTTATTTGAATAATGAAATAACTCATCACCACTTCATAATTAAGATGAATTACAGATTTGAATTATTTGTCAAATTATTGGTTTAAAAAATAAAACGCCATATGTAATCAAAAAAAGTTAAAACAGATGAGAGTAAGATGCGAAGAATATGTCGAAAAAGTTGACCGCAATACTGAGTAAAACTATTATTTTGTTTTCTATCTTATGAAAATGGGTTCTTGTGTCGTATCTCAATTATAACTCTTCTACAAAACGCCGTCCGAAGGAATTCAAACTTATATTAATTTTTTTTTATATTCGAGTATCTTCAAGAAACAAATTCAAACACGCATAACCTTTCAAGTTTTTTATAGTTTCTGACATCAATCGAAGGGTTATGTTCAGCACGTTTTTCACCGTTTTTATTCAACCCTGCACTGAAAAACTAAACTAAAACGAATTTTAATGGCACTCGATTCAGTGATGAATAACTTTGTTCTGCCAAAACTCCGCCTTTCAACGCGCAGAGGCTGCATCGCGCTGCATAACATTCCATGACGTTCCTTAGGCAATTGAGATCCGTGCATGCAAGCTCTCTCATTCCGCTCCACTTCCCGAGAAAAAATGGGTGGAGTATACGAGCGAAGCGGTTCGTCTCTCCCTGGCGATTTCTCGTCTACGTGCTCGCTCTCTTCCCACACGAGTCGATTAGACGCCTACCTATGGGCTCTGAAGGTCATGCTCACCGACCTACAAGGAGAGTCTGTGCTCTACACCACTAAGCCCGTTTTTTAAGCGCTAAGTTTTCAGTGTGAACAAATTCATTAGTAGAGAGAAAATGCTGCAAATGATTTAATAGAAAAATGGCATAAGGTGAATAGTTAAGCAAAGTAAAACAAATTAGTCACTAGTCACGCACCTTCCTTTAGAAACGGAACACACATCACAGAATGAGCTAGTCATAAGAAACAATGTTCCATGATTACCTTTATTTAATACTGTTTTTCAAGTTCAATAACTGTGATCAATGCGCACACGATACGATGAATCGTACGTATTTTGTTTCCAAGGAAATTTCAGTTTCTCTAATTGGAAAGTTCAACGACTTGTCACGTCGCTCCAAACACTCGCTGCAAGCATTGCGATACATGGAAAAATTCGTACTGGATGGATCTAAGAACAGTTTCTAGGTTACAAGTGCTCGTAATATTTCGTCAGCATTTTTTGTTGTTTCCTATACGCAGATCGCTTTTGAAGAACTCAACGGCTTATGAAGCTCTCAGTGCTCTCCGTGGTACAGTGGTTAAGGGATCGTGCTCGTATGTTGGAGTCGCGGGTTCGTATCCCGGCGCTGGCGCAGAGATTTTCCCCGTTGGGTATAAGGGAAAGCTCAAGCACAATACCCCACTCAACCCAGGTGTCGGAAATGGGTACCGGCTTTACGGGGAACCGTCATGGTGTCCTATATATAGGGTTAGTTATAAGACATTTGAAAAACCAATGCTAAGATCATATGTATCAGGCTTGATTGGAAATAAAGCATCCCAAAGATGCCGGTGTTAACCTTAACCTTAACCTAACCTAACCTTATGATTGGGCAGGTGAAGTGGGGAACGTACAAATAAAACACCGTAGGAAAAAGTTGATGCCTGCCCTCATGTAGCCACAACAATACAACTTTGACGTTAAATTTAATAGCCATTGAAATAAGAGACCAGAAGCAACACTCTCTGAAATCTGGTTAAAAATCCTTAACATAGCATTTTAACGGGATCGCAATAACAATGGTTACAAATTGTACATGATTCAAATTAATATTGAATTCAAACATTAAACGCTAATATACTAATGCTGAAATATTTTCCGTAATGTTTATTAATACGTATCTAGTTTATTATCCATGTATCGAATTTCACACGTTTTATTACAATTTGTTTCATAAAACGACAACAATCGCGTTTTATCGGAAATAAGCGCCAATTCTATAATTACTTCCATCCTGCATGATTGTGTGATGACGATAGTTAAGGCATCAGGGCCGGAAAGCAGGTGATAATCCCCACAGCAAAGCTCTGTTTGTGCCTTCCCTCGAGGTTTCATTCATTCTGTTATGAATGGAATAAAATTTTACTCATATCAAATTATGGATGAATTTGATATCTTCTCTGTTCTGATTTCATTTGCGTTCAAATTTTTGGATGAAAATTGTGTATTGTATTCATGCTGCCCCTAGAGAATTTAAGTAGCGTTAAATGCTAGATATTAACAAAAAATAACTACTTTGAACACGTGATGAGCAGCGGGTATAGACACCTAAAACATTGTATGGGCAAAAAATCCTTTCTCACTTTATTATTGATGCAGTGCACGCCATGGTAAAACTAAAAAAAAATACGAAACCAAAAATGGTGCCCACTTATCTCGGTGTGACTCTTTTATGTATGGGATCAGGCGCGCACAAAATAAAATAGTCAGAGACTTCATATTTGGAGTCTCTCAAAATGGAAACGCTTGACGTCATTGGTACACACACCGGCGTATTCGTAACTTAGGTAGTGATTTTTTGTGGATTAATTTCAGGCATGTGAAGAATAGGATTACACCATGGAAGCGGCTTCTAACCATGACATCAATATTCCGGTTTCCTCTCTCCCGAAGAGGAAATGCGAACAGTCAAGTGTTCTACTTTTTACATGTATTAATCTTAGAAACTGCCATTATCTAGTTTTGTTAATGTTATTAATCTCGAATTCGAACCGTACTGTACGGCGAACGCGCATTCAACAAATATAACTACACTGTATATTATTTCGAAAAAAGAAAGCAACCGAGTTTTTCAAGAAATAACTCAGTTTGCTGCATTGAAATCAGTGTCGATACTATAAGAAAGTCTTATAGAATGAAAAATTAAGTTGATATCATAGTACTCTGGTAGCAATAATAATTATGAGTTGATCGTAAACAAATTACACCAACGATGTTCGTTCACAATAATTAACGTTCGTGAAAGGAATTATACCAAAATTTACGAGATAGGCGTGCGGCTATAACTCGTACAATCCTCATGTGAAATTGAAAAAAATGAATGTGCCATGAAATATAATGAATTGTTTTTTTTGTGTGAATTAATCATAGGAAGAAATCACCATCAGAGAGCAAACTATACTGTTCTATTTACACAAGTGAATAATATTTCTTATCATCGAATATTTTATTACGCATTTGTATGTTGTTTCAAATTTATTGCTTAAATAATACATCCTCGAAACACGCCCATCTAGAATACTGTTAGATTTTAATTACTGAACAAAAGCCGGGGAAGTTTTTTAATTGAGTCAGCTGCACTGACTTGCTCTCATGCCAGTTCCAAAGGGCTTCTCTCAAGAGATCGTGTTACCATTCATTCGTTTGACGGTTGTGTTTCAGAGCGGGCACGATGCGGGCGCCCACAAGCAGTCAACCGCAAGATGAGGCTTGCGACGGACAAGCAGAAGGCGATGATGACCGTTCTGATGGATGCTTCAGGTTTGCAGGACAGGTGAGTTGAGGTATGCTCGTCATAATGAAACTATAATGATGTACATTTCAGATAAAAAAGTTTTGTTATAATCGAGTCAAAATTTAGGCCCTGATCGTTGAGAATGACCTATATATAGGTCGAATGAAATTATTCAATTTGCACGCTAACCAAATGCACGTTATGCTAGTTCTATGCAAGCAATAAAATAATATATCTTACACTTTCAGTCGAATGTTCAATATTCCTTTCAGAGATGAACAATTTATTATAATTACCTGTTCAAAAATTTCGAGAAAAGATGTATAATCGGCTTCTTAGAAAAAATCATTTTGAATGAGTTGATTTTCGAAAAGCTCGCGAAACTCGTAAAAATTTTAAGCTTCGGTGATGGTTGATGGATTATATCTGTTAACGCTTGCAATCTAGTAATTAATTAGTGTCGGTGGAAAGTATAAGTTTTTCACATTCTTTTCAAATTAAATAAATTAAATTAAAGGAGGGATTTAATGCAAAATTTGTTCATAAACAATGATACAAATGATTAAAAAAATTTAACTTCAATTTCACTTGATGCGGTACGAGAAGCGTTGAAAAAAATTATGGGAGTGAAATTTTCACAGCTTATTCAGAATAACTGCGGGCGTGGCGGGTATACGCTTGAGACTTGTCTTATCTCGAAGTGTTGATACGGAGAGTCAGCGAATAGATACGGAAATGAAACAAAAATTGGGATACCATTCATGTTTTAAAATTATTTAGCTCTTAGCGGTAGAACTATTAGGTTACTTTGGTTCCCATTCTGTTCTCTATTTCTTGACTCGTATGATTTGATGACGCATACGTTCAAAGCCCGCTGTGTGCATTGACACTTTTTCTCAACATTTGCAAGGTAGATGAACTTAAACAAGGGTTTACTGAAAGAAATACTTATTTTTTTATTTAGAGGCTTTAAAAAAGTTCTTATCCGCATAACCTGGGGTTTTTAATATGCATCCCAGATTGCAGATTGCACCAGTTATCACCATTCAATAATTCAAGCAGCACTCTGCTAAGCCTTCTCATAACAGGAACAAGAAATGTGTGAGAGTGATTCGACAACTCATTCACAGAAAGCATTTCCACGCACACCACAACCATGTTAAGTTGTGTTATCATTTAATTCTGAGATGTACAAATATTTTTCGTTATTTCATATGAAGGAAGTATTGTCAAAGTAACTCATTGCGGCAACCAAGATAGAGCTTCTTTAAAGTGCTAGCATGAGTGTTATTACCTGGAAAGCCATTTCTTTCACTTGAACAATGTAGGGTAATTCGAAAGTAATCCATCTCGCAATCTTGCAATTAGTTAATAAGCTGCTTGACTGCAACAGCCGCCTATATAATAGTCAGTACGACGAGGTACTCATCGTCATGAGAACCCTTGACTCCCTCTAAGTTTGATTTGGTGATAATTTTTATATCGCTCCATATTTCCTTGAACATATCACTCTCCAATCTGTCTAGTATATATGTTCATTTTGCGAAACATCGGCAAATTACCTGAGTTTAATCATTAAGAATTAATCAGGAAAACTTTAGTTGCCTATCTTTAGCATTTTACTGATGCATCGTAGAAGGCTAAACGCAAGCAGGAATTTTTGCATTACAGCTAATTGGGCCCATGGCAACAGCTGTGTACTTGATAAAGAGTAGCAGAATAACAGCCAGATTCTAGCTCTTTAAAACTTTAGAGAAGGACTGCTGGCGTTATCGTAAAGAATGGTATTAAAAAGTAAAAGAAGCCTTTACCATCCTCCAAGCCATAGTATGAAATTTATAATAACTCAATTTTACACCTGGAAGCATTAAGGGTTCACCGTTCACCGCCATCTGCATAGGATGTCGAATCATCAAATTTACCGCTTCACAGTCCTGCACCTGGGTGCACCAAATAAGGAGATAGTTTCTTATGGATAGGTGCTGGGAGGTCGGCAGCTGCGTCTGCCAGCTTCGTTCCAGAGGGCCTCGTCTTTGCCACGCCGGTTCGCCCGCTCCGTCACTCCCACACCCGCAGGACGGGAACCCGAGGTTCGCGCCTCTGCTCGGGCTGAACTGCGAGCCGGTGAGCATATTATATCCTCTTTATTTGCCCATAATTTGTATCAAAAGTGTTGACCTTGACGCGAACCCACTCAAGATCTCCGTTCAATTGTCTCCGAGTGCTATTGGTCAAATTATGGGTAGGCCGCAAGTCAATCACCGAATGAGAGTATATTAGAATATCGTTTTTCAATCTTCGTTTTATGCACGTTAAAGCGAAGCGGTTATAGTTGACGACCAAAACATCGGCTACTCAAATTTTGAGTATGTAGATTGAGGGAAAACTAAATAGTAAAGCTCAAATGAAGCGAGTAGAAAGAAAGGGTGAGTGGGAGGGGAAATTACCATCTTCACTTGTTATTCAATATCATTGAGTTTTTTAATAGTTTATGGAACATTTCTCCATTATTGCAAGAGAATCTTAACTTCTACGATTGCCATTTTTCTCGAATTTGATATTAACACTTTGACAAAGCATTCGTACAAGAATGTAACACGATGTGAATTAGATTAGTTATTTACGCACCGGTCGGTGTGAATAAATATCATTTCAGCCATTTCACTAACTTTTTTTAATGGAGTTTGGCGAACAAATTAAAATATCCGTGTGCAATTGTACCTTTCACACCTTTTAGAAATGACAGAGATGTACTTAAGTAAGAAAGTTTTTTTCAATCCTGCTAGTTACAACGTAACAAACCGAAGCAACCGCACAAACGCAGTGTGCATGTTAATTTCCAAGAACAACCAATAAACAATATACACATGATAGCTACAAAATGAGATAAGACTCGATTCTACTCACGGCTAGGGTAAGATATTTCCCATAATGACGGCTTGTTTTCAATCCAATAAAATATTAATTCAATTAGTTCATTTCGAACGAATCTAAAATTTGACAAAATTGAGAAATATATTTCTGTTTCTACATGTCCTACCGTTAACGATTCTCATTTGTTATATTGACAGCGAGTACAAACGGTTGCTTAATGCAATTTTCATTTTAAATATATTTACATGTAGTTATGCTTGTACGCTGTTTATGGATAGTGTATACATGGATGGTATTACTTAAAATTTTACATACGAATGTTTTTCAATACGTATAATTACATTGCTAATCAGTCAACATTTTATTTTGGCACAGAAAGCAACGCTGATGAACTGAAAAGTTCAAAGAAGCGAGCGGCGTCAACGTCTCCGTCAAGGAATGAATTTCGTCGCTCTCTCAAAGAACGAATCCCACGCCAGTTGCGATCCCTGATCCCAGCTCGTATGATGCCAGGTTACAATCTACCCCCGCGACCTACACGAAAAGCTGGTCCGGTGGGCCGGACTTGGGTCAAAGTTTACGATGATATAACGTACATGGATGACACTTCTCAAGAATACTATCCAATTGTGGGCTATACTGGCGCTCCCGTGAAGGTCCCTGAAGCCAACCCCTTACCGCGAGCCCCAACTCCTCCCCCGCCACGACGGCAACGAATGTCTCGCCGAGTATCGCCAACCCCATCACAGATCAGTGAATACGACAACGTCCCTCGTCAGGAGAAAAGTACTGCCGTTGAAAGAAATGGAAGTCGAAAAGATACGGACCAAGAACTAATTCTGCAAGAAATTTCGAACAATAGAATGAGAAATATCAACCAAGAGATTTCCTCGGAAGAGCGCCAACAAGAGGCAGATCGTGAACTTATCCTGAAAGAATTGACGTTGAAGCAAATGAATGGCGAAAAGGAAATGCCTGATTCAAACTACGAGAACAGTGAAGTTCCGGTGGAACGTCCCACTGCTAGAAAGAGAGAAAACACTCGATTCAAAGGACGGCGACAGAAGCGTAGTGGCACTCCAGTAGCCACTGATCGCATGACGAATGGATTTAATGATGAAAACGCGACAGACTCTGGAAATCAAACGTTTGAAACCATCGAGTACACGTCAGGAGAATCTATGAAAACATCTGCACTTGAAGACGAATACATTATACCAGAAAGAAAGTCTTCCCCTCCTCCCCGTCCTAAACGAGGCACAAAGATCTATGAAGGGGTCAGCACGCTAGAGAGGCCGACACCCCAAACAACTGAAACAAGCATCACTGATTTACAAGGTGAACAAGCTGAAATCACCGATTCTTCTGAAGTAAGCGAACCCACGCGCCCAGTGAGGGGCGTGAAAGTTTATGAAACTGTTCATATGATTAAAACCGAAGATGCTCCAAAAATTACAGGACAAGAAAGCACAATAGACACTCCAATTTCGACTCAAACGGATGCTGAAGAAGTTAAAAATTCAGTAGAGCAAAAAGAGAATGTTCCGTCCGTTGAAACTGAAATAAAAATTTCTCACTCTGCTCCAGAGGAAAATGCAACAGTGATTGTAAAGCCTGAAAAGCCGAAAAGAGGCATAAAAGTTTACGAAGATGTAAATCCTTGCGCACAAATAACACCCCAAGTCTCTACAGCCCCAGATGTGGAAGAGGAAAAACTCGGTACAGAAGAAACGTCAGTTGAACAAAGCAGCCCTACTGAGAGAACATCACAAGAGGGCGAAAGTACGGAAGTTAATTCAGAAGAACAGCCTGCCAAAGAAGTAACTGACTCGAATGAAACTAAATGTGATTTAGAAGAGAAACCCAGCAAACCACATCGTGGTATGAAATTGTACGAAGATGTTGTTCCACTTACGACTGACGTCATCAAAGCAGAGGCGGAAGAAAAAACGACACCTAGTAAACCAAAAAGAGGTGTTAAGCTTTATGAAGATGTGACAGTGAGAGATACTAATACTGCAATTACATCTGATGAAAAGATAGGTGCTGACAGCAAAAATGTTGAAGTGCCGTCTAAACCAGTAAGGGGCAAGAAGGTGTACTCAGGTGTTGATTTTTCAGATAGAGAAAAAATTGTTGACAGCAAACGCTGGGAGGAAAAGACGCAACATGAAGGAATTCCACCTTACGCAACTGTACAGAAAGGTAAAGACAGTCAAATGAAAGCTGCCTCTGTAGGAGACGACTCTCCTCCTCCTATCCCCCCGAAGAAAAGAGCGAGACAAGCTACTGCATTGACTGAAGTCGTTCCTCCGCGTCCAGCTCGTCACCTGAAGCCGCGCGACCGATCAGCAGATGCCACACGAAGTTCTAAGCGTCAGAAAACAAGTGCGCAGGCAGGTCCCGACTCACATCAGCCTCCTCAAAAACCTACACGAAGTAGTGCTAATAAGTCAAAAGTGAAAGCTGAACCTATTGTTGGTAAAGTAACATTAGAAAGCGGAAGGACGCCCGAAATGAGCATCACTACGTTAGACAGTGAGAGCTATGAGAATATGGTTATGTCTGACCCTCGGGCGAAATTTAAATCCCGGCCTCTTCCTCCAACTCCAGGACAAACTGTTTATGAAGGAACCTCTTCTACTGCAAATACTCCATCTTCTATACTATGTCCGTCTGGAACACTTCCTGGACCTGATGCACCTTCGGCTAAAGAGACTGGTCTTGTAATCATAGCGAGCGGTGAGTCACATGGTTGTAACGATGCGCCACAGGCAGGCCTGACGAACGCGCGGAGCATCAGTACAGCTGATGGTGTGGACGTGGAGAGGCTTGCGGGCGTTGCCGCAGCCTCAGATGGCCTTGAGTGTGAGACACAGATCATAAATGCTAACACAAATACATCTGAGCGACCACTTGTGTCATCAGAAAGTGCTGTTCAGTCTTCCAAGTCAAACATAGACCCTGATTCTTCTATAGTGGCTGAAGTAAGTACGCAGAATAACGCAGAGCGCGGAGCGAACGCTCGTACGTGTGAATATTGTGGGCACCGTACGTCAGATAGCCAAACAGAAGCAAATGTTAAACTTGATCAGGGCGGTAATGGTGTGACAGACGTAACAAATAATGTTGTTCAAGCTAGTTTGCAATTTAGAAGTCCCATGAACGACAAAAGTAGCGGCCAAGACGGAGTTTCCGTGGAATGTATTCAAACACCGTGTTTGTTAACAGCTGTTTCTGAGCCTACTGTGGCAGAGTGCACTGAACGTACGACTACCGATAAGCTGACCACTGATAAAGTTTCTACGAACAGTTCTGCGATAGGAAACCAAGTTCAATCTGAAGGATTAACAGAGTCGAGGGTAAATGTTGATACACCACCTCTGCAAGGAGGTAGTGTAGTGGTGCAAGATAATATTTCAGCAAAATCTGCCTCAGTTGTATCAGGAAAAACTGATAGAAAATTATCGGTTGCCGCTGAGGCGACAATTGACTTTGATGAATGTGTTACAGAAGCCTTATCAGGTGAGAGGTCTAACGCTGATCAGTGCCTAATTCAGTCCGAGCTCAACAATGTTGGAAAGCTGTCTGTCGCAGCAGAGACTGTTGAGGTGAATTTCGTTGACGAGTCGACTGGAAGTTTGGCTCTTCCTTCCGCTATCAATAGTGAAAAATTGAAAGACCATTCAGAACCGAGTTCTGTTACCGATAGGCGATTGTCAGTTGCAGCTGAATCTGTCATTGTAAATTTCGTTCCTGAATCAACTGAATCATTACCTCCATCATCCTCAAACATAAAAAAAAACGTTATGCAAGAAACTCCTTCAACATCATTTCCAGAGGAAAAATTGTCTGTTGCTGCTGAAGGTATTACTTGTAGCATAGGAGAAACTGCTGATGAAAACAATGAAATTTTTGCTGGCATTGAGGCAAAGATGCACAGTGGAGATACGCGGAAAATGTCAATTGCAGCTGAATCTATTAACGTTGAATCCACTCCTGAATCAACTCAAGCTCTTGACACCAGTATAGGTGATAATCAGGAAAGAAGTTGTGCAAGTGCTGAGTCAGCTATAGCTTCAGTTGTGTCTTCAGACAAACAATCAACTCCTGAAAGAAATGATCGTAAAATTTCCGTGGCCGCGGAAACTGTTTCTCTATCTATGCCTGAATCGATTCAAGTCCTAAACCCAATTGGAAGTGATCATGAAAGTGGTTCAACTTGTATCACATCTGTGAAGGATTCTCCTTCTGAAGAAATTGGTCGTAAGATATCCATCGCTGCCGAAACAGTTGCCCTTGAGTTCATGCCGGAAAGCACGCAAACTCTAGACAATCAATGTTTGGAAACAGCTAATGTGGTTGCTACCGACGAGAATGGCGCTTCATCGGTGGCTGCTGTGAGTATTACTACTGGGAATTTTGCTGACACAGTCACTAATGAAACCAATGATAACATCTCGACTGGAGGCAGGCCCCCGAATGCAGTAACGGAAGCACCAAGTGACGTTCTAGCTCAACTGTCCGGAAATATCGCGGAAACAGGTCCTACTTCACCTGTAAACACTTTGATAGAGAGTAGTTGCACTACTGAAGTGCCGCAAGAAGCATCAAGTTTGACCGACGCCAAAGCTTCGGGTTCATTGAGTGGAAGCCAAACCAGTATTACTGACGATGATTCAGTTGTGAGCGTCGTAGCCAAAGCTGAACATGCTGAATCTGATAAAGAACCTACGAATACTTCGAGTGATTCACATGATGCTTCAAAAGATGCTTCGGATGCCACACCAACTGTTGCTTCTGTTGAAACTGGCGACTCTAACCTAAAAGGAGGGGTAACAGACATCAATAATCGCTTAGAAGGTATTAGTAATTTTCTCGACTCAGTGGTTCGTAATTTTTGGCCGTCTCAGGCTGATAATGCAAATGATACACCTGGTCAGAGTGACTCTTCGCCTTCCGTGGGCCCTGTCTCTACCTCATCTACTAATAATTCTGTTCCTGTTTGTTCTGTATCTGTTGGTGTATCTGCTACTCCTGAACTTTCTTTGACTAATCTCGAAACTGACGATCGATGCGTACAAACCGGGATTGATTCCCAATTGCAATCGAGTGACAAAAGCGATGTGACATCTTCAGTGGGTACTAGTAACCAGCCAGCACTGCAGATGCAAACCTCAACCTCCCAATGTGAAGCCTCTGCATCTCTCCCATGTGCCAATTCTTCCTCTCCATTAATTGCCACATCCGCTGCTGATGGCGCAGTGCCTGCAGTCAGCGAAGGTACAGTTAGTACTGACCAAAAATATTTTACTGCTGATGCTTCTCAGGAAGATATAGTGCGTAAAGATACTAATAAACCATTAATCTCGACTGTAGAAAATTTAGACAAGCGTGAACAAGCATTCGATGGCAGCATATTAGCATCAAGCGCTGGTCCTTCAGAATCGATGGTTTTGCAAAGGCTGCCCGTTCCATCTGTATTTGACTTACTCGATAACGGATTAGGTATTCCTAATGAAAGTACAAGCGGCGGTGGAAGTGTTTTAATATTCATGGACGGTGAATGGCACAAGCTGTGAGAAAATGTAATAACATTTTCATAGCATTGGAAAATTCTTTGTAGCCCGGAGTATTGTTGGTTACGCCGTTTTGATAGATATAAAAGTATATGGGTCTGTTTTGCATCCCTCCGTACATATCATCTAATTCCTTCGAGTCACATTAATCATGCTTGAAATCTATGTGACATTTTTGTCAAGAGGTTAAAGGCTTAAAATAAGCCATCTTCTGCAGCTGTGTTGTGTCATCGCATGTTGTGTTTAGCGGATGCATTTCTGAGAAAGGCTCTGTGCCGAAAGTACACGAAATTTGAGCCATCACTGCACTGTCGGTTGTACTTGAATGGATATGTTTTTTTTAGAAAGAATGGCTGTTTCTTGGGTTTCTTGAAGTTCGATGTTATTTCCAGTAAGCTTGGCTTCTTAATGGTATTCTTTGTGAACGTAGTTTTCAATTTGTTAGCACATCTACAAATACTATTCTGTATTATATTTAGTTGATGAAAAAGGATAGTTTCCTTATAATGATAGAAACAAGCTTGCATGCAGCTTATGAATCAGCTAGCACTCGAGCAGTGAAGATTAGCATCTCGAATCGTACAGTTTGCTTGATTTTTTATCTTTTCTTTACACTCGGTGTGAGACGCTTTCCCACGGTGTTTTCGTCGCTTTCTCCCTCCTTCGTGCTGTAGATGTTGGTACACAGAAACTGCTTGTTTGTAAAACAGTTGCACATTTTTTTTTGTTTGTTTCCCATCCATACTGCGAGCAATGTTTCCTACGTGACACTTGGCTACTTGCCAATGGAGCATATCCCTATGGAGATCACTGCAATTTTTTCAGTGGTCTTATCATCGACCTCTGGTGTGCTTAGTCATGGACTGCTGCTCACCGTACCTTGATTTTTTGACAGCTTTCTGTCATTAAATTCGACGTTGTTGAATGTTGCTACGTGCCTTTGGTGGTGTTTCCCTACTGACCACGGGAAGCTCATTCATTTCCTCCGCCATGGGCTTTGTTTTCCCGTGTATTTCCGTTTTGTGGAGTGGCGCTGCTGGTGGTCCCGTAAATTCCCCCGTATCATCAGTGCTGTCGGAATCGCAACACATCCAGCGATGGCACATGCAGGCAACTACCACGCTCAGGTGCGGGCCGAGTTCCAAACTAAATGAAGATTAATATGCTCTTAAAATGAACGTATTTTGTGTTGATTGTTATGGCTTTGATCAAGTTTTAATGACTGATATGTGTTACTCAAACTATATACTCTGGCTTCTGAGCGTGTAACTCGAAATAATTTTGTGAGTGACTCGTGTCAGTTGAATAAAGTTTGAAATTGTGTGAGAAATCTGTATAAGCCTCAAAGAAAGTGAAAAATACAAAGACAAATATTAATGTCGGATGGATAAACGTTGAAACAGCTTTGGTATTCCCAGCTACATGGAAACTATAGCTCCACATCGGATGCCGCAAAATTTTCTTCAGTAACGTTAATGAATTCTAATTTCACTTGTAGCCTGCAGGCTTGGTATTTGAACCTCTTCCTTGCATTTACTTATTTTACTTTCAGCATCATTGGTGAACGGATTGTATGAGAGATTAACCGTCTGCATCCTTATAATTTAATTAATTTTGTAGAAAATCGTATTTTCCATTGAATATTTTTCTTAACCGTATTCCAATTTGAGTAGTGACTCCAGCAGAAAATTTTACTGCTATCAACATTTTCATTCACTCTGAAACATTGTGTCACTTAGTTCTTTACGGGATAGCACTATGATTTTTTTTGACGTTTATTCCTTCGTGAATGGTTGGCTTTGTTTGGTTCATGGTTTTTTTATGTTACAAA
Organism: Morinoia aosen; assembly: GCA_030386875.1. Classification (NCBI taxonomy): domain Eukaryota; kingdom Metazoa; phylum Arthropoda; class Malacostraca; order Amphipoda; family Talitridae; genus Morinoia; species Morinoia aosen. The sequence continues at coordinate 32,277,825 of CM059567.1, read as the reverse complement.
GAAGAGCGTTATATTAGAGCAAGAATCAATATGTATACTAAACTTAGAAGACTTTATTTTTTTCCAAAATTCATAATGCATCTGTTTTGCCAGCATCGACAGGAAATAAAATTTCATAATTTTCACCTTAGAACTTTCAAGGTTCCTGGTCATCGTAGATCACTACTGTCCTTTAAAAGTTATTTTCATACAAAATTATAGTGCATAAAAATGATTTTTGGATAAAAGCTTGAAATGAGTAATGTGTCTCAAGGCTTTTTACGCAAATGAGTGTTATTCAAGGGGCGATTGATACGTTACATTATGAAGAGTCTCCACCACATCCACTTGATGTCCTGCAATATGTTTGTTATTTTTCCTTTCTTTGAATAACATACTGAATGCTTTAACATTTTTTGCCTAATCTTTTCCTAACATTCTACTTATTATTGCATAAAATGTGTGATGGGTTTTTCTACTAACCGAAATTGCTTCCTGTTAGCTTACATAAACCGTTTTCTTTCCATGATAGGCTTAAAGGCATAAATCATTTTCGAGTAATGAAATTGTGACATTTTGATACAATATCAACAGCTAGTTTTTTTTTTAATCACCAACATTGCATCGCTTCAATATAATCACTTGTAGCCAGATAGGATTCTGCGAACTAAGAGCTCGCTCCTTGACTAATACACATCCGAAACCCTTTCCTGTCGGCTCTTACCGGTTGTACCTTTTAATTTGTTAATGTGTACTCTCCTTTGTTCATTCACAGATATTAATTGGCTTAGTCATCATACCATTCCTTAATGCACAAGCTAAATGAAACTAAATGAATGCATTAGTGGTGAAATTAGTATAAGTGTTTCAATAACAAAATAACCTTGCATAGGTTTTTGTTTACCATTTGTCCCATCTTTCATACCTGTGAAAGAGAAAATGCAACGATCCCACTGCGTAAATTCAATGCATCAGGAGCAAAATAAAAAAAAGTAAAGTCATAATATTAGAAAAATGCCAGCTTTATTTTTAAGTGCTACTGAGCTAATATGATAGGTAACTAATGAACCTGCGGTAGTAATTATAACCCTTTCTTTTTGCCGTATACTTATTCTTTCTTGAACTTGAAGACGGCCTCGAGTTTTGGTGTTTATCGACTCATAACGTTCATTTCTCTGGCATGCCGCATGATCTTTATTTCTACAATTTGACATAATGAAACTTGAGGGCTTACTATTGTGTGAGGAGATTAGAACTTAAGTTCAGCAACACTCATGTGTTATAGTTGACGCTCAACTGGGCTTTCAAAGCGTGTGATATCGCATTGCACTTCCATAAAGTTTTACTGCGGACTTGTATCTGAAATCAATATTACTTGAATATGAACAAAATGCGTCAAAAATACCAACTGTTGCGTTGGCATTTTAAATTATCATTTCATATGCACTGAATGCACTGAACATGCATACATGAGAGGCTTAATTGTTCTGCACGTAATAACTGCATATGTTTTTAGGAGTTATTTTTAGTCTTTTCAATTTGAGTGAGTTGATTTGAAATTAAATTTTCCTGCTTCAAAATTTATCGCAAAATTTCATGTGTAAGCCATCACAGCTTTTTTTAAATTTTAAATTCTATCTTTTTCAAGGACAATAATTTATGTATTTTAGTTTGATTCCAATATAGGTAATGAATTACAAGCATTGTTTCTCTTTAATTTGTTTAAATTGATATATACATGTTTTTCATTGTTATTCAGCATTCATTATGCGCAATGACACAACAATCACAGCAGTAAAAAATAAGTTCATGAAGTAATTCATTGGCTAATTTTAATTTTACGAAAAGAGATAAGCTAAAGAAAGACGCCACTTGTTCTAGGTGTGCTGGAGTTAGAAAATAAGCCTCTAATGTATTGTTCATTACTGAATGTACAAAACAAAACAGTTGTAGCCTAAATTGTAAAAAATTGGTTGACTGGAGTTGCAGCAAATGTAGCCAAACGCTGCTTCAAAAAGAAAACAAAGATGAAGTCAGCATTATGGTTACTCCTAAATCTTTTCATACGTCTCTCGTTGATGTTTAACTCAATTAGCAATACTTGGGAATATTATCCCTTTCGAGCTTCATAAATTATGATGATCAAAATACGGAGCACGTAAAAGTGAAGTATTTTCTAGCGTAACAGATTCATCTTCTCTCACCCAACTTAAATTCCATTAATTTCGTACACAGTTGTCCTCATGGGAAAGAGCTTTCTTAGAAACCATAGCTTTCTTTTAACTTGCGTGTTTCCCTCTAACTGCGGTAAGTTTCACAGAGAGATTTGCGTTCTTGCCATGAGTGTCAGGGAAACGCGCTGCTCACCGGACTTTCATTTGTGTTCTTTCCGGAATTTCAACTAGGATTATATTTCTGTCCGTAATATTTTGCGTAACAAAGTAGCTAATCTTTTACCATATATTGTCTTTTGTTATGCTCCTAAGTAGTAGGAACTTCAAAGCTTCGGGATGTTCATGCAAGTTGTAACCTATATGAATTCAGTACTTTTCACACCATTTCGCATTTGATGCAAATATGTTAGGTCTGCCCAATTTCCAAAAAAATAGTCATGAATTTATCAGGCTTGAATAAGATTGCACGCATTTGTCATTAGCTATATATGGCACACAAAATAGCTGTGTGTGATGCATTTAATTATCCCTACCTCCTGAACTATAATTTAACTAGATACCTTAATTGCTCATATTTCCTGTATACTTTCGTGTTAAATTTTATTATGGGTGTGATTATATTGGTTTTGTTCCTTAAACCCTGAATGATTCTGCTCGATCCAGTGCAACACCCTTGAAATTTGCGCCTCCTTGAATCACGGCTTCCTCCATTAGCTTGGGCTAAGATGCATGAGCATGTAGCATTTCGAAGGCTCCTGAAGGATCATTAATTTTCCTTTACCTTAGTTCTAGTATACATATGTATATATATACATAAATACCGAAAATGGTTGCTGTTAAGTAGATGAGTTCACCATGCATTTTCCAGTTATGTGTTCTGTTCGTTGAAGTAATACTTTGGGTTCTCTAGTTACATATATAAAAAATTGCTTTTTCTTTCAGTGTAGTTTACTATTGCGACAGATTTTTATGAATTCGGTGGTGTCTCATTACCAATTCCGAAATGGAGGAATGTTATTCATCAGCTAATTTTAATAATATTGTATGATTGTTTTGACCTAGGATTATATAATTTATTCTTTCTGATGAATATTGTATACTTTTCAGATCGCCTCCATAAATCTGTCATGTAATTCAATTTCGACACCAATTTGTCATCTCTTTCAACTCATTAGTGCAAACAAACTCTTCCATTCATCATTTTCCCAGTTTGTGTTCAATTTGATGAAAACAGAAGATCAAAATTTGTGAAATTATCAAATTAAATCATTGATGATTTTGACATCATCCACAATGACCGAAGATCCGCACAAATGTATCAAAAAGGCAAAACCAGTGATTCCGCCGAAACCGAAGACCTACAGCAAACCCACTCCTCCTCCCAAACCTCCAAATTTAAATAAAAAGAAACTGTTAAATGTGAAACCACCAGTCCCTTTGAAACTTCAGCTTGGCAGGGTGGACCTAGAAGAATGTGATAGTGATAGTGGCCAATGCTCATCTGTATCTTTTGATGAATCTATTTCTAATGACGATCACATTGATCAGCCTCAGCGTTACCACTTTCGACCAAAGCCGCAGGATGCTTTAGCTTCAAGAGAAAATATCGTTCCCAGCGACGATAGTCCGAGTGAAAGTGGTCACTGCAATGAAGAGGGGAGTTGTGAAGCGCCATTTAGAAATCACTTATCGCTTCCGGTTGGTCGTTTGACTGTGAACAGAACCGACGACTCGAGAAGCGACTGGCGAGACAGCGGCGCGTTAAGTAACCCTCATTCACTCAGTAGTTCTGCTTCGTCTGTGTGTTGCGAAAATATAAGGGAAGAAGATGCCAGCGATAATTTGGAAAAACTCAGTGACATCGACTGCTCCCCTAGATCAAATTCGGCCTCCCCGCTTCCCATGCGTGACCCTGCCAGCCCTTTCCCCATTAACGGCTGCTACGCTGAGTCTAACAATCTTGAGACGTTGCCTGTTACGTGTGACGCTTCTAATTGTGTGACCTCAACTAACAGCGAGAATAATAAAGAACACTCTGTGTCTAATTCTAAAAGTACAAAAATTTATAATCTAGTTAAAGAAATGATGACATCTGAAGAAGTTTTTTTCAATGTTCTGAAGCTTCTTAACGTTCAATTTCGTCAATTTGTCACCGAACAATGTATCATTCCCAGTAATAATAGTAGATCAGGAATGTCTCGATATGGTCAACATTTGCCTGAAGAAGAACTGAACCGAATTCTAAATTATCTCCCGCAATTACAGAATTTTAGTGAAGGCTTCCTGGCGGACTTGAAGCAACGACTCATAGACTGGGATCAGCATCAGAAAATTGCCGATATTATCGTCACTAAAGGCCCTTTCCTCAAAATGCATTCTTCCTTCATTCGTGACTTCGAACACCAATGCTCTCTTCTGGACGAAGCATGTTCAAAGCACGTTAGTTTTGCAAAAGCTGTTCAAGCATTTGAAGCGTCCGACGTGTGTTGCAAGTTGAGTATTAAGCATTACATGCTGAAGCCTGTACAGAGGATACCGCAGTACCGCATGCTATTCCAGTCGTACCTTGACCTACTGCCGACCACATCACCTGATCTACAGGATGCCCGCAAAGCTCTCGCCATACTAGAAGATGTAGCAGCTCATGCCAATGATACCATCAAAATTGAGGTGAGAAATCATGTACTTTGAGAGCTACTTTTGACATTGTAGTAAAGAGATACTAGGTAAGCATTTTAAATAGCAACTCATAATGTTTTGAAACACGAATGAATTCCGTGTACAATTATGAACGTATTGAGCCTCGTCCCCCAATCTTTTTGGTCTTGCCTTACAGAACTCTTCTCTTTCCTGACTTCATTTTTTGTGTTTATTAACATCAGTGATAGCGGGCACAAGCGTAATTAGGCTGTATTATCCACATTGCGCGGCTAGCTGGATTTAATGTCCAAGCTTCGAGTTCTGAGTGAAAATCTAATCAAATATACCTACTCAATTATCGAAGGAAATTGTATAATAATCGATTGAAATTCAATATAAAAAACTCACATTATGTTCGTCATTGAACTACGGAACTTTAGCTACTGTTTATCTGATCTAAGAAAAAATGCTCTCTTAGTTTCTGGTGGTCCCTCATTGCTTAAGTGTTGAAGTAAACGATTGCCGTAAGCTCAAAATTGTTCACTGCGTCTTCAAAGTCAGTATTCTATGTTAATCCTACGTAGCCGAACGTTTTTTGCTTGAATTGTTTAATATTCTACTTATAAGAAGGCATTATTTTCATCAATATTGTCGATTTATCAAAAATATCGCATTTCTAAATGAACTTACTACAAAAACTGTATATCAAGAGGGTATGATACAAAATATCATGAATCCACACGTTGTCCAGATTTTGACAGCTATCTTCGTCTGGATTTTTTATTCATTGTACACTTCATTATAATTTTCAAAATTATGACGATATTCGAGACGCAAAATGCATAAGTAAAAGAATTCCTATATCGCTGGCGCACGAGCACTGCGGTTTCTAACGATTCTCAGCTTGAGAATAAAAAGCAAGGCGAAAATCGGTACACGTAAAGTCATTTTTATTAAAAATGATTAAATAAAACTGATCGTTTTGGACTAACTGTCCATTTTCTAATGATTTGTTAATCATTCCTCCGTTAGCAACGGCGCGCACCATGTGATACCCACAATACCATTTTTCTGTCTTCATCAATCTAAGACGGATGACGATTGAACTAAATTACTTCCGTCTCGGGAAATTTATTCCCTCTCCTCCATCCTGAGACGAGTTGTTGAAAAAGTAACCTCCAGGACAAAAATAAAATCTAGTTAATAACTTTAAATCAGATAGACGAACCAATGCATTTTCAATATTGAAATTTTGATAATCAATTCAAATACATTTATTCGCATTTTTTATACCCCTCATGTCCGTATGCATCTGAAGGATTGTCACTACATCGCTAAGCCAATTTTGTGATTTATGTGCATTTATAATGTAATTTACATGTGAAATGAATATCAAAATAATTTTCCTTTTATGTCTAGTACCAAATGTCCGTATATTTTTATGAATAACGAGTGAATGATAAACTTAAAACTTGCTATGTTCATTGTTTACAGTTTATATTTTCTGATGCTTCCATTCGGAATTGAAACATTAGCTCATTTTTTAAGATCTTTATTTTTCCACTACATGAACATTAAAGTCGTCGTTTTTCGTCGTTTTTATAAAGCAGAATGGAGCGATTTTTCATTGCATAGCTAGAAATTCTGTCGATTACACTTTTCAAACGGCTCTGCGACTTGAAAACATTAAATTATAGATCAGCAATAAAAAAGATATTAAATGGATATAGATTATACAGTAGGTTGACGTAACTGCATCAATATGAAATTTATTGTTAGCCCTTTGCGCATCACGTGTTTCCTTATCAAAGGATGTAAATAAATAAATAAATAAATATACCAAAATAAATTTAATTTAGGACGTGGGATTTATAAACTGTTTACTTCTCGTATTTTCAAACATTGTATTAAGTGGAAGTATAAAAATTGATTTATGAATCAGCGTGAATGTTTATCTGATTTAGACGTGTTTGTTGTAGAATTTTTTTGTAATTAATGTTTGCCAATCCTTTCAATAAAAATCGTCTAGACCGGCAAAATTTTAAATTATTTTTATTAACTTAGTCCCACAGTAAGCATGGTCACTCCAATTATTGCACGCTATATTCTTAAGATCAAATTATTGAACAGTGTACCTTTTTTACCTTTTTTTTACTAAAAGTAGTATTTATTTAAACTCATGAGACTATCAACAACATTGGTCATTATTGCGCCCCCGTGCATGCTCGTATATCAATGTGAAGGCCATATCGTCAGTTTCCGTATCAACGTCTCAATGTTTTCCTTTTCTTTTTTCCACTTGAGTGTTTTAGGAATTTTCAAGTTCTTTACCTTATGGTGAAATAAAAAAAGGACATTTTCACTGTTAGACATTTGTGATAAAACTTTCTAAAATAGATCGGTTGAATTTTCGTCAACGTTTTGAAAATATGCGGTTTTCTTTTTTCCTTGAAGAACACATTCTATTTTATCAGATATCATCGCTGCAGCAAAACCAATGGAGAAGATTTGCACTATTTTTTCTGATTTTCTATGTTGTCGATTTTAACATCACAGAAATCTTATAATCTCTTGATGAAACTCTTTAATACCTAAACAACGACTTAACGTGTTTGTAATTTCAGGACAAAGTGTCGGAGTTGCTTTCTCTGCAACGTCGTATTTACCGAACTCCTGATAGTGGCCAACTTGAGCTGTTGAAGCCTGGTCGGGAGGTGCTAAAGCAAGGTGAACTTATGAAGCTCAGCAGACGTGGCATGCAACCAAGATATTTCGTACTGGTAAGTGATGGATCATCGAGTTCTTTACTGAGGTCTAACCTATCTCAAGATAAGGAAATTGGACTTCTTCGCCGCTCATGAATCGTATGCGTGGTAAGCTTTTAAATTCTACATGCGTTAGTCGCTAGCTACTTTATATGAACATGTTATGTACTCTATTTAGTTTTTTCTCCTATACTGAAAGATTTCTGTCCTTCGAACGGAGTATGTTTACTCATTGAAAATGGGGTTTCTCATGTCCATCGCGCCGAAGGTCTTGGCCTTATCAAGCGGAAGTGTGAGACTTACTCGGTCCCACTTTCTGGCACTCTAGAGGAAATCGCTCTGTTGACATTTTATATCTTAAGCAATCAGAACACCAGGAATGTGAACTTGCAGAATTTACGATGCGCTCAGGAGGTTCACCTAATTCGATATTACTACATCGTGAATTTTTTTTTCCAATTACAGATATCACAACATTTCGATCAAGCAATTAGGTAATGACGCTGAAGTGGAAAATAAAAAATTGGCTTATTTTTTTTGGAGATTCTTCAATTACTTTTAGTACTCAATTTCTCATTTGGTTTTAGAGCTCAACATTTCAGTATTTAAAATCAGCACTCTTTAATTTCATTGCTCTGGTCTTTCCAGAAGTGGACTGCAGGTAAAGCTGAGCACTCTCATGTAATGTGTATATTATTACCTCAGTCGCCGGCTGGACGACCTTAGAGAAACGTTACAGAGACTACGTTGCTCCGCATAAAGCAGGCTTTTGTGGTTTAAGGACTTAAGAACATTGCTAGGTTTACCCGTTGTTCCATCAGTGTATTTAATCTGACTTTAATGTTTTTTAAACTTAATGAACTTAAAAGCTGTTATGCTACTTAGAAATCTCAATTAATTTGAGTGGTTTACAGTACGTATTTTCCATCTTTCACTGCCTGGTCTCTGTGGATGTTTTGCTCTTTAAATATATCTTGCTGAAATTAAGATACCAGCACCAAACATTATACTCTATATCTTTTCTGCAGCTCTCAGACGTGATGCTGTATACGTCTTACAGCACCGGGGGCAATGGTATGCTGAAGCTCAACACTGAACTCCCCCTCGAAGGAATGACGGTTTCGAAGCCTCTAGCGGATGACTTCAAGGCGGAGCTCACCATTCGAGCCACTCAAAGATCATTCACTCTCCAAGCAAGGTTGGACGTTGTAAAAAATGCTATATCCAATATTACATGTAAGTGCAATTTTTTCATAGTGGGTCGTATGATAGGAAAATAAAAAATGATTTCTTTGTGATACATAGAATACTTATCACATGTTAGCAGTGTTACTGAGTGAGCAAAATTACTTTTATATTATGCATCGGTATCATGAGTTTCAACATTTGTTGCATCCCACTAGTTTCTCGTGTACGAACTGTTGTGATGCATTTATGCAAGCTATTGAGCTTATCCTTTTAAATAAGCACTGCAATTCATTTATGTTTGAAATAATAAACACCAGCCCGTCTGTAAATTAGTTAACTTAAATTAGCTAACCTGTCTCATAGTTAATCGTATTGTAAGGAGTAGCATTTAGTGGGCAATTGAGTTAATTAAGATAAGTATTTACAACGCGTACATTCATATTTTATAATACACTCTATCGCATAAAATCATTGAGTTCTATTCAACTCGAGAAAAACCCAGCCCACAATTTTTTTTCCAGCGCGACCTTGTTGAGTCTAGCCTACGCACGTGCATTGTGTGTAAAGCAGTAGCACCATCATGCGTCATAACGCACCATCGATTTCTAAAAATATAATTTCTTGCTGCTTGATAATTCTCGACTTATCATCATCTTGGCAGGAACGAAAATGAGCGGGACGAATGGTTATCGGCCATCAGCCGTGCTATCGAAGCAAACATAGCGCGCCGAAGCACTTTCCTCTCTGCAAAAACGTCTTCTTACGTTCCTCCTTCTACTGGCGAGCTTGGCAAACAGGTCAGTTTTGTTTTGAAGTGCGTTTTTAACAAAAACATATGATCATACGGTTCAATTTTTTATCGATGGTCGTACATGTTATCTGTAACACTGTACTGCAGCGTTCGAACGTTTCTCGTAAGCTACCGAAAGACCTTAAGTTTGGGGTTTTGACCGAAAATAAACCGAATCGTTGTCGGTTTTAATTATTTTTCATTTTATTCATATATGCTAGTTTGTGGTTGTAAGAGCCATGGCCATGTGGAGGCACACAGCTGCCTCATTTCCGGAGATATGAATAAAGGGACAGGACTTGTAACTTTGAATTTCATGGAATCCGATGACTGGGGTTGAATGGGCGGCTAGGGATTTTCTCTGCTGATGTTTCCTGTAACACAATGTGTCAGAATATGATAGGAGACGCTTTCCTTGTATTTAGCGTAGGAGTGCAGAAATCTAATTATATAATAATAAGGTGGATGATAAGAGGAGTTATGGTGTAGAACTGAGGACTTCAACTCAAAGGAAGAAAACGTGTATGCAACAGCCTCGAACGATTGATTATAACCAATCGTTCGAAGCTGTTTAATGCGGAGCAGGCCAATCAATACTGTGTTGTTAATTTGAATTCCGAGAGAAAAAAATTAATCAATTATCAGAGTGTCACGTTCATAGAATGACGAGGGGACATGAATGGTTACAATGTCCTCTGAAAACGTAAATGACAATATACCTCGTTACTGGGAGTGACTTTGCAAAAAGACAAATTCAGCGCATTATTTATGGCTTGAATATTATACTTGATGTTAAAATAATATGATAATTGAAAGCGTAGAACAAAGGTAACGGCAGCTGTAATTAGGTGCAGGACTCTGGATGATGATACTGACCCTGGTTCAAGGATTGATTGCATGTCTTTTGGTGAGCCATCGCTAACTTCGTCACAGGTATTGTTTTGGTATATTAGTGTTGCTGGTGTGAACCTCTCATTGTACAACGCAGAAAATTAATTTTAATATCGCATTCGTATTAAATGATTGTGCGGGGCTAGTTTAAAACATGACGTTTTGGTTCGTAAAATTGTAAAAACCGCTGCTGATAGTGTAATAAGATAGGAGTTGCGAACCGTTCACTGGGCATTTAAATATTGTTGCCTTTAAGCAATTAAATAAAAAACATTCACGAGGGAGATGATCGAGCGTTGTGAACAATTTTATTGACACTAGTTAAAGTTTCAGAACAGTATAGCTAAATTGACTGATTTTCCCACTGATGGGTTGGGCGGTGGTATTGTAATTTTGATATGGCAGTTCATTTAGTTCACATATATCGTGAGAAGCAAATGACTTTATTTTGGTAAAGGCCTTCCAACTGTAGGAGCGCATGGCTGGACATTGTAGTTTAATGAGCTGTTTCGTTAGACAGACCATCGGTAACAGATTCAGAAGAAGCCTTGCTTCCGTATATGATAATGAGTCTTTCTACCAAATAAGTGTTGTTAGAATGATGGCGTAATGAAAGAAAAAATATCGGAGGAAATATCGAGGTTTAATAGTATGAACGAACAGACTCAATTTAAATGTAAAGAATATCATAAGAGAAGAAAGGGAGTTTGAGATATGCTAAGGTTACGAACGATGTAAGCAGAGGGACCTTCCTGACCGAAGAAGTTGCACAATTGTTTAGCAAATATAAATTAATGATGTATACTTTCTTGCTCGTAAAACATGAACAAAATTGTTATCGGACGAATTTACTTTCATGTTCGTGGCTATGTCCAGTAGATATAGTCGATTAAAATGCTGCAACAAAAGTGAAATTGAGAGCTGTTTCTCTCCGTATTCATGTGAACTGCACATTCTTGTTTGGACAGTATATTGCATGATGTAATGCCGATATTCTTTTATCTTTTTTTGTGTAATTTCAATGAATAACTACACACGTTGAAATTTGTCCCAAAGCTTATGTTTCTCACAATATTAGGTGGATTTTGTAAGGTCGCATGTTCTCAGTGTGCTATTCGGTCACATTTTCAAGTTTCGCAAAAATTAATCAATTTGCATTCTTTGAAAAAGCGGGTTGTATCGAAATCTTTAAACAGTGAACGATTAGTAACTGGCAAATATTCCTGCGAAGTAACATTTTTTTTAAGTTGTTACGAGTCTTAGCAGACCAAACGCTAGCGTTCTCCATGCAAGGAGCCAAGAAGTAATTGAATCTTTAAATTTGATAATACATAAAATAAAATTACGAATGTTGGGATGTTGAAATTTACTTTATTCGGAATAAAACCATTTTTATGGTTCAACAACCTCATGTTTCGATTGCAATGTCCTTTAAATCATGACCACGTTTGTTTTAACAACTTAGGGCTTTTTTATTTGTCGTTTTTGTAACTCTTATTGGTGCATTTGACGAGAGTTAAGTTAAAAATCGCATGGGAACAAATCTAGTGAACGAGGGGGGCAAGAAATTTTAGTAAATTGTGAAATCAAATGATTTGGAAGCACCTTTAAAATCTTATCATTTCTCTTTCTGTATAGGTCATAAAGTGTTTTTTTTTCATACCAAGTACTTTTGAAGTCCTGTCACTCAAGTTCTGGAATAAGAAACTTTACCATACTTCGGTATCTTTCACCTGTAACTGTTTCACCATTTTCAAGAAAGAATTAACTAAGCAGAATTGAAGCAGCTATTTAGTACAACACAGTCAAACAATGAGAGTGCAGTGGTCTTTCTTGAATTTTTCGTGGACCAATTTATGTGGAACTTGAAAAATATTTTACTTTCGGATGAAAAGTTTCAACATCCTAGCGTTCATGGTTTTTGTGTTATTAGCAAATTAAAGGGATCAGTTGCTTCTGGGTTATCCTTTATTATATAATTTATCATTGTGAATTATGTATTAACAAAATGTTTGTATACTCTTTCTTCAGGCTCCATTGTGGGTACCGGATTATCGGGTGTCAATGTGTCAGGTGTGCACGGCAGAATTTTCTCTAACATTTCGACGTCACCACTGTCGAGCATGTGGGAAGGTACGATCTATTTATAAGCGTTCGATTGAACGTTTAATCTGAAACCTCTTATGAGATAGACTGAGCACTTTAGCAGACATTCATAACATTACACATGATTGATATTCAACTGAGTGGCTGTCACAGAGTACCTACTAGTCGACGCTTGCGTACATTAACGTTCGTTATATGGAAGTCTCACGTCGAAGTGAATTATTCATATTCAAGAGATGACGGAATATGGAAATAACGTTTTACGCGAAAAACAAAGCGTAATATCATTAGGTACTGTGTGTTCTCTCACGGTTACTTAAATAGGTGGCTGCACGAAGTGTACCCACAGAAGTAAATCTCATTCACTGTGTTCTATGACATTACGTGTCATTAAAATATTATGTTTAAACAAAGATAAATATTAGGAATATCTTTTCTGCTAAGCAGTTTAACTATGAAGGATAGTGAATACTGGATAATGAAGTTCTCTTATTCTAGATTTATTCATTTTTTTACATTATGTCATTGTTTTATTTAGACACCAATTTAAATACTTGAAGAGCAATTTTGTGAATTTGAGTCGTTTTTTATTCAATGCAAGTATATTTTTTGTTTTGCACATTATGACTGATGATGAGCTGAGGTGTGCACCGTTTCATTAAAGTAATTTTTAAGTTCTTCTTTGCTATTAGCTTCAAAACAGAGAAAAACTAATGTACTTTATAATTAAAAGGTTTTGATTTTGTGTAACTCCTATCAGAAATGCGATGACGAAGTTATGAGATAACTGTGCAGAACGTGGCATTTACTTCGTGTTTTATCTCTCCAAAGCGCAGCGTATGATTTATGATAAGATTTCCTTAAAATAAATGCTAATTATATCATACCTGCCTTTGACATTTTTTATACCTAAAATTCTGAATAAACTGTGTAGGGTAATATTAGTATTGTTTCACAGTTGATTAAACGTAGTTTAATGAAATCAACTTTTGAAGCAAGTCAATGAAAGTTGCTTAAGCTGTAAAGAGCAAATTGGGAAGTCCCCTTAACATTGATGAGGCTTAGAAGCTATTTCATTTTGCTAATATCTCCTGAAGATATCGGGCGGTACAGACAATCCTGATCCTTGTTGAAACACTTCAGTATGATTTTTAAGCTCTGACCGAGTTCTAAATATCAAAAGCTAAAATGACTAGTCCTATTGAATTCGTCTTCGATATTTCTTTCCGAGCAGTAATTTTGATATAATTTACAAAATATATGGAGAGTGATCAGGCTTATAAACCAAAAAACTTTGAGTGTTTTACAATTCTTCAGCTTCTCGTGTCTCGGATAATGTGCTTCGTAGTGATGAACCATCACTACGGGATTTTGCATGATAAAGCCTATATTTTTGAAGTGGTCTAGTGAGCAAGAGAGATGGTTTTATTCATCACGTCAGTATTTAATAATTTTCACTTTGCTTCCCAACCTAAAATGAGCAAGCGTCAGATTTTTGTGAACCGACGTTACTTATCCATATTGTCCGGAGAAGTTGACCTAATGTTAATTAAGTTCATAGGACTACTAGAGTTAATAAAACTGGCAGTTTCAGGAAAGTTTGCTGTAAAACTTGTTTGGTTGTCTGAATTGTGACAGTAAAACTGAGTTCATTTCTTCGCAACATCTTTTCTTCGTTTGCCACAAAATCACTGTGTTTGCAAATATGCACTTCAAACTTGCAATGCTACTCTTAATATGTAATAAAGTTACATATTACTTACTTACCAAGTTACTTAAGGTTAATAAATTGCTACGTTTCATTTTCAGGTAGTCTGTGAGAGATGCTCTAACAACCGAGCTCCTTTGGAGTTCAAAGCCAATGCTCCAGAAAGAGTGTGCGACCTATGCTATGAAAGTCTTCTTTCCTCTTTCCAAGACCGTATCCAACACACACAGTCATCCAGTGAACTGGAATCCTCGAAGAAAGAATTAACTTTGCAGACCCTGAAGAAGCTCAGCTCGCACTTCAAACGTGGAGACCGAGATTCTATGAGAGCAAAAAGCCTCAGAAAACCTGACAGACTTTTAGAGGTTCGTCAACGTGTGTTGTAATTGTCAACATAATAAATAATTGTTTATGTTTGTGTTCAAAGATGAGACTGCGGGTTATTTTTACAGATCTGGGAGAATCTAAAAATTTGTTCCTGTAGTGTACTTGGTGCTAATGGTCTTGATTTTTCTTTAGGAGAGCACTCATTCTAACACCTACTCGACTTCACTGAATCCTGACCAGTGAGCATTATTGCAACTGAGAAAGCATATGTGCTTATGCTTTTATAGGTGGGATTTATTTTCTGGGAACGGTCATGGCGTTTTTAATATATACAAATAATCAAGTACTAGCGATTATCAATTTTTAATGGAAAATAATGAGTGAAAATTAGATTGTTTCGCTTTATTTCCTGTAGATATTCAAATGTGCTACCCAAACTTTGTACTTTGTAATATTATTTGTTAACCCTATAACTCTAAACATACTCTAGCAAGTGCCTAATTTCATCATGCGCATCTCAGGTCTCAGGAAACGACAAAGGATCACAGATGCGAGGGTATCTACGGAAGCAGGGTCGCCGAGGGTGGTTTGTATTAAAAGAGAAGGTTTTGTACCAATATGCGGCTTCTGAAGACGTCTGCGCCATTGAGAGCCTGCCGGTGCTTGGCTACACTGTCGATACATCGGTAAGCGAAAGAATGCGATGCTTTTTCCTCAATAGAATTCATTGTACTGTAAATTGTATATTTACGGGAATTAGAACAGTGCGCTTATGTACAGTTCTACCCTCGTGTGAAGAGTTTCTTTAGTTATATTGAGTACGTGTGTACGTGTATTTAAATTGTTAAGCTTTGAGTTGATCAGCAGCAGCATTTTACTTGGCGTGTGGGAAACATAGCATTGGCGTTTTTCTTCGTATCGGAATCGTGTACATGTATGTATCAGTAACACAATTTGGGTATTGGGAAATGTTGACATCCTTTTAATAATTCTCCTTGTGGGATTGTTGTCGATCGGGGTCGACTATTTTTGGGACATCGCTATTACGCGTCGATGTTAGTTCAGGATGGAGTATCGGTATATGTTGTATTTTTGGTAACAGTATTTTTCTACTTCGTAGCAGAAGAGAACTTTGATGAAAGGCTACGGCGCAATTTCACTTCTTTTCAGTGCACTCATTAATGGTTTTAAATTTGAGATCGGCTCTTAAACTATTGAACATGAAAATGGACACAGTAAAAATTCTGAAATGTTAATCATTGACATTAATAGTATCATAATTGGAGAAAATTTCCGTACAAATCTCTTTTTACTTAATTTAGTGAATTCCTGTTACATTATTTGTTACATTATTTTTGTACGTTTCATTGGTGTAGATAACGGGGTTATTTGTTTTTCTGTTATTTTTCTTTCCTTGAACCTATTTTCTAGTTAATAGAATGAACTTAGATAATGCACTTTTTATCAGCTACATTCAATTACACGTTGACTACTTATTATCAGGTATGTTTTTTTTTATATCCCGAGTAATTTTATTTCTTTGCCATAGTCTGTCAATAACTCTTTCGTGGCGATGAATTTTTAACAGTTTTTACTAAAGATGGTTTTCTCCAGGGTGCGGAGAGTGCGGAGCCTCACTTTTCCCTCTGCCATCCAAAGCAAGAAATTACGTTCTTTGCAGAAACTCCCGAGCTAGCTCAAAAGTGAGTATTGACTTGAGAGATGTTTCCTCCCGATTATGATGAAGCTGTGAGTTTTGTCCCGACATACGTAAGTCTTGTGGAAGCATGCGCTGCAGATCCTCAGTTTGCACTGAAATCTTCATGCAAGGAAAAATGTTTTATTTTCAATAATATTTATACCTAGAATGCTGTGCAACGATGGTGCTCAAAAATTACCTAATATGAATGTTCTTAGTTGATAATGAAATTACCATAACGGATTTCATGATAGCCATACTGGACAAATTGCTGAGAGAGAAACATAAAAATCTATTCCTATGATTAGTTTACTCTTAGTTTGAAAACTCTCATGAATACTGATGACGACAAAAACGGTGAGTCATTGGTAAGGAACATTCTGGAGAACGCTACCTCCATTTACAATGACCCATGTGCTTGGAGAACACATTACAGTAATTATAAATGATGGTTAGAAGTAGCAAACCGATGGCTGATACATAAAGGTAATGCATTTCGAGAATAATAACAATCTGCTATTTTGCCCTGGCCCTCGCTCTATCGAATCCACTAGCTATACGTATACAAGTAATCACATCACGTACGTATGCATGCAGACGTTTTAAATGAGAATTAAGCAATGTAGGTTAATGAGCCTAAATTATTACGTGACTACTTTGCGAGTTGGTACTGCAGCTACAGATGCTATTTTGAAAATGCTAAATGATATGCCATATTGGTCTTGAATTTTTTCACTAAATTAATTGTTTTCATACACTGAGAAGTTGACCGAGTTTGATTCCTATGTTTATTAATCCATTGCGTATTTTACAATACTTTTAGAAAAGTTTTACACCTGAGCTCCAGGAATATTTCCAGCTTTGTGTTCCTACATTGATTTATTTTTAAAACAATTGTTTTATAATTGTGCGACTTCTGTAGGTTTACTTGTGTTTCAACAATTTTGTAACCTTTCAGGTGGATTACGGCGATGCAAGAAGCAACTGTTCTCTGATATGTGAAGAGCCACCTGGTGATGGAATGGAAGCCTCAGTTTTACCTTGGAACATCTCGTCACAATTTTATGTTTTTAAATGTTTTCAGAAGTGGCCAAAAATAAATTTTAATCTGTGACAGGATTAATTGCAGAGTTGTACATGGAATATTTCTTCTTATATCATTTGACATTTAATATCGCACCTAAGAACAAAATTGTTTCTGTCCATTATAAGTACGAGTATACTGTTACCTATTTTGAGCTTCCCAGCTCGCTCGCAAGACAGTAACTCGTGCAATATAATACTACATCATTGTACTTTTAGTTTTTGTCAAGCAACATCTTGACAAGTCAAAATACTTTCTTCGAATTCTTTCGAGTTGCAGCAATGAGGGTTTTCCATATGGCGATCAAACATCAGTTCTAGAAATACTTCGGGATTTGACAGAGGAGGACTGGTGTTTTAATGAGTGTTTGGCTTCTATTTACAAAAAGTTACTAGAATTTCATTCTATCATGCTCAATTTTTGTTCTTTCTAGTCGTGAAATTTTCAAGTGTAATTTCAATAACCCTTGTTAAAACTTCACCCTTTAACTTTTTTCTTTAAAGATCTCCCCATTTCACCTGCGTTGCTACTACCTGTTGAACCGTGGAGTAAAATCATGCTGATCCTAGTCTGTGATGCTATGCCTTTGACTGTTCGCAAATCTGCGTACGTATTTGATGGAACCAATAATGTTTCCATTTTGCTAGCCAAGTTCTTGTACCATACTTCCTCTTCTGAGAAAAATTTTCTAACTCACCAATATTAGCAGTTAGATAATTTTCTTTTATTTAAACCGAACGTTTCTGAAATTGTTGTGTACAGACCGCCTAAGTCATGCATGTGAAGTCAAACATAGGTTCTCGCATGATTAGTCTTCAAACGGTTCAGTTTTCATGATAGATCCGTTTATTAAAAGGTCAACTGAAATACTTGGCCGCATGAATTCGCGTATAGAAACTTAGGTTTAACTATATTTCAATTTATGTATAATACTACATTTACGAAAACTGTATAACCCATACCTTTGAAAACTGCGATGACAGTGGAAAGTAATTTTGCCGACAAATGGGGATATACTCAACCATTTTAATTTTTAACGGGGCTTCGTTTTTCATTTTTAATCGTAATGAGTTATTCTGTTTTAACTGTTTTTCATTTAAAATATATATATATTTATTCAAGAAAAGTTTCCGCAGTTTTGGTAGAACTTAACTCGTGCTGCTGCTCCCGGTAAGTTTTATCTCATAATGCTTCGGAGAAACTTAAGATATTAAGTAAGAGTATTTCCAAGTTTCATTTAGAATCGGTGATTTTGGAGAAGGGCTTTAGATCTATTTATTAACAGCTCATCAATGATTTTGTTTATAAATGTGCAATTTATTGATAGATCAAAAATACCCAAGAAGTGATTCCGTACTTGCCTTAATTGTTGTACACCCTTTAGCTCAGATGATAAGTTTCTAGTCAATATATATGTAATCTAGACTCAACTGAATGTTTGCTTAACCTTTAAACAATTTTATCATTAATATCGTTAACAAACTATGTTTGTTATTCCAATCAAGTTGATAAGTATAGAATACTTCATTTTTCAGATGCATTATAGTTAATGAATGCGTGGATACAATGCAAGTAATTACGTTAGCCCCTCATAATTCATGACTTGCAATAATATTGTTGGGATTATTCTTCTTTCAAGTTTGTTCAAACGTGGAGGTATTTTTTTGTAGGTATGGAGGACGCTCTTTATAGAAAACCTAAATCTTCAATAAGATACTAGCAAAGAAATGAAAATGGTGTTCAAGCTAAAAACGCAATATTTTGAACCGAAAATTTTCGTTCATCGAAAAAAATTTCTGAAAAATCAGGATGGTAATGGTAAATGAAAAAGGACTATGAGAATATGAAGTTTTAAGGTTCACTTAAACTTCGTCTACCAGAGAGAAAATGAATGGGAACTAACTAATAATGTCTGGATACACATTGTTTGACGTGTTACTTCTTATAACTGGAACTGATAAACATGCATACTTTACGAATTTGACCGTTAAACCGATTTATCCCTGATGGGTTTTACTTTCTTTTGTCCTTTCCGAAGTTCTTCAAGGAAGAGTCTCTCAGTTTGTTTTTTCCTATAGTACAGTGAAATTACAAGCAAGTGCTTTAAAATCTGCTGGTAAACTATATAACGCTAGAAGTAGACAAGAAATCTTAGTTTATTTCACAAACACGAGTCCATTGCTGAGCGAAGATTTCGATTAATCAAAGAAGTCAATATCCATCATTTAGCTATTTTTTACTGAAGGTCGGTTAAATACGAACCGTTTTATTTTCGCATACTTGCTCAGCATTTACTAGCAGTGAAACAACATACACCGTAACAGCTGTCTGAGAAAGTTTTTTCAGCCGCGTTGCGGGCCATGAAAGAAGGGTGTTTCGAGTGGAGCACACTCGAAATTGCGAAAACAGATTCACCAGACTACAGTTTTCTCATCATTTAAAATTTTCACAGCTGTCTTTAGTACTAGTATCTACTTCACATTCTCCTTGCAGGTAGGTAAAACTAGAATATATTGAACTGCACGGAGATCGAAGGAAACGACAAAACAGTAGAAAGTTAATGGATTTTCCAAGTTCCCACCATTTTGCCTAAATATTAAAAACTGCGAGTTCGATGCAATGCATGTCATATCGAACGAGTTAAATGTTCTTATTTGCTATAAACGAGCATTTCAACGCAGCAGTTCGCCCAGATTTAAGCCAGTCGCTATCGTTTCTTCCAAGCTCACTAAATCGAGAAAGACTGCAAAGCATACGAGTGTTAAGCCATCGCCAATATAAGTGACTGATGCCTCTGTACTACGGAGGGAAATAATGTTTCCCTAGGATAAACTGAGCTCGTGTATCACAGATACTTGCGAATCGGACTTCTGTCACAATTTTCAAAATTTTCGTTGGCTTGTTAACTGATCACTTTTCCGCTTTTTTAGCTGGACTTATTTCGCGGAAATTTCACAACTTAGCTTCTTTACGCAGCAACCTGGAAATCCTAAAATATTGGAAGCTATTCGCAGCAACGGAAAAACTGCTGCTGACGAATCTTCATTTTTCCTTGCAGAACCAGCGAAGTTTTCTGTTTATTCTGCCATCTTCCTCAGAATTAAATAAAGGTCAGCAAATCTGACTTTCCCTCCTATCCCTGAACATCAGGAATATTCCACAGAATAAATCAGCCTCAGAAAATACGTCTTTTTCAGTAATCGTAACTCCAATGGAAAACGGAAAGAAACCTCAACCAGACGCAATTTCCTGGTGTTAGAGAAAATTACTTAATCGCCCTCAAGAGGCAAGAGACGTGGAAACACATGTCTAAATTACGCTCGACAGAAGTTCGCTATAGAATCAACAACGAGGGACTCTACCTCTAATGAAAGTGCTGCTAACAACACTGTAAAAAAAGCCGCATTCTTCCTGGGAAAAGGGGCTATCTCATAAACATTAAATTATTCGTTCAAGAAAAACCGAACGAAGGGTGAACTACGCACCGATAAACTTGCACATTAATTCGACGACCTGAACATGAATAAGGTTTCCCGTCGCCGGAGAAAAATATCATCCGACCTCATCCCGTCCTAAGTGAAACAATCGATCCTCTCAAAACCTAGGTGCAAGAACCCAAGGTCTCTAGCTTCAGCAACTAACTACCCTCAGACATCTCTAAGACAGGGACATTATTACCCTCCAAATTACTAATCAGAAAGGTGGCGTCCGAACAGGGACCACCCATAATATCTATCAACGAGCTTTCAACAAGGCCATGAAAAATCACAAAAAAACGTGCATTATACGAGTATATATCTGACCTGACCTTGAAAATAGCTGTTTGGACTTATTAGTATGTTGTAAAGTTTGGTTAGAGGAAAGAGGATAGAACTTTCCGCTACCCCTAATCTATACTATAATAAGAGCCGCGTCCGTCCGTCTCTCCGTCTGTACCGAAGCCATCCGAAAGTGTGTGATGAGCGTATCTGTGATACGGGCCGTGTGCACTCGGCCTCATTAACTCTCGAGAGATTGAATTTTTCTATTTTACAGCCTTTCTTTCTTTCTGCCTTCTTTCTTATTTCAAATAAATGGGTGGACTAGTATTTCTTAAACACAGCATCAAGCTCTCACGCGCTTATATAGTTGAGTATTAGAGTTTCGCATTGTGCACGTGCGACAGTTAGAAGAATTTAAAAAGATTTAATCTAACGCACTAAAATCAACATAAATCAAATTTGGTAAATTTTTTCTTGGCAACAATCTCAAATAAAATGTAACAGCAAAATACATACTAGAAGAAAACGATTAATTTCTAGAGATAAGCGCAAAGAGAGATGCTAAAGCAAAACAAAAAGCGTTCAAAAGCGTCGCCTTCGCACTTAAAACGTTTTTACAGAGCAAGTGATATTTGAATTATTTTTGTTTCTTCCATCTCACTTACGTCACTGTATAACGAATGAAAAAGCTTGAATTTGAAATTAAACACGGATTTGTACGTATTTCAAGTATATGATATTCGCATTGGTGAAAACGTTTTCCAGTGACTGAATGATTGATTACTACAAGGAAGGTATTCGTAGAGAGGAAGGATAAAGGTATCATTAGTACAGATATAAGGGAGCGCGGAATCTATGCACAAGGTGTGTCCCCGCACAGGATCCCCCGCACAAAGAAACATATATATAAGTTAAGAAAAAAGCTTAGGAAACATGATATAAGTTGACGAAGAATTCAATAGATGCTGAAAAACAGGATAGCAGTGAACCAAATGGTATTTAACCAAACCAAATGGTATTTAACAAATCAAAAAGCATATTTTATTTCAACATAAAGGCCTACCTAACTCTCACTTCAAGTCCTCACGTTCTCCACTTGAGAGTACAAATTATCATAGATACATTAATTGTATCCCCCTGATGGGGGTCTCTAGTGACAACATGAAATCTTCGAACTGATATACTGGGCCAAAATAAATAAAAAATTTATTTGACGTCACAAAAATATGTATTTTGACACTTCAATCCTTTGAACAGAATAACTCTCAACGGAACCGCAGAACGGTTATCAGAATGACCACATTGTAAAGCTCCAGTGAAACAAAAATAAGCCAGAAAACTTGCATGACTCTTTTGAATAACATGTTCAAGTGGTTGTCTCAGTAATATTAAAACCGATGAAAATCGGTAAAACTCTTCATTCAATTTCAGTGAATCATTAAGCGTTGACTTAGCTAAATATAGTCGACGTACACAAGTATAAAACAAACGCTAAACTTGAGGCACCACTCGACGTTTGTATTGTATTGTAACCAAAGTGACAATAAACATAGCTCATCATGAACACAAGGATGTATGTCTAAGTTTGTCGAAACGCCAGATATTAGCATAGAATATAGATTATGAATGGTAATGCACATTTTTGGCCGCAGTAAAATCACGTCTTTGTTGTGGATGCTTATTTGAACTATGAAATCAGAACTTCCTCTATTTTAAAATTTAATTAAATTTCCAAAGAACGATGTAAATAACATTCTGATGTCAGACAACAAGTGTACAAGCGAGTGTTTCAGGTGCTCCTTCGTTTGTGATGTTATTGCAAAACATTATTGTTATTGTAAACCTGTGAACCTGCAAGTATGAAGAGTCTCTCAGTTTGTTTTTTCCTATATTACAGTAAAATTACAAGCAAGTGCTTTAAAATCTTCTGGTAAACTATATAACGCTAAAATTTTAGACAAGAAATCTTAGTTTATTTCACAAACACGAGTCCATTGCTGAACGAAAAATTTCGATTAATCAAAGAAGTCAATATCCATCAGTTAGCGATTTTTTACTGAAGGTCGGTTAAATACGAACCGTTTTATTTGCACAAACTTGCTCAGCATTTACTAGCAATTGAAACTAGCAAGTTTGAGGTGACAAGTTGAAACAAACGTGTCACCTCAAACTGCCAGCGGTAGTGTCAGGCCAAAGGAAGTTGGATACATGGAACCGGCATCGCTATCTTTTGCCATTCAAGCGAGTGAAGCCACTTCTGCCGTCCCAAGCTCCGCCCACCCGGCATTAGGTCCCTGTGTGGAGGTGGTGTTGCAGTGGAGGGGTAGCACCACCTCCATCATCAGCGACTGAAGACCGCGCTGTTAAATGGCAGACTTGCGCTACTCTGTGCTATACGTTTTTTTCTTAGGCATATATTTCAATTGCATCCTCGCTGAATGATAAAGAAACTCATATTGAGGAAACTCGTCCTTGACCGCAGCGTGGATAGCGGCGCCCTGTCCCGCTGAGTGTCTGACACGCACTGAGCCCCATCTCCGTGTGTGTGCCCGTATACCCTACAGCTACCGAAAATTGGCTTCACTTTAGAGCGCTGATGCCGTCTCCATTCTTAAACCTCCTTGGTCAGGCCTATCTGGCCGTCACCAGCACTCGCGCAAGGATCATGCGCAGCCGCGCAAACGTTTCAAGTTACACGCCGTGGAGCCGAGGGAGGCGTTTCCTCCCTTGCGTCTCTCCCCTCACTGACTTGAGAGAAGGGGATTCCAAAGAAACCCTCTTGACGTCACCAGCTTCTCCAAAACCCCAAAATAGCGAGCGAAAATCTTTCAAAGTTTCGGGAATCGGAGCACAAATCCAGACCGGCGAAATGAAAAAAAGTTTAGCAAACCTGAAAATTGAGCTCAATTTAAGACTACGAAGTTAGAAGGCGACAGCATCCGATTCCTAATGAACTTCATGGACGCTAAATGTTAAGTTAGAGCAACAGATTGATGGATCTTTAGCTTTGCGTGTTGCTAGGTCTAATTCCTGCTATGTTTCTTGCGTTCGAGAAGATTGATTATTCCAGAATCTTGTCGTACTAATTCCAGGATCTTCCAAAATCCACAACAGAGTTTCATAACCGGTGGCGACTCGGCTCAAACACTATTAATCGATAGAAGTATTTGGCCAAACGTCACTTCCTGATAGCGTAGCAACACCATAGAAGCATTTTCTTAAGTCTTTTGCATTGATAAGCATCGAGAAGGATTGGGACAAATACTAAAATTAAATATCTAAAATGATTCAAAAACATTCCGCCTCATCATACATGTTTTAATGTCCAGAAAATAAATCTTAAAAGCTACAACAGTTGCGTCCGCACACCCGAGTAGCTGAGCACGTGCCCGGCGTTGCGATCGATGCCTCCGCCCTCTTCACGGGGCTCTCGCCAATAGCGAGGGACGATCCAGCGACGCGCGTGCGACTCTCATTCATGGATGCTCTTAGATCCTAGCTTTTCGTTGAGCAAATCTCAGACCGCGTCGCACGCAAACGTTTTCGAAAGAAAAATATCATGCGTAGGACTCTCGACCTTTAGATGACATTGTACGACTACGCAAATTGAATGGGGGTAAGGTTTGACCTGTTTTAAAAGAATTTAAAAGGGTGTGCATTATCGAGACTGTGTTGAAAACGAGACGCGTTTGACGCATGAGACTTTTTTGTCCGGCAATCGCAGCCACGTGTCGTAAAAATACTGCAATGAAAATTGGCATGACACATTGTAATTTCGAACAAAAATACTATAAATGAACCACATTTTAAACGAAAAGCGATACATATGGGTGATTAATTATACAAGGAAATGAAGTGGACATGAAAGAAATGCCTATTCACCAATCAGGTAGCCTAACAGTAACCTCTCGAAACTCCAGTCACCATAGCTGACAATACACTAACCTTAATAACCTAACCTTTTTTTCTATCCTATAACCCCCTGGTGAGACGCATCACCTTAATGTACAAGAGTTCATATACTGAGCGATGAGAGGTACGAGTCGCATAATCACGTATTGCGTCAATCTTTTATATAAAGAAAAAAATGGATGGGAAATCTTTATTCCTTAAAAACATTTAATTTCCTGCAGTGTTAGCTGGAACTGCATGAGTTCCTTTCTTGCGTTTTTTTCCCCCAACCGTACAGAATAATATAATTTTTTAGCTTCTGTACATGATCGTATACACAAATGATTGGTTTTGTGGAACAGTAGAAAAAAGTTGTTCACTCTGTGTGCAAGTCTCTTCGCTATTAAGCATATTTTTTAGGGTAAACAGCCTTGAAATTCGTTGTCATAAATGATAATTTCAATTGTTAGCAGACCGTCAATTCCTAAGCAAAAATTTTCATTACGTTAGTTTTGGGAGCCTTTACTGGAATGAGTTCAACGAGACTTTGTTCGTTTATTTTCGGAGGTTCTATCACAGGGAGTGTTGAGTTCATGATTACGTTATAATGGAGTTATCATCAATATTGCTACTTTCATTCGCAGTACTCAACTTTATGGGTTAACTAACGATATACTTGGAAGGCCACTGTTACTGCTAGACACGAGCAGAGCCTCGCACTAGAGAGAGAAGAAGAGTAGTTCCAGCGCTGGTTGAATGAGGGCTGCTTCGTCCGAGGGGATTTCTCCGTTGCCACCCATATTATGGACTGCTATTGGAGAGCTTCCGGGCTGGGCGAAAGCGGACTACGAGGGACACCTGATTGATAGGCTCCAGCAGACTGTGAGGACAACCATCGACCGAGGAGAATGAGAGGGTAAGTAAGCCTGCCTGTGACGCCTGCACATAACTCGCACGTTCAGAGCGGCGGCAGCCAGCCTATCGCACGGTTCGTGTCAGACGAAGTCCATCAGAGTTATTTATTTAAACACGTATGTTTTTTGTCGAAAGTCATTAGGTAAAATAAAAATTGTCTCCTCGTTGAGTCGTCGAGTCAATTTCACGTTATCACTGGAAGTAAATGATTGTGTACGTGAAACTTAGAAAATGGCTACTCGTAAATTAGAAAACTTACTTTTAGTACATATGTATCGACAAGTACATAGTGACTAACTAGGAGGATGTGTTTTAACATACAATAAAATAATGGAATTTCGAACCCAGACAATGCTGGCACTAAACACTCTTAAATTGAGTGTCGGAAACGGGAAAGAATTGCCCCCTAAGACTGACCAGAAATGTTTTTCCCATCACGAATTAGAAAAATAAAATAAAACTTTACGCTGATGAGCCAACATATTCCTGCCATTTACTACACTGCACGCAGATATTTTTTTACTTCGAGTATAATACTAATTATACATCGTCAGGTGAGTTTAGTCTCAGAAATTTGGGAAAATATTTTCCCATTGGAAGAAATTATACGAAAATATTGTGCAATAAAAAGAAGGTTTCATTTGACTTTGAAAATTGAAGAGACACAACCAATGGGTTTACAATATACGGGACAGATTAATACAGAAAGCAAGAAAAATATTTTATGTTGCCTGTTTCCGTGGCACCTCCCGAGAAGTTGTCTCACGGCGTTAACTTAATGCGTGCACAATATTTCTAAAAAAATTCACTTACGTGCCATTCTTGCGAGTAATTTTGAGGTTGCTCCAATTTTCAGAGCTAGGATTCACTTCCCGTTGAGAGGCGAGCTTCTCTGGCGTACAATTATAGTTATGAGCAGCGCACATCGTCTTATGTTGGAATGACGTCATGAAATCTTTATATCAGAGTGGCTGAGCATCGCGGTAAACGCTTTCGAACACAGGTCCAGCTAGCTCTCCCATCTCATTCAGTAGTACGCAATCATGCTAAAAAATGCAATGTGGCTCTATCTACCACCGATTTCAAAATTTTAGATTAAACTCCGAATGTTCTCAGAATTATAGAATCTTTAAACATTATTTAGTGAAAACCCAACCTGAATAACAGAGGCAGCTTGTATCCCATGCAAATGGTCAATTGATAACTGTATACCTGTTCTTTAAGCCTCTTCAGTTTTATTTTCTTTATTTGTATTCTTTAATGTATCTTATTCACTTCTGTTTGACTTTTTTATTTTACAGTTATTGTCGAGACGCACGAGAGACGATGGATTTTCGTACGCTGGCAAAAAATTTTCCACAGAAAGGCATCTGATACATAGTTTTTCACCCAATATCAAATGAACTGTAGTTTACTTAGTCATCAGTTGTCCTCTTTGGGTTTTTAGCTCGTTATGGTGAGTAGAAGGAATTGTATAACATCAGCATTGTTTTGAAGGATGTATAAAGAAGAGAAAACACATTGGGCATTTCGATTGCGGAAAATGCTTTGAATTGGGGTTTAGATGAGTTAAATATGAGAAGAGAAACATAATCATTCCCCTTGAATGTACTTTTGCATATAATCTTGAAAACAATATTCCACCAATTTTAGGAACGCTCTTTGATGATATTGAGGCATGTCTCCCCAGACTAGGCTGCTATAGTCAATACGTGATAACACAGTAGATTGAACGGCGAATCCGCTAGATTTTTGTTGAACATAATTTTGAAGAAAAAACATTAAGGTTCCGTTAATATTGCTGCAAGTTTTTTCGCGCCAGAGTTGAACGTCAAATTTTGATCGATCCATTTGACTTTGAAATAGGCGCTCAAAAATAGACGCTGTAAACCACAATTGTTTGGTGATTTCAGTTGAGTTGACGAATGGTACAGTTTTGATTACATGCTAACGGCAACCTCAGTGGCGCCGTCAGCTACCACACGTGTTATTTGATACGATGACTTCATAAGAACCTTACGCTCCGCTATCTCTATTATCTGAGTGCAGGAGCGTACGCCTCGATGTGGTTAGACTAAGTTAGAATTTGCTTTATTTAGAAATATTAAGGGTAATAACTTCTATTTATCTGATGCGTGAGAAAAAAAAGCTTTAATGCTTAAATTTTTGCTTCAAAGGCTCTCACAAGATTTCAACTCGTTTTTGCCCCTAGCTGACAATATTATTTACAAGCTCATACTGCGGTTTCTTAGCCTGGTTATTAAGTCCAATCCCAATGAATTAAGGAAGTACGGTTGTGAAAAAATATTTTAATGTTTTGAAGAATTCGTGAGCTTTAAGTTTTCTATATCGATCCTTCTCTTACGTAGTCACACTATAGGTCACGCAGTGAAACAAAATAAAAGAATGGGTTACACACAATACATATAATATTACTTAACCATATATGAAAGTTGGCCTAATGAATATCAATGTAACATAAAAATAACGTCCCTTTCGGTGCGAATGGAAGTTCGACAACCCGTAATCGTAATTAGAATCAATCTCTAATTATTACCAATTCTAAAACGCCACAAGCGATGAGTGGTGGTGACACGATATCGCAGCGTAGAACAGATGAGAGCTGAGCTGAGCCAGTTGGCAGCGTCATGGTATGGGCAGCGTGCCCTGAGCGTTGTCTCTTGTCAGGGAGACATGCCTGCTCATTTGCGGTAGTGATAATGCTTGGCATTCTAACCTGTTTGTTGACGCCGCAAGTGTGGTGTTTGGTGGCGAAATGCTGGCCCGGTGATGAATATACATCTTGAATTACTCTAAGTCTCACTGCTTTTATGGATATCAGTGAGCATGACGGCGAAAATATGGAAACTTTCTACTTTTAGGTCGAACTTGACGTTCAGAGAGCGCCTTATCATGTCTGCGGGGATATAACCGCACCTTTTATTTAGCTTAGTAATTCTTACTTGAGAAGCTTTCAAATTCTCAGTGAAACAAACCTCAGTGTAGCAAGTTGCCTCTCAATAAGGCTGCAAGTTTTATGTATTCAACAGTCTTATCTTCAGTTTTATTATCAAACTAAAGGGAACCAATCAAAAACCTTTCATTAACTTTTTATCCAGATTGTTCAAAATAATTACGTTGAGGTTTCACGCAAATGCCTACGACTTCAATTAGAAAAAATTCTTTGTGCATATATAGAGAGAAAATTGGGAAGTTGAAATCAAATTCGTTTGAGTTTTTTGTGAGCTATCGCTCATGCAATACGAGAATTTCTTGAACTGCTTTCAGGCTAATTGCCTTCGTTTCCAGAAAACTATCTACGCAATTAATTTTTAGCAATTTGGTCACTTCTCATCGCACTTTACTCCTTACCTGATTGCCATGAACCTCCAATGAAAGCAATCAATTCCTCAGAGAGTAGATTCGATTCGACACTACTGGGGTAATGAATTTCGGGTGCCATGAGAGAAACCATTTAAATGCAGTTTCCCTGTTAAATACTCGCAGTGTGCAACCGGTACGGCCG
The DNA here is from genome assembly GCA_030386875.1 of Morinoia aosen. Taxonomy (NCBI): domain Eukaryota; kingdom Metazoa; phylum Arthropoda; class Malacostraca; order Amphipoda; family Talitridae; genus Morinoia; species Morinoia aosen. Next base: position 32,248,381 of record CM059567.1, on the reverse strand, counting down.
CTTAGTTTAGTCAGCCATAAAATAGAAGATGCGTTAAAACAAAACAGTTACCCCTCGTTTTGTCTCAAAGTTTTCTGCTTCAGCTTTGAAATGAACAAAGGAGTTGTCCAACGATGCAATTTCACTGTCAGATTACCAAAATTTTACCAGCAAACTCCGTAAATTTGCTAAATTGGTCAATGAACGAAAATACGTGCTTGCACAGAGTAAATTTCCCATCATTCCAATTTTCGTGACTATATTTCAAGCACGAGCCTCAAGGTCGAATGAAATAACGTTTAATTCATAAGTGTTCTCCAATATGGGGCAGCGCTAACATATTGCAAACAATAAAACAACTTTAAATAGATCACTCATTATAAAATGCATTAGCTAAGCGAATAAAATTAAGAAAAAACGTTAACAATAGGAGAAACAGTTATGTTATCCATTCGTCGTTTTCTTCAGAGTTGAATAGAAAAGCGCGCCGTGGCGGCTGCATCAAGTGGGCTTGGGTTATGAAATGCTGTTTGGATTCCGTCATTAATGTGTTTGGACCGCCATGGCGGTTGTGTGTTTTCGAAGTCACCCCAAAAAAAACAAATATGGGATTTTTCTTCACTCGCCGTGCTCTTACGATGTTCCTTTCTTTACTTAACGAGCTTTTGAGTTTATGAAATGTTAATTTAGTATCAAAGTTCATTACTTGGTAGTTTCCTGAGATCAAAAACAAAGACACCTAAAACGAGCGCACTGAGTCATCATCGCCCTTGCAAAGCAGAACAACTATTTTTCCTTTCAATGTTTATCGAACGAAGCATTCAATTTGCCTTCCGCATCCAGAGTAATGTTTGGGCTCCATTTCTGGCTTCATTGGATGTAGATCGCAAAGCCTTTCTAGAAATGTTACAATAAGGTCTTCAATTTCTCGCACAAGCAATTTTCACTTGAAATATAGCTGCGACCTTCAAGAAGATGGATTCAATTGTTTAGAACTCACGATTATAATGAAACATTCGAGTTTGTTTCGCAAGGCGGAAAAATTGAAGTTTCATTCATAAAACGTCGGTGTTGTTCTTCTATGAAAGACGACGTTTCTTTTCCTTTTACAAACGACATTCAAGAATCAAAGAGCGCGCATCAGGTTTCACCGGTCATTTTCCTTGTACGAATGAATATTTGTACTCAAACGAAGTTGTCAACCGAGAGCCAAAAAGCCCAAAACGACTACTAATAATAAATAGCTGATGCCGACTGCAGTGACCAAATGCCGCCCTCGTAACGTTGCATGGGGGCGCTTCTACTGCTGCTGCTCTGCTCTACGCATGCAGGATGTGGCTTGAAATCGAGAGTAATTTATAAGCTTTTAAGGACCTCATAATAATTCAATTTGAAAGTAGCTTGCTTCACTTATGTTTGCGTGGAAGAGGAGCAGCAACAAATAGTTAACGGAGAAGCAATAACAACCGCTGGCTGCACACAGAAAATATGTGAGCGAAGAGAAAGAGAGAGGGAGGGAGAGAGGAGCTAGCTAGCTGTTGCTGCTTTACAGGCCGCGCTATCGCAGTCGCTGATGTCAGACAGCGCGATTCTCCAACAGCGCGCCATAACTCGGAAGACTACGGGAGCCTGCCTCGTGCCTTCTACACCAGCAAGAACGCGGTCTTTCGACAGCAGCTCATAACTTCGATCTCCCTGCTCATCGGAATGGCCGCGTTTCTTCAAATCTAACGAGATGAAAGGGTTCCTACAGCAATCGTTTGCAAGAAAAACAAAATCATAGGTGTTCTATAGAAGATCTACAGCCTGGTGTACAACTCGTTTGTTTATAAGATATAATATTCATAAACATCGACAAAAAGTGCGAATTTCGCAACGAAAACTGGAACAGAATTTGAAACCTTTTCACGTACAAAGATGCCACGTGATAGAGCCTCAGATTAAACACATGACAGAACAATGCGACTCGCCCAGCATCATAACTTGATCGAGCAGAATTGCGCTTGATATTCACGGTATGGTGGTCGAGGATAGACTGCGGGGCTCACTCACAGCATGCTGCGGACGTAACCTTGGCAGAAAAAAAGTACACTTGTACTCCAAGACAGCAGCCGCCACTCATGCGTCAAGTTAACATCACATGCAAAATAACTGTAATTTTAACATTATAGACAAAAATCTCTTCACACAGGGGAAATAATGCATTATTTCTTGAGGTGAAGGTGGGTGTGATGTACGTTGGGCAAGCGAACATGAACGGTGAACCCCTGTCCAGCTCAAACGGGTTCTGTAATGGCTGCGAGTGGGGGTGATGCGAGGGAGAGAGCAGGGGGAGGGAGCAGCGCAGAGACACGTCGCTTGCATATTGCATGTTTCCGTTGCCAACGTCGCTATCACTTCAATTTAAAAGTCACACCTATCTGTCACAGCGATGAACATACTTGGAATTTACCTGTACACAAAACACCAGTCTAGGGCTATAAAAGCGAAGTGGGCCAGGCAGGGAGTATCCAAGTAGCACTCCGGATGTGTCGTGACCCCTCAGCGGGGGTAGTAACGAGAGAGGGGTAGTGGGGTCAATAATGCGCTGTTGCCCAATCCCCCATTAAATTTTTGAAGAATTGAATGCACATATTACTGCACCAATCTCTGAGAGATGGCTAGTTCAGCATTGTAATACATTTAGTTACATAGTTGCACTAGACAACTCTACCCGGGGCGTTGCGTTGCTTTCTGGCGTTCCTAATGACATTTGAAGAGATACATAGAACTAGCCAGACTTGATGTGACGTAGTTCTCTCTGCACTCGAGTTGTTTTCTGCTGTGGCGGGGCGCTCAGTGAACAATGTCATCATTATTGGTTCAAAAATGTATTAGCTTTCATGCGCATCAGACGCGGTTCACCTGCACCACGATGACATCTGTTGATTTCATTTTATTCCTTTCAATCGCTTACATCAAACGTGCATTACCATAAAAGTACTAAAAACATCTCCGAACAGAATATTGAAACATGCGAAAGAAAGACATTTATAACCGTTACTATTCCTTGGTGAAGCATGGTGAGCTATTTCACGCGGTTGATCTGTGTCCCAGTTTAATTGTATTTCCAGAGATTCGAAATAATAATATAACTAAAGCGCTCCAAAACCTTTTGGTTCCTCACTCACAGTACTGAAAATATGCATGGTTTTTCTTTGCTAGAAATGAACTTTTTTGGTCTTTTCCTTGTGTAAGAAAAGGTGGAAGTCATGTGTACTGAAAATGACGTGCAATTCTCAAGCCAATTTAGGGCTTATATGCTCGCAGTAGATTGAGTAGATTAACACTAAAAGATTGACCACGCAAATTTATATGAGAACTTCTTCATCATAACTTTCAACTCTGTACTCTTCCCTAAAATTCAAAAATCAGCATGCAAATAGTCGTTTTCACTCCAGATTTGTTCTCTATTAAAACCATTCAGAACTTTGACGCACTATAAAGTTTCAATTTATGAACATTTATCACATAATAATAGTTGTGTTTTTGAATTAAATTATAAATAGGGTAAATCAACACATGTTTTTTTGTCTTAACCATGTACATTATCCTGGAATTCTTAATAATTGCTGTTCACTTACGAACGCAGTGTTAACCTACGTTCATTTGCATTCTTTTAAACACTCATTTGCAATGCTCTTTGCTTGTCTTTGAAACGGCTTTGATTAACAGTGTTATTTTCTATATTCATGCTCAATTTTCTGCTCGCTAGCAAGTTTTATTTGGTGTTTCTTCAACCTTTCATCTAGTATTCCTCCAGAAATACAATAAGACGTCTATATCAAAACTTCTACTATTTTTTGGTGGTTGTTATTTCTCTAATATGAAGGCTGGTATAGCTGCTCAATCCTGTTATTATATGCGGCCTCTGTAACATTGTGATCCTCATTGATACGTACTACTTTAAAGAACTAATTTGATTCAAAAGTACTATTGTTACAGTTAAATAGTTGAAAATAATAAGATCAGATCATTTGAGAGTGAACAAACACTTTGTTGAAACGCGGAATTTGAAGCACAGTAATGCCCTACTTTCAGACCCAGAATTTCAACTGTGCAGGATGACAATGCCATTACTGCATGTGATAGCAACGTTGAAGAATGCGCAAACATAGAGGACTGCATTGCTAATAGTGCACCGCTGATAACAACCAACGCCGAGTTGAAAGAGCTTTAGTTTTGGTAGATAGAAATGTTGAAACTACATGAAACAAACAAATTGGGGATCTGAAAAGTTCTTTGGTCAGTTGTGAGTACCTAAACTCGCGTCACCGCGCTACTACTTCCAAACTTTTCAACTTTAGGTCATAAAAAGAACGTATAAAATGAAAAAAAATTAATGCATGCAGGTTGAATAAAAGCATACCTCACGTAACACAAAAATAATGGAAAATTCTTACCTTGCGGCAATAAAGCGAGGGTCATTTTCGCAGCTGCAATTCATCACCGTCGCCGTCTGTTTTGGAAGCAAAATGGCGACTCCTCACTTCTTCCGTCGATCGCCCGATGCTGGCAAGAATTTAACACTTAAAACTGGTATCTTCGAAGCACACTTGCTGTCGTTATACAAGAACCTTCACAAATAGTTTTTTTTATCTAAAGAGGTCTTCTACACACTTCATTCAACTTTACTTCATATGTAAAATAGATTCGAAAAAGCACTGCACAAGCTGCGAAAACTGAGCGAGAAGAATAAGGAGAAAGCAAACACTTTTCCTAAAATATTATGAAGCGTGAACGTATTGGTTTCAGTTTATTTAATTTTCATTTTGACAGCATAATATGAATTTAAAACTAAAATAAACACTTTAAAGGGCAAAAGATTTTGAAACAAGGTTTCAAGTTAAAATGCATTCTGATTTTGCAAAAATAGGTATACTGTTTTACTATTTTATTAGTGTAGGATAAACGATATAGAAAATAGTGTGTCAAAGAAGCACGAAGTATATGGTTATATATTTTGTTGTGATCGACGTACAAACAAACAATTATGGAGCTTTTATCAACGATTATTCGCTCAGATAGTTATATCATTTCAGAAAAACACCACTGGTGATGAATTTGAATGAATAATTATCGTAATACAGCTTATGTTGAGTATGCTAGTAAATTATTGTAAGAATTTATTTCAACAGCTCCAATATTTGCACCGTAAAATATTTTCGTCGTACGTTTATCATTAGAAAAGATAGATCAAAGAACAATGAAACGCAGAATGTTCAAAGATCACCTCCTCTCTCATTACTTACACAACCCATCCAAGCTCCGTGGTTGGTCTCGTACGTACGCCATCCTGCAAATCTAGCGTACCGCACATACACATCCAGCCTTCTTTCTTTCTTCCTTATTCGTACGTAGGGGCCGGAGTCGGCCGGCCTTGGCAGTGGAAACAGGGAGCTCAGGCAACAGCGCTACATAACTCGTGAGTCCTCAGAGCTCGCCCCGGACTCCCATCGTATTTACTGGCTAGGACAAGTGGTCTCCTTAATTCCACCAGAATTAGCTTATTTCTTAACGACTTGCAAGATATTAACATGTCTTTTAAAATAGAAATTTACAATATATTTGAAATGTTAGCAATATCCTGAGAGTACAGTAGAAATATGCTAGAGAAGTGACCAAGTAAAGGATGATACGAATGATGTTAAACAAAAATAGGCTAAACGTTAATAAATTTCAACTATGAACTGGGCTAAGTCACCATCCGAGGAACTGTGTGATATAAATAGAGACTAAAAATTAGCTATGTTGAGTAGTTTTTGGTGAACTGGTTCAATAAACTTCAGCAATACCGAAACAATTAAACTAACGCTTCTATACATAAGCTTGTGTGGTTAGAAGTTTTAACAAGCGAGTTTTACTATGAATAAGGTTGAAAACAGTAGTGACAAAAGGAAAATGTTTGAGTATTCTCTTTAGGCGGTGATGGCTGGTCTTAAAGTTGTTGGCGTTGTGAGGGCTTCGTGTCTGTTACACGAGTTGATTTACTTGTATCGCAAATTTTAATGACCAGCAGAAAACCTGCAACAACTGGCTTGTGATTCAAACTGAATAAGAATATATTGTTACAAGAGTTTAATCAATTCTTATATAATCAAATTCTAAGATTCTTTTGATTTATGATGCGACTCTAAATTGACTGAATGTGAGGTAGGTGTATGTTAGTTATCTGAAATATCGTTTTCCGTATATATATTTGTATTTCAAGTGATTCATTCTGTTTTTCATTGAAGTTCTTATCGGAAAATAGTTATAGTTCAACAATTTTGTAAAATGATGGTCCAAGAGTTCTTTTAGACAATATTTTCTGTCAATAATCTTCAGCCCAATCCCTTACAGCAGAAACTAAAGTATTTTATTTGACTTTTAAATAACTCGATGCGTATGAAAAATCATTGTAAATTAATTATTTTATATCTATTCAAGTTTACGAATTTCTCTACAAAAATTAAGTCAATTTTAGTCTTTGTGGAAATGATGTATTGAAATGACGACCTGCTTCTCTGATATTCCTCAACGTTTGTGATGTAACGTTCTTGAAATTTGTTTCTACATACATTCATCATTGTTGTTAGATTCGATATAATAATAGAGGTATATCAACGGAAAAAGATTTGATATTCACATATTATAACTGAGTGTAAAAGTTGAAATCAGTATAAATGGATGACTAATTAAGCAATAATGAGAGAATTGTGAATGACTAAGAATCTTGACTAAGGTTGATGTCAGTTTAAAAATCCAGCCTAAAGATATCCATGAAAGATACGGAATTAATGAAAATATAGATCTCATAGTGATGCTCATTTAAAGATCAAAATAGTTTATTATGAAATTTATGTACATAAGTTGCTCGAGAGCTATTGATGACGGTTTCATCAATACAATTCATAATTCTAATGTCCGTCTTCAACTGATCGATCTCAGCTACCTTAGAGATCTTACGCCGTCTGATGGTATTCTCAGAAGGAATGCTAGGCGTATACACGGTACCGCAGAATTTTCCATTCAAGGAAACTGGTAGCACTGAAATAATATATCCCCGAAGCATGGACTGCCGTCTCTAGGTGCCAATATGCATTAGAAAACATTCGACAGTAAATGTGATTCAAGTTACTTTACTTCCTTTCGTTGCATTCGGCTATCGCAATCGTGATCAAGTATCTAAATTAACGCAAAATGACAAACAATGCTCACAGCTCTGTGCGAAGACAAACACGTGCGGCATCGGTAATTGTGCGACTTCCTGATGAATTGGTAAACGTGATTTCTACCGTTGTCTAAATTACCCAATCTCTTAAAAAAGAAGTTAGCTATTTAATTCTTCACACAATAAAGTAACATATTCTTTACTTGCGTTTTTAATTTTTTACCTTGTATGTGTTACCAAGTTTAGTTTCATTCTGTCAGATTAAACAGCTCCTTTAATGTTTCGATGGTCGGGGTTGACTTTGCGATAATACCCAACCACCAAAACACTAATAATCTCGAGAGTTGGGTTTAAGATCACGATAAAGAGAGGGGAATGACAACAATAGTGGACTCAGCTTTTGGATTTTTATTGGACGAAAACCGGGAAGGATCGAGGTGTGCCGGACTTCTGAAGATCTTCTCTTAGATGGGGGGTAGTCCGTGCAGGCGAGTCCTCCGGCGAGTGATGACGTTGACAGGGTGCGAGTGTGTTTTTGTGGAGGTTACTTTCAGATTGCGACAATTTAACAATCCCGAGAAAATAGTTGGGCTTTAGGAATAGGCTTCAATTCTGCTTAATTTTAGCAGGTGAATGAGAAGCAATTGGAAACGTGATGGATATTGAGATATCGATCTTTAGTTGTGGTCGGATTTTAAGATCGTTAAACGCTGACGACAAGAGTCCGTGGTTGGAGCAGTTACAATCTTAGCCAGTACTTTGATAAAATACCAGGCTGAAAACAGCTCGAAAACCGAGGTGAATGCAAGGCAACTAAAGAGGCCAAGTAAGAATCCGGCTCATGTCGGAAATAGGCAACATAAGTGGTGTAACTCAATGATTGAGTTAGAGGTAAAAAAGAACTCAATGTGAATGTAACTCGAGGCCCAGGGAATGTGTGTTGTGGCGTTTCTGACGTCGAGGAATCTGGAATAATCGAAGACGCTGAATGATAAAATTGCCGGAGAGGCACAAAGGAAAAAATTCCACAACTGACATCCCTACACTGCTAATGGTAAATTCCCATCACGGAGAAACACTGAGCTTTCATACAGATTTAACTTGAGCTATTTTATTGCTCTCTTTGTTAAGCTCATGAGAATAAGGATAGATTTAACAGCTGCCAAGCTCTTTCTCTACTGCTCTTGCTTTAAAAATATAAGCATGATATTTACAAGAATTTTGATAATGTCATAATTGTTATTCATATTATGAAAACTACATGTGATTTAAGCGGACGATCGGCGATCCAATTTAAAGGTTAACATCGGCATCTTTGGGATGCTTTATTTCCAATCAAGCCTGATACATATGATCTTAGCATTGGTTTTTTCAAAGGTCTTTTAACTAAACCTATATATAGGACATCATGACGGTTCCCCCGTAAAGCCGGTACCCATTTCCGACACCTGGGTTGAGTGGGGTATTGTGCTTGAGCTTTCCCTTATACCCAACGGGGAAAATCTCCGAGCCAGCGCTGGGATACGAACCCGCGATTCCAGCACACAAGTACGACCCTTAACCGCTGATATAACGATCGATATAAAATGAATGAGTCGGAAGGAATCCCGTAATTTAATATGTCAGTACGAAAAATCAACAGGCAATCCTACACTGTCAACATGCCAATTATACTGAAAACTGTAAGTATATCTTGCAGTTAAGAAAAGGTATTTGAAAATGTATAGTGTAATATTGAACATAAAAAATGCACATGACACCACCATTCACGCTACGCCATCTTGAGATCACCTAGTATGTGCCATGCAATTTCGCACGAAATATCCACGAATTATTTTACATCTTTAAATAACACAGCACTGTAAAAGATCACTTAAAATTAACACAATATCTTCTAAGCAAGATTTGCTCTAAAGTAACACTTATTTTTACTTACAAGAAAGCTCAACCACACAAGCTAACACGTGCGTAAGAATGACAGTCCGACAACCGCATCAGTTGCGGTGTTGCCATCACAACGGCTTACTCCTCGAAACTGTCGATAGTTATATTTAATTTTATGCTTTTACACAAAAACTTCAAAGATTACTATTATAGAGTGGATAGCCCTACACTAGAGCACAGCATAGGTTCCACATAGACACAACATAGTTATAGTACTGAACACAATAGACAATGCAATGACACAGCAAGTTAGGTAAATAGTTCACTCACCTCTTGGATACCTTAACTTTATACTCAAATGTCGGTACTGTGGCTAGTGAGGTTAGAGCGGAGATAGACGGGAAATGTATAGAATAGAGTAGAATAGAATTAGTACATTAGTTTAGAACTTAAGAAGTTAGATACCAACCACAGTAGCTAATTATGTACACCCTCGGTCAACATGTACTTGTTGTTGAACCCGAGGCCAATAGCAGACTGACTTGCGAGTGTTGCTCTCTCGAGCGTTGCCAACTTATGGTCTCTCTAACTAGAACTTACACTACTCGCTATATTACACCCCTCCCTCCTTAATTAGAAACCCTCCCCCTGTATCCCCAGTCCCCTTATTCAATATAGTCAATCCTAAAGGTCCATTCTCACCACAGGCTTCCGAGCCCGGGTAGACCTGCGTGAGATGTTAGCACTTGGAGGCTCGTGCATCCTAGCCTCCTGGGTGGGAGTCGGGTAATCAGGTGTTCCGGTGTCAGGTTCATTGGTCGGAGGTGGTGGGTATGAATTTTGAGCAGGTTGTGGAAACACGACGGTTTCCTCCGTAGGTTGTTCCAAGGGTTCAGAGATGGTGTTCGAGCAGGTAATAACTTGGTCCTGGTGTCGACGAACGACCTCTCCCCCCTTCAGTTGGCACTTGTAGGATACCGGGCCTGTTTTCTCAATGGTGGTAGCAGGGGTCCATTTTGGGGAACCCGGCGTGTATTGACGGACCATCACAGGAGACTCCGGCGGAATATCAACCGCGCGAGACCCTGGGTGGTATCTTTTCTGAGCGTCCTGGCGTTGAGCAACTTTGGACGCGATTGCCTCTGACGGCCAAAACAGATCAAGACGAGAGCGAACTTTCCTGCCTAACATCAGTTCGGCGGGCGTAACACCTGTTGTCGTGTGGGGTGTCAGCCGATAGTTGAACAGAAACCTGTCTAGTGCTAGGCGTAGGGGTTCCGTTGACTTTCGTATATTCTTCTTGAAAGTTTGTACCATGCGCTCTGCCAGTCCATTAGTTGAAGAGTGGTATGGTGCGCTCGTAATATGTCGCATACCACATGCCTTCACAAATTCTTGGAATTCAGCCGATGTGAAACACGTTGCATTGTCAGAAACAATTGTTACTGGAAATCCAAATGTCGCAAAAGTGTGTTTCAGGCACGAGATCGTTTCGCTAGAGGTTGTAGTAGATGTGGGAAAAATTTCAACCCACTTAGAGTGTGCATCCACGATCACTAGATAGTATTTTCCATCCATTGGGCCCGCGTAGTCAATGTGTATGCGATGCCAAGGCTTCGCAGGCCATTCCCACGGATGGAGTTCAGCTTTCGTTGGTGCAGCTCGAGTGCTCAGGCACTCGCTGCATGACTTAGTCGTTTCTTCTCGATCTTTGTCCAGCAGCGGCCACCATACATAGCTGCGAGCTAACTCCTTCATCCTGGATGATCCAGCATGGCCAGAGTGCAGTTCGTCCACAATGGCTTGTCTGAGAGCTTGGGGTACAATAATTCTTGCTCCCCAGAGCACACAGCCATTTTGTGTGGACAATTCGTCTCGCCTCCTAGTATACGGAGCGAGATCAGGGTCACCAATTACCGTCGAAGGCCAGCCTACTTGGCAGTATTTGTATACCTTTGAAAGTACTGGGTCCCTTAGGGTGCCGTCGCGGATGTGGGTGCTGGTGACTGGAGCTGACTCAAGGAAATTAACTAAGGACGTCCATTCCGCAGGAATAGGTGTGGCTTCCTTGGGAGTTGTCAAAGGTAGACGACTGAGAGCATCAGCTGTGCCCAACAGCACGCCGGACCGGTGACGCAAGGTGAACTTGTAGGACTGCAGTAGTAAAGCCCACCTTTGAATGCGCCCGGATGCCATCGGAGGAATGCTTCTACCCGGATCAAATATTCCTAACAAAGGTTTGTGGTCCGTAACCACAGTGAAATCCTGTCCCCACAGGTAGCAATGAAATTTTCGAAGTGCGAACACCATAGCTAGGGCTTCTTTCTCAGTTTGAGAGTAGTTGCGTTCTGTTGCTGTTAGAGTTCGGGAGGCAAAATAGGCTGGGCGTTCAATCCCATCAATAAGGTGACACAGCACCGCTCCCACACCATACGCACTACTGTCCGCCACTACCACTATGGGTTTCTGAGGGTCAAAATGGACTAGAGTCTGAGAGTCCAGGAGGGCTTGTTTAGATTTCTGGAAGGCTCTCTCCTGACTTGCATCCCATTTCCAAGGGGTTTTGTCTCTCAGTAAGGTATTTAGGGGCTCCAGCATAGTTGCAGATGATTTTAGAAATTTCCTATAGAAATTTAGCAGCCCAAGGTAGGCTCTCAGTTGAGTTACTTTAGTAGGGGCTGGTGCATTCTGGATTGCTGCTACCTTCTCTGCAGTGGGGTGCAATCCATCCTCGTCAATTTGGTATCCAAGGTAGGATACCTGTGGCACTCCAATTGGCATTTATCCATTTTCAGTTTTATTCCTGCCTCCTGTAGTTTAGATAAGACTTGATAGAGACGCTTGTTGTGCTCTTGCTCATTAGTGGCACTCACCAGGACGTCATCCAGGTAGCAGAACACTCCTGGGAGGCCCTGCAATAGTCCTTCCATGGCACGCTGAAAGATTCCAGGTGCGGACGCAATTCCAAAACTGAGACGGTTGTAGGCAAATAAACCTCTGTGGGTGTTTATTACCGTGAGTTCCGTGGAGTCTTCATCCAAGGGTAGTTGAGCGTATGTCTGAGACATATCTAGCTTGGAGTATATAACTCCTCCTGCTAACCCGCTAAATAGATCTTCCACTCTGGGTATAGGGTAGGTATCAAGCCTAGTGGCTCTGTTGACTGTTAATTTGTAGTCCCCACAGATGCGAATGCTTTGATCAGCCTTGAGCACAGGGACGATCGCCGCTGCCCATCTCGAGTATTGTACAGGGGTGAGGATACCTTCCTGCACCAGTCTATCAAGTTCTGCCTCAACCTTAGGTCTCAGTGTGTAAGGCACGTTCCTGGCCTTACAAAACTTTGGTGGTACGGCTGGATCCACTTCTATTTTGAAATTCCTTCCCTTAAAGCAACCTAGACCTGGTTGAAAAAGGTCAGGGAATTTATTTGCTAACTCTTCAGGGCAGGTAGTCAATTTGTTGACATTATTTGATACTATAGTTAGCCCAAGGGAATCAATCAGGTCCCTACCCAGCAAAGCTGGCCCCTCCCTGTCTACAATCACAATAGTTGCTAGTTGAGGAACCATATTACCAGATTCACGCTGGATGTTAGCCCTAATCTCTCCGCAAACTACTAGCTCCGCTCCCCCATAAGTCCTAAGCTTAACATCAGAAGGTCTCAGCTCGGGTCTTGACTTAGCTGGTATTTTAGAGTAGGTGGCCATTGAAAGGATAGACCTGGCAGCACCTGTATCTACCTCCATCTCTAATGGCACACCATTTAGTAACAATTTTATTTTGATTGGGGGTTTCATTTCCTCGGCTATTGAGAAAATCTCTCCATAACAGCCTAGATTAGCAACTGGATAGTCTGCACAGGCTGCATTGTTAGTTCTATTAGGGTTAGGGTGGTGTTACCTCCCCCTTTTCTCATGCATAGCATGCACAAAATTATTTTTGTTGCCTTTAGCAGAATTTTGATTTTTCAATTTAAAGCAACACTTCTTAAGATGGCCTTTTTGGCCACAACCATGACAAACACTGTCTTTATAGGGGCAATCTCTACGCCAGTGCAGATTACCACAGCCGCTGCATGCTGATTTGGGGCTAGCTTGAGCCTGAGTTTTGCCCTGAGGCTTAATAGCAGTTTGCTTTACTCTATGCTGGCCCACATTTAGTATGGAATTAGGTTGCCTTAACACAACCGTCTCCCTCAGTTGAGTTTCTTTGGCAGTTGCCAGATCCACGGCTTTTTTCCATGTGAGGTCATTTTCATTAAGCAAACAATTTTGAACATCATTACTGGCCACACCCAGTATTAACCTATCAAGCAGCGTTTCTTCCAGAACTTCCTGTTTGAAATTACAGGTGTCTGAAAGGGCCTTTAAGCTAGCCACAAAATCAGCAATGCTCTCCCCTTGTTTCTGGTTCCGCTTATGGAACCTAAACCCTTCAAAGATCTGGTTGCGTGTCGGCTTAAAATGCCGTCTTAACGCTTCCATGATCTCCTCATAGGTAGCATCTAAAAGTCTTTTAGGTGAGAGTAGGTCTTTGGCTAACCTAACAATTTTAGGACCCACCAGAGCAATAAATGTTTTAGCTTTATTTGAATCTTCCACTTTATTAATACTCAGGAAGCAGTTTAGCCTGACTTCATATTCTGGGAATTCTTCCTCTAAAGGATTGAATTCTCCCACTGAGCCTAGCATTGGCATTTTTACCCAGCTTTACAGCTAATTTTCAGATATCTACCTGAAATAGTAGTAGCAACAATATCAGTTGCAAGAGTAGCCAATTCAAGAGACTGTAATAATACCCCTTGTTAAAAAAAAAAATCAGAAATTTACAGCATCAATACTCTAGTCACTGAATAATAATATAAATTCTGAGTTCCTTCATTAGTCTAGCCTCTCCCAATAGTTCTACAAAAAAAAATCCTCGTCGCCAGTATTATAGAGTGGAAAGCCCTACACTAGAGCACAGCATAGGTTCCACATAGACACAACATAGTTATAGTACTGAACACAATAGACAATGCAATGACACAGCAAGTTAGGTAAATAGTTCACTCACCTCTTGGATACCTTAACTTTATACTCAAATGTCGGTACTGTGGCTAGTGAGGTTAGAGCGGAGATAGACGGGAAATGTATAGAATAGAGTAGAATAGTATTAGTACATTAGTTTAGAACTTAAGAAGTTAGATACCAACCACAGTAGCTAATTATGTACACCCTCGGTCAACATGTACTTGTTGTTGAACCCGAGGCCAATAGCAGACTGACTTGCGAGTGTTGCTCTCTCGAGCGTTGCCAACTTATGGTCTCTCTAACTAGAACTTACACTACTCGCTATATTACAATTACTAATTATAAGTAGAAAATTATTAACAATAAAGTGAAGTAAGATTTTTAATGCCAATAATTATGCTATTTAAATGTTAATTAGAAATTTCTGGATTTACACATTTTGTAGCTCATGCTACACTCCTGCTCACCTTCGCAAGTGATATTGAGAAATTAATTTGCAGAATTGCACCAACCTGTTTGTGAATCTTTTATTCTTGTAGATGAGCTGTTTAATCGAGCCCCTACCCTTAAATAAAAGATTTAATATCATGAGCATTATTTATTAAGCATGAATGCTCTCTTTATTGACTTCAATAATTTAAAGTGTTCTTATTTTACTCAACAGCCCAATTTAGGTTTCTTCGTGATTAATGGGGAATGACGTTCCTAATAATGCCATTTGACAGCGTTGTAATATCAAGTGTTGTATCAAACTTAAAAAAAATTCTACTGCTGTATCACTTGTAACAAGTATGTTGTGGACGCCTCGGCCACACTTCAGCCTAATTTCATAAATAATAAAAACTAACATCCTAAAATTAAATTATGCAAATGTAATTATTTTCATAAATTTAAAAGACCGAATTTATTCGTTAAAACCCAAAATTTTTCCAAAAATGTGTTTCGAAAATATTTTCCGATCACGTTTCCGCCCGTCACTTCCGTTGGAAACATCACGTAGAACCATTTCGCAAGCTCCCGTGAGCCAGTCGTCGAGGCAGAGTTTCATTTACGTAGAGATTCTCCTGTGGTAGTGCTTGGGCCCCAGAGGGGCATTTGTAAGTAACAAGTGTTTAATGTTAAGTGTTTTATTGTGTCTTAACTTGTTTGTGTAGGGAGCGCTCGTTATTGTGTCTTAGGAACATTCACTATGTTTTCTCTGTGCCAGTGTTAGTTAGGCACAAGCTTCAAGCTCACTGCCCCATCTTTGTCATTGTTTTCCCTTTTGTATTTGCTTCTCCGATGAATCTTTGTTGGCTCTCAATATTATTACAATGTTGGCATTAGCTCCTTAGATATTTTATCAGTGCTGAGCAAAGTGTTTTAAGACACTTTACTGTCCACAAGGATCATTAATGTGTAAGCTAAATATTGTTTACCTGAATTTAATTGAGCGTTGTTAGCCTTTGCTAAGTCACTGTAACTTTGTTTTCCAGCTTTAGTTTGTCTTACTGCTGTGTCTTTTTATATGCTGCTCCTTTTTATATGTAATTTTTCTGCGCCTGGAAGAAATTCTTGCTCATCTGAATTATAGAGAATAGAGGCTTTACCTTTTATCATTATTTACTATTGGTACATTATTTACCTCAATGCTGTAGCAATTTCTGCTTCTAGCTGTTAGCCCACTTAGATTACATACTCAGTGGTGTTACTGCTTGGATATCAAGATAGAGCTTATGACCAGTTGGTCTGGAACACCGATTCTGGTGTTAAGATGATTCAGGCTGCAGCTCGGGCGCTAGAGCTGTGGACTGATCGTATCACTAGACTTCTGCCATTGTTCTTCTGTAAGCAGCAGACTGTAGCAGTCTTGCACATGTGTATGAATAGACTCGTTATCGTACAAAATAATACAGCACGATGTCCCCTGACAGGATCTACTGGACCACACATTCATGCACTCACAAACACGTATGGAACCAAACCCTAACCTCTTAATTTAAGGAGCTTATCTCCTCCAAGTTTTTGCCTCCAAGTTTTCCTCCGAGTTGATTCTCCAAGTTTTCCCTCCAAGTTTCTCCTACTCTTCAAACTTCACTAAACTGGAAGGCCTGCGTCCCTGCAGCTAAGCCGCTAAAACCTCCAGTAGAGACCATTGGGTCGAGAGTCCCCTTTCTTACCGAGTTTTCCCAACCGGTAACTATTCCCATACTCATCACTCAATTCACTACTCACTTAGTGTCGGAACCTCCCACACTTACACCATCCTCGACTTCACACTCCAGCACACGCTTCCACAAGCCTGAGCTGAACGAATCGTCTGAAGTCCTGCAACCTCCTCGGACTCTCCCCAAGAACGTCTCTCGAACAAGAATCAAGCCTCGCACTTCGGCTCAACCTCAACTAATAAACCCCCCTTAAAGGCGAGCATTACTGTTCTCTCATTTTCCCCAGTGTTGGCTGTATCGCGGTTTTTATTGTTGATTTTAGAAGCTTGAAATATTGCGTCCGAACACCCTTGCTAAACTCCTTCTGAGTCAGTGGCCATATCAATTCATTCAATATATTGAAGCCTTCCCCCGCTTCTGGTGACCCTGCCTTGTCAAAGAATACCAATCAATCAAATTCTCAACATTTAAATTGCTTGCTCTTCAAGCTACAAATTCACATAATCAAATTAAGTTCCCCACTTTGGGTGAACTTCAGAAGTAAGCCGTTTTAAATTTTTAAATAGGTATATGTAGTTATTCTTTCCACTCGTGAATAGAAGGAATTTGGTTTTTAGTTTCTCTATTTTTAACGTTTTGTATACAAAATAATTTGAAGAAAATAATTTTTACTGTCTCTAGTTGATTATGTCTCACTAAATTATGAACAATTTTACCAATTATCGCCGAGTTTGGGTCAAGTCTCTATTGTAGGGTAAGTTTAGTAAAATGGAGAGATTCAGGTTGTGTTGACGTGTTATGGTTTTCGGTCTGTGAAGCAAATATACTGTTGAGATTGCGTGATTGAGCGCAAGTTCGCGGCGTAGCCGAAATGATTTGATTTTATTGTTTCTCGTTTATAAACCTTTAAAGTTTAATAATAAAAGAGAATAGGTTTTTGAGGCCAAAGTGAAATAAGGGAGATGCCTAGTTGAAATGTAACAGATATCGGACTCCTTGGAGTAAGAGATAGGTACTGGTTTATACAAAGCGTTGATGGAAGTAATGAGGAAAAGATTCCCAAATTGAATTACATTAGATTATTCAAACCTGGTTTTGAGTGATTGAACGCTATGCTACAAACCAGGGAAGTTCAAGAAGCTTGTGTTGTAAGTCCTGTAAAGCAGGAATATTCAAGTTAAATGACCAACAACATTTATTTAAGGCATATGAGATGGGATGCAGGTTGTAGGAATCGTCTCAAGTGTTGTAATATCGAATATTTGTAGATAAATATATATAGCTATTATTGCTGATGTCCAAGAAATAATAATTTTCACCCTGGCTTGTGATAAATTTCATAAATTTGATGCCACTAAAAAAGTACTGCGGGTTTTGCCAGAGCTTACAAAATTTTTCAATTTTTATAGAGGTTCATTGAAGGAACAAATTTTTTGAAGTTTTTGTTTAATATAGAATAAAATTTATGAATGAATGCTAAAAATTATTAAAAAACATGATAAATGTGTAGGAAAGGTCAGTAATACATTTTCCACTTCTTGTTGCCTAATCATAGTTAATTAAAGGGTTAGATCAAAATAAGCAAGTTTTCTTCGGTAAATGTAAAGGACTTGACCAAAATTGATATTCGAATTTTTGATGCCTTAATAATGTTAATCACATGAAAATAAACAAGTTTTCTTCAATGCACTTTCCGGCGGAAATGAGTATTTTAAAAGTTATGGCGTTAAATGAGTTACCGGAACTCCATAGTGCATCACCCTATTACAAACGTAAAGAGGTTGGGTCGTGAGGGGTAGCCACAGTTCTTTTAGATTTATAATTTTCACTAAAAGAACTGTTGCTACCCCTCACGACCCGACCTCTTTACGTTTGTAATAGGGGGTTTGCTCTTCGTCGGCTTGGTTGGCGCGCGGGAATGCCTGTTTACTTTCACGTCGGACCGCGCGGTATATTTTTCCCCGCCTCAAACACTGGAGTTACGGTAACTCATTTAATGCCATAACTTTTAAAGTACTCGTTTCCGCCGGAAAGTCCATTGAAGAAAACTTGTTTATTTTCATGTGATTAACATTATTAAGGCATCAAAAATTCGAATATCAATTATGGTCAAGTCCTTTACATATACCTTTTCTTCTATGCACTTTCCGCCTCAAATGAGCGTTTGACGAGTTATAGCGGTATGTTAATTTTCGTCTTTGATGACGATTGCGATCGAATAAACGGCTACTAACCTAATCGATTTTAAAATTTTTGGGTAAATGTGTAGCGTTGATCAGTAATCGGTTTTCCACTTTCTGGTGTCTAATTGGAATTAATTGCATGGGAATAAATAAGTTTTTTTCTATGCACTTTCTGTTGGAAATGAATATTTTACAAGTTATAGTGGTAAATTAGTTACCACAACTCCAGTGTTTGAAGCGGAAAGAAATTCATCAATCCCGTGGTATGGCAACGCTGCAATGAAGTCTCGCTTCCAGCCCGATCGTCATCAAAGACGAAACCAAACCTACCGTTATACCTTGTTAAATACTCATTTTACGAAAAAAGTGTATGAAAGAAAAGTTTATTTTGATGTTATTACCATGATTCAAGCAACAAAAATTAAAAAATTGATGAGTAGCTATTTATTCAAGGGCATTCGTCCTCAATGACGAAACTAAACCTACCGCCATAACTCGTTAAATACTCATTTCTGATGGAAAATGCATAGAAAAGAAATTGTTTATTTAGATCTAATTACCTATTTCTAGGCACCAAAAAGTAAAAAATTAATTACTGACCAACGCTACACATTTACCAATTTTTATTGTTTAAATCATGATATTAACATCAAAATAAACTTCTTTTCTTCTAAACACTTTTTGCAGCAAATGAGTATTTAACAAGTTATAGTGGTATGCTTAGTTTCGCCTTTGATGACAAGCACGTCAAAAGCAAGACTCCATTGCAGTGTGCCATACGATGCGCTCTATGAATTTCTTTCCGCTTCAAACACTGAAGTTACGGTAAATCATTATCCGCTATAATTAATAAAATATTCATTTAAGACGGAAAGTGAATAGAAGAAAACTTGTTTATTTTGATTTAGTTAACTATGTTTAGGCAACGAAAAGTGGAAAATTGATGACTGACCTTTCCTACACAGTTACCAAAAAACATACGAGCAATTGTTGCACCATATGAGATATAACATCCTATTGTATATATATATTTGAATGACAAAATGAAATAAATTTTATGGATGGAGCTATTTATACTCATTGCTATAAGCCATTTTTTATTTCAGAGGTTTTGGTTTGGTATTGAGAAAATTAGCAGCTCACCAGCATGGAGCTACCTTGTTATACTTTATTACAAGGTCCTTCCGACACTGAGCTGCCCTCAGAAATGCAGCTCCGGCAAAATCTTGGTAAGTCTTTATTTGTAATAAATTCAGTGAAGGATTGTTATGAGGTTAGTAATGAATATGTTGAAGAAATTTCACTGATGTGAACTATCCATGACATGAGTTTTGGTAAGTGACATGTTTTAGTTTATATTAAGAGTTCTATCTTCTTTTTTTCATTGTATTGTTGTATAGGCTATACTGTGAAATGTCTATCCGTAGTGGCAGCTAAAATAGTACACCAAGGGATGAAATTTTAAAACTGATTTTTAATGCAGATGAACACAGATGCATACGATAAGATTTACTGCTGATTGCCATAGCAGATATGTAATTTCAAACTGTTTCCATTTATGATACGTTGAGCCAGTTCTTGTGCAACTTATGGGAGATGTGCTGATGACAAGAAACCTTTGCAGAAATTAGGTTCATGGAATTTGACTCAGGTTGACCGTTGATATGATGTATAATTTTCTTGTTCAGAGGAGAATTTAACAGTTTTTCAGTCTCATTAGACTTCATTTTTTTAAATTCTTCAAATTTTTTTAAATAAATTACCTTGCAATGGGTGTGGAAATCTTTTGAAAATATGTTTCAATACATGAAAGAAAGTTAATGCATTAATTTTTTTTCATTTGCATATTCTGATATATTGGCAAATCTACTTATTCATATACTTTTTATCCTTTCATTGTTGTGTTTTTTACTAGATATATATGGTTGCAAAAATAACCATACAATAGCTTGAGTTAATTTTGATTTGTTCATTTACAGTATTATGCATGATAATTTGTTAGTTCGCCAATTCAGTTATATTTCATTAAAATTTTGACGTATCCATTATTTTGTGCAATGGATTATGTATTGTAATTACCCTCTTTTGTGCAGTTTTTGCCTGCTCTATTTTATTTCATTTGAACATTGGGATCTGAACATGCAACTGTCAGTGTCAAATATATTGGGTCTTCTACAGATAGGTATGAGATATGGCCAGAGTTTAATCATATCTTTGAGGTTTTATTTTTTGTCATTTTGGTGCACTGATTCATATCTAAATTGCTTTACTCTTTTCCAGAACACGGAGATATGAATGTCAAGATTGATGCCCTAAAGAAGACCATCCAGCTCATCTTGTCAGGAGAGAAGCTCCCTGGCATCCTTATGACTGTTATAAGGTTTGCATCTCTTATCAGCATTGCATGGAAATGATGATGGAACAAAGATTACCTGTTGATTTATGTACACCTATATTTCAGTTTGAATTATAACTTCTTCTGGCCAATTTTTCTGTATTTGATTACATTTCCAATAAAAGGTATAGCAAGCAACTTGCCAATTTGTGCTCATTTCTTTTTACTTTTGTAGCTACTTCTGATGATTAAATTTGAAAATATTGATCACTTATTTTTGTAGTAATCTCAATTATTCCAATTTTTAGATTGTAGTACACACTTAAGGTTATAAATGTTATATTTGTTGAAGTAAAATTTTAGATTTTCTATTTAGGTCAGGAACTAAATTGACTTTGCACTTAGGAAATGTATTTCTAGTTTTTTCTACGTTTGAATAACAGGGTTGGTATTGACATAGAGTTCTTCATATTTGGTTACTATTCTGGCTATTTCTTGAAGTCTTATGCTGCATCATGTTTTCCTCAGGTTTGTGATGCCATTGGAGGACCACACAATCAAGAAGCTGTTATTGGTCTTCTGGGAGATTGTGCCAAAAACCACTCCTGAAGGCAAGCTGTTACAGGAGATGATTCTCATCTGTGATGCCTACAGGAAGGTTAGTTTGTGCTCATTGTATTGCTAGCTGGTGAACTGGCTTGCGTGTAAGCATCATTCAGGCTTAAGTGTGAGTTCTGTCCAACTGCAAGATGTTATAGTGCCTCTCAATTAAACTGTTCTTTATTTACCTTCCTTGGTTCAATTTGTTGAACTAACTGAATTTAACTGTAACTGTATGATTACATTTACTGTAATAACTGTAGCTATTTCCCAGAGTTGACAGAACGGAAAGTTTTTGCTGACACCAATTACATGCTTTTAATGACTGTGCAGCATCAGAACTATTACTGGACTTGCAGATTGGAATAAGAGTTAGCTGTATAAATCTCTGGCTTTGCTAGAGTTTTTTATTCTTATATAACTCTTCAACACCCAAGTGGACTGTATGGTCCTCCGAAAATAGCCTCAATATATTGTATTTCTTGTAAAATCAGTTCCCTAATGTGTTTTTTGGACTGCACTGTCGAGTGGCAGTTCCTTCCTCATCGTTAAATTGATAAATATCTGATGCCGGTGCCAGTTTAATGATGGTGGTTGTGATGGTAACATGAGTAGAAAATGTGGACGTTAAAGGGTTAAATGTGCTTCTTTGCTAGGCAGTGTTATTCACTACAGGATCTGTTCCTCATTAAACACAGGTGTAATTTCTCATTGTCTGCATTTTCTTAAATTTTTTAGAAACTATTTCAAACGTAGCACAGTAACGGTTCTCCTTTTGTTCCAGTTGGTGCTTTCATTGTTAACACTTTCATTCTCGTATTTTTCCCTCTTTGGGAAGCTAATGATTACCCATGCATCATCTTTTAGCATTTTTTTTGCATTTTCTTCTAAATTGCTAGCATTTTACTTTCATGTTGTTATTCCTGCCAGTTCCAATTTGGACTTGGAAAAATTAAAGTTCAATCCAATTCTTTATCTTAAATCTCATTAGACTAAAATCTATAGCATTTCAGCTGTGAATATCAAATATTTATTTGTTTGTGTAATGGAGCAGAAAATACTAATATCACTTAAATTGAAGTATTTTTGAAAAACCTTTCTCTCCTAATATCTTTAATGTGAAGAAATTAAGATGGCTCATTTTACGTAATTAAGCTATCAGTGTTTGTCATATTTTAATCAGTTTCCATTGATGTACAAAGTTTATCCAAGAAATGAGATGATAAAAAGAGTGTCCAGTGTACAAGCATCATGCAGACACCTGCCACAATGTTATGTGATGCCCAGGACCTGTCGCACCCAAACGAGTTCATCCGAGGGTCGACGCTGCGCTTCCTGTGCAAGCTGAAGGAGCCCGAGCTGCTGGAGCCGCTCATGCCCACCATCCGCACCTGCCTCGAGCACCGCCACTCTTACGTCAGGCGCAACGCCGTCCTCGCTATCTTCACCATCTACAAGTGAGCCTGCCAGAAAACGTGGAGCTCTGCTGCTCTCAACCTTTTAATTTGGATAATGAAGATGGACTCTTTTTATGAAGTTTTATAGATAATTATGTCCTCTTCAGACTTTGGTATTTTGAGCATTTTTGATAAAAGGTTGAATTATTTTATTTATTTTTGAGCGCAGTGTAACATATTGGTTGCATAACTGGCTTTCTGTGTTATAATTATTTCCTTGAGTTGTCTCGTTGCCTATAGAACCAATTTCATGCGTTCAGGCAAATGTTTGTTGGTTTGGAAAATGTATAATTTTTCCAAGTATATCTCAATTTCCCTTTTTATTATTTGAAAATAATCTTTTACAAGTTCTTATCCTGATCCTGGTCTCATGTATAATTTATGTGATCTAAAAATAAATTTTTGTGACACGGTTTTCTGGCAAAAATATACACATATGGAAATATCAGTTGCACAAGGCTGTGTTCAGTTTATAATTTTATAATTTTTGGTGACAGGAACTTCGACTTCCTGATCCCTGACGCCCCCGAGCTGATCAGCAACTTCCTGGAGGGAGAGCAGGACATGTCGTGTAAGCGCAACGCCTTCATGATGCTCATCCACGCTGACCAAGAGCGAGCGTTGTCATACCTTGCCACCTGCATTGACCAAGTGAACACTTTTGGGGACATCCTCCAGCTGGTCATTGTGGAGCTCATCTACAAGGTGGGCAGCGGCCTCGTAGTGTCAACATTTCTTGCATGTTGTCTCTTAACACATTTCCTGCGAAGTGACCAACCGGTGGTCAAATGGGTGATTTTCATAGTGCTGCTGACCCACCTGCAGTCACTAACTCATTTTTTACTAATACTTAAGGAGAGCTAAATGAAGGCCCGATCCAGTTAATGATTGCTATTTTCAAAGTTGATTACCTCACTTGACTCAAAATTTGAATTGAATATTGAACTCCAGTTTAACCCATCGCAGTTAACGTGTTAATCATGTAACTCTAGGCATTGGGTTGCAGAAGTTTTGATTAGTACTGTTATAGTACGAATTAGATGTACTGTTAATTAATTAATAAACTTGAACTGTTTCCTGTTGATTATTTACAGATGTATTATTCTACGTATCATCCTAAGGTCTTCTAATGCATCCTAACGAGAAGAAAACAGTAATTTTGGGACACTTGATAGATGGGGGAAGATGATTGTTGGTTTTTTATTTCAGTAAGGCTGGCCTTTAGTTATGAATCTCTCATCTTTGTGAGATCACTTTGTGAGAATAATTACTGTTCACAACAGCTCATGCTAATTTGCTGTGCTTTTTGCCAGGTATTAGCGCATTTACTTTCTTCATCTGCAAATTAAAGCTCATCAGGGTAGGGTTATAATCGTGTTCTTCAGGTGCTTTTATTGTCGATTCTGTACTTCATGCATTCTCTGGTCATCTCCGCAGATGGACTTGAGACACTGAGCGCTCATTTTGCTTCAATCATCCGTTTTAATCTTTCCCTCACATTCACCCACATAGGTCTTGCTATTAGTTTTTTCTGCTGAGCGGCAGTTATGTCTCATGTGTAGGCATGAGGTGTTCTGACTTGCTCTGGGCTGAGCTTAGAGTTAGAGGATAGGTTAGATTTGAGAGTAGTAAGATTTTTTAGTGTATTGTATTGTTAAGAGGTGGCTCCCCAGCGTGGCTTCACCTTGACTATATTCAAAGAAGAGGGAAAAATCAAGTCTGGTTCTCAGTTACTTCAGAAAATTGTTTGGCAGGACACAGCAAAGCAATTTTAGGACTAGCTAAAGGTTTTGGCTAGAGTTTGCATCAGCTGTTGCAAAGAAATGAATATGTATTCTATAAACCCACTTTGATACTACCGCCTTTCTAAAAGTTTAAAAAATTTGGGCTACACCTAAAATTGTTTTGCTGCATCTTGCTAAGACATTTTTAAGAAGAATTTACGGAGAGATCCTAGAAAGATACCTATTGTGTACTGAAATGTCCGCGAGCGCTGTATCTGAGGCTGGTGTGTGCCGCAGGTATGTCACGCTAACCCTGGTGAGCGGTCGCGCTTCATCCGCTGCATTTACAACCTCCTCAACTCGAACAGCCCCGCTGTGCGCTACGAGGCCGCCGGCACCCTGCTCACGCTGTCCTCCGCTCCCACCGCCATCAAGGTCTCTACTCAGTTCTGGGAAATATTGAAAGCCCTCTGCTCTATGTTACGTTACTTTCAGGTTTTTACTCTATCTAATAATTTGAAGATCATGTTATTTTCTCATGAATGAAGTATCTGGGAAATGATAACTCACAAGTGTCGATTGTTTATTTTGAAATCTTCAGTAAAATGGGAAAATTAGGATTGTTGTGTTAAACATAGCATTACTCCATCAAACGCACAATGAGGATAATACTTAAAACCTGAACGTTTTGTTCATTACGGATGACGGTCGAGTGCACAAAACGTCCATTCTGGATTGCCATTGTGTTTTTGACCCTTTAATATCAGCATTTTAGTACTCATATTGCTTTTATCACAACCACTGTCAATTTTCTAGCATTTGCATCAGGTTGTCACCGAAATCAGATTGAGAAAGAACAGGCCACTTGGCAGTGAACTTTGAAGAGTGCATTAGGAACAAGTGTAACAAGAAATACAATGTATTAAGGCCTTTTTTATTTTCGAATATTGACGGTGATGTGCTCTGGCGCGTTAAAGGGCTCAAATTACGAGACGATGTACTTGGTATTCTCAGTTCTCTCCATTGTATTATAAATTAAATGGGCTATAAAGTGTGAGCAAAACAAAAATATTCTGCATATAAGAACAATATTAATGATTGCTAACGTTTTCAGGCATTACAGTAGTCAGTATACTCGAGGATGTGAACCAGGTAATGCAGACGCTATTTATTTTGCTACTGTGGCTGTGTGGTTAATCTCTGATTTAAGAATTTCTTTGATAATGGAAATTAGTGAAATCTCTGTAGCTTGAAAATGGAGAAATTTTTGAAATTTTGAATCTGAATCAAGTCACCTTCAGGACGTTTACCTGCTGTGAAAATCAGATTTTCTTAATGAATGAATGAATGTAGACAAATGAAAAACAGCATTGTATTTTGCCTCTCTTGCATTTAATACTCGGTTTTTAAGGTCATGATCCAGCCAAAGTAAAAACTGATGACGGCTGTAGAGAAAGACAGTTTTGAAAACAATAATAATTACCTAATAACTGTATTCGGTTTTCATTTTTCTTACAAAGTATTTTTTTCAATTTTATCATGGAAAAAGAATTTTTTGTGTGATAAAATTTTTTAGATGATTCATCTTCCTATGTGCAGGTGTGACTTTTTTGATTTTTTTTAGTGGAGTTTTGGTTTATCTCGTAGAAAGAAATATCTCACAGCAACAGAGGAAACTTTTCGTTGCATGTTGTTACTGTTACTTTTCTCATTGCAGGCGGCCGCCAACTGCTACATTGAGCTGATCGTGAAGGAGAGCGACAACAACGTGAAGCTCATTGTGCTGGACCGCCTGCTGGCGCTCAGGGACACGCCCTCACAGGAGAAAATCTTGCAGGAGCTCGCCATGGACGTGCTGCGTATCCTGGCTACTCCTGACCTCGAGGTGCGCTTGTGCGTTAGGTCTGGGAAGTGTCAATTGTGCTGTCGTTGTCATCACCGTCTGATAGATTGATAGATTTTGATGCATTTACGAGTTTCGCTACTGTTCTCATGTTTGTACCAGTGGTTGGCAACAAAGATTTTTAGTTGTCATCAGTTTTTAAACTGAGGGTACAATTTAAGGAATGTTAATATGTGTGCATAAACGTATCTCAAGTAAGAGTGCCTCCTAAAGGGAATCCGAAATAGATGGCTGTCAGAATTTGGATAATTTTGCCTTTGTTGGAAGGGTGTTGTCGTGTCCTGGTGTCTGTTCTCATGGACTAGTTCCTGAGTAGTATCAGCAGCCAGGTACTGTGGCGTGAGGCTGTTGCGGGTCAGGCTGCTTTTGTTTTCGTGCAGTTGGGAGGTTGCAAGCTAAAGGTCAGGTGTCCCTTTTGTTGAAGGAGAACAAGTTTTTTCTTGTTTTGTCACAAACCATCTTATTTTTTTTTGGTTCACTATTTTATCAGCACCTATTATATTTTCCCTCAATTTATATCTTCCTTTCAAGTTTTTTTAAAGCTTTCTGTGCCAATCTGTGAGAAATCTTGTGTGGGAATTCTTTGTGTATAAGTTCTCATTTTATTAATTCTAAGCTATGTAGTGCCTTCCCCTTTGCTCTCTAGGCAGTACATTTTATGTGGTTAGAAAGGATTGAACCAACTGAAAGTTGGAACAAATCTGCCTGTACGAACTAAACTCAAAAAACTCTCAGTAGAGTAGCTCCCGCTATCTCTTGGTGTTACTAACTCCAATATCATCTCTGTCTTCAAGACCTTTTTAAATCTCCTTAAAATACTGTTTCTTCAGACGTCTTCAATGGAGAGATATACATGGGTCACTAAGTAAATTTATAATGCCTCTCAACCTGTTCCCAGAATTACGATTGTAATTTTTGCCAAAGAATTTCCTGTTCAGTAGTCGCATTTCGGTGAACATGGGCGACTTGGGTTAATTTTGATCGCTTCAATAGCATATTGATATAACGGAACAACTGCAAGAGAGGGAGATCTATCCTTATAGTCTTGAGGCGAAGGCTGTGCTCAGGAGGCTAAAACTTCCAGTGTTATGGTTGCAAGGACATGGGAAGGAATGTTCCATCTTTCTGTAGGAGGAAAAAGAAATAACCCTAGCTAGAATTTTTCTATAAATTTTTGTAGCAAGCTTTAAATTCTTGCATATCGTGTATACATGCCCTCTGGTTAAGCAGAAATACACTAGGGGAGACGTGTGAATTAAATAGAGCTCAACTACTGTAATAAGAAAGCGTGGCCCATGAAAATTTTATATTCTGGAATGGCTTAAGAACCTTCTGACGAACAATGGACGTCAGGCATTCTTTATTCACCGGCCTAAAACATTTCCTTTGTGGCAGGTGCGTCGCAAGACTCTAAACTTGGGCGTGGAGCTGGTGACTGGCCGGACAGTGGGCGAGATGGTCGAAGTCTTGAAGAAAGAGGTGGGCAAGACCCACAACACCGGCGAGCATGAGGACACCGGCAAGTACCGCCAACTCCTGGTGCGCACTCTGCATTCAATCAGCATCAAGTTCCCTGAAGTAGCGGGCGCCATCATTCCGGTCTTAATGGAGTTCCTGTCAGATACTAATGAACTTGCTGCCACTGACGTGCTTGTGTTTGTGAGAGAAGCAATTCAGCGTTTCTCTGAACTTAGGCTGCAAATCATTGAGCGCCTGTTGAGCGCCATGCCAACAATCCGCTCAGTGACTGTTCACCGCCACACTCTCTGGATCCTCGGCGAGTATGCGAGCAGCATCGATGAGATCACGGGCGTTGTGAGCTCCGTGCGGAGCAGCCTTGGTGAGCTGCCCATCGTTGAGTCAGAGCTCCGCAAAGCTGCGGGCGAAGAGGGTGCGAGCGATGAAGAGAAATTGCAGCAGCAGCAAGTCCCCACGCAGCATCGTGTCACTGCTGACGGCACATACGCCACCCAATCTGTGTTCTCCGCCGCTGGGGGCAAGGGAGCCTCCACCTCCCCTGTTGATGACCGTTGTCCTCTCAGGAATTATTTGATGCAGGGCAACTTCTACTTGGGATCTGTCATCGCCAATACTCTTGCCAAGATGGTGTTCCGATTCTTTGAGTTGGAAAGTGACACCTCTGCACAGAACAGATTTGCTGGTGAAGCAATGCTGATCATGACCTCTATCGTTCATCTCGGCAAGTCAGGATTGCCTCAGAAGCCCATGACGGATGATGATTACGACCGTATCATGCTATGCCTGCATGTTGTTTCCGAGCGGTCGTCCATATTGTCTGAGATCTTCACCGCTAAGTGTCGCGACGCACTATCACACATGCTCTCAGTCAAGGCTGAGGAAGAAGAAGAAGCTAACAGAAAGAAGAAGTCGAAGGAAGGGAGCGATGGTGTGACAGAGCACGTCGACGACCACATCAGTTTCTCTCATCTTATTAAGTCATCGCATCTCTCCAACACAGATGACATTTTTGATTTGGCCATGAGCAAAGCTGTGTCTGGAGTCAAGAAGGAGACCATGGATCTTTCCACGAGTAAGCTGAGCAAGGTGAGTCTACTCACGATTTTTGAAGAACTTGTTAAAGTTAGTACGAGAAATTGTTGCGAGACTTCGGTATTACGTAACTTTGCTTAATGATTTGTTTGAATCGTTCAAATGATTCATTATAATCGTTTATGCTTGCCTTAGGATTTTTTTCACGTTTTACTGTTCTGAAAATAATAATTGATCAAGTTTAGTTACTCAAAGGAAGATATTTCTTGTTGTAAGTATTTAGTTGATATTTTCTAGCTCACTCTGGTAATACTAGTTTGAGGAATTTAATTTAAATAAATAATATACATCGTATTCAGTAGCAGCAAATGTTGGTAAAATCGACGAATACCTCGGGTTGTAGTTGACGCCAGTTGAAGTAATTCGACAATGGCAACTATCGTACCTGATGATACTTCATAAAGTATTGATGAGTTACTTGACATCATTAATATTAACAAATATGCGTCTGGAATTGAGGCTAACATACTTCTCTGCACTCCGCACTAGGTTCACCAGCTGACAGGCTTCAGTGACCCTGTGTACGCGGAGGCGTATGTGAACATCAACCAGTACGACATTGTGCTGGACGTGCTCATGGTGAACCAGACCGGAGACACTCTCCAGAACTGCACGCTGGAGCTGGCCACCATGGGCGACCTCAAGCTTGTAGAGAAGCCACAGCCTCTCGTGCTCGCCCCTCACGACTTCTGCAACATCAAGGCTAATGTCAAAGTTACATCTACCGAAAATGGCTTCATTTTCGGCAACATTGGTCAGTCTGATTGTTGTTGCGTCTGGGTCTGATCATAGCATTTAATGACAGGACCTTTTTTTTCATCCCTTCAAAAATACCTACCATGAATTTTAATGTGCTTAAGATGAGTTTATAGTTTTCTGGAGACTCGATTTGTCGCGGATATTGCACAGCATTGAATTGAACCATAATTTGCCTAATTCAACTAATGTAGCGTCAAACGGTGTTCTTAGCTATAGTATTTGGTACTAAATATAGTTTTTAAAATGTGTGTAAGGGTTGAATTATTGTGTTGGTGATTTATTGATATAAAATTATCAAAAACGTTCAATATTTTTTGAAATATTGAATTTGCCAAACTTGGTTGCAGTGTATGACATCAAAGGCTCTACGAGCGACCGGAACGTGGTCATCCTCAATGATATTCACATTGACATCATGGACTACATCGTGCCCGCCACCTGCACGGACCTTGAGTTTCGCCAAATGTGGATGGAGTTCGAGTGGGAGAATAAGGTGATTTACTGGAGATCTTTTATTTGTATCAGTTTCATAGTAATTTGGGTTTATCAAGTCCTTCGATTTCACATTTCTTTTGTTAAAAATTAAAAAAGTGAATTCTTCTATTGCTAAAGCATCACTGAAGAAATAATTGCGAAACTGAATTCATTTTGCAAGTACAAAGTGTTCCAGCGCTCGCTTCATTACTCTTGATATAGCGACGTTGTCTGTGCGGATTTTCATCATCTAGTACCGTAACTGGTCTTGTGGTCGTGCTCTTGAGGTGTCCAATGCAATCTTTGTCCCTTAGTTCATTTTTGTCCATTAAAATTTTTCAAAACTCTTCTTTCATTTTGTGTATTTATTAATTGTTTTAAGTGTTTCTTTTCAAACCATGAGTATATATATATATATATATATATATATATATATATATATATATTTCCACTTTCTCGTTCATTTCCACTTTCTCGTTCATTTCCTCTTTCTTGTTCATTTCCTCTTTCTTGTTCATTTCCTCTTTCTCATTTATTTTCTCTTTCTCATTTATTTTCTCTTTCTCATTTATTTTCTCTTTCTCATTTATTTTCTCTTTCTCATTTATTTTCTCTTTCTCATTTATTTTCTCTTTCTCATTTATTTTCTCTTTCTCATTTATTTTCTCTTTCTCATTTATTTTCTCTTTCTCATTTATTTTCTCTTTCTCATTTATTTTCTCTTTCTCATTTATTTTCTCTTTCTCATTTATTTTCTCTTTCTCATTTATTTTCTCTTTCTCATTTATTTTCTCTTTCTCATTTATTTTCTCTTTCTCATTTATTTTCTCTTTCTCATTTATTTTCTCTTTCTCATTTATTTTCTCTTTCTCATTTATTTTCTCTTTCTCATTCATTTCCTCTTTCTCGTTTATTTCCCCTTTCTCGTTTGTTCCTAACTACTACGTGAAAAACGGGAAGTCTACAGAGTGGTGCGGGATGTGTTTCACAACTCCCATTTTTCATCTAGGGGGTAATGTCGACAGAAGGGCCTGAACTGATGCCTTTTGTTATATTTGACATTTAATGTACGCCAGCTTGTGCAAAACAGATGTATGCTGTTCATTCTCTAACCTGCCCATGTTCCTTTTTACAGGTAACAGTAGCCACCCATATGACAGAGCTTAAGGGTTACCTTGACTACCTCTGCAAATCCACCAACATGAAGTGCCTCACTCCGGCCCGCGCCCTGCGAGGCTTCGGCGACTACATGGCCGCCAATCTGTACGCGCGCTCCATCTTCGGAGAGGACGCCTTGGCCAACCTCAGCATCGAGACTCCCATCAACGGCAAGGACAACTCGGTCGTTGGCCACATTCGCATCAGGGCCAAGAGTCAGGTCAGCACCATATGTTAGCAGTTGGGATTTTTGCACGTGATTTCGTTTTGCACTTTCTGTAATTTTTTAGACGTCTCGGTTGGAAATCATCGTGTTTTTCAGAACTTATCAATTCATAGTTGTTAGAAAACCGGGCAAAAAATTGTTCGAAATCATTTATTGTCCGTACCATAGAGATTGAAACGTTTCCCAACTACCTATTTGTAATAACTTCTAAATTTATGTTCTAGGCAGGCTATTATTGTTCAGACGATATATTTTGTAACCATGCTTTATTTCTAAAGTCATGTTTAAGGCTCTCTTAAGTTTGTTGAGGCTGTGTCTTGAGTTTGTTAAGGCCGTGTCGTTTGAATTAGGTTTGTTGCTTTCGTTAAAATTATTTCGGCGCGGGTCTCTTATGTTTGGTCTGAGTTGCATATGGCATGTTTGTTGACTGTACTGAAGTGACTTTCTTGAACTTAACTGATCACGTGTATGATTCACGGTATGAATATGATTCTATTTTTAATATGACGACGCAATTTTGATCATTTTGATGTTGCTTGAGTTGCATTTCTTCTATAGTTATTCATTGAATTCAAGGAGTGAAAACTTTTTTTTCTCGATGTGGACGGCATACCAATTGAAAAATGTTGAGCTTTCTTGAACAGTGAACATTATACGACACAAATCATTCATTGCAGAACGTTGAGCAGGATTTGATGTCCCAATTTAAATACGCTTACGACTTTGTGGAATCGGAAGCGCGGCTTTTAACATAGTGACTCGCCCTTGATCTTGTGTTTTCTCTTAGCGCTGTGAGAACCTCAACTGAATTGTATTATACATTTTGAATATTGATTATTTTTTATTTTTTTTACTCTTCACAGGGCATGGCCGTGAGCTTGGGTGACAAGATCAACAAGGTGCAGAAGGCTACTTTGAAAACCGTAACCGTTTAAATGCGCATAATTGAGGCGAAATTTTTTTTTTATTTCTGAAGCATTTTTTGTATTGGTTCATTTTCCTTTGTAACTGCTGTCTGCTGCTGTCACTGATTCACGTGGTCTAGAACTTCCATTTTAAGAGAGCGGTGTAAAAGGTTCAAGCTAATTGGACTTCGGGTGACTTCCCTTTCCGGCACTGGACTATAAACGAGAAATAATTTAACTCTGCAACTTGATCTTTGTTCATTTTTTCCGTTTGATTCGTTCCATTCTTTTGAGAAGAACACTCATCATTGTCAGATGATTTACCAATCGAAATGGATTTTATGACACATAGTTTTCGATGCCATTCCTATTTTTCCTTAAAGTTGTTTGAATATTTTTACTTCTTCCTCTTTGTTAATTCAGGAAAAATTCAAATTTCGATATAAAAGTATATACTTGCTATTAGTTTATACCATTGTCATACCATTAAATATCATGGAAATTTTTTATTTAAACAACTTTTAGTACGAATTACTGCAGTTCTGATGTTGCTAAGCGAAAGCTGAAATTGATGGATCCTTGTCAGTCAGAATTGTTAGCACATCACGAGCTGCATGAGAACTGTCCCGCGCGTTTCATCCACATATCGCTTTTTTTTGCTAATAGTGTCAGGACTCATCTCTGAGTTTAGCACAACTTAAAATGTCTTTTGTTTGAATACTTCATTTACATTATTTTTACACTTTTCGAAGTTGGATTGAAAACTTTATATCGAATAGGTAAATTTTTCTGAAGTAAATCCTTATCCGAGTATTACTTGGACATTGTACGATTTTATGAAAACTTTCATGTGAAAATTATTTTTTGCAGACGCTTTAAGTTTTTGCAAGCTACCTTGAAATTTGAGATGTTTTCCTCTCTTCTGCTTAGTTACAACTTACGTTTTTGTTTGTCGGATCCGATATTGCTTGTAAAATGAAAGCTGCTTCCTTCAGGGGCCATATCGTGGATTGATGAGGTAGTGGTTAGTTCGAAAAAATACTGCGGCTTAGAATTTACTGGTAGCAGCATTGATTATAAATGAACAGTGACGCAGAATTTGATAGTTTTCAGTTTTTAAACCGCTAGTATTTTGTGGTTGGATCTAAATTCTCGCGTATTCACGTGGTTATATTCATTAGCTCCAAATCGCCCTTTGGAGTGTTGGAGATGAAAAGGTGTCGATTACCTGGGATGTAGACAATTCTACAATTCTGTGTGAATGACTGACATATTCCAGCGTTGTTTTGAAAATGTCTCTTAGTGCTATTCGCACTCATTTCAAGTTCACTGCAATATTTCGTGAATAATCTAAGTTATTCATAAGGGAAAAAGGTACTTATCGTCATGAATGTTTTCTATTGTTTATTTGTGTTGAAATCATTTGGTCATTTGGTTGTCCTCCCAACCAATTCAAATTTAGTTATGGCCTTTGAGGTGCTTTTATTTACGAAATTCTGCTTTAACTTTAAATCGTACATGCAATCAATATTTGTTACAAAGCAGAAACAGATGTGTCTCACAGACCATGGTTTCCCTTTGCAATTGTTTTTTAAAGTTCACGCAGAATTTCCTCATTCTAATTTCTTCAAACGGTCAGCATGGGCATCAATCACCGTTTCATCCACTGGTAAGTTCAAGCGATGAAAAGAAATTGCTAATTTCTCTGTAGTGTTCTGCTTGCAGAATGGAAATATGATACATAGAAATCGTGGTTGCCGCGCATTCCTTTGGTATTTTTTACATTTAAATTATGTTTAGACGATATCTTTATTGTTTCGAATTCTATGTAGGCGTTTAATGGATTAACTTTTCGAGTAATAAATTATGCCCTCAATAAATATGATTTATTATTTAACAGGTTGCCTAACAGTTACATATCATGAGGAAGACAACTAAATAGTCTTCGACCGATTTTGTCGACTATTTTATTATTATGAGAAAAATATGATTAGGTTTGATGGCTTGCTTTCTTACCATGATGACCTGATTCTTTTGGTCATCACCTTATGAGGAATTATTGTAGATCGCGTCAGTTCGAGGCGCTGCAGCTCTCTTAAGTCTTCAGGGTATAGTAGACGTTCGCATGCAGTCGACTGCTCGGCCATGGAAAGGCTTCCGGTTAATTTTTTTTACTTTGAATATTGGGTACCCGGTGGCAGACACATTATATTGCGAGTTAGTTGAAGTCTCCTTAGCTTCAACAAGGGGCTCCCAAGAGAGGAAGTAGGAGGACTCCACTTGAAATGGACTTGAATGAACACTAGGTGTGACCACACAGAAACAGCACAATTGGAAGAAGATTATCGAACAAGAGAAAGATTAAACAAGAAAGCAATCAGTGCTGACAAAGACAGTTTTGAACCCAGAAATCGTCGGTAATGAAAAAGAAGACCCAATCCAACTGTATTCCAACATGAAAAAAGCCTTACCCAATTTTCAGTCAGCTCAGGGCTTCATCTCTTCTCCTGGGAGGACTAGTTTTCATGGTTGCAATAGTTGTATCCTCCTGAGGGGCGCCCCGAAGGTGGAAATGAAAGCAACATGCATGGCATGAGTACGGGTGGATTGATCAGATTTGACTGTTAAGAATTGCTGCTGTCGAAAGAAGTAGCAAATACGCTGGATAGGGTAGAATACTTATTATTGTGGCTTGTGAGAAACGAGTGAATCCTATAAATGGCCTTTGAGTAATAAGGCATAAAAGTGTTGAAGCTGGAGATAAGCGAGAGCTACTAAGTCCTGGTGTGGAGACCTAGACCGACTCCAGCCTTGAGCACAAGCGGTGCTTAGTGATGTGGCAGGTGCTGTAACGCAATTCTGATCATTCATATTCCTGAAGGGGTTCTTTGAGTAGAATTTTTTATCATGTCATGTGCGCTCCAAGTATACTCAAATGCTTCGGTTTACGAACCGTCCAACTTGCCCGGCAGGCTTGAACTTTTCATGAGGCCCACTGTCACAAACACGCTTAGTTCGACAGCCAAACATGGCGGCTTATGAAACGTAAGGAAAGAAATTTCGAGGTATCCACTTTAACGTACTTTCGAATTAAAAGGGGAGTGGTGATGGGTCAAATGCGTGTAAAAAAATAATATAGAAATTAATATGAGGTGAAAATATCACTTAAATGACAATACCCAATCTCACTCTTGCTGAGTAAGAAAAATAGAGACTGCACTTCAGGTGATTTTTACTTCCCGATGATTATTTATCATCATTTTTGTTCAAATAGGTAATCTTGATGATTCTTCTCCTGAATAAATGTATTAAAAATACAATGGCTCGAAATTTCACTGACTTCGCGCTTACGAAATCCGTCAAGTTTGGCTGTCGGACCGTATAAGTTGATCTTTCATCAAATTTCGCGTAAATTTGAAGCGTCATATTTTTTTTCGAATATTTTCAAACCTCTATTACACGCATAAATTCTAACTCGGAAAAATTTTGTCACCGAGGTTTTTCAAAAGAAACTTATATTTAACCTGATAATACTACTGTTGGCGTCGTGATGCTTCAAGTGAAGGTTCAAGTTAGTCACCACTACACATCACATCTACCTCATGGAGCGGCTCCCCCAACCGCTCTGTGAGCGATGCAGGGTTCCTTTGACCGTTGAACACTTCCTTGTCGTGTGCCCGTTGCATGCAGGTGTCCGGCGCGCGTGCTTTCCACGTCTGCGCGGTAATGATCCGGATACAATGATGCGCAGCATTCTGGCGGAACCTGAGCGTGCCCCTTTCCATACTGATGCACTGAGAGCGTTTATTGAATCGTGCAATATACTTTCAAAAATTTAAATTTTGTGATGAAAAATAAATTTCAAGCCTTGCTATCTTAATGATAAACTGTAATACGGCCGAGCGCGCCCACGTGATGCCCAACGGGGGTTTCAGCGTGGGTACGGCGCTCGGCCGTAAAATGGGTGGGCAGCTGAAACCCCCTGGGGCTCGGCTGCCCAATGAATGCATATGTAACCTGATTTTCTGTTTTTTCGGAATAATTCCGGGGACTTAATACCTTGATTTAATTACTGAACTGGTGGAGCAGTTGTGTTTGTAGCAACTGAATTTAATTTGAGCTTATCATGACTGACTTTTTGTTGTGTTTGTGGCTGCAACGTCTAACCTGTTTGCGTATTCTTAAATATGTTACATGGAGCTCCGTGATGGCGATTAATGGTTATTTTTGTACCACAACGGTGATGTGACCGATAGGTCGATAATTGTGACGCGAGACCTTCGGCGCGATATAGTAGGACCTACTGAAGCGCTAGCAAATTCATGGTACTACTACTACTACTACTACTACTACTACTACACATCACGTTATTCAGCTCGATATTTCAGCTTGAGTAGCTGATAATTATAAAAGAAAATGAAATTATTACGAGACCTCAAACGAATTTAATACGGAAGTCTCAAAAAAACTGTTTCGAGATTATAAAACATCTTCATTAATGGAATAATGCGAAAGTCCTACTCTAAATGGATCACTGCTAAACTGAGAAACATATTTTTTTCGTAGAGCCTGTGAACTAAATTTCTTTCATTCTTGGACATATGCCTCTGTGTAGATTGGGTGCACGCACACCCTCACTTGAACAGAACCATGTCTGTAAACAATTTAAACAATTTATTTACCACAGGTGATACAGAGATAGAATGTTTCTTGAGTCTAGTACAATGGTCAAATTTGAGTATACGTGCCTGTGGGCCCCGAATAAGTTCAATCCTACCATCAACGGTATTCTAGGGAGTAAAATATGTTTAACCTAATTTATTTGAACTAGGGACGCATTAGACTGATCAATGAGATAATTAACTCGAAGTTAGATGCTTCATTTTACAATATAGTTCAAATGGACTAGATTTAACAGTATATTCGATAGACGATTTAAGAGCAGACTGAAGATCGGCGATATTAACCATGGTAAATTACATTATTAGGACCGGTTATGTAGGAGACAAGATTTGACTTGGTAATCTTACACGACTAGTATTCTGATAGGAAATGAGATTCAAGATTTCTTTTGAATACCTTGTAAGAATTTCTTTCACGGATCTCCGCAGGTATTGAGTTCCAACGAAGAGGATACTGTGTTGCGACCGGGCCTTTGAACAATAAGGAAGCATAAATTTATTTCTATTTCGGGTTAAATGGTTGTGATTACCAGTTTGTACAGTTAACAATTGTTTTAGGCTATTGTCGCTCTCATTTGTTAATGTTTTGTAAATGAAATTACAAATAGAAATTTTGTAGAGATCCGAAAGCTTAAGTATTCGTAAATTTTTGAATGAAACATTTGTGTGAGCATTATATTCTAGATTCTTTACCGCTTTGATTGCTCTTTTTTGCAGAGTAAAAATTTTATTGGTTTTATTTTTATCAGTTCCGTGCCATGCTTCTATTCCGTATTGCAAGTATGGTGAAATGAAGCCTTTCGGTAGAGCATTTGTAAAGCTGTTTCAGGCAGGAAATTTTCAACTTTATTTAGGATTCCGATAGATTTTGATAATTTAGAACTAATATGAGCGATGTGCTCTGTGAAGGTTAGATGTTAATCGGTTATGATAAAGTTGAGCCATAATTAATTTGACGGCACTATCGTTTTATGTGGGTTGAATCTGGCATAAATGAAGAAATTGAATTTGACACTTGGCTCTGCTTAATTTTGTAACGGATAGTAGAATATTTCCAGCTGGAAATGGAAACACAAAGTTTGGACTCTGTTATCAAACTGGGCGATTGAGTTAGCGAGGAGGCGGGCGGACTTAGATTACGTCATGCAGTGCTCGGACTCGCTAATGATGGATGAATGCGGTTAACTATAATCCAGAACGCATGACCCACACAGGTACGTGTTTCATTTTTCAGAAATTAAGCTTACATTTGGATGTTTCATTGTTACGAAAATACATTGCTCCATTGATACGAAAACAAATTGTGGCAAAGAATTCTTTTTTCACATTTTGTTAGACTCAACTTAGACATGGAGGAAAAAATAATTAAATTTCAACTTAAAGATAGAAAAGTAATGAATATGTTTTAACTGTTTTTAACTGTTAATGATGTGCTGGGGATTTATAATAAACATCGAACGGATGTCAAGACCGGTACGAGGTACATCCGACTGTGAGGAAACAGCAGAGATGAAGGGGAATGCAGAAGCAAGTTTTGATGAATGAGAGTCTAGAGCACTTGAGTACGATATGCTGCGTCAATAATGAAAAGAAAAGATCATGGATTTTTGCCTAGAATGAGCAGCTGAAGGCTTCGCTAAGCAGATAACATGTGAGATCGTGCCAATTGGTGCGGTCACTCTGTGAGTCAAACACGTTTTAGAATACTAACTTGGCGCTGTCTTGCCGGGGTGAAATTTTCTGTAAGTATTTTTGATTCTTCTGATAGAAACAACTTTAGAATTCCACGATACGTCACTGTATCTCTGAATAATTCAAGTTAGGTGGCTAGTTATCCCGTTCAATTTATTTATTCTAGCCAAATACGTTTCTCTTATTGAATTTTTTTCCTTTTTCCTTTTCTTCATAGTCTGCACTTTTAGAAAAGTTAGACTGCTCTGTGTTTTTTGTTGTGGCATTTTACCCGTTCTTATGATTCTTTCTCGTTAATTTTCATCATATGCTCCGTTTATCACATGATCTGTAAAAAAAGTTTTCTTGTTTACAGCTCTTCTGAGCGATGTAAAGCTCGAAGGATCAAGAGATAATGTTTTCAATTGAAAAAATTTTGAAATCTTAATTTTTCCTTTCATTTGTTGTTTTCCAAATTGGCTAGCGTATACATACATTTAAATAACATGCTGTGAAGAGATCTATTTTTACAACATTCCTTCATTGTAACGGAGGGATTCAGCAGAGGACTTTAGAACAGAAAGACTGCTTTGTTCCAGTTAACTCAGGGCAAGGTAGATTATGTTTGATCAGAACAGGATAGGTTAGAATAGGTTGGGTTAGGATAGAATAGTTCAGAATATGATACGTTAGGATAGGATAGGCCCTCTTTGTGCATAGATTCCCTGTTTTCTACAGTCTTTTCTAATTGGTATCTGCTCTTCACTTTCTTGAGATCGCTCTTGTTGTGGCTAGGGAGTCCTAAACGAACTTGTTTGATAATGATAATAATTTTAGGAAATATGATATTTTATTAGTATTTCGAGCATGTCTGTGTTATGCACCTCACTAAAAAAAGAAATTACAGTTATAAAATAAGTTTTTTGACCAACGTACCAACGGCCATCCTTACTGAGGCACATGGATACCCATGCAGCAACGATCTCAGTGAAGGTGGGCAGGTTTGTCCTTTTGAAAGACAGATGGCGTTGAGTTTTATTTGATGATAATTGTCAATGAAAACTGTTTAAAAACATGCTGTCTTCATTTCCACAGAGAAAAGCCGCGTCTTATTACGACCTTGGAAGTATATGATGTTAGTTTAATTCATTTATGCGTTTTGGTAAATTTTAAGGTTTACGCGTACTATGGATTCTTAACCAGTCCCGAGCTTGCGTGCAGCTCGTTGCACCCACACGGCCAGACAAGCTGTGCACACATGACCAGGCACGTTGTGTTCACATAGACTGACACTTTGTGCACACATAGTCAGGCACATTATACACACATGGTCAGACGCATTGCGTACGCATGGCTGGACACAGTGCGTACGCATGACCAGACGCGTTGTGTACACGTAAACTGACTCATTGTGCACACATGGCTGAGCAAGTTGCGTACATACGCCAGACAACTGGTGTACGTACGTAGGTCTCTCATCAGTTTTTTTCTATTCGAAGGTATGTCTCAGAATTTCACATCAGCTTCAAACTATATTCTATAAGGCTGCCTTCACACGGTGCAGTACATAATTATTTGTAATGGAACCCTTCACTCAGTACGGTTTTTCACTGCGCCGTGAAGCACTGCACGAACTCGCTGCAGCGACTTTTTAAACGCGTACAGGATGCCGCTAGTGTCATTTCAGGTGTGAACACGTGAGGGAGGAAAGTTGCAAAACAAGATCATATGTGTGACGTTTTTAATAACAAGGCTTTATTGTAATAATGTAATAAACCACTAAATAATATTTTGCAAAATATTTTCCGGATTATAATGTAAAAATTGAAAGAAGTAATGTGGGACAACTCAACCGAGGATTCTAAAGAAAAATTTTCTTTTTTCTTTTTACCAATTTTTTGTTTGCCAAATAGGCTGCAAAAACGTTCTGATTACAAATGCTTTCATTCATATTAGCTATGATTAATGCATCGGTACTCGACCACGACTCACCCAAATCTGGCATCGCGACTGCCAACAGTGCAATAAATGTACGAGTAGTTGCGGTTTTTAAGTGAGCAGTGAAAACTGCACCAGGTGAAGGCGGCCTTTAATGTCAAAATTCCTCACAGTCGCACTCTGCGGAGAGACGTATAGGGTACACAATTTATCTAGAACCTAGCAGTCTGGCTTCAAAAACCTAATAAATTTAATGGACCCTAAATTGCTTTAAAATTTAGGGTACATTTAACGAAGTCTAGTTAGGCAGACGGTTGTCGCCCCGCTGCTCGTAACAAAGAGGCGCGTGCATTTTGTTTTCTCAGTGTTCCTGAAATTCAGTGTGTTCAAAACCACCCGTTACTGAACCAGTTATTATCAAACCTCACATCTGTCGGTTCATGTGAGCCTCAATTTTGTCCTTCGCCGTCAACCCATCGAGAATATTTTTTTCCACTGATGAACCTGTCTCGTGCTTCAAGAATTTGTTTTAACTCGTCCGTTGGCTTTCATATGATGATTTTTTAAACTTATACGCTATATTGGTTGGAGAATAAATCACGAGAACGAACGTTTGAATAAGATGGTTTTTCTTTGATCTTCCAAGTTGTATTTCTTTATGACCAAGAGTGAAGGATCGTATATACTGATCCGAAACCAATATGAACCTTTTTGTTCAGGCTTAAAGTTACTTCAGTTGTTTTACATAAGGAAAAACATGAGCATACTTCGAAAATTCTATGACGAGTGCAACTAATCATTCTACCGAGTGCATGATTATGGGCCATCGACGAGTATTCTTTACCCCGACTGTCATCTTCTCGATTTTGGAGTAGATGTAGACCTCAAAAAACCTTGATCTACATGCCAACACAAGTATTATGTTGAATTAGAAATAGCAAGACAATATTTTTTATTTGCTTGTGGTGGTACGACTCGGAGGCTCAAAGTTTCTGGAGTTTTCAAGGAGTATAATTATGTGTTCAGTGTTTTTTGTAAGAACACTCTGCTTTCATTCATCAAACATCGGCACTCCCATTTCAAAACATGATGCACACGCATCAGCTATAGTGAATAGCGCTTTTCACTCACAGGTTGGCGTCGGAGGATTGATCGTTCGAAACGAACTAGTGCAAGATAACTTTGCTTAGGAAATTCGTGAAACTCCGTTACAAAGTAGGTTCATTGCCCTTTATTTTCTGAATTTGGCCCTAGATTACGGATGTAGCAAGCCCGGGCATCGTTTTTACTACGTAAATTTTGAATATATTACAAAATTCATCACCCACAGAAATTCTTCTAAAAAATATTCGAACCGCACGGTCCCCACGTGTTTTCATCACTCATCCACTGAACTATAATTATTCCGAAGTTTTGACATTACTAGGTAGAAGAAGCTGCTTATCATCCTCTAGCCAAGTTCAGACCCTCACAAAAAATCATGCTGGAACTAAAATTCATCTTCGGCTTCTACGTAAAGGAAATCATGCTTGCGCAAAATTCATGTTCAGATTTACTTAAAAAAATCATGCTTGCGTCAAAATTCATGTTCAGATTTTACCTAAAGAAAATCATGCTGCGCTAAAATTCATGTTCAGATTCTATCTAAAGAAAATCCTACCGCGTTAAAATTCATGTTCAGATTCTACCTAAAGAAAATCATGCTTGCGCTAACATTCCTGTTCAGATTCTACCTAAAGAAAATCATGCTTGCGCTAACATTCCTGTTCAGATTCTACTTAAAGAAAATCATGCTTGCGCTAACATTCATGTTCAGATTCTACCCAAAGAAAATCATGCTTGCGCTAACATTCCTGTTCAGATTCTACTTTCAAAACTCCGATGAACTCTATGCACATTTATATACAACGCATGCGCGCAACTCGAATCGCACAGGTGCTCGAGTTGGCGCACAGGTGCTTCTGCGGTGCGAAAAACAGACTACTTCTTGAGCAAAGTCTTGCATTTGGCTGATAAGCCTTGAGAATTAAAATTGTTTAATTCTTACCATGTTATCCGCTGAATTTTAGAACCAAAATTTAATACTGACGTTTAAGAACTGCACTTATGTTATAGAGGGTTAACGAACCCTGCTGATTTTGAATATGACATGTAAATGAAGTCATCGTTGAGTGAGGTGTTGTTAGCTTTTATTGAGAGCATCAAGTTTGAGGAATGCTTCAAACTAGTGAGGATGACGACATGAGACATGAGCTCTTTGATTAAAACATTCACTGAAGTCATAATATTCCTTCCATAGGAGTTCTATACCATGAATTACTATGAAAATTTGGTTTGGCTTGAATAATTCGTTTGTGGCCGAAATTTTTTAAGGCAAGTTCCTTTGAAAATGCAGCGACCCTATAATGGCAAATTTTGAACTGAAGAATAAAACGAAAGGTACTAAAATTTGAAAAAAGCATCCTGCAATAATGGAGAAAAGAGAGAAGAGAGCCAGAAGAAGTTCGATTTCTTCTGACATACATGTCTTCAATTGACCAGCGCCGTCGAGACGAGTAAAACACTTGTGCTCTAGAAACATTGCGTACTTGCAGCTTTCAACTGTGACACACAACTTCAGTTGGTGTCAGA
The DNA here is from genome assembly GCA_030386875.1 of Morinoia aosen. Taxonomy (NCBI): domain Eukaryota; kingdom Metazoa; phylum Arthropoda; class Malacostraca; order Amphipoda; family Talitridae; genus Morinoia; species Morinoia aosen. Next base: position 32,204,947 of record CM059567.1, on the reverse strand, counting down.
GGCCTTTCGAAATTTGTTCATTTTGCAGAAGTGAACTGGCTATGGAGTATACTGGGTGGCATATTTTATAAGCTGTTATACAAGCCCTGTGAATCGCTACTATTGCTTCTTTTATTGAGGTTAAGCTCTAACCCCAAGAGGGATTTCTCCCTCAAAATATATCAGTATTTTTCACACATTCGTGAAGGAATGATGCACAATGTCTATCGAAGGCGATGAGTGAGAAAGGTTTCTATTCGCTCGCAAAATAAGGGTGTTTTAAATAAATGTATACCTCACTTTTTATTGCAAATAAAATTCGAAAGAGGGTACCGATTACATACTAGGGGCAAAGTGCAGAAATAAATTATCATTTCATCGTTAGCTGTAAACATGACACGGTTAAATTTGTGGAAAAATTAGTTCAATCTCATTAAAATGCTACTAACAAAAGAGCAGTAAATTTTTATCGTGAATAGCTGGATTCAAACAAGAAGCTACACACAAGTGTCCCAGTTATCGTCAGCAGCTTTTCCTGGCAGATTTAATTCTCAATGTCGTAGGAACTGCGCTTAATTTGAAGATAGGTAAAAGTAGGAGAAGAAATACAACAAATTCAAGAAAATATTAATTTGATTTTCACGATGATTCAGGAAAATCAAAAATTTTCCTGCCTAAATATATAATTTAAATATGTCCTATGCGGCTATCAGGCGAATTATTCAAAAAATTTGAACTTTTTTCCCATAAAAATTCCTTTACGACAAAAACTTACTGAACAAGACTGCTTTGATTATTGTTTTTCAATTGTTGCTTTTTAAATAGAAAACTTTTCCCGCAACTGGAATTTTTTTTACAAGGATATGACAGATAATTAATTTCTGTATCAAATGAGATTAAGCATGTTAAAATCGGCTCTCTATTTTCAATTTTATGACATTTAAAAGCAATTTAAACATTTTTTTCCTATAATGAAGGAATTAAAGACCTTTGCTCGATGAAATACCGAGCGTTTTTTTAGTGATCCTTCAGCACGTTGTATGAGGAAACAGGAATAACAGCATGTAGTGCCCAAAAATGAACGGTGTTTTACAAAGCGATCGCTAAAATAGCGAACAAGTGAATAGGAAACAATGTCATTCATATACCACTGAGATATTCCACGAATTTGAATATTTGAATTTTATTTCATTTTGCTTGTTGAAGGATTTAGTATCCAGACCACATAATCAATATCTGTAAAATGCATGAAAAAATATTATGGTATCACCCAAACCTAACATAAGCACGTGTATCGTATTTTTTTAACTTGTCTATTTTTTAAGTTTGGAGGTTTTATTATTTTTTAAATTCTTCTTGTTACAGTTAAACTGATCATGTGCTACTGTCGTCATAAAAAGGAAAATTTCTCCATGTTTTTAATACTGGTCGAAAATATTCGATGTAATTGATTTCATCAATTCATCAATTACCATTAATACTAAAGAAACATTATAAACTAATGTACGTTTGTCTTCAAGATGGCTCCATCTATGCACTCTATCATGATTTCAGTAAATAAAGACTGAACTCCGTCAGCTCATTATACCGACGAGAATATCGATATTATGAAATTTTGTTGCATGGTATCCAAAAGTACTGTACATGTTGTCGTATACTCTATGCTCTAAAAAACCTTGTCAAATATTCCATAATTCCTTTCAGATCATAGCAGCTGCATTTTAGTGCAAAATTGTTCCACCGCTATAAAAATGAGAAATTTTTCGGGTTGAGGTATGATAAACTTGAAAATGTTACTTCTAAAGTACAAATCATGAATATTGACGTTAGGCATTTCTACTATATCTTCAAATTTTTGTTCGCTTGACGACAGCACAAATAACAAGTTTGTATCTAATTTGATAGCTTTGTTCTCATTTTTTCTAAAATAACGATGACATCTGTGATAGAGCACGCCGTCGGAGGTTCTTCGCAAGCGACCTACATGACTGACCGGTCGCCTTCATAAGGGACCGTGCGCATGAACACTTCACAGTGCACTCACGGTGGTAACTCGGGCAGGTATAATTTTATCTCCAGAGTTAGTCCAGGTTTAGCGTACGTCTCGCAGGCTGACTGCACGAAAAAATGAAGGTGAGTACTGTTGACGGCAGTGAAATATTTATGAATATAACCTTGTTATCTAGTGTTGCCTTGTAGCTTTTTTATTTAAGTTAGCAAGCGATAATGAAATATTTGTTTCGGAAAACGACCAGCTTATTTTACTGAAATAAACGTCAGTATCGCTCACGTGCGGGATGTCATTCTGTTCGCCAGGGAGACGAAGATTCAAAAGTATTATAGTTGCGTTTTGAAATATTTTTAGCAGTGTTTGCTGTTTCGTTTGATTGCTCTGCGTGTTTCTTCCTAACGCATTGTGGCGAAGAAATTTGTGTTTGAAATGAATACCAGATCTTGTCCTTCAGGGTACTTGCGTTTTTACCCGAGAGAAACTAATTTTACAAGATAATTTCTACCTTCCTAGAACAATTAACGTAACAGAGTTATTTGCCCAACAACAATTTGTTCTAAGAACCATTTTCTGTCAATATATCTTTTACAACGTATTCTTATTGAAAGCCGCTCGTTGCCGGGTATGATACGCAGATGGGAAACGTATTACCATTGTTCACTCATGTTTGGTGTTTGAATTCATCAAGTTTTAATTTTGGGGTACAAGCAGGAGTTGGAGGCCTTTCAAATGAACAACTCTTAGCAAAGGTGCTTGGTTCTCCTATTTTGTTGCATAATTTTTTAAGTTTCGCTTTTCTCAAACAGAATTTAATCATTAATCTTATTAGAATCTGGGAACCCGCTTGCTTGCTAGATGATGCGTGGTATTTATTCTCAATGTAATTTGGAAATCCAATACTTGAGAATTTTATCCGTGAAAAGTGGATCTGGCTACCGCGACCTGCACATTGGGTGCTATAGTGTTCATGCATGATCTTTTTGTCTCCATGGACAGTTTTTTGCAGTTGGCTGAAAACTCCACGGAGAAAACTACTGGATTTGCAATTTCTCGCTTGTTTGCGTTGGTCGGTACTTTTTCCTTACATTGTTTTGTTTATCAACAGTTTCAACTCGTGGTCTTCGCAAGCCTCGCCGCTTTAACGGTAAGTTTTTATTACAGATCTCCAAAGAAAAATACTGGGCCACTGGTTTAATTATTAACGCTCCTTTATGAAAATTCATTTAGTTAGCTTGAATTTTTTTCTTTGTACTTAGCCTTGAACGTTTTTAGATATGGTGCTGAGGAAGACCGACTTGATGTTGAGAAAGACTTCTCTGAGAAAATGTACTTTAAAATTATATTTTCGTGTTTCACTTCAGAATTTGTCCCTCTTCTGATAGGTTGGCGTAGAAGCCTCTGGACTTGTTTTGACCACAATGTCGTTGATCGTTAGACATCAAGTTCTCTTTCTTACTTATTTGTTACGATACACATGTTTGCAAATAAAAAAACCTTCACATTTTTCAAACATATCTATGATGCTCGTTGTTGTGAGTGATGATTCAATTTGATCATGCTTTTAACACAAATTTTTAATTTCGATTAATAAAACATAGTTCGCTGATGGATTTTGAGATGAAAATACGTTGAATTTTTTCACAAATTTCAACCTCTAAAATCAGTAAGCAAGTTCATACCTGGTCAGGCTTTATTTTTTGTGGCATTTTTTGGCACCTCGCGTGGCAATAATATATTGGGAGCTCATAGCAAAAACAGAAATCTCGTTCGCTTCCACAAGTTCATGTTTTGAGGAGCTCTGTTCATTGCCTCGACTCTTCAGCGCTTCTCCGACTCATCCGGAGCTTGTGCTGCTCATCCGCTCATCCGCTCCGGAGCTTGTGCTGCTTGAAATGGTCGTTGGCTCTATTGAATTTTGATGTCAATAAATGTGAATACAAACTACTGAGCAGCCCAACGCATACGCTATGAGTGGCATTAAGTATACAGGGGTGCTCAGAGTGCTGCAGTTACGGAGTTGAGAAGAAAATGATCAGCTCTGTGTTCAAATTTATGTTCGACTATTTGAAACGCTAAAATTCGTGAAGGTTTACGAAACGTTAAAAATTTCTACATCTTCTTCGATGTGGGACACTATAAATTCAATGCTTACTTTTCCCAACTTATCCAATCTGAGAAAACTTATATTACGCGTTAAATTTTCACATCTTCTGTGAATGGGATATTTTGAATTCAAAACTGAATTCGCCACTATTTTTGGCTTTTAGTATTTTTCTTCAGTTTTAAAACGGAACACAATAGTTATATTACATGAAGTATCATATTTATTTTTTGTGTTCGTAGGGATCGTAAATAAGTATATAATATGAATGATTTTTAATGAAGTTTTCTTTTCATTATTATTGAAAATAAAGTATTTTAACAAATTTTTAACATTGTTTATTTTTTTTCAGGCGTGTAACCCAGCAGTCGGTGAGAAGTTGACGCTGATTAGGTTTAAGTGAAAGACGCGAATCAGCTAAGTAGACAGAAATCGTGTTTGTAAGAATGTGATTTAACACCTTGACTGCGACGTGAGCCACCGGTGGGCACGGTGGGCACAGCAGCATTTTCATAATGCTGCTGACTGACGAATAGGCACAAACTCAATTTTCATAAATATTCGATCAAAAGTAAATGAAGGCTCGACCCAGTTAATGCTTGCTATTTTCGACATTACTTATTACAATTGACTTTAAATTTGAGCTGAATATTAAACTTTAGTTTTAACTGCTGCAGTCAAAGTGTTGTTATTGTTCATTTATAACGTTCATTGATTATAGAAATTCATAATTGCGTTCGCAATGTTTTGTGTCTAAGCAACGAATGAAATTTTCGTGGTAACAATGAAAAAGAAAGAAATTAGCGAAAATTTTTAAACATCTAATGACCTACTGTTGCATCAATGGGAGCAAGACTCACATCAGGCACTGCCGGTAGGCAAACCCAGATGAAAAGAACAAATATGAAAAGAAAATTCTCAAAAAACAAGGTACGAATTGACGTTGAGTAACATTCGGTTAAAACGCTATAACAAAGTGAAGCTGAATCACAAACAAACAACAAACAAACATCGACATCTTTGGGATGCTTTATTTCCAATCAAGCCTGATACATATGATCTTAAGCATTGGTTTTTCAAAGGTCTTTTACCTAAATCTACATATAGGACACCATGACGGTTCCCCCGTAAAGCCGGTACCCATTTCCGACCCCTGGGTTGAGTGGGGTATTGTGCTTGAGCTTTCCCTTATACCCAACGGGGAAAATCTCCGCGCCAGCGCCGGGATACGAACCCTCGTCTCCAACATACAAGGCTGATCCCTTAACCACTGTGCCACGGAGAGCACAATCAATTACGAGTGTACCTAAATAAGCCAGGTGTCAAGCTGGCGTTGGAGATAAAAAGGAACGTTTTGTCGATGAAAATTTGCATTTTTTTCCTGAAAAGATGATGCGATGACACAACTCCTCCTCCGGTCATGCGACCACAACGCAGACAATGCCCTGGACGCTGCCGAGTTTGCTGGCTGCCTTGTGCAGCAGTCCAGGCAGCAGCGCGTGGCCGCTAGCAGGATGGGCATTTCCCGGTGGGTGCAACTCTATCAACTCCAATGCTGAGCGCCACGTATTTATTATGTTTGCAAGAAGCAGCGTGAGATAAATTAGGGAATTAAAACTATTTCAGCAGAGAATGTTGTGCGAGCTTGAAGATAGATTCATGGAAAAACGCCTTAATCATTTGGAAGAAAACTCATTTGAAATATTTTGCACGAAGTTTAAACTTAAGGCAGAAATATTGTTTTCTTCAGCTCTCATGATAAGATTGAATACAGAGCATTGTGCTATGCAAAGCACCAGGAATGTATTTTCTTTCTAAATTCACAATTCATATTGGCAATTCTTTTTCATGTAGAGAAATATTCAAGACTCCTCAAATGAAAAGTCAAATTTGAAAGGATTCTTTCGTTTTCTTTCCGGTATTGCAAAATTCAAGGTTTCATACCATGTCGTTTATAGTTTGCTTTTATGAAACATCAGAATCTTCATGACACTCAGTAAACTAAGCCACTCTTTCAAATTTTCCGTTTACAGTGACATATCACTAAATGCAGAAAGGTTCCGGTTCAAATAGAGCGTTTACTTTACATCTGAAATGGAACATGTACGTTCAGATTCCTTGGTAACAGCACAAACAATTTCAATCCATTATAATTTCACCCTCAATCACTTATGGTGTTTAGATAAATCCGTCAAGTGAAAAGCGGTCTTAGATTCCAGATTTATCAATATTTTTAGCGTAATGTTCAATTCTGATGCGTTGACAGACTCAGAGTAAAATTTGCTCCTTAAAAAAATTTTCTTCGGAGATTAAATACTGCGAATAACTCTGGGCAAAGATTTTTTTGTATTTTGAATATAAAATGTAGTAATCGCTAAACCGTTAGATTAACGCTAGAGTTTGCATAAACAAATGAAATTATTAAGTATCTCATAAATTTCGGCTAAAACTGTTTTTAAATGAGCTGATATAATTCACAAAAATGTTCAAAATCTGCTCATTGCACATAATCATTTTTTCAAAATTTTCCATTCCCAAATTTTAAGTTTCCCAACTGAAAACCTATGAGCGCCATTAGATGGCAAATAATTCACACATTTAGTGTTGAAATCAGTTATGTTTTTCAATCCGTTCTTTTGAGCTTACGAAGCCAGCATCCGCGTGAACACTAACAGTCTTGAAAAATTTGTGCAGGACTCAGCTCCTGCGACCCTCTATGGACGAGTTTGACAAAAACAACGCCATGAGAGCGGATGAAGCGGAACTCCACGTGCGGTCGGCGCGTTCATTCGACTCTGGCTTGCTCCGCAGCGGCTTCGAAGATGCTGTGATAAGCCAAACAATCGTATTTCTCAAGTATCTTAGCGAAGATAATTGCACTGCTGCTTTAGACGAACTTTACGCCCTGATCTCTGATTACGAATTCAGTGCTGGTTCTCGCGCCTTTTTAAGCCAAGCCGTAACAGCATTTTATGAAGAAAATTACTGTCAAGTAAGTGAGTACATATTTTCTTTCATCAGGGAAATTGTAGGCAACGCCGACGATGTTCAAAACTTCTCCGTATGCAGAAGTACGGTAAAAAATGTAGTGTCGTTGTTGCAGGTTTTGGACTTGAATGACTCTGCAAAAATCATCTCATACATTTACCGATCTCTGGCTGGCATAATAGAAGACTTAGGGTCCTTAAGTGAGGGAAATGCCAGAGCCCTAGCAATTCTCATTCAGACAGTAATTGAAAACGACTTAGATGAGTTTTACGTTTCTTTAGATGTCATCGTAAATGACCCAGCCATAAGCGCGGAAGTACTCACTGCCGTAACTGGGCTAAACAATACAGTTGTCAATGGATCGTCGAGTCAAAAATCGGCAGAAATACTTGCCGTTCTGAACGCCGCACTCGAAAGCGAAAACGCCGCTGAAGTTGCGCAAATCTTCAGTGCTTTGATTCAGGCAACGATGGACAACGACAGAAATGACGCCATCGAACAAGTAATACTCCTGTACTCGAAGATTATCGGAAGCGCCCCCAATGAAAGTGGCAGCAGCTCAAACACAATTACGGCACTTGCTTTGATCACCTTAGCGATAGACGACCGAAACGATACTAGGGCTATGGAGCAGATTGTTGGTCTTAAAGAAAGCATTGACAACGGCTTAAGTTATTGTCAGATTACTAGTCTCGAGGATGATATTACTGAAGCAATTGAAGCTGGTGACTATGAAGACGCCATCGCTGACATCGTGGACGTCGCTACATCTGAGGGTTCCTGCAGTGTTGAAATCAGCGTCGAAGTGTTTGTTGCTCTTTCGTCAGTTTTTACCTTTCTGGAAGACTCCAACAACGCCAGTGGGACAATAGCTTTAATAGAAGAAATTTTGAGCGACTCATCAATAACAGTAAGCATGGAAATGAGATCAGCTTTGAGAGCGTTAATCACTGTTTTGTCAGAAGAAACTATTCAAGAAGCTCTTGCTGTAATTACAGCCATCATGACCAGCCCGAGCCAGGTTTTTGATAGAAAGATTAGTTCTCAGGCTGCTAAAGCAGTGCAAGACAGTCTTGATGCCATTGATAACGGCAGTTTGAACACTGCAATTGACATCGTACAGGCTCTCCTGAATGGAGAGAGAGGAGGTAGCGGCTTGAGCGTAGTCGTGCGTGACGATCTTAAAAAAGTTCTTCAAGCTTTACTTAGCGGCGTTAGAGCGAAACCATATTCTTTACTAACTGTTATTGCTGCTGGAAGTAGGTCGAGTTCGCTTCCCACTTCTGCAACTGCACCTCTCATTGTTGCGATTCACTCATTGAGCACTGGAACTTCTCAAGCGGCGTCTTTTGTCGTCTCATCTCTTGAGCCACTGATGACAGATGAAGACCTCGACTCAAGTTTTAAGGAAAGAATCCAGGCTATCATCAACGATATCAATGACGCGAAGTACGCGAAAGCTCTTTCTGCTGTTGTGGTTAGCTTGCTTGAGCCCGTGTACTCTCTCAGTGAATCTGTCTCACAGTCTCTTTTCAACGCTCTCCAGCTTACGATCGCAGGGAATTATGCGGCAGCTATTGCGGAAATCAAGAGCTTTGGTGATGATTTGAATGAGGACTTGCAACTGGTTGTTAATTTCATCATTCATATACTGCTTGAAGATAAAGAGTTCGGTGCAAAGATTGCACTCAATGTCGTTCTTTCCGAGGCTAAGTAACGAAAAATCATGCAGCCTCGCATAATTTCGTGTACGTCCTTGGTACGTTTTTGGTATCAATATTCCTCTGCCTGTGTTTTTTTTGTGATAGGATAGACGATGATGAGAATTTAATTGATGAGTGCAGTAGGGAGGTAAGATTGAAATATGCAAGAGAAATAACCGCTGCCAAGTTGGCAAGGAGCGCTATCATGTTCATTGAAACCAGCGAGATTTGTAAACGATCGAAATCTGAAACACTGCAGTGAAGAAAATCGATTTTCATTAGTCGAGACGAAAGTTAACTTTCTAGACATACTCTCTCGTCATCGACGCAGTGAAGGAAATGAACTGCAATCTATTTCAGCGCAAACTCGTCATCGTAGTTCAAGAATTTTTTTCCCACAAGTACGCTAAAATGGGAAAGCTTGAAGCATTATTTGGGAAATACATAGTTGTTTTTAATAATTATCATATGATGCTCTTGTGTGATATTTCACCCGAGGTACGGCAGGACAAGATTAACTCACTAGCGAGTTGCAGCAGTCTTATTGTAATCTACGTTCTTCTTCGTTATTTTGTAAGGACTTTTTCAGTTGATAATTTACTTTGGTTTCTGGGAATGTATAAGTGTGTTCGCTTTACTAGTGTGTATTTGCATTTGCTAACAACAGGGACAAAAAATATTGATGAATTTAGTGAAACTCACACATAAAATATACTAATTGAACCATACGTCTAATAAATTGATTGAAATACATTTACCGCTCTCTCTCTATCCACGATTGGATCATTAACAAGTTTAAACCGACCTAACTACCACAGATGGTGTTCCCAAGAGAAGAAGGAGGAGGCCCTATTCAGCATAGACTTATAATCTAATCTCCATGGAAAATGAACTTTGACAGTTTTTGGGAATCACAACGGCATTGAAAATTCATTTTAATGAATTGTGCGCTGAATATTCTCTCGCTAGAAGACCCTACGGAAGGAAAGGGAGGCTCTGCTGTGAATTCTTTCCTCCTTGGCTGTAAAATCATGAGCAAACGAAATGACAGATGAAAAAGTGATACGATTGTTCAATTTTCACTTCTCATGTGGCCCTTCAGTTGTGAAGGGGTTCAATGCTATGTATTTTTATTGCATTTGTTTTCGAAATAACATTGAGTACGTTTTTTTGTCGGAGTTTGTGCTGTTTTGATCGAGCCTCTGATCTTTTTTTGGCCCGGGAGGATCATTATGCACATGTTCTTTCCCTTTCCTATTCGGATTCTGTTTTTTCTGTTTCCTTGTGTCTTATAGAGTCAGTGTGATCAAATTAAGCTTTGACGTAAAGCTGCTTCACATTTTAGGTGTTTTTAATACTTTCATGAAGTTCCACATAAAGTCTCAGGAGCGCCCAAGAATTTATTGACGAATTTTTCATTTACATTTACATTGGCTATGCTTAGTAATATTTTTAATCAATAGTTGTTCCTAAATAACAAATTATTTGTGTTCTTGAGAAGAGGTGAAATTCTCGTGTTACAAAATTTTTTAATAAAAACGAGGGGCATCGTGGCAGTTTTAGCAAGAATGAAACAATCTGAAATTTTCATTCTCTATTCGAATGACTTCAGAATTTAGAGGCGAAAATGATGTACCATCATGTATCACCACAACTGTTGACTAGAAGTTGAGAAGTAAGATTCGATCGTCAAACGCCCCTGAGGATTATAAGGTCCTCCTTTGGAAATAGCCAGAATATAAGGTATTTCTCCTCAAATTTTATCCGTAATGTGTTCCGTTAAGTTCACTTGCGAGGGATGTTGCTGCCTCATTCGGATATCGGTGACAACCTGATGTCAGGGTGCAGCAAAACTGTAGTTTTCTCTGAATAATGCTTATGAAAATGTTTTTTTATCACATCTCTCTTAAAATAGACAGAAAATTGAATTTAACTACAATCAATCAACATATATTCCAGTAAAAGGCGCAACCATTCGGCGTACTTCACAATTTCAGTTTCCCTCTTAAATACACCGACGAAAAAGTTAGCCCGGCAGTTGCAACCGACTGTGACTTCGTCGAGAAGCAAAAGCCCTACACCAAATCTGACTAACTTCTCTCATCTACGTGTTTTTCTCAGTGCTTTGAGCTATACTCTTATTCGACTTGGCGCCCTGCCTGCGTGCGTCCATGTCCTGGTTCTCCTTTGCTCGTCGAGATGATCCTGACGGTGTCATGATGAGCCGATCTCCGCTTCCCGACTGCTCTCCTGCGCTTCACTTCTGCTTCGCCACTAGAGTTCGGCTGGTAATGGTTAGCGCCACCTTAATGGTTCGGCTGGTCACCGTAATGGTTAGCGCCACGATTTTACGTCAGTGACGTCAGTTGCAGCTCTAGGTAGCTTGATTCACTTACTTTCAAAGAAATGGAAGAATTTAAATTAACGGATCGGTACCATAATATGACACAATTTCTAATTGAATTTCTATAGCGAATTAGCATTGATATTCAATCTCTCATAACTTTGTAACATCTAAGAACGGCATTCCAGTTTAATATAACTCTGAATTTGAAAGTACTAAAACCAATTTACTTTCCTTAGACTTATTATTTAATTCGTCTTATACAAGTCTGATAATTCCTGCGAGATTCATTTGCTTCGGCTGAACCAACGGCCTGTGCCTTTTTTTGAGGGGCACGTGTTACCAATTTAAATTATCCCATGGCACGATTTCTAAATTTTTGGTGTCCTATGTTTCTGGTTCAGCACGAGATTAAGTACGATTGAGCTGTATTGGACTAGATTTCAACCGAATAATTTGAGCAGTTTTGTTGCTAAATATTATTTAATTCCAGTTTCTCACGTGACAGTGGTCGTGGCACTTCAAGTGCAGGAAAGATGCTACGAGCGCAGCTGCTCTCCACAACCTCACCTTTCCTCTGGCTCATTCGCAGGATTTAGAGTGTGTTCAATAAATTAAGCAATGTTCATATCTGATGGGCTGATTCCCTGCTATGGTGTCAAGACTTTTTTTGTCACAGGGCAAGTCTTACGTTGGTGGCTGTGAAAGCGGTAATTTTTAAGTTGCTTTCCACCAGTAACATGGTGTGAGGGATTCACAAAAATAAGTGTTCCGTGTAACTGCAACTATTATAGAACTCTATTCATGACATGCCATGCCATGTGACCTAGTTTCAGCCTCTGTTATTGTTCTCTCGTTGGTGTCCTCTGAACCAAGTAATAAGAAGTTTCCAGTGCACTGACCATATTTGTTAAAGACTGTGACGTACCAATTAGTTCCCGTTTGGTTTTTATTTACTTAGTAGTTTTTATTTTCTTTATTTACTCCCGCTGTTCTTCGCAGGCGGCACTGTGGTCGACACATGAAGGAGCCTGTTCTGTAGCTGATGCCGGGTCGCTGTTTTTCCTACTTGCTCCGACTTCGGGCTTCTGTCGATCAACCCTGTGGAGTGTATAATCTTCCAATTCTGTATGTTCATTGGGCGGTTTATGAATTCAACCATATGGTGATATACCTATGATAAGTATGAAGGCTCAGTATAGTATATTATTTACGAGGTGTAATTTTCAGAACCTGATTTTCATTCTACAGGGTGTCTCAGAACAAGAGATAAAAAATTGAACACCAAGTAGAAAATGGACAAATGAACACTTTCTCTTCTATGAAATTTTCCGAATTTTTGAGATATTAGCAACACAGGCTTGAGCCTGGTAATGCCCTCCCGTTGAATAGACTCTCAATTTATTTCGAAGTTTTTGAAGTAGGATTATAAGCATTTACAATAGTAAAAGCTTATAATCCTATTGTACTCTAAAGCTTATTAGCTTCTACTAATTCCACCAAATCACGGAATAATCTGCTGCTGCTGTCGACCCTTGAAACTAGCCTTTCTGAGGTTCGAGCACTTGAGGAATACATTTTTGTGTAGTGAGGATGGAAACTGTAGATGGACTGAGCTGGGGCGAACAGACTGCTTCATTCTGTTAGTTATTTTGCGATTGGAATTTACTTTTGTGTTCAAGATGAAACGGTGGAAAAATATGCATGATTCTCTCTCTCTCTGTCAAAAAATAAAAATTTGATAAATGAATAGATAAAATCAACAAAAAATCTGTCGTAATTTTTCAACAGTTTTCAAGATGTTCACCAAGTAAAATCCTCTGTAGAGTTCGTTGCATTGAACATGGCTGTCTGAGCTCTCACCGCAAAACCAATTTATTTTGTACGAAAATGATAACTTGCTTTCAATTGGGGATTGACGGAAGACGTACATAATCATCTGTACTGTACATGGAAAAAATATTTGTTTGCGACAGGATGACTGAAAGCTTCCAACTCGAATAGCTACAATAACTTTAATTGTAAGAGATGAATCATTCTCAAAGCGTACATAACTTGTGTAAATTTCATTTTAATGGTTATTGTTTTCAATTCTAGTTCCCTTCACAGCGCATGTTTTTGCAACATATTTGCAAAAAACGACTTGAACTTATGAGGCTGAAACACGACGTGCTTTTTTGAAACAGCAATTTTAAAATATACTGAATTGATGAAAACGTTTCCCAATGACGTGAAAAAATATATTGTATATTCAATTCAGGTGCGCACACATATTGTCAACCAGCGATTGTGAAAGCCTAAAATCTGTACATTTTGGTCCCTTGTTTAATGACACACTCATACACTAAGCAGCTTGAATGTATTTGGAATGAGTGATTAGCAAATGCAATACTTTCTTCTTAGGTTTGTATGAACTCAAGGAAAATTAATGGTTTGATTGTTTACGTTTACTTTATGTTTCAAATTAATAGTTTGTATGTTGAACAGTTTTAAAGACGAAGTTTTATGTATTGTTTTCACGTCTGTTGTTCGTATAGCAGAGCTGGGAATGCGTGTCTATTTATTATAGGTTTCTTTAGAAGAAAACAAATAGATAATATCAATGCAATACTTCTTAACGATTAAACGATTATAAGTTTCCACCAAGTATATAGTACAAAAACATAGATTCGAACTGGGTCAAAGTTATATATTCCTATATGCTGCGTTCTTTTTATAATATAAAAGGATAATTCTGTAGGGCGTGTTAATTTTCAAGTTTAGCTTTTAAAAAATTTCAAAATAAAAATGGTTCGTTTTTCACGAAACGTTTCTCATTTCGGTTCAGTTTTTCTCATTTCTATCAATACCTCGTGAGTGTCTAAACAGTAGAAGACTTCAACTTTTATGCCTAAAGCAGGACACGGTGAATTACTTTCCACATGACGAGGTTTCAAAAGCTTGCCATGGCAGCATGTCATTGTTGCCATTCTCAATTAGACTGAAACATGTAGATTACTCATCAGAATTTTCCCACCGGGGAGAGAATGAACTACACAAACTCTTTGACAGGAAAGTATTTGAAGGTTCAAATATAACTGTGTTGATTAAGACCAAGTTGCAGCATAGCGACAACCTTGGAAAGACGTTCTAAAACTACGCCAGGCTGCTCAACTCCAGCTGTATATACTGCACGTTGACTTTCAGTAGGCGCAGCAAAACATGCTCCACAGCCACTGCGCGCTACCACCGAGCTGTCATGACAGATGTTCGAAGGTTCGATAGACCGACTCTGACATGAGCACGTCACAGCGTGAGCTTTGTTTGCTGCCCAAGTTATTTTATTATTTTACTAGCGTTTAAGCTTTACATACGAAGTTCTTTGGTACAGTTGGATGTAAAGTTAGGACGTCGTAGTTGAGTGCAGATGATTGTAATTCGTGTGATATCAAAATGATTGAATACTAAGAAAAATTACCTCTTTTACATAAATTTTAGTGCTCTAAATACAGAAATCAAAACATATTTCTGTTTTTTGTCTTCACATGTAGATGAAATATTTTTTGCCTCTATGACAAGTTTTTTATATTTAACTTTCAGTAATAATTTTTGATGCACCATGCAGTGTGCTCAAGGGAAACTGACAGATTCATCACACGCCATAAAGAATTGCCAATATAAGCCATTTTCACAATCCCTCTGTGTCAATAACGGTGTATTTCGACTCATGTAGACGTGCTGACTGAATTTATGCGCTAGATAATATTACTGTGTGCGTAAATACGTATATACAAGCTGGATTTTTTGAGTTGGTGAAAGAAAAAGTTGTAACTGAAACGTTCGTTTTGACGAACACATGGGAGTGTAAATTCACACAGAAATCGATAAAAGTAGAGCCAATGGCGAAGTTTGACGGTGAAGAAATATGCCATTTGGTGGGATTTTTAAACAGGTTGATTCGCATCTGCCTTTGCGTCTAACACGATCTAAATTAAAGTACGTATAATTTTTAGCAACAAGTTCGATCGTTGATGGAAATGTAGCAATATTTAGTCACCAAATAATTTTCATATTTAACACTATTATTCCACTGAGGAAAGTTATGGGTTAATATTCCATTTTTGTAAGAGAGATGAAATGCCGCAATATTACAGAAAGAAAGAAGAAAATGCGGAAAAACAAGTAACATGAAAGCAATATATAGTAAATTGTTTGCGCAGATATTGATCCGTTGATGATCCGTTGAGGTTGATGAGTTTGTCTAGTTTATACCCTGTAATGCTGAGGCAATTAACATGCCCAAGGAAGTACAGAATATTTAGTTAAGATTGTAGGGTTTCTGCAGTTACAAAAATCTTGAAAATAAGTGAATGATACGTGAGTGAGCGAGGTGTAACTGTTTGTTTATGGTGATTAAGTGAAAAGGAAAATGTTGAGGACGACTGGATTGAGAATGAATGTGATGAGTGAAACGTGGTTGGTGTGAACGCGTTGAGTGGGAAGTTTTGGTGTATCTAAAGCATGAACGTGTTTCGTGAGAATGTCCGTCAAACTGCGGTTAGTTAACGATCTAATAGAATCTATGACTTTGATTTTGTATTATTCAGAAAAAATACACCCAGAAATTGACATATTTTGAGGTATTTTTCTAAATGGTTGCGCAAAAAAATCACGTAGAGTAACTCGATCGCTGATAAAATGCCTCGTCTGATGCAAATCGATATATTTTTTTCCACAAATGTTTGTAAGAGAAATTGTGCCGATTGCAGTGAATGGTTTCTTCCAGCTATCGAAACTTTCATTTCTCATGTTCCATTTTTTCTCATTTTATTGGTGCTAGATGTTTCAATGAATTTTAGTGTTGACTGAGCAAAAATCAATGGAAATTATCTTTCCTATTTATTTCTTTAATTACAGAAAGAAGATTTTCATTAAAATGTTTTGGCGCTTTTTCTTATTTGCCTTCAAAAATGTTTTCTCTAATTTTTGCGTGTCCGTGAAGATGAAGTATTTCATTGGGTTCAGGATTAATTTCCCCCGTAAATTTCACTGTGCCAAGCTGGCGCGGTGAATTTAAGTCCTGAGTTCGAATCTCGTGAGCTCCTCGTACATTTCCCCCGTAAAATTACTGCAAAATATTACATTCTACAGCGTGTCAAATACGTTAGCGAAGAACTGTCCCTACTTCAACGCTAGAGCAAAATTTATCAAATTTCTGAGCAATCGAATTCTCTATACACAAACAAAGTTATTCAGATTAGCGTTCTTACTCACACACAAAGCCTGTTTTTCACCCGCTGGTGTCTGCTCAGCTCAGGCTGGCGGCGCTAGAGAAAATGACAACCTCTGGAAGTGAGTTGCCTGAGCGACATCTCTCATTTCTCACTTGTGTTATGACCAAGTGATGCAGGGCCGTAGGTCCAAAGACTATTTGTATCTTACAAGCACGTTAGTGATCCGATAACTAGCTTAGTCGTAAGATTTTGGGGGAATGGTGACACTTATCGTGCAATCAGTGGAATTACTCGGAATACTGATACCTAAATTCTTGTTGAAAAGTTATTTTTCAACGAACACTACTTTACCCAAGCCAACCATTTTATACCATTTACTCAAGTCAACCAGTTTATTCGGCCGCTGCGTGAGTAAGAAGAATTTATGTTTGATTCCTCTCTGGCGCTTAAATTCCCATTAGGTAACTGGAATTCAAGATATGACGTATGAGAAAATTGTACATTGCATTGAAATATTTAGAACTAGCTATGAATGAGAAACAAAACTGTACAGCAGCACATCAGTGAACAAAGATCACCAACACACCTGAAGTTCGTCCATGCGCTCACAACAAAAAGAAAAGCTTCAGTTCGTTTAGAATTTATTTTTTTCGCTTGTGTATGAGATAGGAATACGTACATATATAAACATAAAAAACAAGAAATATTGCCGTTCAATTTTAACAACGGACTAACTCGTGTTCTTTGTGACGCACGAGTAAAGCAGGGAATATCTGTCAATCACACTGCGAGGTTTGTGCCTTGTGTTGAATAGGAATGTATATACTTTGTACTTAAGTTTGGCTATTATTAGCGAGATGTACAATTCAAGTTAAATTTGAAAATTTCTCACTGGCGTTATTGAATTACTGTCTCTTGATTTCTAAATCGATCGAAAATTATGAAAATTTTGGCAGGAAACATTTTGCTAATTATTTTTGGTAATTGGTAATAATAACTATTTTAGGGTTTATTTGTTATGAAAGATGTTGCGTAAAAAATGTTTAAATAGAGGAGCAATAATTTTCACGCGAATTTTCCAGAAAACCATTATCCAATTAACTGCATGAAACAACCAGGAAAAAAATATACACGTGCCAAAAGAATAAGGACGTCGCAATCCAAAATAATGTCTATAAATTCTGTGCCTATGAAGAGCTTTTTATTTTTCCTGTCACAATAAATTTGAATACACTGCTACCAACTCGACAAACCCTGACAGTGAAATTTTTTAAATACTGGTTCCGGCGATTATAAATTATAGTGGGTGGACATGTGTCCCGGAGTTTACTAGTCGCCTATAACAGGAGGCCTCGGCCGAGGTGGAGCATTGGGCGTCTGGAGCAGCAGCGAGCCGGTCGGTCACTTGAGCTTTGTTCAGCCGAGGGTCATCTGATATTGTGTGCGTGGACTTGTGGAGGCGGTCTTATAACGAACCCTCAACATGAAGGTAACTACATCACTGTAGGATTGATTCATTTTCCAGATGATTGTATGTGATAGAATTCCTGTGAATTTTTACTTTAGTAGAGTGTGGACTAACACTCCTTTTAAGGTAACTCTTGTATATATGATACACAGGCGTTGTGCGCGATAATATTTTAATTATTTGGCGTAGAAATGTGCACTTTTACTTGCGTACTTCAGTTCATGTCACGTAATTTTTTTTCCAAATTGCTCGTCGGAATAGATCTGATCTCAGTAATGATGTGGATGATTCCTGTATTTTGCCCTACGTTCCATACTTCACTCGGTTAGTTTTATTGAAGAATCGTACGGTATGATGAAAAATTGATATTCCTCTCTAGTATTTTCATTTATAATTTCTAGGCCAATTTGCAGGAAAAATTGATTATTTTTTAAAAATGTTACCAAGATGAGTTCCGTTATCAGTTTTGTACAGCGCGAGGTTTTATCAGTGCCAAAATAGTGGTAAATTACGATTAACATTAACACTCCCACGCTAAAATTAAAATTGAAAGTAGTTAAGCTAAGGAACCATACATATCCTACCTGAAACTGAGATGAATCATTCAATCATTGAAAATTTCCTTGTCTTAAAATTGCTACGATACTAAAGACAGTGAAACCCATCTTTAAATAACCCAAGTAGCGCGTATCTCCTTCGAGTAGTATGGACGTGATGGCATTGTTTAATTAATGTAATGTTTTACAAAGACGTTATAGAGGATATGAATTTAATTAAATGCAGAATTTATTGTTTCTTTAGTATTGTTGACACTCTGTCTCCATAGCGCTGATGCTGATGCAGATCTTTGATAGTGTTTTTAAATAACAGAACTTTTTCATCATGTTCTGTGATGAATAATTTTTCATGAACTAAACTGTACCAAATTCATAAACAATGCCTTACTCTGAGATCTAAAATGGATCAGGGTAAGTAAAACGTTCGAATGAAATTTAGTACGATCTTTCATGCAGCTTATTCGAATATAAGTTTCGTTGCCTCGCTATTTAAGGTAAAGTTTTTATAAAGCAGCTTGCCATAAGTGTAGAAATTTTTCTCAGCTACTATGAAAAGTTACTCAACTCTTGTTTTTCTTAGTCATTGTTCGTACAAAGTTTTCTGAGTTCCTGGAAGAACAACATATCCACGAGCCTGTGAATCAGTCAAACTGCTACTTTATCTACCATTGCTGGGTATTTATTCATGAAGAACTTTATATTCACATTTAACTTTCAATCATTTGATGATTTTTTTGTCAGCTGCAGTTGATGTTGCTGGCGTGTTTCTTCGCATTGTCGGTAAGAACAACGCTTTTATCTAGCGACAGATGCTACATATTTCTAGTGCAAATTTCCACGATTTCAGTGATTCATTTGAGGTAGGGTGTTATGTGGCAAGAAAAAAACATTCATGACAGTTTCTTCGTGTTTCTAATTTCAATAAAAACGTATTCGCATTCACAATGAATACGAGTAGGGTTGTTTTAGATTATGTATAGCACAAGAGATAGTGATTATTTGGATAGGAGGATATGTACGCATTATTCATGTACTTGAACATTTACAATGATATCTTTCCAAACCAACTGTCGAAACTACGGGTGATGTGCAATTATATTTAGCTGCAAGCTGAAAAATATTCTCGTTTGTAACCTAAATATTAAATATGGGACATTCGCACTGCAACGATTGTCTGTCTAATGTCTGCCTAGTGCAGAAATGCGTTAATATTTTTACTCAGTTATGCTCGATCATCAATCTTGTTTAACAGATGCAAATTCGTAGCGTAGCACAGATGTTTTTTCGAAAACCATTTGCAGAGCGCTCTGGCAGCCAGGAGACCGTCGCGAATAGCGACGGGTTTGTCTTCTTCTTCAAGGATCAACAACTTTGGCCTCACAGCCCGGGATGATGACTTCGACATCTGCCACCCCTATGGCAGCCACGGATGGTGTTGGGAATGCGACAGAGATGAACCGTGTCGTAATGACGCGGATTGCCATGACGATGACGATGATGATCTTGAATATTGCAAAAGAGGTTATTGTTAATTCGAACGCAAACGCTGCCGATACGATAGCGATTGCGATGATGACGATGACGATGATTGGATGGTACGGTGTTACATTTGCAGTAACAAAACTGGTTCAACGCTTCAGGAAATGATTGTAGAACTACTTTAAAAAGATTTCATTGAAAAAAGTCAGGTTTGCTGGACAGAAAGTATACTGTGCATTGGTAATTTTAGATCGAAAACGTACTCCTTTTTCCGTTTTATTTGGTGTCAGGGAGAATGAATAAAAAAGTTCCCAGGGAATTTTTGAGCAAGGCATAGTCTATATCTCACGCAGTCTTAAAGATTTCAAGTCAGATTGGAAAGGTAAGAATAAAATCGCTGAAACGCTGTCGCACGCCTAAATTTTATTACTATATTTGATGCAACGGTGGGCTATAGCGAACACTTAGCACTAACACGGCTACGCAGTAGTAGTCTTGATTGAATAATGCTTTTGTGCGGTATTGAAAAGTCATGAGAGGTTTACTTTGATTTCTCAAACCACGCATAATTTATGGCCTAACAGTTTTGAATGTTCCGCTGAGAAGAAGTGTAGATTTTACCCCTGCTCGAAAGATTTTAGTCTAATTGATCAGGCCGATCAGGCCGCAGGCGCCTTGGTCAGTTATTACGAATGTTCTGCGAATACCTCAAACTTTGACAATAAATTATTGCATTTTATTCTTGTTTCACTTTCAGTCAGATTATAAGTGTCTGTTGGTGCAAGTTTTGCGGACCAAGAAGTGGTCTCTAGAAGTTGAAAGTGCAACTATGGTTTTTAATAAATAATTTGAATTTTAAATTTTTTTCGCGCCATTAATGCTTTACCAATCATTGAAATAGAACTTTTGCGTCTTATGTTTGGTAGCATAATATTTACTGTCTTCGACATCTATTTTTTTTAAACAAATATTCTTCGCATTAGTTAACACATAATCAAATTGGAACTGTGTTGCTGAAGCCTGCAGTTTTGCGACTGATTAAAAGAATGCAATGGAGTTTCTAGTTTGGTTTGGCACCTTCTAGATGCTGCAATCATCGGGAAGATGTCAAACTGCTTCTCATTGAACAAAGAGTAATAAGATGAAAGTAGGTATATTACAGAAGATGATATAGGCTTTCATTTGGTGGTGTCAATTCATTTGATCCTTCAAGTAAAGCTAAAATTAAAAAATATGTGCAAATTTGTAGCGCATGAGCCCCTGTGAGTAATGTTCTTAGTAAACTGTGGGCAATGTGAGCATTAAAATCTCCAGGTTACCTCAGTGATATAGAACATCTAATAAAAATTAAGCACATGCTCCCACACAACTAAAAATGGTGATATGGTCGCACATTTCGGATATGGTCTTCGGGTCTTTAACAAATCCTCGATTCTACTATGTGTAACATAAAATTATCTGGTGAATACAAATATTTGAATGGATGCATACTACCATTAATGTAAAATTTTAAAATAACTTCGATGAGTAGTACAATGCAAAGTTTTTATATATGACCCACATCTTTTACACCGGTCAAAGATCTGAATCACACTCTGCCTCCTGATGCTGGATACTTGGAACATTTTACGACAGCTTTTCTTCAGATTGTAACTCCCGCAGAAATTTTATGTATTCTTTGCTGAAATGAAAAACGATTGTCTTGCTTATCACATCCAATATAAACATGTTTAACCCAAAAAATGCTCAAATTAACGAGTGATTATGTCCATACTTAACTCAACTTAGTGTTGGATTGATTTGAATTTGACTTGGATTAAATTGAACGTGACTTGGGTGAATTTGAAGTGAATAAGGTGTAGTTTTGATAGTTCCGACTCCACTAAAACAGGTTTTTGCTATTTTTACTATAAAAACTGCAAGAATTTTACGGTTAGGAAAAATATCTACTGTTTCAAGCTATCAAGCATTTGATAATGTGTGTACGTTTTAGTAATTTAATGCAATATCTACTAAAGTTTTTTATTGATGGCTTAGCGTTAATTTCCTAAAGAACCTTCAACTGTGCTTACTGCTATTATAAAAATGCTTGCAGGTATTACTGTAAAATAACAAAAAACGGCTTTAGTGGGATCGACACTTTCAAAACTATCGCTAACATTGGCGTGCACGTGGTATTTAGAATTTGCAATCCCGGGACATAATGAAAATCCTGGAATCCTAGGATTTCAAGAAGACAATCCCGAGAATTCCCCGGGATCCCGGGATTTTTTCATGTTTTACATTTTTGCTATAGTAATTGGTTGCCCATGTTCATCGCAGTATTTGGCGATTAATGGAGCGAAAAACTTTTGTCTGAGAAGGATTCTCAAATAAATTCATTTTTTGTAACTGTATTTACTGAAACGCCATCAACTGCTCCAAGCTTGGCCACTTGTTCTTCCGGAGTACTTTGATGCACCTTTACGAAACTTGTTATTTTTGTTTGTTTATGTTTAGTGCTTTCACTACTGCTCTCCCTTGCAAGAGGGCGCTTTGTTCAAATACGAATTCTTTTTTCTCAGCTATTAGCTGAAGCAACTGGGTCTACAGTTTCAGGCTTCACTATGTTGTGTTCACTCTTTAGGTGGCGTAACAAATCACTGGTAGACCAGCATTTGCAAAGTAAACTCTTGCCGCACTTTATACACTTCGCACTTTCTCTAGTTGCATCGTTAACATAGTATTGCCCCACAAAGGCTTTAGTTTCTACAACATCGGCCGTTGCCATCGAATCTATTACAGTCTATTCTTTATTACCTGCACAACCAAACCACAAAACATATTCTGATGAAATATTTGAACCATAATATGAGATAGTGTAGACTACAGTGTGTAGTAATGTAAATTTCAATAATATTAAAACACTAAACAACTATCTTCTGCTCTCTAAGTGATTGATCATATTAAGCAGCATGATTTCAAGTTATTTTCTCACTAACATCTTGAAATATGTATGCTATTTAGAATCCCGAGGGTTCCCGGGAAAATAGGAATTCCCGGAGCGGGAAATTTCAGCCCCAATTCATCCGGGATCCTGGGATCCCCGGATGCAAACCCTAGTGCTATCCTACTTTAAGCTTTAAGGTTTCTTTAAGTCCCTATAAGTCGAGAATGAAGGAGTTTTGGCATTTTATCGTTCGGAAAAATCGATTTATTTTGAATTTTTGTACCTATGATTGAAATTTCTTCGTAAAAAAACACCCTATATAGTGTTGATTATTCTTATACAATGGAATACCAAGTTTCTCATTAAACAAAAAAAAAATAGATTTGGGTGTTTCCTGTGCATAATTTCTCTTTTGTTATTGCAATGTTCAATTCAGTATTGAACAAATAAAATTGGTTAGCCTGCCTTGTTTAGTTGGTCTGTCTCGATTTCACGTTCTTAAAAGGATGCTTAATGATCGTATCTGTGATATGAGTTTCACCAGTGCACAAGCACAAGAATATTTTAATCGCGGATACTATTGGGACGGATGTATTAGTTTGGCATCCACATCTGGAAGATTTGTATAAAGAAAATATCGAATCCCATCATTTATGACGGGCCATGTACACTAATACATATTTATATATATATGTATATATTTATATATGACACTGACAGGTGTCTTCTGAGTAGGCAAAGTAGGCAGTGCCTACCCTGAGAAGCATAGATAAGTATCAGCAGTTATTTTCTATTACTAAGTATGTGCCAATTCAACGAAATTACATTAATAGTTGATTTAATTACTAAGCTCAAAAAGTCAAAAATTATGATATATATATATATATATATATATATAGATAAGGTGGGCAAGATTTGCACACTGCGATATCTTCTCTGCATCTATACTATGCAGGGTAACAATGCAGAAAAGGTGTCATATTATTGCTCAACACTATTTTAGTTATTATTTATTATTATTGCTCACACTATCTCGGATATAATGGGTAAAGTTATTCCGCTTTCGTCACACGGGCCAGAATAAAATTTACGAATAAAAGAATAAAAGCCACTTTTAGCTTCTTTGAGTGTAATATGATATTGTCTTTTATTCTCGTCTGAATTTTACTATGTATTTGACACTTTCTTATTTAATAAACTACCATGCCTTTTTCATTTTGTTTTTTGGTGCAATTTGGAACGTTTTCAGTAAAAAAATGTGTACTATGGCATTATTGCAATTATCATTGCAGCTGAGAGAGTGCATAGCTTTCAGCTACAGCATGTGTGTGACTGAGTGAAGTTTTTGCTGGTGTTGTGTTATTATTTTCACTGCAGCTCGATTACGTCGGATTTTATTTTTTCATGTGTCCTAAGACCGATATTGATTGCCTTACAATGTTTCCAGAACTTCCGTAAGAAGAAGTAATTAGTTATATAATGCCGAGAAATGGATACTATTTGAGTTTTTAAAATTGTAAAAACATATCTATGAAAATCTACATTTCAGCGTATGCTTATTTAGAACCTGAGGAGTGAACAAAAGATAAAATTAAACCTGAAAATGAAATAGTGAAATAAAAGAGAATTCTTAAATAACCAAAAAAATTCAAGGAATAACTTTAGAAACAATCAGAATTTTTCACTATTATTCAATTTTAACTTGACCTAAAGACAAGGAAGTAAACAAAATAAAGAAATCCATTTGAAGTACATAGGGACTACATATTGCCCAAAAAATCAACTAATATTCCAGTTATTAACATCAAAACCAGCTAATTGAATTTTCATTATCAATAGTGATCACATAACCTGAAAAACAGAAGTTTTAATGTATCAGGCCATAGATTCAGGTTTTGGTAGAGACTAGTCATTACCAATGTATC
This sequence comes from Morinoia aosen, assembly GCA_030386875.1. Taxonomy (NCBI): domain Eukaryota; kingdom Metazoa; phylum Arthropoda; class Malacostraca; order Amphipoda; family Talitridae; genus Morinoia; species Morinoia aosen. The sequence continues at coordinate 32,180,250 of CM059567.1, read as the reverse complement.
ATAACCTAAAGACTAGAAATATTTATGATCACAACATAAATCCAGGTTTTTGCAACGACTAGTCATTATCAACTATACACCAAAGCATAACCAAAAGAAAGACTAGAAAAGATCCTTATAAGGAATCACTGGTATAGAATATAGACACATTAAGAGTGCACAGAGTTACCTCTCTTTTTGTGAGTACAATGTATTGAATCAGTTGAGCTGTTCTGCAAGTAACTAACGACACATTTACAAAAAGTTTCTACAGCCTATGTATTAATTGAAGGAAGGGGAAATCAGAGAAACAGAAATAAATGGAATGAATTTGCGATGCTTTCAATAACTAATTACGGCTTTTTAACATTAAAGTATGTATTATTGCTCCAGCGTGAAAACTATATTTCGCACTCGTAGGTATCACATATATAAATGTGTGCGAACCCATAATGACTAGATATCAATGACAGTATTAAATAATAGGTTTAAGCCCGCTGTTTCAAACCTCGAACCAAATTATCAACAAAAACATTGTGTATTTTTTAACTTTTCTGTAAAGTTCTTAATTTTATTTTGCTTACTTTCGGTTTTAAATATTTATGAATTTTTTTTTGCAAAAATTAGAATCGAAGACACCAAAAAATAGCGACTCCAACCTCGACTCCACAACATCCGAATGAGCGACTCCGACTCCGACTCCACCCTAAAACATGCGACTCCAGCGAATCCGACTCCGCAACCCTGGTTGTGAACACAGAAATCTCCCAGAACGATTGAGGAATCCCAATTAAACTGTATTAAAATATAAAGACAGCCTACCTAATTTTCAGTCAGCTCGGGGCTTCATATCTTTCCCTGGGAACACAAGTTCCTACGGATGCAATATTGCCGTGTCCCCAGAGGGGCTTCCCGGAGGTAGATATGAAGGCAACAGGCTTGGCATGAGTACGGGTTGAGTGATCAGATTTGAAGGTTGCAGCTATCGAAAGTAAAATATAAACTAAATAAGGTAGAATGCTGATTATTATTCCGGGACGTTTGTGGGACGAGTGAATCCTATAAACGACGTTAGAGAAATAAGGCATAAACGTGAGGCAGTTCTAGATAAATGAGCGTTACCGAGTCCAGTTGTGAAGATCTGGAGCGACTCGAGGCTTGAGCATAAGTGGGCCGGTGCTCAGTAATGCGGCTGATGCCGTTACAAAATTCTGTTCACCTTCCATATTCGTGATGGGGTCCGTAGAAGAATTGTTTATCATGGCATGTGGGTTCCAAGTTAACTTAACTGTTTCTGCTTATGATCCGACCAACTTGTCCGGAAACAGTTTGTGAACCGTTCAGCATGTTTGAACTTTTAATGAGGCCCACTGTCACTAACGTGTTGGTTCGGTAGCCAAACATGACGGCTTATGAAACGTAGGGAATGAATTTTCGAGGTATTCAATTTTTTATGTATTTAAATGAAAAAAAGAGTAATGAGGGGTAAATGCGAACAAAAAAGGTACAGAAATTAATATGAGGCGAAAAACATCACTTAAATGACAATGTCCTGTACCCACTATCGCAGAGTGAGAAAAATTGAGACAGCCACTTCAAGTTATTTTTTGCATCCTAATAATAATTTACCATCATTTTGTTCGTATAGTTAACCTTGATAATTTTTTATTTCGAATAAAAGCATTAAAAATGAAATGTCTTGAAATTTCACCAACTTGGCGCTTACGAAAACCGTCAGCTTTGACTGTCGGACCGTGAAGTTTAGCTTTCATTAAATTTCAGCTGAGTTTGAAGCGTCATCTTCCGAATATTAGAAAGCTATCTCTCACTGTCAACAAGCTTAGGTCTTGTTGATGTTCTAAAATTGGTTTTCCCTTGTCCAAACCTACAAACTGCCGGCACGTTTTGTGGGATGAAAATTTAAAATTGAAGGAATTGCGCCCGAATAACATATGGTCATAACAAGTGGGTGGTTCCCGTGGACAATTAAGAAAAAAACTATTTTCAAACCTCTATTTTACGCACAAATTCTAACTCTGAATAATTTTATCGCTGAGGTTTTTTGAAACAAATTTAAATTTTAACCAGATAATTCTACTGAAGGCATCGATGTGCTTTAAGTGAAGGCATAAGTTGGTCATCGCCACACGGCACTTGATTCAGCAGGACGATATTTCAGCCCACCGAAGGAACTAATAAAATTAAAGAAATACTAGCCAATAATAAAATAAAAGAAAACTATTACGAGGTTGGAAACTTTTTGCTAGAAATCGGCACAAATTGGTCTATTTTGGGGGAAAATCCCACGCGAAGTCATGTGAACGAATTTAAACGGAAAGTCTTCCAAAAAACGTTTCGGGATTAAATAACATCATCATTGATGAAAGACTGCGAAGGTCAAGCTTCTAATGAATGACTGATGAACAGAAAAACATATTTTTACCCTTAGAAACTGTAGACTAAAAATCTTTCATTCCTGGACACATGCTACTGTGCATATTGGGGCACACGCGCTCGCCCTCAAACAGAACCTTGTTCATAAGGTGGATCCATGTGTAATTCGACGGCACCATAATTTTATGTGTGTTGAATCTGGGTTAAATGAGAAAATGGAACTTAACATTTGGCTCTCCTCAATTCTGTTAGAGACAGTAACGTTAGTTTTTTGGTTGAAAACATTCACTGAAGCTATAAAAATCCTTCCATAGCGAGTGATATTAAGAAAATTTGGTTTGACTTCAATAGTTCGTTCACGGCCGAAGTTTTACTAGGCAAGCACATTGGAAATGCAACGACCTTATAAAGGCAAATTTTGAACTAAAGAATAAAACGAAAGGTACTAAAATGTGATGAAAACCATCCAGTAATTATGGAGAAAAGAGAAGAGAACAAGAAGGAATTTGATTTCTTCTGACATACTCGTACATGTCTGCAACTGACTGCCGCCGTCGAGACGAGTAAAACACTTGTGCTCTAGAATCCATTGTGTCCCTGCTGCTCACAACTGCGACACAAAACTTCAGTTGGTGTCAGCGACCTTTCGAAATTTGTTCATTTTACAGAAGTGAACAGCCTTTGGAGTATACTGGGTGGTATATTTTATAAGCTGTTACAAGCTCTGTGTGTCGCTACTTTTGGTTCTCTTATTGAGGTTAAGCTCTAACCCCAAGAGGGATTTCTTCATCTAAATATAACAGCATTTTTGACACATTCGTGAGGGAATGATGTCCAATGTCTGTCAAAAACGATGGGTGAGAAAGGTTTCTGTTCGCTGGCCAAATACCAGGTGTTTAAAAAAAATCTATACCTTACTTTTAAATACTTATAAAATTGAAAGAAGGAAACCGATTTCAACAGACTTGGTCTCATGGGAGTAGACATTAATTCTTATCATTGATTTAGCTATGAACAGGATGCAGTTGTCTTGTGAAATGCATAGTAATTTGCTCTAAAATTTATGGGAAAATTAATCCAATCCCTTTAAGATGCTACCAACAAAAGAGCAGCGAATTTTTATCGTGAACAGCGGTATTAAAAAATAAGCCACGCACAATTGTCCCAGTTATTGTCAGAAGCTTTTCCTGGCAGATTTAATATTCATTATAGAAGGAACGGTGCTCAATTTGAAGAAGGCTAAAACTCGGAGAAAAAATAGCGCAAGAATTAAAGAAAATATTAATTTAATTTTCATGATGAGTCAAGGACATCAACAATTTTCTTATCAAAGAAATAATTTAAATACGTTCTGTGCAACCAACAGCCGAATTATTCAAAAAGATTTGAACTGATTTTCCTTCAAAATTCTTTTACAACCAAAACTTTCTGAACAAGACTAGGTAACAAGACTGTTGTGAGAACTTTTTCTTGATTTGGACAATTTCTGCAAAGACATAATAGAGAATTAATTTCTGCATCCAATAAGATCAAGTATGTTAAAATCAGTGTACTATTTCCAATTTTATAGCAATTAAAAGTGAGGTATACATTTTTTCTAACACCCGGTATAATGATGGAATTAAAGACGTTTGCTCGATGAAATAACGAACTTTTTTGTGATCCCTCTGTACGTTGCATGAGGTAACAGGAATAAAGATTTGAAGATGCCAAAAATGAACGGTGTTTGGCAAAGTGATCGCTAAAATTGTAGAGTTGTGAATAGGAAATAATGGCATTCATATATCACTGCGATTATCCATGAATTTGAATAATTGAAAAAGTTTATTTCATTTTTCATGTTGAATGATTTAGTATTTAGACCACATAATAAATATTTGTGAAGTGCAAGAAAAAGCATAAAGGTATCACCTAAACCTGACATAAGTACATGAATCTTATTTTTTTTAACCAGTGTATTTTTCAAGTTTGAAGGTTTTACAGTTTTTTAAATTCTTCTTATTACAGGTAAACTGATCATGTGCTGCTGTCGTCAAAAAAGGAAAATATCTCCATGTTTTTAATAATGGGTGGGAATGTTCACACTAAATAATATCACAAATTATCATTAACACTAAAGAAACATTAGAAACTGATGTGCGTTTGTCTTCCATCTGGCTCCACCTAAGTATTTTACCATGATTTCAACAAATGAAGACTTCGTTCCATCTACTAATTATATCGCGGAGAATAGTGTATGAAATTTGGTTGCATGATATTCAAAAAAATTTGTTCAAAATATATGTTGTCATGTACCAATTGCTCTCACAAACATTATCTTCCATTCAGTTCATAACTGCATTCTAGTGCAAAATTATTTAACCACTGTAACAAAACAAAGTTTATGGCGTTGAACGATAAGAAGAAATTCAACTCTCAAAGTTCAAATTATGAATTTTCCCTGATGCTAGACGATTCTACTACGTCATCAAATTCTTCTCCACTTGACGACAGCACAAAAACACGCTTGTATCCAATTTGACCCCTTTGTTCTCTTTTTTCTAGAATAACGATAACATTTGTGGAACCGCATGCCATGGCCGGTTCTTCGTCAGCGACCTACATGAGTGGCCGGTCGCCTTCATAAGGGACCGCGCGCCTGACCATTTCACAGTGTTGTCATGGTAGTGACTCAGGCAGGAATAATTTTCTCATCAGAGTTAGTCCAAGTTTAGCGTACGTTTGAGAGGCTATCGGCTCGAAAAAATGAAGGTGGGTTCTTACGATGATTCCAGTGATATATTTACGACTATATATGCTTGTTATCTGGCGTTGCTTTGTAGCTTTATTTTAAGTTAGCAAGCACTAGTGAGATATTTCTTTTAAGAAAACGACCAGTCAATTTTATTGATTTAAACATATCATTCACGTGCAGGATGTCATTGTGTTCGTCAGGGAGGAGATGGAGATTCAAAAATACCATAGTTATGTTCATCAATATTTTTCACAGAGTTTGCTGTTTCGTTTGATTACTCTATGTGTTTGTACCTACCCATTGTGGCAAAGAGTTTTGTGTTTAAACGAATGCCTGGTTTTATCCGCCAGGATACTCGGTATTTTATTAATTAGACACTAATTTTACATGATGGTTTCCATCTTCCCAGAACAACTTACGTTACGGAGTTATTCGTGTAGTAATAATCTATTCTAAGAAACATTTTCTGTCAACATTTGTTTTGTTACGTTGTCTTCTTAAAGCCGCTCATCGCTGGGTGTGACGCACACATGTGCAACGTATTACTATTGTTCACTCATGGTTGATGTTTGTATTCATCAAGTTTTAATTTTGGGGTGCATGCAGGAGTTGGAGGCCGTTCAAATGGACAACTCTTAGCAGAGTTGCTTTGCTGTCTTTTTTGTGGCTTTTCTCGAATAGAATTTAACCTTTAACTTTCTTAACATCTGGGAACCTCCATGGTTGTCAGAAGCTGCGTGGTTTTATTCTAAATGTAATTTGAAAATCCAATACTTGAAAATTTTAGCCGATAAGGTGGATCTGGCTACCGTGACCTGAACATTAGGAGCTAGTGTTCAGGCGCTTTTTGTCCCTTAGTATAGTTTTGTTTGTTGTTGGCTGAAAACTCTACGGAGAAAACAACTGGATTTGCGATTTCTCAATTGTCTGGATTGGTCGGTACTTTTTACTTACATTGTTTTGTTTATCAACAGTTTCAACTCGTGGTCTTCGCAAGCCTCGCCGCTTTAACGGTAAGTTTTTGTTACTGATCTCGGAAGAAAAATACTGGACCACTGGTTAAATTATTAACGCTCCTTTATGAAAATTTATTTAATTAGCTTGAATTTTTTTCTTTGTACTTAGCCTTGAACGTTTTTAGATATGGTGCTGAGGAAGACCGACTTGATGTTGAAAAAGATTTCTCTGTGAATATGTACTTTGAAATTATATTTTCGTGTTTCACTTCAGAATTTGTCCCTCTTCTGATAGGTTGGCGTAGAAGCCTCTGGACTTGTTTTGACCACAATGTCGTTGAGAGTTAGACATCAAGTTCATTTTCTTACTTATTTGTTACGATACACATGTTTGCAATTAAAAAACCTTCAGATTTTTCAAACATATCACTGATGCTTGTTGCTGTGAGTGATGATTGTACAGGGGGCGCCAGAAAAACTTACTTATTTGAAAGGTCAATAAAAGCAAAAGTACTGCAGTTATTGTTTTATTGTCTTTTTTATTTGAGAATACAATATCCCAATTTTGTTTTACACTGTTTTGAAAATGACATCGGCTAAATGGCGACCCCCATTGCGCATACACTGATTAAGTCGATTTTTGAAGTAAACTATCCATCACATGGAATCCCATCACCGTTCAAATTTTGAGATTTGGCTCCACGCAATTTCTTTTTATGGGGTTATTTGAAATCGCTGGTTTATGTCGATCGACCACGGACAATAGCTCACCTCAAAAACAACATTCGCGATGCCATTGCCAACATACCGATTGATATGCTGCAAAGAGTGGACACGCACTTCAAAAATCGACTTAATCAGTGTATGCGCAAAGGAGGTCGCCATTTAGCCGATGTCATTTTCAAAACATTGTAAAACAAAATTGGGATATTGTATTCTCAAATAAAAAAGACAATAAAACAATAACTGCAGTACTTTTGCTTTTATTGACCTTTCAAATAAGTAAGTTTCTCTGGCGCACCCTTTATTTGATCATGCTTTTAACGCAAATTTTTAATTTCGAATAATAAAACTTAGTTCGCTGATGGAATTTTAGATGAAAGTGCGTTGGATTTTTTCACAACTTTCAACCGCTAAAAACAGTATGCAAATTCAATACCTGGTCAGGGTTTATTTTGTGGCATTTTTTGGCACCTCGCGTGGCAATAATATTTCAGGAGTTCATAGCAGAAACAGAAATCTCGTTCGCTTCCATAAGTTCATGTTTTGAGGAGCTCTGTTCATTGCCTCGACTCTTCAGCGCTTCTCCGACTCAACAGAAAAATTCCTCTCGTTCTAGGGTTTGTGCTGCTTGAAATGGTCGTTGGCTCTATTCAATTTTGATGCTAATAAATGTGACCATAAACTCTACTGAGCAGCCCAACGCATACGCTAAGAGTGGCATTAGGTATACAGGGGTGCTCAGAGTGCTGCAGTTACGGAGTAGAGAAGAAAATGATCAGCTCTGTGTTCAAATTTGTTTCGACTATTTGAAACGCTGAAATTCGTGAAGGTTTACGAAACGTTAAACATTTTCACATCTTTTTCGGTATAGGATACTATAAATTCAATGTTAACTTTTCCCAACTTATGCGATCTGAGAAAACTTATATTACGCGTTAAATTTTCACATCTTCTGTGAATGGGATATTTTGAATTCAATACTGTTTTCACAACTGTTTTTGGCTTTTAGTATGTTTCTTTAGTTTTAAAACGCAACACAAAAGTTGTATTTCATGAAGTATCGTATTTCTTTTTTGTGCTCGTAGGGATCGTAAATAAGTTTATCATATGAATGATTTCTAATGGCGTTTTCTTTTCATTATTATTGAAAACAAAGTATTTTAACATATCTTTAACACCATTTACTTTTTTTTCAGGCGTGCAACCCAGCAGTCGGTGAGAAGTTGACGCTGATTAGGTTTAAGGGAAAGACGTAAATCAGCTAAGTAGACAGAAATTGCGTTTGGAAGAATGTGATTTAACACCTTGATTGTGACGTGAGCCACCGGTGGACACGGAAGGGATTTAAGGGATTTTCATAACGCTGCTGACCGACGAGTAGTCACAAACTCAATTTTCATCAATATTCGATCAAAAGTAAATGAAGGCTCGACCCAGTTAATGCTTGCTATTTTCAACATTACTTATTACAATTGACTTAAAATTTTAGTTGAATATTAAACTTTAGTTTCACCTGCCGCAGTCAAAGTGTTATTGTTGTTCATATATAAAATTCATTTATTATAGAAATTCGTTATTGCGTTCGCAATATTCTGTGTGTGAGCAACGAATAAAATTTTCGTGGTAATAATGAAAAAGAATAAGATTAGCGACAATTCATAAACATCTAATGACCTACTGTTGCATCAATGAGAGCAAGACTCACATCAGGCACTACCGGTAGGCAAACCCAGATGAAAAGGACAGATATGAAAAGTTGACAGGAGGAAAATTCTCAACCAACAAGTTAAGAATTGATGTTGAGTAACATTCGGTAAAAACACTATACCACCGTGAAGCTTAATCAATTACGAGTGTACCTAAATAAGCCAGGTATCAAGCTGGGGTTACAGAGAAAAGGGAACGTTTTGTTTATGAAAATTTAAATTTTTTCTTGCTAAGATGATGCGATGACGCAACTCCTCCGGTCCTGCGACCACAACGCCGACAATGCCCTCGACGCCGCCGAGTTTGCAGGCTGTCTCATGCAGCAGTCCAGGCAGCAGCGCGTGGCCGCTAGCAGGATGGGCATTTCCCGGTGGGTGCAACTCTTTCCATTCTACCGTTGAGCACCACGTTTTTATTATGTATGCAAGAAGCAGCGTGAGATGAATTAGAAAATCTGCATCGTAGAATTAAAACTAATTCAGGAGGGAATATTAGGAGTGCTTAAAGATAGATTCATGGAAAAAAGTCTTAATCATTTGGAATAAAACTAATTTGAAATATTTTGAACGAAGTTTAAACTTAAGGCAACAATATTTTTCCTAGCACCAGAAATTTACATTCGTGGTAAATTCACAATTCCCATTGGTAATTCTTTTTCATGTAGAGAAATATTCAAGACTCCTCAACTGAAAAGTCAAATTAGAAAGGATTCTTTCGTTTTCTTTCAGGTATTGCAAAATTCAAGGTTACATTCTATGTCGTGTATAGCGTGCTTTTATGAAACATCAGAATCTTCATGACACTCAGTAAGCTAAGCCACTCTCTCATATTTTCCTCTCACAGTGGTTAATCACTAAATGCAAAAAGGTTCCGTTTCTTATAAAGCGATTACATTACTCATGAAATAGAACATGTACGTTCAGATTCCTTGAAAACAGTACAAACTATTCCAATCCCTTTTATTTTCACCCTCAATCACTTATGGTATTTAGATAAATACGTTAAGTAAAAAGCGGTCTTAGATTCCAGAATTATCAACATTTTTAGCAAAATGAAGGTTCAATTCTGATGTACTGACATCCTCAGTGTAAAATCTGCTCCTTACAAAATTTTCCTCGGAGATTAAATACAGCCAATTACTCTGGGCAACGATGTTTCTGTATTTTGAATAGAAATGTAGTAATCGTTAAACCATTGGATTAACGCTAGAGCGTGCAAAAACCGATGAAATTAAATTCTCTCTTAAAATTTTGCTAAAACGGTTTTTAAATGAGCTAACGAAATTCACAAAAATTTGCAAAATCTGCTCATTGCACTTAATCATTTTTTCAAAATTTTCCATTCCCAAATTTAATGTTTTCAAACTGAAATCCTATGAGCGCAATTAGATGGCGAATTATTCATACATTTAGCGTTGAAATCAGTTATGTTTTTCAATCCATTCTTTTGAACTTGCGAAGCCAGCATCCGCGGGAACACTAACAGTTTTGAAAAATTTGTTCAGGACTCAGCTCCTGCGACCCTCTATGGACGAATTTGACAAAAACAACGACATGAGAGCGGATGAAGCGGAACTCCAAGTGCGGTCGGCGCGTTCAGTCGACTCTGGCTTGCTTCGCAGCGGCTTCGAAGATGCTGTGATAAGCAAAACAATCGTATTTCTCAAGTATCTTGGCGAAGATAATTGCACTGCTGCTTTAGACGAACTTTACGCCCTGATCTCTGATTACGAATTCAGTGCTGGTTCTCGAGCCTTTTTAAGCCAAGCCGTAACAGCATTTTATGAAGAAAATTACTGTAGAGTAAGTGAGAACATATTTTCTTTCATCAGGGAAATTGTAGGCAGTGCTGACGTTGTTCAAAACTTCTCCATATGTACAAGTACGGTAAAAAATGTAGTGTCGTTGTTGCAGGTTTTGGACCTAAATGACTCTGCAAAAATGATCTCATACATCTACGGATCTCTGTTTGGCATAATTGCACAATTAGGATCCCTAAGTGAGAGAAATGCCAGAGCCCTAGCAATTCTCATTCAGAGAGTAATAGAAAACGACTTAGATGAGTTTTACATTTCTTTAGATGTTATCGTAAATGATCCTGGCATAAGTACGGAAGTAGTCACTGCTGTAACTGGGCTAAACAATACAGTTGTCAGTGGATCGTCGAGTCAAAAATCGGCAGAAATTCTTGCCGTTCTGAACGCCGCACTCGAAAGCGAAAATGCCTCTGAAGTTGCACAAATCTTTAGTGCTTTGATTCAGGCAACGATAGACAACGACAAAAATGAGGCCATTGAGCAAGTAATACTCCTGTACTCGGAGATTATCGGAAGCGCCCCCAATGAAAGTGGCAGCAGCTCAAACACAATTACGGCACTTGCTTCGATCACCTTAGCGATAGACGAGCGAAACGATGCTAGTGCTGTGGCGCAGATTGTTGGTCTTAAAGAAAGCATTGACAACGGCTTAAGTTACTGTCAGATTACTGGTCTCGAGGATGATCTTACTGAATCAATTGAAGCTGGTGACTATGAAAAAGCCATCGCTGACATCGTGGACGTCGCTACATCTGAGGGTTCCTGCAGTGTTGAAATCAGCGTCAAAGTTTTTGTTACTCTTTCGTCAGTTGTTACCTTTCTGGAAGACTCCAACAACGCCAGCGGGGCAACAGCTTTAATAGAAGAAATTTTGAACGACTCATCGATAACAGTAAGCATGGAAATAAGATCAGCTTTGCGAGCGTTAATCACTATTTTGTCAGAAGAAACTATTCAAGAATCTCTTGCTGTAATTACAGCTATCATGACTAGCTCGAGCCAGGCTTTTGATAGAAGTATTAGTCCTCAGGTTGCTGCAGAAGTGCAAGACAGCCTTGATGCCATTGATGATAACGATTTGAACACTTCAGTTGACATCGTAGAAGCTCTCCTGAGAGGAGAGAGAGGTGGTAGCGGTTTGAGCGTAGTTGTGCGTGACGATTTTAAAAAGGTGCTTCAAGCTTTAAATAGCAACTTGAGATCAGAGTCATATTCTGTGCTGACTGTTATTGCTGCTGGAAGCAGGTCGAGTTCGCTTCCAACTTCTGCGACTGCAGCGCTCATTGCTGCGATTCATTCATTGAGCACTGGAACTTCTCAAGCGGCGTCATTTGCCATCTCAAGACTTCAACCGCTGGTGACGGATGAAGATCTCGATTCACGCTTCAAGGAAAGAATCCAGGCTATCATCAACGATTTGAATGACGCGAAATACGCGAAAGGTCTCTCTGCGGTTGTAATTAGCTTGCTTGGCCCCAGTTACTCTCTCAATGAATCTGTCTCACAGTCTCTTTTCAACGCTCTGCAGCTTACGATCGCAGGGAATTATGCGGCAGCCATTGAAGAAATCGAGAGCTCCGTTGATGATTTGATTGAGGACTTGCAACTGGTTGTTAATTTCATCATTCATTTACTGCTTGAAGATAAAGAGTTCGGTGCAAAGATTGCGCTCAATGTCGTTCTTTCTGAGGCTAATTAACGCGAAATCACGCTGCAATGCATGATTTCGTGTATTTCCTTCATATTTCATTGAACTCCATTTTTATTATTCCTCGGCCTGTTTTTTTGTGATTGGATAGACAATTATGAGAATTTAATTGATGAATGTAGTAGAGCAGTAATATTAAATATTTGAGAGGAATTACCGCTGCCAAATCTGTAACGAGCGTGATCATGTTCGTTGAAACCGATGAGTTTCGGAAACGTTAGAAATCTGATATGCAATAGTAAAGAAGACTGTTTGCTATTTGTCGAGATCAAAGTTGACTCTCTAGACGAACTCTCCCGTCACTGACGCTTGGACAGAAATGAACTGCAACCTATTTTAGCGCGAATTCGCAACTTATGTTTCAATTAATTTTTTCTCCAAAGAACGCTAAAATAGAAAAGCTTGAAGCATTATTTTGGAACGACAGTTGTTTTCACTAAATATCATTTGATGCTCTTGTGTGATATTTAACGCACTAGGTATGGCAGGACATGTTGAACTCAGTAGCGAGTTGCCGCTGTAAGTTGCTGCTGTAAGCAAAGAAGGAATACTTAATTTATTTTTTAAGGAATTTTTAAGTTGAAAATTTACTTTTGTTTTTGGGAATGCAAATGTGTGTTCGCTTTACGAGTGTGTTCTTGCATTTGCAAACAGAAGGGACAGAAAATTTGAGTGAATTTTGTGAAACTCGTTCATATAATGTACTTTTGGAACTGTGTATCTAATAAACTGCTTGAAATACATTTGCCGCTATTTCTCTATCCACGATTGGATTATTAATGAGTATAAACGGACCTTACCAGATGACGTTCCCAAGAGAAGAAGGAGGAGGCCACATTCAGTCTAGAATTATAATCTAATCTTCCTGGAAAATGAGCATTGGTAGTTTATGGGAATCACTACCGCATTAATAATTAATTTAGGTGAATTGCGCTATCAATATTCTATAGTTAGAAGACCCTACGGAAGGAATGGAAAATTGTGCTGTGAATTTTTTCCTCATAGGCTATAAAATCAAAAGCAAACAAAATGACAGATGAAAAAATGACACTATTTTTCAGTTTTCCCCTCTCAAATAAGCCCTTCAGATGTGAAAGAGTTTACTCCTAGGTATTTTTATTGTATTGTGCTGTTTTGATCGAGCCTTTGATCTTTTTTGGGCACTGGAGTATTGCTATGCACATGTCCTTCCCCTTTCGTATTCGGGTTCAGTTTTTTATGTTTCCTTGTTTCTTATAGAGTCTGTATAAGAAAATTTAAGCTCTGACGCAAAGTTTCATCACATTTTAGGCGTTTTTTAAACCCTTTTATGAAGTTTTGCGCAAATTCTCAGGAGCATGTCTCTAAAACTCGCGTTAGCATTTATGGAGGCAGTTTGGTTTCCATCGACATTAGTTGTGCTGAGTAATTATTTTATTTACTATTTGTTCCTGAATAACAAATTCTTTGTGTTCTTGAGGAGAGATGAACATTCTCGTGTTACGAAAATGCTATAAGAAAAAATAGGAGATGTCGTGGAGGTAATAGCAGAAATGAAAAGCGCTGAAATTGTCATTCTTTTTTTAAAGAACTCTATAAATTAGAAACCAAAATGATGCATCACCGCGACGCATCAATTGTTGGCTAGAGGTTGAGAAGTTAGATTCGATCGTTTAACGCCCCTGAGAACTAAAAGGAGAACTAAATACCCTTAATAAAAGGTATTTCTCGGAAATTTTATTCCTAACGTGTTCCGTTAAATTTACTTGCAAAGGAAGTTCCTGCCTCATTCTGACATCGGTGACAACCTGATGACAGGGTGTTGAGAAACTGAAATTTTTCTCTGAAGAATGTTCATGACCTTGTTTTTTATCAGTATCTCCCTTAAAAAATATAGAAAATTGAATTTAACCAAAATCAATCAACATATATTTCAGTAAAAGGTGCAACCATTCGGCACACTCAACAATTTCAGTTTTCCTGTTGAATACACCGACGAAAAATTCAACCCGGTAGTTCAGACCGGCCTGTGAAAAAGTCAGCCCGACCTGTGCGTCGTGACGCACAGGCCTTCGCCCGATATGATTAGCTTCACTCATCTACGTGCTTTCCTCAGTGCTTTGCGCCATGCTCCTTAGGGAGCACTTGGTAACCTGTCTACGTGCGTCAATGTCCTGGTTCTCATTCGCTCATCGAGATGGTCCTGACGGTGCCATGATGGGCCAATCTCCCCTCGCTTCCCGACTACTCCCCTGCGCTTCACTTCTGCTTCGCCACTAGAGTTCGGCTGGTAATGGTTAGCGCCACCGTAATGGCTCGGCTGGTCACCGTAATGGTTAGCGCCACGATTTTACGTCAGTGACGTCAGTTGCAGCTCCGGTAGCCTGCTTCACTTACCTTCAAAGAAATGGCACAATTTTAATTTACGTAACGGTACAATAATTTGGCACAATTTTTAATTTAATTTTTACTGCGAATTTGCATTTATGTTTAATCTTTGATACCTTAATAGCATTTAGGAATGGGGTTTCGATTTAATATAACCCTGAATTTTAAATTACTGAAACTAATTTAATTCACAGAGACTATTATTTAATTAGTCTTATACAACTATTCCTGCAATTCCTGCTAGCTTCAATTCCTTCGGCTGAACCAACGTTCAAATTAATTAATTTCTGCATTATTTTCCTCGGGGGCACGCGTTCATCCCCAATTTAAATTAACCCATAACACGATTTCTAAATTTTCGGTGTCCTATGTACGTGGTTCTACGAGCCCCCTGAAAATATGCAGCACAGAATTAAGTGCGATTTGCTGTATTAGACTGGATTTCAATCAAATAATCTGATCAGTTTTGTTGCCAAATGATTTTATTAATTTAAATTTTTCCTGTGTCATTGGTCATTGCATTTACGATGCTGGAGAGATGCTACAGGCGTCACTGCATTCCACAGCCTCACCTTTCCTCTCGCCCACTCGCGGGACTCGGAGTCTGTTCGATAAATGAAGCAATGTTCATATAACACGTGCCGATTTCCTCGTATAGTGTCAAGACTCTTTTGTTACGGTGCAAGTCTAATGGCAGAGACTGTGATAACAGTAGTTTGAGTGCAAAAATGCTGACGTCACAGGTTTAAATAGCCTTCCATCAGTGACATAGTATGAGGGATTCCCAAAATAAGTGCTCCGTGTTACTGCAGCTAGAATTCTACTTCTTGCCATCCCTGACACGCCATGCCATGCGACCTAGTAACAGCCTCTGTTCTCATTGTTCTCTCGTTGTATTCCTCTATCCCGAGTAGCTAGAAGTTTCCATTTCACTGATCATATTTGTACAAGACTGTGACATACCATCTATTTCCCGTTTGGTTTTCAGTTACTCTTAAATCTGTTCTTTGTAGGCGGACCTGTGGTTAACATCTGAAGGAGCCTGTTTTGTAGCTGATGCCTGGTCGCTGTTTTCCAACTTGCTCCTACTTGGGGCTTCGGTCGAACGACCCATGTGGAGTGTGCAATCTTCAAATTCTACATGTTCTGGAGACGGGTTCTATATTGAATCTCAAGTGAATGTGACCTATGATATTTCTGAAGGCTTAATATAGCTCAATATTTATAAGACTTGGTTTTCAGAACCTAATTTTCATATTGTTTGTGCTTTGCGTAATAAATCTTAAAAACGATAATGCTTGTAACATCCTGGGTTGTTTGGAAGTGTAAGAGGAAGTCAAAGTCTCTTACTTCGATACGTAATGCAACAAAGCGCACCTAGAACAGCCTTGATGTACTGAAATATTGGCCAAAATCCTGACACATGGTCGCCACTCTCATCACAGTCAGCAGAAAAAATAAAACAGGCTTAATTCGGAGGAATTATGTAGAAAATGTAACTCAATGAAATATTTTCGACTCGAGGTTTGCCAAGTAGTTTTTGGCTCGCGGCCACGAAATGTTATTGACACGACACCATTCAATAGTTAATGGCTCGAACCCACATAATAGTTCCTCTCCCAATTTATCTGATGGATCTACAAAGCAGGCCACCGAACTGCCCAGAGCGCACACAGTTTATGCCGCCACCCGTGACGGTGACTCTCAATCTCGCACACCTCTCGCGCCCGCGCGACGATGGTCGGGTGAGTTCAGAAGTTAGCCACATCAGTCGTTGGAAATCTCCGAGGAATATTGAATAATTTCAAAACAGATGAAACTACCTGGTCGCGCCATGAGTCCTGCCTGTTTATATGTTGTAACAAATTTGAACTCGACTTACAGATAAAGGCATGTGATCTATTCTGTGAGGCAATCAGGCATTTGTGGTCTTTCATGCACTTTACAGGGAAATACTTGTGGATATTTCGTCGTTTTCATCGTTAACCCACTAATTGATTTGGAGCAATAAACCGACGACATAAAACACAAAATACAGTGTCAGTTTCACAAAGGAAAAATTATATATGTTTAAATTTTTGCTTTATATTCTAATGCAAAGATTTTGTATTTGAGTTTTGTGTGAGTTCATCGGAAATTGGCTTCATGACGAAATTTTTGGTTTGCGGAAATTTATTCTCCTCTGCCATGAATCTGTGGGAATGATCTTTTTAACCTTCATCAACTGCAAAGTTTATTTGAAATTTTAAACAACAACTCTCTATTCAATGAAAATTACCGAGCCAATAGGGGCAACTTCGTCTCTAGGAAAACGTAATTCATCAAGATAAGGTAGTACATATGACATACATCATTGAGCAAAGAGCTCGTAGGAAGAACTATTGGACATATGCTGGTCTGTTCTACTCCTAATTTGATACTCCTAATGTGTCTGAAAAAATTCTATACATCCTTTTTGTTCACTCTTAAATTCATTGTGCAACAGGTAATTTTCTGGAGAAGATTAGGTAAAAAACGAGAATTAAATTTTTGAACTGAAATCTGGCTAGACTGAACCGTAGACTACTTATCAAAATTTGGTTTCTTCTTTTATAGTTCAAGGTATTCTTTTAAGAGTTAGGAGTTAGTGGAATTAGCTGACTACTTCTTTTTAAGCGACAATAATTGTTGAGTGAAAATATTATGTAAAGTATGGATTCAGTAGTAAAAAAATATCTGTTTACCTATTTATTTAATCTATAACGATAACGATTTTACAACACAAAAATTACTGACTCCACACAATAAAACCTTCTGATGGACTAAATGCGACGTCATCTAAACTGTAGTAATTTGCTCTCACCTTACGAAAGCAGCCTTACCCTCTCAGCTAAATAGACCAAAGTGAATACTGCACTAAGTTACACGACAGCGCACGCACAAGTTACTCTCCAAAGGAGCTTCTAATTCAAGTTATTCAAACGCGAGCAAAGCCGCAAGAGCAACCGGGGGTGAGCGTCATGTGCAATTTTCATCTGCATATCGTGCTCCTTTCATCCTTCTTTTGGATGAAAATTAACATAGGTTTAAATATATCGGCTGAATTTACCTTGGACTATGTGATAAAATAAAGAGGGTTCACCTAAAACTTCAAGATTTTAACATACAGCGCCCTACAATGGGAAGAGGTGATAGAATAAATTCTAATTATAACCTAGACTGAGAAGTACGTTCTTGTTCGTGCTTATTCGCACTAACAGAAATTACTTCATACTTAACTCGTTCAAATAGGTGTAAGAGCTTAAATCCATTAAGAACTTATGGTTTTAGGCCTTTAATTTTATTGAATTCGGTTTAATCCCAGAGGATCGAATAGATGATGGCTAATAAAAGACAATTTTGCTTGCCAGTGGGGATACAAATTGCCCAACATTTAAGTCATACAACGTGTGCTATCGAAACTCACGTAAGTTCATTTTTTGACTCATGACGTATGTACAGTATGTCCCACAAAAACCTGAACCGAGTATTTTTTTTTGCGTATCATTAATACCATCATAATGAGAACTACCTTTTTTATAAGTTAATTTTGAAGAACAACCTAGAAATTAAATGCTAATACTATTCTTATGATGCTTTTACTGATACGGGAAAATCAATACTCGGTTCGGGTTTTTGTGGGACATACTGTACACACGTCATGAGTCAGGAAATGAATTTACGTGTTTCGATAGCGCACGTTGCATGACTTAAATGGCATGCAACTTGCATCATGCAATTTGTATCAACACATACTGTATAGTAATTTTTCTGTTCGTAGGAACAGAACAAGTGTCAAACAATAACTTTAATTGCAGAATAGAAGATTTTCTCTGAAAAAATCAACTGGTTGTCATAACATGAATCAATCTCTCAGACTGGTTCGTATGGATGGTGGAATCAAGAAATTCGTAACATGAAAGCCATTCAGGGGAATTGAAATCTTATTTGCAACACGCAAGTGAATAGCTCTCGCTAACTATTAATATCGATATTGGAAATCTTCGCAGAAACTAAAACTTTTAATGCCTCTGTAATTCAAAAATTTCTGACAGTTTTGAAATCTAATTTTGGTTCTAGATGGATGGTGAAATATTCTTCATCTATCATCCCAAATTACTGAAGCCTATGACAAGATTATAACATTTATCGTCGAGTTGTTTTTGGAAATGCGAGGGAGACGAGCTCGGTTTAGTGACGTGGATTTCCTGGGTGTTTCAGTGTACCATGTTTCCATGCAATCATTGTCTCACTTGAATTTGGATTCCTACTACTTCTATCTGTTATAGTTGTCTGTTTATTGGTGCATGCAAATATCGGACCTGACATTTTTATGAGCTTCTGCGGTTCTCTCAACGTGACTGAACTTTTACGTCTTCTGCAGTTCGTCGCTCTTTGAATAGCTGCGCAGTTATTTCGTAAGCATAACTGGAAGAGTTCTTCTGCCATGCATTGCCTGGTTTTCCTCATTGTGTGTCTATCGTACGATCAATCGTACGTCCAGCTGCGCTTGATCGATTTCTGTTCGATCTCGTTAGAGTGAAGGACAAGGAAGCCAGCACTTGCTTTATTTTCAAGTATGAACTCTCTGAACATTGCCAGTGTATTTTTTGAGTATTTCCCGGAAGTGTAATATCTGAATCTTTGGAATATTAACAGAGTTCTTAAATTTTTTTCTTCCGTTTGCCTATGGACCCGCTGCTTGCAGAAATTCAAGGCCTTTCGTGACATTACTGAGTTCACTGTTGATCTTGCCATATATTTACATATGATAAATAAGTATTGTGAACCTAGTATTTTAGTGCGTTGAGAGGCAAAAGTGAAGAAAAAAGGGTTTATTATTTCTCTATTGCCAGAGTTATGAGTGAACCGAATGATTTTGAATGAAAGTGAATAACAAAATTCATTCAATTTTTTTCACCAGCCGTTATCTCCAAGTAACAAAGCAAATCCATACAAGCATATAATTTCGATCCTCGAGAACAGAAAGACCTTTTTGGCTTTTATTTAAAAGGCATTTCATTTAAAAAGCCACCCCGTATTTTTTAAACTATCCAATCACCGCACAAGAGCTCAAAGTTTCGTTTTTAATTTCAGAAAACTGTCCTGAATGAGGACCGTGAGGCCCTGAATGAGGCCCATCTTGCATGTGTACTGCAAGTAAGAATAGCCACGCTGTGCCCGACGGCTAGTCGAGTTAAAGACACAAGGTGGCCTAGGCTGCTAAGTATCCAAGAGTTTTTTGGAAGAAAGTGCTGTCAACTAATATCAATGGACGCACTCGTAAATATCTCATCTCTAATTTCTGTTTCAGAATTCTGAATCGCTATCCTTTCTCCTTTCCTGCGCTTTTGCCAAGTACATCTTAAAATTGTTCAAAGTGGCAGATTTTGGTGGAAAGTTAACTTGAGTGCTCAAAGCTCAGTTTTCTTGCAGACTCGTATTCTTTAAGTTTAACAGGTCCCTGCGTGCTTCAAAACTGCATCACAGTCACCATTTGTGGCCCGTAGCAACTAAGACGAATAAAACAAGGAGGCACGTGTGCTCTAGCTTCCGGAATTATTTCAACAATTGAATATTGTTTTACAACTGATAGAATATATAAGGCACACTTGAGTGTGCTTACGTCAGCCGCCGCCTACACGTAAGAAAATGTTTTATCCACTTTGTAAACGTCACCCAATCAACCAAAGTTCGTTCCAATCACTGCTGCATGACATCATCGACCAGTATGAGCTTAGTACCTTTGTTCTCTCAGGTTTACTGCTCCTTCCAAATTAAAATGATTTTACAGTAAATTTTGATGAATTCTAGCACTCAAATTCTTCATGACGGCTGATGTTGAATCTGCTTTTTTACTGAGCTTTTCATTAAATTTTGTTACATAATAAATTACAATGGACTCGATCTTGAGGTGAAGAGTAAGAGATATATTTCAGCCGTGTTTTGTAAAATAAAGATTATTTACTTACGGGTAACATTGTAGAAGCTCGATATCTATTCGGCACTAGCTGCGCACTGTTTTAATTTGTTTGTAGGTTTACCTAACGGTTTTAGTCGCCTGATAATTGAAAATTTTATGATCGGGCGGTATAAAACCTTCATGAAGAATGAAACGAAAAATTCAAATTCTGCCATATCCTCATGTAAAGGTGAAGATGCTAATAAAATATCCCTACTCGCTTGGGCTACGCATGGTCCAAATCAGGTGGTCTATCGGGAAGATCTGGACTGAATGCTAGGTTTGCCGTGATTAAGACGTTTGAAATTTTGAAAATTTGGTTCTTCATAGTTAAAGACTCCAAATGAAGTGTCCTCCTGATTACCCTTCTGACAGCTTACGCCTAACTCTTGTGGCCCATGAAACCCAAAATATCTGTGCCTTACCACAGCGATTTCAAGCGAGAGGCATGAAGAGTAGAGGCAAATTCAAGTTTGTAAGCAATTCTTCCTACCGCTTGAATGTTGAGACGAATGGTAAAAATCCCTGAATTGTTAAAGTCGCAATTTTCATTTATTTTTGTAGTTCAAAAAGACAAATCATCACTGTAGCATTCGGTCGCTCTGAGAAAATAAGTGGATTTCATGAATCTGTCACGATCTCAAGAAATCCAGATTACGATTTTAGTTAATTCACACTGAGTAGAGCATTGTAGGAACATGACCAAAAATACATGGTTGTTGGATGCATTGGATGTTACGTCTGTTCGCGATTCGTACTGTTGACTGAGTCTCAACTCTGACGAAGCACACGGACGCGAGCGCAGCAAATCTTGAGGTGAAGCAGTTCGCTGGAGTAACAAAACATAGAATAGATCATCTTAACACGTTCGCTGAGGCCGGACGCACATGTGCGTCCAGTGGTTTCATGTTAAGTAAGATTGTAAGAAGCAGAGTTAGAAAACTGCTTTACTGCTCGAAAAAAAATTGTCTCTTTCCTGAGAAGTGTGAAAGTGTAGTAGCTTGATGATATTTTACCTCGTGTGCTTAAACGTCTTCTATAAGAGGTGTTGAAATAATTGAAATGCTGTTCGTTCACACCGATACGTAAATGAGCAATTTACCACGTGACAAACAAGTAGAGGTTTATGAGTACGGACCGTGAGGGCCGAGCGTATGAATTTCCGAGCGCATTCTTGCTGAGCCAAAAAGACCAGATAGCTGCAGAATATAACGTTGCACATATAAGTACCTTCTCGAACAGATCAGCGCATTTCAAAATACGAGAATAAGATGTGAGCGTGATGGTGGAAAATCGTCAAGGGGGGCAGAGAGGTACGTTTTGAATAAATTTCGAAAACTTCATTATCTGTAGAATTTCCCAGTAAACCACAGTAGTTAGAACAAAATTCCAGCCACTTGTAAACATCATTTGACGTTTACATAATCAGTTAAACTGTGTCAAGTGTATCATGTTGTGACAAAAAACAGTGTTGTTATAAAAGTTGGTAAAATAAATATTCCAAAATTTCAAAGCCAGTTCATAAGAAATAGCGTTGAAGCAAATTTACGAGCTTTTCAGCGCACTGGTAATCTCTACAAAATAAGCGCTCAATTTTTCAAGTTCGTATTAATTTTAAATTATTGGTAATCATTGTTTTTTTTAGAAAAATTCAAGAGCATGAATTTTAACTTGGATCAAAAATTGAGCATATTCTTCAGCGCATATTGTGACAGAATTCAATAAATTATTTTGCATGACAAAAATTTCATTATTTCCAAACAGGGCGAGTTCTCATGTCCGAGATTTTGATTAAATCTAAATCACATTAAGCAAGCTATTCGAAGATCAAAAATATAGTTTAAAAAAAATTGAGACATGAATCACGTTGAGTAGATGTGATTGAGTAGATGAAGTAGTTTGTTTGAACAACGTTGCTACGGTAAATATTATTAATTGCAATTTTAAAATGTCTTTACGTGCAGCACAGCATCCTTTTCTATGGTGGCTAGAAGGGAAATGTGTCCTCCAATTTTATGATCATAGTATTTTTGATAGAGCTTAGTATTCTGATATTCCAACCAAGCTAGGTACTTATACAGTGTGTGCTGAGCTTCAGAAACAGTACAAAATGTGTGCGCGCTCGCTATTGGCTGTTATAATTTTCCTTTTATGCTCATTTCTAGCTATCTTCGTATGTTGCCTGCTTGATGTGCTCTTCTCCGAGTAAAAAGGCTTAAATATTTGATATGTTGTCGTGTTTCACCCAAATCGGTCATTCTTGTTCCTGTGTGTATTTGTCATCATCTTTTTACCCTTCCTATTTTGCACTTCTCTGTTTTCTCCTCTGTTTTTCCTTAGGGAAGTTTAAATTCCACTTTCGTAACTTATCTCTCTCATTCTCTAAAGAGACATACAAGTCTCGAGACAGGTCATCCAGTCTTTTTCATCGTAACTGTGAAAGTAATATTCCGAGCATATTCTTGAAATTTAAAGTTAAGTTTTTGGTCCCTGATATTTTCTGTTTTTTCATTCAATTTTTTATGCACGAAAAAACGCTTGTTCACAGTTGTATCTACTTGTGATTAAATATTGAGGTACAATTTGTTCAATAAAAGACGGGAAATTTCTGATTTGAAAATCAGCAAAAGTTTTCTGATCCGGAGCAATTTTAGCACTGAAGTGAATTATGATTATTCGGAAATCACTAGCTCATCAATTCTTGAACCACAGCTGCAGTGATACAAAACTGAATACTTTTCCCTTTTTTTAGGTTGAAAATTTAATTCTCAATCTGCTGGCTTGTGTGGAATACCATTTCTTTAATTTAGCTTTTATATTTTTACACTACACCTTTAAAATTTTTAATGCAAATTTGAAGTCACAACAACGTTTTGATAAAAATGAATAGAATGCGATGAATTCAATCGTTCTATGTGTGTTTTCCTGCTGTATAATTTTTAATTGAGTTTCCATTGTTTATCATTAAAAAAAAAGAGCGTACTCCTAAACTCTATTAAAGTTGAGTTTTAGTTTGTCAACACGGCTGCAAATTTTGTTTCCTGAGGTCATGTGTTCATTGCTCAACGTCCCGTGTTTTCAATGCAATATCCCGCGTTTTCCACCAGCTGTTGAAAACAGCATCGCAGAAATTCTCTTCCGAATGATCCGCGTGAAACACACATCGACTGTAGAGAGGAATTTAGGCCAAAAGGTAAAATGGAATGGCATGGTGTTAGCTGAGAATTGTTTTGGTTTACGTTAACGCACAACCGCGGACTAATGTAGCAATCATTTAAAGTGTTACCAAATCCCAATAGGTAAGTTCCGATCAAAAACCGTCACGACCAGATTTTGTCCGGTGATTGTTACCTCTTTTTAGACCTCGTGACATTGCCTAATGGACAGCGCTGCCACTCCTGAGAACTACTTGAAGTACAATGCCATGTTACACCTATTGATAAGCTGAATGTTCAGTTCTTTGAAGGTAAACACTTCCTCTCAAATGACGAATGTCTCTATTTCCGTTGCGATTGTGTCTCCAAATGACTTTCATGGAGTAAATTTTCGGTTATATAATCATTTTACTACTCAAAACTATAGTCACGAGGCTGGAAAAGTAGCCCATAACGACTAATTTTCTCTCGGTACTACATAGAGTACTTTGTTCTCAAGCGGGTTCTTTTAGTTTGGGTAATGTGAAGGAATGTCACAGTTTTTCAATCAAGTAGTGAGTAAATGCAATGACTCACTAAATTGTAACTCAAACTTCAGTAGCATTCATTCCATCGTGTTATACGTAAGAAATTCATGCACCTGATCAGATGAAAAATAACTTTCGATTTACTGTTGATGAAAAAGCTTACCCACCGCATAGTAATCTGTGTTTCGTTGGGAAGGAAGAATGTTTCTCAACCGTTCAGTGCTGATGATTCTGACCTATTTTAACAGCATCTTTTGAACAGTCCACTCTCTTATTCACTTTTTTAAAATTTCACTGCGGGGAGTAGCGAATTAACATTTAAATTCTGTCGTATGATACATTTTATATTTTTTTATTAAACAATAGTTTAAACATAACTTAATTTTTCTTGTTTTCATGTATAATGCTGTCCAAAAATAGGAAAATCTTTTCGAAAAAATTCTTTAAGTGCACATCGAATTGTTCTATCAATCATTATCCAAGTAAAATTGGAAATGAATTATATTATCCATTCTGTTGCCATTAAAAATCTTCACTGAAGTTTACGGGAGATTTCCTTTCTGAATTCACTTCAAACGTCAGGCAAGTAATGATTACAATCCTATCTCGTCTGCGAGGAAGGCCAAGCGATGGCAGGTGGAAGTGGACCATTTCTCTTCAGTGTCCTGCTTTAGGTGAAGCATTATCGTGAAATCATGGATGCAACGAACAAATTACTGTGTTATTCGCATAATTTTAATTATATTTAACCAATATCTGGACTGTTTTGAGTTTCAGTCAAATCCTGTTGGAATATCTTTCAGTGTACTAAATTAATATCCCCAGAATAAGTCACCATTCACTTCAAAACATTGTTCAATAAATTCATCAATGACTATCCGGAAGCGGACATCGACGGGAAGAACACAGTTGTGGTCACATTTTGGGCTCTCGCCGCGGCAGATGAGTTCAGTCGGAACAAATGATGTCACGGTCGTCAACGACTGATGGCTGTTGCTTCCTTAACTGCATCAGAGCCTTGAGTCATTCATTTGCCCTCGCTCTGATGAACTGAATAGCATACAAACATGGGTTACAGCATGCCTTGTTTATGTTAATGCTATTTATCAGTTCAATGATTTTCTGTCCATAAATTAGCGTCGTAGGCTTGAAATTTTCATGGGACCTGCTGTAAGTTCTACATTACCCTGTGAAAAGATATTTCGCTAAACAGAATTTACCATTTTGAAGATCTGTTTTATTATTCCAATTCTCATTAATGTTTTTTCTAGAGATTCTATTGTAAAACTCATTTCTATTCAACTACAGAGAACAACCTGTAGATTTATTTCAGATAAAGAAAACGTTTTGAATGAAATAAGGATGAAAAATAAATTAAAAGCTACTGTTGTTGGCATTCATCAGAATTGGTAATTTCCCTCACATATTCTCATTTTACAAAATCTTTGCTCTTGAGAACTTTACACAAGAATGTTTGCCTGATGCGAATTCTGCTCACAGCTCTGCTCACAATTACGAACATAATTTCTAAATTTTTCACAGGATTTCAACTGCTAAAGTTCTCACGCTTGGAGCTTTCCGCTTGAAGTTGATGCAAATTTTCGATGAACCAAACTTAAAGTTTAAAGGAGTGATAGCGAAGACGATATAGTAGAAGATTGCATTTGAATTTGTGCGCTCTGTCAGGTCTATTAAAATGCCATAGGATTTTTATGAATCACCATGGAAAACCCAGTCCCAATTCGGTGGTTAGTCCTCAATATTCGATTATTGTTTTTTGAGAAACAGCATTCGATCAAAAGTTCTTCTTCTTCTTATTGTATTAACATTGCGACCTGTGAATAGAATCTCTAAGTTCAGAATTTTACACCTACTGCCATCCACATGAGACAAGTACGTGCAGCGCATGGACGACTGCAGGGATGTGGGCGGGCTTGTCTGATAGATGACCTCCAGTTTTTTAACTTCATGTCATGTTTGTGACGACTTGACAGTTGAAGATAACTACTTCGTCCAAACTTCCGATGCGATAGTAATAGAACTTCAAAATTTGTTATGAGAACGAGGAACAATGGTTTGCTGTCGTTCAACATTATGGCATTGATTAATCCGGAAGTTTTTAATCCATGCATGTCAAGGTAGTCACGGGCTTGGAGCGTGTTCTTCGTGTGTGTGTGATGAACCACATCGTGTGCGTTGTGAGCAAGGATAGTCAAGTTCTTAACGAAGGTTATTTCACTGCGTCGCTCAGGTTAGCCATTAAACTTGACATGGATTTTCATATTCAAACTCATTGATGAAATGCGTTCCTGATGGAATATTGGAGCGCATTGGTAAAGATCATAATGATTTCCTTTTCAATATTCTGAACTATTATTCTTCCTACTTTCCTTACTTTATCCCTCCGCAAATCCTGAACTCCTACACAGTTGAAGCTTCCGTTAGCGCAGTATCTCGAGTACCCATAACTCAGCAGTCCAGAACTTAAGAGTTGAACAAATTCAAGAGGAAGGCCAAGCGATGGCAGGTGGAAGTGGACCATTTCTCTTCAGTGTCCTGCTTTAGGTGAAGCATTATTGTGAAATCATGGATGCAACGAACAAATTACTGTGTTATTCGCATAATTTTAATTATATTTAACCGATATCTGGACTGATTTGAGTTTCAGTCAAATCCTGTTGGAATTTCACTGCGTCGTTTTGTTTTGCTCAGTGTCGAGCAGACCCTGCACACGTGTTGCAGTGTGGCGGTGCACCCTGCGGGGCCACAGGAACAACGACGAAGAAAAGAAGAAACCTCGTGTGTTTTGGCTTCTGGAATGATTTAACAATTGAGTTTTATACGAGTTAGACGTTATCCAAGGTGATATCAAGTTCCACAGCTGACGGAATATGGGACGCACCTGAGTATTTGAGGCCGTCAATCACCGCCTACTCAAACGAATAGAAAATTTTTGACTCGACGGAAAAACTATCCAATGAATAAGGCTTCTTCCGCTCACTGCTACTTGATATCCCTGCGATATGAGTTAGTTTCCCCATGTTCTCTTAGATAGACGGCTCCAAAAAATGATGGTTTTGTGGTTTTTGATGGGTCTCAACACAGGGATTTTTTTGTGACAGCGTGGCCATTTGAATTGTTCTATTTTCTTTCAATTTGTTTTAAATATTCTTGCCTAATTTTCTGAGATATTTTTATAGTATTGTATTTAATGAAATGGGTATGAATAGAACGTAAATGGGACATGAAAATTGAAACTCAGTTACATGCGGAGAAATCCTATCAGGACTTCAGTCTCACTGTCTGTATTGATTCCTATCTGAGAGATGACCATTATTCAAAGTACTAACGAACGATTTTGGTGGCCTCGAACTATTGATCCGTCAACTCAAAGATCTGACTTAGTAAATAGTTATTATCCATCGACGCGAAACATTTAATCATGGACAACTCCTCGAGTGGTGTAGTAGATTGTTTTAAAAATGGGCTGCGCACATAATTCTTGAAGCGTCTTCGCGTATCAAGTCTACACTTAACTAACACCAGTTTTCTTCCCAAAATTACTTGCAGTTAAAGAGAAGTTTAGCAATTAAGAGGAACTTTCGTCAAGCAAATTTTTTTGCTTCCTTAATTTTTAACAGCGACCGAACAAAAAGAAATGTGTTCTGTTCTTGAAGAAGTAATACCAATTAATTGAAGCTGGCATGCAGGGAGGAAAAATTTCCCTTAAAATCTGTGGAGAAAGATAAAACTGGAACGAGTTGACCAGGCGACGCAAATTTAGAGGCACTGACCCCCCGATGTGAGAGCGTTCTATGAAATTACCCAGTAATGCTTCGTACAGTGGGTAATTCTAAATATTTGTAATTTACATTGCATCAACTTTGTACGCTGAAATTCCCAATTTTAATCATTGCAACCAGCGTTTGAAAAAGGATTCATTCATAAAGAAGGAATAAAAGATGGCTGAAGTATGTAGCGTGAGTGAACTCTATTTACTTGCAAAAATTTTCAATTTGCTAAAGATCAAATTAAAAATATAGCTTATAAAAAATTATGATTCATATCAATTAATTCTTTCAATCATTCATATTGTCAAATTTCGAAATATAAATTTTCAGATTTGGAAATAATTTTTATCATGTGTTAATGCTGGATATTGTACGAGGAAATTTTGGATCAGTTTACTGACAAATCAGTTTTTTATATCATTTAACTGATATGTCAGTTTTTTGTTTTGTATCAGTTAACAAAGCAAAATAAAAAAATTAAAACTTTCACACGTAAATTTGCCACCATCATTTGACAGTTTCAGTTAAAAACGTAATTTTTTGCTAGTTCTTCTAACACATTCTCAAGAAGCTACTAATATCCTTATGTTTATACATATCTCATGTTTACACTTATCCTATGTTTATATGAGGCGATGTTCTTAAACTTTGCTGAGTAGAAGTGCAAAAGTTTTTCATTCGGGCAATTTTTTTTCAGAAAATTTAGTTTTTGTTCTAATTAACTGATACATTTTGTTACAAACAGTTTGGCTTTGTTTCATTTTTGTTGCTTTGTTTTTTATTCAACCACGAAGGTTCTAATCAATTCGAAATGAATGGCGATAAACTTTTATTTCCAAAGTTTTTGCTGTGAATGAACACTAAGTCTTTAAGGCTTAGTGTAAGTAGAAAAACATATTAGTGGCTTTGGTATATATTGTACGTTCTTGAATTTAAACGGTATTGGTGATAAGCCGAAAGACCCTGGAGAACGTTTGTGGCCTATCCGGCAGTTGCCTTCAAAAGGGACCGCGCGCATGACCCCTTCACAGTGCCGTCAGGGTGGTAACTCGGGCAGGTATAATTTTCTATCTAGAGTTAGTCCAAGTTCAGTGTACAAGTGAGAGGCAGACGGAACGGAAAAATGAAGGTGAGTTTCATTATACTGGTGAATATTTACCAGAATATTTTTTCAGCTTAATGGCTGTTGAGGTAAACTTTTTACTTCTTAACTAAGCTACGTGCGGATACAACCTGTCTTTCAGAAGAATGCTTTAATTCTAATTGTGGTAATATTTTTGGCAACGAAGATCAGAAATGCACATTTATGGTTTCAAAGATAGAGTTTTGCTATAACTGACTAAGAAATGTGTCTTTTATGAAAGATTACGTAGAATGATAAATGTTTCTGACGGAGAAGGTGTTACACATAAGGACTTTGGGAAACTTAGGAAAACCATGATTTTAAATAGTAGGAATAATTTAGAGGTTCTCGAACAGAAATTAATAGGAATATTTACTCATGTCCCTCACTTTATGAGCTGCTACGTCACCACGTGTCACGTGACGGAGTGGCGGAATGATTTTCAGAAGCGCTCGATCTTAATTCATTGACAAACACATGACACATTCACTGATTGAAAATCTGTAAAAACGTAGTCGAGTTTTTAGGTTTCTGAAAATTTGAATTGCTTGTCTTTGGCGCTGACTCAAAATCAGAAATTGGTCGATGTATTCTCAGTGAAATATTGAAGTTGCATCGTGATTCAATGCCTCCTACCCTTCATATTTGGAAATTGCGTTCATGCATAATTTGTGTTACTTCATTCATTTATCCTGCAGTGTGATTGTCTTTATTCCTAATTTTCTGTTTTTCAACAGTTCCAACTCGTGTTGCTTGGAAGCCTCATCGCCTTAGCGGTAAGTTTATTGCCTCCTTCAAAACTGATAGCGGATGGACAGGCATTAAAGTTTGTAGCGCTGTTTTGTTTATATTTCTATAAAAGGTCGTTCTTTTATTCCGTATTAATGATTAAAAATTTTTATTGGTTGTATGTTTAAAAACGTTGCCCGAATGTTTTTTCGATTCATCAGTAATTCATGTTGCGGTGTGTAAAAATTCAACTTGATAATGCTTTTGGTGCGAAGTTTTTATAGATGTTTATTTACTTGGGTCAAAGAAAGATATTATAGACTTTCGAATGATTCCGCTTCTAGCAGTTACTGTTGTGAAATAACACCTAAATCGTTACCTTGTTGACTCTTGAAGTCCTACCATTATTAAAGCAATATTTTAGCACTGTAATCACGAGCACATTTTTTAAACAGGTAACAGATCTGCAATCATGAATTACTTGCTGTGTTTTCGATCTTGACTCTTGTCGAAGATTAAATATTCACGAGTAGAGTTCGTTCAGATTTGAACGGTTCTTGATTTACAAATTCCAAACTCTTACCTAACATTGATTGCATATAAAGAATAAAGAATCATTTTACTTGACTGAAAGCTGAAAATTTTAACGAACATTTGATACATGTTCAAATTTCCTTTTCAGGCGTGCATGCCCGTCAAAGGTGAGGAGCGGAAGCAGGTTTGGTCACAATAAGTTCTCATTTCGATATCCAGGACAATAAGTCAAAAAATTTAATTTGTAATGTAGCCGTGGAGATTTACGATTTAAAATTATACTCTGAAATATTTTACGTTGTTTTAATCTTGAGGATGAATGAGAATTTTGGCATAATAATAAAAATAAAGGAGCGTTTGAAAGGAATTTTCATCCCTGTTGACAGGCTTTCTCACATGAGAGCGTTTATCAATATGCCTTGGGGTATAGTTGAACTTGAAAGAGAGATGCAGTGTGGGAAACATAAGAGCCAGAATTGATAACGGAGTGGCACGCACGCTTCTCCTACGTGAGTGTTAGGATAAATTTTTCATTTATATTAGCGCTGTTTTACAAAAAATGTAGAGATAAACATAACTTGGAAATGAGTAGTATCAAGCGTCGATGACCGCATTTCAGACAGAGTGTACGTGTCTGGGTAAATGTGTCTCTGTAAACAAGGGAAGGTTTCTTTTCTGCACAGATGCGGGCACGGCGCAACTCCTCCTCCGGTCCTGCGACCACAACGCCGACAATGCCCTGAACGCCGCCGAGTTCGCAGGCTGCCTCATGCAGCAGTCCAGGCAGCAGCGCGTGGCCGCTAGCAGGATGGGCATTTCCCGGTGGGTGCAACTCTATCAACTCCAATGTTGAGAGCCACAGGAAGGTTGTGTGGGGAAGATGCAGTGCAGGATCTACATATTTGTGGGCTTAAAATTCTCGAACTTGAATGCATTCATTGGTAAATGCCGAAGAGAAACTCAAATTTGAATGTGACGTTGGGAATACACCAGTTGCAGTTTCCACAGAAAGTTTTTATTTGAAAACTCAGTGGTAACATATTATTTGTTTTCAAATGTTGTGACAAAGTTCAATACAGAAATTTACTTTTTTCATTTAGCACATCCAAAAAATCAGCATTTTCAGCTTAGCATGAAAAGGCTATTGGTTTTGTCACTATCAAATGTTAAGCTTTAAATGCTACGTTCGGGGTTGCCCTAATGACAGACGTAAATTTCTTCATTGAACGTTGTGAAAAATATAAAAAAACATGTCATTTTATGTCTTTAGACTAGCTTCATTTCATTTCTCCCAACATTTAGGCTAGAAAGAATTAAATTATGAATGTCACAGGGACAGAGACATAGTGACGTTAATATTTAGAACATAGTTCAACGAACTGAAGAACTTGGGAGAACCTTCAGTTCCCCTCAATCTAATTTTCCCCGCTACGAAAATCCCATCTCCATTTGTGACACTGGTCATCCATTGCACTCTTGAATTGTGTACTTCCTAAGTTCTCATACATTCGGCAAATATACATTTCGCACATTTTTACAGGACTGATCTCCTTCAAAGCTTCATGGACCACGCTGACATGAACCGCGATCTGAAAGCTGATGAAGCGGAACTCCAGGAGTGGTCAGCGCGCTGGTTCCTCTCTGGCTTGTTTGGTGGTGGTGATGATGATGATGATGATGATGACGGTTGTGATGTTGATGACGATGACGACGATGATGACGACGATGATGATGACGATGATGATGATGATGATGACGACGATGATGACGACGATGATGATGACGATGATGATGATAACGATGACGCGCGTGATGACGATGTTGATGATGACGATGATGATGATGACGATGATGGTGATGATGACGATGATGATGACGACGATGATGACGACGATGATGATGCCGATGATGATGATGATGATGACGACGATGATGACGACGATGATGATGACGATGATGATGACGACGATGATGACGATGATAATGATGATGATGACGATGATGATGATGACGATGATGATGATGATGACGATGATGATGACGACGATGATAACGACGATGATGATGACGATGATGATGATGATGACGACAATGATGATGACGATGATGATGACGACGATGATGACGACGATGGTGATGACGATGATGGTGATGATGACGACGATGATGATGACGATGATGATGATGACGACGATGACGACGATGATGATGATGATGATGCTAATGACGAGTGTGATAGTGGCAATGACAATGAATTCAGTTTCAGTTTGGTCATTAGTAAGTTAGCGGTAATTCTCCAGTACATCAGCGAGGAGAAATACGCTGGTGCAGCCATTGAGCTCTACGCCCTAATTGCTGGCTATGAACTCTCAGCAAGTTCTCAAGTTACAGTGCGTCTCGCGATCACTGCAATAGAAGAGGGAAATTACGGCCAGGCTATTGGTTTCATATACTCCGTCATCAAGGAAGTTGCTGGTGGAGATGAAGCCGGCGGGATCTTCGTCGTGAGCGCAAGTACGGTAACGGACGTAGCGTCTTTGTTGCAAGCTGTGATCGAAGGTGACTCTGACAATATCAACTTTTACATTTACCGATCCCTGTCTGGCTTAATAGTGGACTTTAGTTTCCTTAGCCAAGAAAGTGCCAGTTCCGTGGCGCTTCTCATTCAGGCGGTAATTGAAAACAATTCAGAGAACTTTTATCTGTCTCTAACTGCAATCATTGAGACCATTGAAGGTATCAGCACAGAAACAGCCACTGCCCTCTCTGAGCTTCTGGAAATAGTTGTAGATGGATCGTCAAGTGAAATTTCGGTGAAAATTTTAGCTGTGTTGAGTGCCGTGCTAGAAGACGAAAGTGCAGCTGAAATTGCGGAAATTTTCGTTGCCGTGATTCAGGCTGTCATTGATGGTGACGATGATGAGGCAATTAAACAACTCACGCTGCTTGTCTCAATAATTACTGATGGTGACAGTGACGATGACGATGACGATGACAGTGACAGTGAGTCTAGTTTGGAAATAATTGTGGTACTAGCAAGTATCATCGAAGCGCTGGAAGAGGGAAATAGCGACGCTGCAGTGGCTCAGATCAAAGCTTTCATAACGAGTAGCAGCAGCGGTTTAAGTTCTTCTCAAATAAGCTCCCTCGAGATTATTATTCAAGTAATTGAAGATGACGGCGACTATGAGGAGGCTATGGCCCTACTTATTGCGGTCGCATCTGGAGGCAGCAGCAGCAGCAGCAGCAGCAGCAGTGTTAAAATCAGTGTCGAAGTGTTTGTTACCGTTTCATCAGTTATTACTATTTTAGAAGACTCAGAAGACGCTGACGAAGCAATTCTGATCATAGAAAATTTTTTGAGCAATTCATCGATCTCGATTAGCGTTGAAGTGAGAGCTGCTTTACGAGTTTTAATCTATGTCTTATCCGAAGAAACTATCGAAGAGGCTCTCTTAGTAGTGTCAGCTATTGCCAGTGGATCGAGCTATGCTTTTGACCGCACCATCAGTGTCCAAGTTATCTCGGAACTGGATCTTGTTATGGCTGCTCTTGACGATGATGATTTAGATGGTGCAATTGTCATCATTGAAGCTCTGCTGAATGGAGAAAATGGCGGAAGCAGCTTAAGCATTGTTGTGAAGGACGACCTAAGAAGGCTTTTAGAAGTTTTAGAGAGCGATGACATTTCACGAGCATATGCCCTACTCATCATTATTTCTGCTGGAGAAAGATCGAGTTCTCTGAGCGTCTCAACGGCCGCGTCACTTTTGGTGGTGATCGAATTATTGAGTTCTAAATCATACTCTGACGCCATCGAAGTACTCGAGGCCTTTTTGGAAGATGATGACATTGAGTCAAGCTTCAAGGAGACAATTGAGGGCATCATTGAGAATATTGAAAGCAGGAGATATTCGAAAGCTCAGGCTACTATAGTACTTTCTTTTATTGGATCCAGTTTCTCCTTTAGTGAATCTGTTACTCGATCATTTTTCAGCGCGCTCAAGCTTGTTGTTTTTGGCGACTTTGAAGGTGCTATCGATATAGTTGAAGGCTTTTTTGAGGATTTGGATGTGAGCATCAAGCTGCTTATCAGGTTCTCCATTCGACTGCTGAGAGAACGCAATACGGAAGGTGCCTTATCTATTATCAACGTCATCATTTCTGAGGCTGATTAGTTCAAAATGACATTTTTCGGGCGGTTTTGATAATTTCAGATGCTCATTTTCTTTTTGCCTCTGCATTGATTCCGTACATATCGGATGATTGAAGAATGAGAATGATTGAAGGTCATCTTGAACGAATGTGCGATTTAAGCCCGTACGTGTGCTTCTGTATTAGAGATCAATTGTAATGCTGAGGTAAAGTGTTCAATCGTCGTTCCATCTAACTAAAAAAAAGTTTCTGTGAAAATGATATAGGTAAGGCGACTTCTAACGTGTATTACAGTTCGACCGAGGGTTTCAGTTTTGTTACAGTTAATTGATTTTATTCATTTTACGATTTGTAGTGCATGAAAATAAAACTTATGGCAATAATTTATTGAATAGTGAAGTACTTTTACACATCGTTTATTTTGAGAATTTCCGTACATTGTGTGTACTGCAATACCTATGAAAATAAAAAAGTTCTTCGTGTTTTTAAGAGTGTTTTTAGTTGCCAAAAGTCAGAGACAAGTTTTTTGGAGAAATAATTATTCAAATTCGCACTGCATTTACAATGTTTTATTGTTTATATCATTCTTATATTTAATAAAAATTAAGTTCTGCAATATTTATTTTTTCCGTCCTACCTATGAAGCAAAGTATAATTCCTGAGCCATCGTATCTTTTGTATGAAAGTTACACTCAACTTGAGGACAGCCTTGAAAACGAAGCAAACGGAGCTAATTTATGCGGCATCACGAGGCAAAAATTTCACTTAGATACCAGAAATAGTGAAATTTTTGGGTTCTCCATGAGTGGAAATGATTCCTATACTCCTAAAAAGCTCTTGACTGCGAGAAAGGATGAGAGTTTTAACGATAATTTATTGTTCGTCAATTCACGTTTTTGAGCGATCATACGATAATTTCTCACTCATCCTGATTATTGAATTAATTTTCCGAACAAAGCATGAACGGAGTTTTCATTTGGGAAGTTATCCTTCCCATATATGTATTTATTTTTTAATGAAATCTACATACTTCCGATGGGATTATTAGTTGAAATGGGAGACGTCGCTGCCTCAATGATCCTAATAGCTTGTGAGACATTTGTGATGAGTGCAGGATTAGGAGCGACGTTTAATGACTTTTCTGAATACTTGTGCATATAACTTTTTTTTGAATGCTAATCCTTCAAGATTAAAGGAATTTCAGCTCATTTTGACTCATATAAGTCATTTAACGAGAAGAGAAAATATGCTACCATCAAAATTAGTCATCTGTTAGAAAATAAAATATTGAATCTACGATCATCAGTAATGATTAACGAGCCGTTCTTCAGAAATCACAAACTCATGTTTCATCCCTCTCTTATTTTTTTGGATTTGTGGGGACAAAGGCAAAATTTCAGTTTTTCGTAACTTCAAGGCAAGTTATCACTATGTGTTAAATCAGGAGACTTAGGGAGCTCTACAATTTCATGACCTTAGGCGATGATGGCTGCAGAAAACTTCGTTTAGCGATGAAAAGGAACCTCGAATCGCATCGTATTAAATTCAAATTTAATTCGACTCTATATGCACAAAAAACTTCG
Source organism: Morinoia aosen (assembly GCA_030386875.1). Lineage (NCBI taxonomy): Eukaryota > Metazoa > Arthropoda > Malacostraca > Amphipoda > Talitridae > Morinoia > Morinoia aosen. Next base: position 32,144,289 of record CM059567.1, on the reverse strand, counting down.
GGCAAGATATGTCTGTTTGAACCCGAAGATATTGCTCTCCGGCGGCTAATTGTTGAGCGAGTCATTGGTAGTCAAAGTTGAGTTCGGATTTTTCTTGGTCACCTCGGATGTCACAAATGCATTACATTTCAACTTATCGAACTTTTTATATACAGGGGCTGGAAAACATGATGGAAACACCCAGCATTTTGGAATTATGATCTTTGAACGTGTTTTAACGTTAATGGTTAAAATTAAATTAACGGTTAAAATTAATTAAATTAACGTTTTTTTTTATAGATATCTAAAAGAAAAATTTGGTTATAATCTTATAAAATGGCAGACCTCTTTGAATTCCAAAGAGGTCAAATTGTTGCTGGTTGTATGGCAGGTGCTGGTGCAACAGAAACTGCCCGAATGCCTGACGTTTCTAGAGGTACTGTCTCGAAAGTGATGACTGCTTTTGATAGAGAACGAAAAACGTCCGAAGCAAAGCACAGGTCTGACCGAAAGTCGAAGCTATCTGAGAGAGACAGTTGGACTATCAATCGAATTGTTAGAGAGGATCGCAAGATCACGGCTCTTAAAATCACTGCAGACCTCAATGAATACCTACAGAACCCAGTTCCCACAAAAATTGTTCGTCGGGAGTTGCACAAATATGGATTCTACAGAAGAACTGCAATTAAAACCTATGCTCTCAAAGACATCTGTCTCGAAGATCCTAGAAAGGTGTAGAAACCACCAGAATTAGTTTGTCGAGCAGTGGAACAATGTGATATTTTTGACGAATTATCGTTTACCTTACTTCCGACCTCCGGCCGAGTGTACGTTCGGAGACAGCAGAAAGAACCCTTTAATCTAGACTGCCTTCTCTCAACCGTAAAACATGGCGGGGGTTCTGTGATGATCTGGGGTGCTATTTCTTGGAAATCCACCGGGCCAATGATTTACCTTCATGGAAGAATTACCAGCTGAGACTATTCAGGAATTTTGGGCGATCAATTTCATCCTATGGTTAAAGCACTATTTTCGGAGGAGAACGCCGTCTCTCAAGATGATTATGCTCTAATCCATACAGCTAGAATTGTTAAAGAATGGCACGAGGAACATGAAGTTGAGCATCTCATCTTGCCACCGCAATCCCTAGACCTCAAGTTTATTGAATATTCATGGTCGCTTATAGAGAGCCAGGTAAGAAGTCGATTTCCGCCGACATCGTTTAAAGGAACTGGAGAGTATTTCAACCGAAGAATGAGCTAAAATTCATTTGGAAAAAATTCATAATTTGTATGAATCAATACATTGGAGAATTAAGGCATTAATTGCCTCAGAAGGTGGATCTACACCTTATTAAATAATATTTTCTTGATTTTTCAAGGTATTTCCATTATTTTTTCTAGCCCCTGTATGTCGTGCTCCTAATATTCAGTACGTTAACACAGTGGATTCCGAATGCACTGCATTTTTTGGACGTTTGGTGTGCTATACTGACCTCTAATGTTTAGATTGCTGTAAAAACGCAGACTATACGAGATTACTAATAGGTTTTGAAAAACATTGCCATTAATTTACATTTTCACAGGAGTCGATCACCTGAATTAATCATACGTAATTAATAATGACCATTCTATATTGGAATGTATCTGTATTGGTATTGCTTATCTGAGTGAGCCAACTTTCTGTCAAGGGATTTTACAGTATGAGAGTCTAACGGGTGTTGAAGGAGCATAAAAATAGTAAGCACATAATATCTAATAAATCGATTAACTACATCGCAGACCGCATTTCCTCGTTAGTTGTACGAAGTGAATGTTGTAAAAGGAAATTGATATGACAAAGGGTTGAGCTCAGGGCAGTTGATACTATCAAGCAAAGGTCGTCTCTACATAAATAGGAATAGCATAAACAAAATAAGAGGTTCGTAATGTGTGTATTGTATAACGGAAGTGGATTTCGACGCAAGAGCACAACTTTGGTCCCTCAATATGGCAGGGGAGTACATTCGAGACAACCGATTTCGCAGTCACTGATGCTGCAAAGCGTAGCCACCGATTGTTGGCTGTTGCTTGCAGTGCTTTGACTCTTGTCACATTCAATTTCCTTAGCACTGATGTTCTGAATAGCATATGAATACGTGATATAACCGTTTTCGTGATGATTGGTTTTGCTTAGCTGCTCCATGATTTTACTTCCTTCAACCAGCGCTTGAAATTTTGTCAAACCCGTGAAACCATAATTAATGTTTCGAAATATTTTCGATGAACTTATTTCTTCATTTTGTAAAACTATTTAACCTTACCTCTTTCCAAAGAAATTTCATTTATAGGTACAATGGTTAATTTAATTTTAGATCAAACGCTAAGAAAAATGTTTTTTGGTAGATCTAATGTCAGTAATCGTCAAAAATTACAATTCCCCTTTCCCACACAATTCCCATTTACATGAACTTTGATTTCGACAACTTTACGCGCGACTGTTTTCCTAACGAATATTTTGCTGACCACTCTGCCTGCAGTTAATGTAACATCCAAATTTTTCCCAATAACTTTACCAGTTAAATTTTCATACGTTAAAGCTTCACGCTTAAAGTTGCCTCAAATTCCCTGAAAACAAAACGCAAACGCAAAAAGAGAGAAACGGCTACGACGACCTGATAGATGACTGAGTTTGAATTTGAGTGTTGTGTTAAGTCGATGCATACTTAAGGGAATTTCTAGGCACAATCTTAGTAATTACAGTTGAACATGACAAGGGTGCTTTATTTGGTAGTTTGTATACTAAATTTTGACCGTTGCTTTTGAGAAGCATCATTCGTGCAAGATTTACTTCTATTTTATCAATATCGTAATTTTCGGATAGAAGCTCAACTTTAAGTATTTCACACTTACTTCTTGCCAGACTGAGGCGCGTTGGTGCAACACACGAACGACCGCAGCGATGGTGGGCTTTCGAATTTGTTGTCATAAGTCTTTCAGCTTGCGAGCGTTTTTAAAATTGTGAGTTAAAGTCTCAGAGTTATTGATTTATATTTTGTATACTTAGTGCGTGATATCCTGAAATCTAGAGGTTTTTGAATTCATGTGATGTTGGTGGCGACATAACAGCTGAAGATATCTACCTGGTCATACCTTGCGGTACAATGACAATAAAATTTTGAAACATGCTAGTTGGAATACAAACACTGCAAAGTTGTCACTTAACATCACGACGGAGATCAATCCGGAAGTTTTATCAACGCACCTTCAGATGATCACGGGCTTGAAGCGTGTACGTTCTGTGAGTATGACTAACCAATTGGTTTGCGTACTTCAAGTCTTGCCACGCTGTTTATGTACTGTAAGCTAGCACTCAAGTGAGCACTGAAATCCTACCTTAATTTTCACATGCGATTTGAGTAAGGAAATATTTATGTGAATGAATGATGAAGCCCACCCGTTAATAACTCAACACTGACTTTTTACAATATCCTGAATCATTAAACTTTCAGATAATTGAACTTTCATTGACGTACACATTTTAGAATCGTTACATATTTCAAAGGGTGGGCCAGTATTGAATGATACGTCTAGTCCTTTCCCGTTGTGCATTTCCATCTAGTTATTATAATCTCATGAACTGTAAGTGCCTATAACTGATCACATTCATTTCATGTCTTGTGTTTTTTTCAGCTGATGGTGGGATTAATCCAAAAACGTTAAAAAAATGCTTAGAATTTTATTCTCTGGTTTTAAATTTATAATTAACTTCCACTTTTCTTACGTTTAATTCCTTAACATCTTCAGAGTTGAAGTTTCCAATAGGACACCATCGCTCGTGTCCAAAACTCAGCGGTCCTGAACACATGAGTTGAACAAATTGAACAGAGCTCAGCGTGGTGTAGAGCCGAACCCTAGCAAGCATCACAGGCTAGCTCGGCACCGTGCGCGGACCGCGGCAACAACGACGCAGGAAAAATGAAGCCACGTGTGTTCCAGCCTTTGAAATTATACTTACAATTGAGTTCTACTCGAGTTAAACGTTATCAAAGGTAAAATCAAATTTACAGCTGACAAACATGGGCGCACTCTTGAGTATTGACGGCCGTTAATCACTGCCTACGCATCCGAATAAATGATTTTTTTCCTCGTTGTAATACCCATTGAATTAACAAAGGCTGCTTCCGCCCATTGCTGCCTGATCTCTCGATATGAGCTGTTTGCTGTTCTGAATACGTTCTCTAAGATAAGTGAGTTCACAAAATAGAATAATTTCAGTTAAAATTCCCAACTCGGGGGTGAATGTTATTTCCTTGATCTTAGTATTCTTTCTCGTAACATTTTCAAAGATTGTCATCGGCTTACACCTAGTATAATGATGAAAGTTGTCTAATGGCTTTTCTTATAGCTTAGCGCTATGCTGTATCCTATCGCAAAATCATCTACTTTTTTTCATCGGTGACTACATTTGACTAGAAACAAATCACTATTCAGATTTCACATCTAAACGCTATTGATGAAGGCAATTTCTTTATGATAATTTTTATCTCAATATAAACACGGGTCGGAAAATTGAATTTATACTTGGAGTTTGAATCCCCGGATCAGCTTTTCTATTACTTTACGTACCTCTATTTCATGAAATTATTCAAAGTGATAATACTACTTATCAGAATGCATCATTCGCAGTTATTTTATTATTATTATTTATATTAAATTTTCCTCCGTACCCTGTTTTAAAGAATTCATTCTGTTAATCGTACAATATGTTCAGCACGCTATGCTGATGAATAAAAAGTTCAGGGTGAGAAACATCAATTCACCAACCATTTTATTTACATCTTTCTCCTTCGGTTAGTATATTACCTCAACACTACCCTTTACACTGAATGGGAACTGACAATATCCAAGTTGATTTTGGATAGTTACAGTTACATCTACAAGTAGAATAATACCGCGAATCTAAAATTCATATTTCTAATTTTTCATAGGATTTTGAGCTGATCAATTGGAATAATTAAGTTTCAGAAGTGATGAATATATGAAATTTGTACTGTAACTAATAAAATTTTGTTATTAGTTAACTTCAACAATCTGCTAAGAAAAACGTGAAAACTTTTCCGCTAAATGTCTCTGTATCACTGTTATCAAGCATTTCATGGTGTTAGAATTCTGCTTCTTTGCTAATTATACTAATATATATTATCACAAATACTTGTCCGTTTACATTTTTGTGAGCGTTTTCCATAACCTTCAGAGTACAGAACAGCCCGAGCTCTTACTTGGGATAAATTTTTTTGTAGTGCACTTTTTGCCTAGTGGTAAAGTTTTATTTTATTGTAAATTTACCCAGCTATGAAGGGAATGATGGTTTTGAAAGGAGAAATAAAACTAAAAAAAAATTAATTCACAAATTAATATAGCATTTAATAGCGCTTTACATGCTTGTGCAGTTTTTGCTATGAAATAAAAGTTACAAAAGTGGAAAAATTTGGATCCGCCAAAAGATTTTCAAAAATTTTCGATCTTCACGACGTTATGAGCAAAGAAGTTTAAATTTATTCCACAGCGTAAAAATTTGACTCTAGATAAGGCGTGATGTAAATAAAAAACATGCTGTAGTAAATTCTAGTTCAAGTTCACGGAAAGTTTCAAAATTATTCAAACGAACTTCTACCCAAAGTTTTGCAGGTTTAATAAGCATATTTTATTTTATCGAGTGTTATTTAGAAAGTTTTAATATAAAAGTTACCAAGACATAAACACGCAAGCAAATATCGCTTCAAGAAATGAAATTAATACCTTCTCAAGAAAGCTCTGAATATCTAAGTTTTGGTCACAAGTTCAGTTGGTATTTATAGCAACTCTTTTGAAAAAATACAGTTTAATGGCTCCAACAAATATGAGTTGTGTTCTAACTAACTGATGAATATTCTGTATTGTGTGAATGAAAAAAAAAATCCGAATAGGTTCTCTTAACAGGATTGCAGAATTTCAAGTAAAACTAATAGCTCCTAAAAGTGTTCTAAATTACTAACACCTCTATCTACGCGTGCTTGGAGGCACCGGAGGAATGATAGCCGAACTTCGCTGAATGACAGCGAAGACATCAACAATCCTTGCACAGGCATGAATCCTGCCGATAAGACGTAACTGGTGTTCCGTGTGCTAACTTAACTCTCTAGGTGTCTCCTGAGTCTATGTACGTCGTGTTATGAGACCTTCGTGAGCAATAGATTCGTTCGCCACGACCACAAATTTAACACGAATTAAATTGTACCCTAATAAATCAAGTCTTGGTCTCTTTCACATCCCACATTTTTGGATACCTTTCCATATAGTAATTTTACTCCTACTTGAGCCTGCAGGAACTTTTGGTTAAAGTTAGTTCAATGAATTCTGGAGCACTCCGTAAATTTTGTGTTTCACAATTTTAGCAACACTTATGAGAACATACGACGGCCTTGAACAACGAAAGCGGCCCAACCAGAAGTTGCCTTCATAAGGGGCTGTATGCATAACGAGTTCACAGTACCGTCAGGGTGGTATCTCGGGCCACAGCAATTTTCTCTCTAGAGTTAATCCAAGCTCAGTGACGGTGTGGAAAAATGAAGGTGAGCTTTTTCATATTGGTAAATATTTACTAGAATATTTATCTACGATCTGCAACTGCTGGTGGGGTAAAATTTATATTTATTAACTTTGCTGCATGCGAATCAAACCTGTGATTTAGAATACAATTAATTGAAATTTTTACTGAACATTTGACGTATATATTTCGTACCCATTGCGTTGCTATATATTTTTCACGATAATAATGGAAGAAATAATGTTATCCGTGCGGAGTGCTAGCAAACAATAAAACTTCAGCTTGTATGATCATAAACGTTTTCTGCCGCCCATCAAACTTGCTATAATTACTTGATATTCAATGTGGCGAACACCTGCGAACAAACGCTCATGTAGGCATATCCACACACGCTCGTATCTGCTTTCATGCGCTAAATTGAAAATGTGACGTAATTAGTAATATTATTTTTCCTCCTTTACTTTCAAACTTTGCTATATTTCCGTATTTGTGCATGACGCTGCGCAGTAACTCCATTTTCGTTGAATTAATGAGATTTATTATACTCAAGGACGACCAATGAAAAATTGTTTAAATTGGTTAAGAACGCTGATGTTGGGCAACGTATTGTAAAATGTTGGTTGAATATTTCAGTGGATTCGTTTATTGTCATACATTATTTATTATTTCTGAGAAGTCAAGTTATTTTTAAAAAAATTGGGGAAGGAATGGAAGAAAATTAACCGCTGTCAAATAAAGTTTTTTTTTCTAAAATGAATAGCTCTTAAAGGAAATTGAAAATTCTTGATTTCAGCTGCAGGGGTCTAAATATAGTGATATTTATAGCAACACATACCAGAAATGCGGTTTAATGGGTTCAATAAATAAAGTTATGTTTTATTTAAGTGATAGATGTTTTTCGATTACTAAAATATATTCGACATGATAGATATTTCTATATAATGACAGAGGCAAACTTTAGGACATAGGGAAAAGTTGCGACACCTTGGCTTCGCGTATTGGGAACAGTTTAGAGGCGCTCGTACAGAAGTGTTTAGGTATTTTCCTTTAGTTCAAGTCCGTCATCAGTGGTGCAGCCACGTCACCACGCATCACGTGGTAGAGGTAGGAAATGATTTTCGCAACTCTCGACCTTAGTTTAATGTTTACCTAACGGCAAAATCACCGTTTTAGATTTTTTGATGCAAAAATGTGGGTATTGAAAGTTTTAAAAAAGTTGAACGGAATTTTTCTAAAATTTCCTCTAATCTGCGACTAGTTTTCACATTCTTCTCCAAATGGTCAAATTCAGTCATGATACAATGCATTCGACATCTCGTTTTGATATCGCGTTCATGCATAACTGCAATGACTTTATTTCCTCATCAGGAACTGTGGCTGTTTTTATTCCTAATTTTTTCTTTTTCAACAGTTACAACTCTTGTTGTTCGGGAGCCTCATCGCTTTAGCGGTAAGTTTATTACTTTCTTGAGAACTGATAGAAAAAAGACAGCTGTTTAAAGTTATTGTATTGTTTTGACGATATTTCTCTAAATTGTTGCAATATTGTTCAGAGTTGACGAACAATTTTTTAGATGTTTTGAGAAAAATTTTGCATGAAAATATTCATAGATTTATCTGCGAGTCAAATTACCGTGAAAATGCAACTCCACGTTACGAAGCCTTTGTTACGAAGTTTTACTCATATTTCTTCACTTACATCAATTTTTGTGCTTATCGTCTTTTTCGACCAGAAAAAATGACGATATTGGTTGAAAAGTGTTCTAGGTTATTACTTTTCATTTATTTTAAGAAGATGTTATGATATATAATGACTCACTTTTTTCTTTTTATACTTTATTCAAGTATCATGTCTTGAAGCAAAGTTTCGTTCGCTTCAATTACGTCAATTTTTTTGGCCCTTCTCAGAATATCGCTTGGCGATTGCAAGTTGAATTCGTACGAGACAGTTAAGAGTTAAGTTCAAAGAAACATTCTTTGATTTTACAATGAAACATTATAATTTCTAACGAATGATGCCTCACGTATTCGTTTGTTATATGAATGATACCCTACGTAATGATAATTTAATAGTGACTTTACCATTCTTCACAGTGACTATACCATTTTCATAATGACTTTTCCATTCTTCAAACTGACTTTACCATTCTTCACAGTGACTTCACCATTCTTCAAACGGACTTTACCATTCTTCACAGTGACTTTATCATTTTTCATAGTGACATTACCATTCTGCATAGTGACTTTACCATTATTCATTGTGACTCTACTAGTCTTTATACTAGCTTTACCATTCTTCACAGTGACTTAACCATTCTTCATACTGACTTTACCATTCTTCATAGTGACTTTACCGTTCTTCATAGTGACTTTACCATTCTTCATAGTGACTTTACCATTCTTCATGCTGACTTTACTATTCTTCATACTGACTTTACCATTCTTCATAGTGACTTTACCCTTCTTCATACCGACTTTACCATTCTTCATAGTGACTTTAACATTCTTCATACTGACTTTATCATTCTTCATAGTGACTTTACCATTATTCATAGTGATTTTACCATTATTCATAGTGACTTCACCATTTTTCACACTGACTTTACCACTTTTCATAGTAACTTTACCATTCTTCATCATAGTGACTTTACCATTTTTCTTCATAGTGACTTTGCCATTCTTCATAGAGACTTTCCATTCTTCATAGTGTCTTTACAATTCTTTATACTGACTTCACCATTATTCATACTGACTTTACCATTCTTCGTACTGACTTTACCATTCTTCACACTGACTTTACCATTCTTCATACTGACTTTACCATTCTTCATACTGACTCTACCAATTTTGTCAGTTCAGATTTACCCTGTGCTTAATATTCGAACATCAAATTTATGACTACCAGTAATTTTATTTCATGGAAAGCAGTACATTTAACAACGACTTTAATAAATATTCGACTTTTCTTTTCAGGTGGGCTTGCCAGTAAAAGGTAAGAAGTGAAAGCAAGTCTGCTTCCAGTTAAAGTTTCCTCGTGGAACCTTTTTCTGTCAGCGTTAATCAGTTAAATTGACAGAACGAAATTTTTAAGGTGTCCGTAGGCGACTAAAAATTGTCCTCTGAAATGTTTTGCATCGCTGCAGTGGTTTGAGGGAATGAGAATTTCCTTATGATGATAAAAACAGAAGAATAGTGTGAGGAATTTTTAATCTCGTTGACAGCTTTACTCTTCAGAGAGCGCTTATTTAGACACCGCTTATAATTACAAAAAATCATTTCTTGAACTCCAGAAAGATTCGTAGTGAAGGATGCAGGATTACCTGTAGTGATAACGAAGTGAAACATACTTCTCAAGCACTCGAGTGTTCGGGTAAATTTCTCAGTAATATTAGCGCTGGTTTTAAGAATGATAATTATAGTGAATGGAATTTAGAAAATGGCTGAAGTCGAACTACGACGATTATAGGGAGCTAGAGTGCGGTAAACGTTCAGGAGTCGCAATTAAAGTATTGTTGGCGAAAAAACAGCAAAAAATCCTGTTAAGTTTATGCATGAATTGAAACGTGTCTTTTTAACGCTGAAAGGCTTATGTTTTTTTTTGTTTTTTGCTGCAAAGATGTGGGCACGGCGCAACTCCTCCTCCGGTCCTGCGACCACAACGCCGACAATGCCCTGAACGCCGCCGAGTTTGCAGGCTGCCTCATGCAGCAGTCCAGGCAGCAGCGCGTGGCCGCTAGCAGGATGGGCATTTCCCGGTGGGTGCAACTCTACAACTCCAATGTTGAGCACCACGTGATAGTTTTGTTGGGAAAATGTAGTGCAGGATCGTTCAAGTAATTTATATCCTTGATATATGTGGGCTTAATGAACTTGAATTAAATGTGAGTGACCCAAATGTACTCAACCTTCGTACGCTTAATACTCACATATTTTTGTTTTGAATTAGGTGTATATTGACGTAGATACTAATTTCAATGACTCTAAAATAGGATGAAAACATTAAATATAACAAAAATAAATGTTAAAAAATTTAACTTGGCTACACGCTTACACTCGAGTAATACACGAGTAATCGTCACTCAGGGGAGGAGTAGTTTATGTGAAGCCAATTATGTTTTGCTTGGAATCAATTTATATTCGGGTCTAAAGAGTTTACAGATGGTATATTTTGTAAAAGATCTGTAGCTAAACGCGAGACAAAACATGTGTTAAAATTGTGCTATAAATTTCAACACAAAAAATTTATGTTTGTCGTTTAAAATCAATAAAAAATTAACAGTTTTAGCTCGGCTTTAAAATTTGCATAACAGATTAACTGCGTCCCATTACTCTTAACATTTTGCGCACAAATAATTAATTTAACTGCAGAGCGTTACAAAGAAATGGACTCACGGATGTTAATTTTACGGTAATGATTCAGTCGGCATTGAAGGTCTTTGACGATACTTCACTGCCCCTGAAATCAGTCTTGACCGATAAAAAGATGCTCTCTATACTCATACATTCTCTCTTCCCATATAATATGCTCGACCTTGGGCTCCACTCGTATACCACATTTCATTCTAATACTTTTTAAGCTCATATGCATGCGAATGATAATTATTTAACGCATTTTTACAGGACTGATCTCCTTCAAAGCTTCATGGACCACGCTGACATGAACCGCGATCTGAAAGCTGATGAAGCGGAACTCCAGGAGTGGTCGGCGCGTTGGTTCCTCTCTGGCTTGTTTGGTGGTGGTGGTGGTGGTGATGATGATGATGACGGTTGTGATGTTGATGACGATGGCGACGATGATGACGACGATGATGACGACGACGATGATGATGATGATGATGGTGATGATAAGGATGATAAGGATGATAAGGATGATAAGGATGATAAGGATGATAAGGATGATAAGGATGATAAGGATGACAAGGATGACAAGGATGATAAGGATGATAAGGATGATAAGGATGATAAGGATGATAAGGATGATAAGGATGATAAGGATGATAAGGATGATAAGGATGATAAGGATGATAAGGATGATAAGGATGATAAGGATGATAAGGATGATAAGGATGATAAGGATGATAAGCATGACCATGATGATAAGGACGATAAGGACGATAAGGACGATAAGGACGATAAGGACGATAAGGACGATAAGGACGATAAGGACGATAAGGACGATAAGGACGATAAGGACGATAAGGACGATAAGGACGATAAGGACGATAAGGACGATAAGGACGATGAGGACGATAAGGACGATAAGGACGATAAGGACGATAAGGACGATAAGGACGATAAGGACGATAAGGACGATAAGGACGATAAGGACGATAAGCATGATCATGATGATAAGGATGATAAGGATGATAAGGATGATAAGCATGATGGGCATGACCATGATGATAAGGATGATAAGGATGATAAGGATGATAATCATGATGGGCATGACCATGATGATAAGGATGATAAGGATGATAAGGATGATAAGAATGATAAGCATGATGAGCATGACCATGATGATAAGGATGATAAGGATGATAAAGACAAGTGCGATAATGGCAATGACAATGAATTCAGTTTCAGTTTGGTCATTAGTAAGTTAGCGGTAATTCTTCAGTACATCAGTGAGGAAGAGTACGCTAGTGCTGCAATCGAGCTCTACGCTCTGATTGCTGGCTATGAACTCTCAGCAAGTTCTCAAGTTACAGTGCGTCTCGCGATCACTGCAATAGAAGAGGGAAATTACGGCCAGGCTATTGGTTTCATATACTCCGTCATCAAGGAAATTGCTGGTGGAGATGAAGCCGGCGGAATCTTCGTCGTGAGCGCAAGTACGGTAACGGACGTAGCGTCTTTGTTGCAAGCTGTGATAGAAGGTGACTCTGACAATATCAACTATTACATTTACCGATCCCTGTCTGGCTTAATAGTGGACTTCAGTTTCCTTAGCCAAGAAAGTGCCAGTTCCGTGGCACTTCTCATTCAGGCGGTGATTGAAAACAATTCAGAGAACGTTTATCTGTCTCTAACTGCAATCATTGAGACCATTGAAGGTATCAGTACAGAAACAGCCACTGCCCTCTCTGAGCTTCTGGAAATAGTTGTAGATGGATCGTCAAGTGAAATTTCGGTGAAAATTTTAGCTGTGTTGAGTGCCGTGCTGGAAGACGAAAGTGCAGCTGAAATTGCGGAAATTTTCGTTGCAGTGATTCAGGCTGTCATTGATGGTGACGATGATGAGGCAATTAAACAACTCACGCTGCTTGTCTCAATAATTACTGATGGTGACGGTGACGATGACGTTGAAAGTGACAGTGAGTCTAGTTTGGAAATAATTGTGGTTCTAGCAGGTATCATCGAAGCGCTGGAAGAGGGAAATAGCGACGCTGCAGTGACTCAGATCAGAGCCTTCATAACGAGTAGCAGCAGCGGCTTAAGTTCTTCTCAAATAAGCTCTCTCGAGGTTATTATTCAAGTAATTGAAGATGATGGCGACTATGAGGAGGCAATGGCCCTACTTATTGCCGTCGCATCTGGAGGCAGCAGCAGCAGCAGCAGTGTTGAAATCAGTGTCGAAGTGTTTGTTACCGTTTCATCAGTTATTACTATTTTAGAGGAGTCAGAAGACGCTGACGAAGCTATTCTGATCATAGAAAATTTTTTGAGCGATTCATCGATCTCGATTAGCGTTGAAATAAGAGCTGCTTTGCGAGTTTTAATCTTTGTTTTATCCGAAGAAACTATCGAAGAGGCTCTCTTAGTAGTGTCAGCTATTGCCAGTGGATCGAGCTATGCTTTTGACCGCACCATCAGTGTCCAGGTTATCTCGGAACTGGATCTTGTTATGGCTGCTCTTGACGATGATGATTTAGATGGTGCAATTGTCATCATTGAAGCTCTGCTGAATGGAGAAAATGGCGGAAGCAGCTTAAGCATTGTTGTGAAGGACGACCTAAGAAGGCTTTTAGAAGTTTTAGAGAGCGATGACATTTCACAAGCATATGCCCTACTCATCATTATTTCTGCTGGAGAAAGATCGAGTTCTCTGAGCGTCTCAACGGCCGCGTCACTTTTGGTAGTGATTGAATTATTGGGTTCCAAATCATACTCTGACGCCATCGCAGTACTCGAGGCCTTTTTGGAAGATGATGACATCGAGTCAAGCTTCAAGGAAACAATCGAGGGCATCATTGAGAATATTGAAAGCAGGAGATATTCGAAAGCTCAGGCTACTATAGTACTTTCTTTGATTGGATCCAGTTTCTCCTTTAGTGAAACTGTTACTCGATCATTTTTCAGAGCGCTCCGGCTTGTTGTTTTTGGCGACTTTGAAGGAGCTATCGATATAGTTGAAGGCTTTTTTGATGATTTGGATGTGAGCATCAAGCTGCTTATCAGGTTCTCCATTCGACTGCTGAGAGAACGCAATACGGAAGGTGCCTTATCTATTATCAACGTCATCATTTCTGAGGCTGATTAGTTCAAAACGACATTTTTCGGGCGGTTTTGATAATTTCAGATGCTCATTTTCTTTTTTCCGCTGCATTGTTTCGGTACATTTCTGATGATTGAAGAATGAGAATGATTGAAGGTCATCTTGAACGAATGTGCGATTTAAGCCCGTACGTGTGCTTCTGTATTAGAGATCAATTGTAATGTTGAGGTTAAGTGTTCAATTGTCATTCGATCTAAATCGAAAAAAACACTTTTCTGTAAAAATGATGTAGGTACGGGCTGTAAGGCGACTTCTAACCGGTATTACAGTTCGAATGATGTTTTCAGTTTTCTTTTAGTGAATTTCTTTTATTTATTTTGTAATTTTTAGTGCATGAAAATAAAACTTATGGGAAAAGGCATTGAATAGTTATGTACTTTTACCCTTATTTTATTTTGAGAATTTCCGTACATTGTGTGTATTGCAATACCTATGAAAATAAATAGGTTCATCGTGTTTTTAGGAGTGTTTTTAGTTGTTAAATGTCAGAGACAAGTTAAATGGAGAAATAATTAATCAAATTAGCACTGAATATGCACTGTTTTACTGTTTTAATCACTCTTATATTTAATAAAAATTAAGTTCTGCAATTTCAATTTTTTCTTTCCTACACATGAAGCAAGGTATAATTCCTGAGCCATCGTATCTTTTGTTGTGTGAACGTTACACTTAACTTGAGGATAGCCTTGAAAACGAAGCAAACGGAGCTAATTTATGGGGCATCACGAGACAAAAATTCCACGTAGATATCGGAAAGAATGAAATTTTTGAGGCTCTCCATGAGTGGAAATGATTTGATTCCCATACTCCTAAAAACCCTTGACTGCGAGAAAGGATGAGATTTTTGACGATAATTTATCGTTCGTCATTTCACGTTTTTAAGCGATCATACGATAATTTCCTGATTATTGAATTAATTTTCCAAACCAAGCATGAACGGAGTTTTCATTTGAGAAGTTATCCTTCCCATATATGTTTCTATTTTTAATGAAATCTACATACTTCCGATGGGATTATTAGTTGAAATGGGAGACGTCGCTGCCTCAATGATCCTAATAGCTTGTGAGACATTTGTGATGAGTGCAGGATTAGGATCGACGTTAACTGTCTCTTTTCTGAGTATTTGTGCAAATATGTTTTTTTGAATGTTAATCCTTCAAGATTAAAGGAATTTCAACTCATTTTGACCCATTTCAGTCATTTAACGAAAAAAGAAAATATGCTACCATCAAAATTAGTCATCTGTTAGAAAATAAAATATTGAATCTACGATCTACAGTAATGATTAACGAGCCGTTCTTCAGAAATCACAAACTCATGTTTCATCCCTCTATTATTTTTTTTGGATCGGTGGGGACATTGGCAAAATTTCAGTTTTTCGTAACCTCAAGGCAAGTTATCACTATGTGTTAAATCAGGAGACTTAAGGAGCTCTACAATTTCATGACCTTAGGCGATGGTGGCTACAGAAAACTTCGTTTAGCGAGGAAAAATAACCTCGAATCGCATCGTATTCAATTCAAATTTAATTAGAATCCATTGCACAAAAAAACTTTGGGTTAGATATGTCTGTTCGAACACGAAGATATTGCTCTCCGGCGGCTAATTGTTGAGCGAGTCATTGGTAGTCAAAGTTGCGTTCGGATTTTTCTTGGTCACCTCTGATGTCACAAATGCATTACATTTTAACTTATCACAGTTTTTTATACACAGGGGTTGGACAACATAACGAAAACGCCTAAGATTTTGGAATCATAATCTTTGTACATGTTATAAACAATAAAAACTTGAAATATTTTATTGTTTTATTGTTTATTATTGTAGACATTCGGTATTTTATTCAAATTAACGTTTTTTTTATAGATATCTAAAAGAAAAATTTGGTTATAATCTTATAAAATGGCAGACCTCTTTGAATTCCAAAGAGGCCAAATTGTTGCTGGTTGTATGGCAGGTGCTGGTGTAACAGAAACTGCCCGAATGCCTGACGTTTCTAGAGGTACTGTCTCGAAAGTGATGACTGCTTTTGATAGAGAACGAAAAACGTCCGAAGCAAAGCACAGGTCTGACCGAAAGTCGAAGCTATCTGAGAGAGACAGTTGGACTCTCAATCGAATTGTTAGAGAGGATCGCAAGACCACGGCTCTTAAAATCACTGCAGACCTCAATGAACATCTACAGAACCCAGTTCCCACAAAAGCTGTTCGTCGGGAGCTGCACAAATATGGATTCTACAGAAGAGCTGCAATTAAAACCTCTGTTCGCAAAGACAAGTGTTTCGAAGCGTTTAGAGTGATGTAGAACCCCAGAATCAGTTCGTCGATCAGTAGAAAAATGTGATTTTTTCGACGAATCATCGTTTACCTTACTTCCGATTTTCGGCTGAGTGTACGTTCAGAGACAGCCGAAAGAAGCCTATAATTCAGACTGAATTCTCCCAACCGTAAAACGTGGCGGGGTTCTGTGATGATCTGGGGTGCTATTTCTTGTAAATTCGATGGGCGAACGATTTTACTTCATGGAAAAATTAGCAGCTGAGACTACTTAGACATTTTGGGCGATCAAGTTCATCCTATGGTTCAAGCACTGTTTTCGGAGGAGTACGCCGTCTCTCAAGATGATACCGCCCCAATCCACACAGCGAGAATTGTTAAAGAATAGCACTAGGAACCTTCTAATGAAGTTGAGCATCTCTTCTGGCGACCACAATCCCCATACCTTAATATTTTTGAAAGTTTATGGTCGGTTTTAGAGATACAAGTATGATGACAATTTCCATCACCACCATCTTTAAAAGAACTGGAGGGTGTTTTAACTGAAGAAAGGGTTAAAACTCATAAGGAAATAATTCATAGTTTTTATGAATTAATACCAAGAAGAATTGAGACTGTAATTGCCTCAGAAGGTGGACCTAGACCTTATTAAATTATATTTTGTTGATTTTCCAAAGTATTTCCATTATTTTTCCAACCCCTGTATGTCGTGCTCCTAACGTTCCGTACGTTAACGCAGTGGATTCCGAATGCATTGCATATATTAGATGTTTAGAACTCCTAAGGTGCTATACTGACCTCTAATGTTTAAATTGTCGTAAAAATGACTATCCGAGGTTGTTCAATTTCTTAAAAATATTGCCATTAATTTACATATACATAAGGGTCAGTCTCCTGAATTAATAATACCTACGTAATTTATAATGACCATGTGGTGGTTCCATCTAGCTGTACGCGCTCACCACCACACAAGCTCATAAGCGCCACCTCACAGCCTCGAAGTGATCCTACGAAACGACCAATCAGCGCTGAAATCTGGCGCTGGGGTGGCGGACCGAGCCCCTACAAGCTGCGCGCACCGAGCAGCCAGGCGACACCTCGGAACACTCACGTACGCTTAGCTCAGCCTCAACTGCTTCAAAAGCGCCTCCCCGAGCAGGCTAACCAGAGGCTAGCTCGGTTCAGTGCGGCCGCTACCAGCCCCATATAAAGAGCTGCGCGCTAAGCGCAGTTCAGTTCGCAAAGTTCACACAAGTCTTCTTCCTGCGAGCCTCCTCACAGCAGCGGCTCACGCAAGACTTTTCCCTGCGACTCTCTGCGCAGACGCAGTGACTCCGACATTCATTAGTCTCGGCTGCTCAGCAAGCAGTAGCCTCACAGCCTCCATCGCCGCCTCGACGGCGCACCGCTACGCCACGGCACGCACGACGCGACTTACCGCCAACCGTCGGTCCTCCAAGTCGTCCTTGTGTACTATACTACCTGCCTGTAATCATTTACCTCATGTGCCATACTGTCGGCGATCTTCTCAATAATACGGCATTAATTCCAGTTGTGTTTTCCTTATCCTGTCGGGTTCGTTTGCACCTCAGGCACTTGCTCCGGGCATAGATGTACAAAGTCTAAAGGTTTACAAAGTCTGCCCGGAGTGTAAAGCAGCCTGAGGGCGAACAACGCCACAACCATTCTTTATTGGAAAGTAACTTTATTAGTATTGCTTATCTGTGTGAGCCAACATTCTGTCAAGGGATTTTAGAGCATGAGTGTCTAAAGGATGCTGAATAAACCTAAATATGTTAAGCACATAATTTCTCATAAATCGATTAACTACAACACAGGCAGAATTTCCTCGTTACTCGTACGAAGAGTATATTGTGAAAATAAATTAATTTGACAAAGGGTTAAACACAGGAATGTTGATAGCATCAAGCGAAGTTCGTCTCTATATAAATAGAAATAGCATAAACAAAATAGGAGGTTCGTAATGTGTAAAATTCACTAAGTGTTGGTTAAACTTAGCCCCACACTTTAGGAGGACTACAGATTCCCGAGTATTGCTTCCCCCATCCATTTATGTTTCGGTGTTGAATTCTTAATTGTTACCTTTTAAACAAAAAAATGGATCGCAAATCACTCTTGCGTTACCTCAATCATTCTAAACCTGAGATTGTGTGCTTCAGTTGGTTTACCGGGCAACGTGGCTGTCAGACTGCTCTACTGAATGTAAAGCTGCCTCTGTTACACTTGAAATAATGAAAATTGGAAACATAGGAAATTTTCCCTCTGAAAATATGTTTATAAAACGTAGTGTATCGTGCAGAGTCTTTCAGGTATATATAAATTTAGGCACAAATTTGGCAACGTTGGTAATTCTGATCCTTCTAAAAGCTGCTGGCTACTATAAAGTCCATCAGGTGTGCCTAGTTGTGTATGAAGCCATTATTTAGCATTTAGGGTTCATATCATAAACATTATGCAATGGAGTAGTCAAAATTTTGAGTTATCTCTGATATTTGTTGCATAGGCTGAAGGCCAGTTTTTATTGCAAAATCCCTCCTGCATCCTAGGCAGAGAGTTTACGGTGGTTCTAAGGTCTTTAGTGAATCTGACAAGGTTGCAGAACCACCTGCACGCCCATCAAAGGTAAAATTTGCTGTCATTGCTGTCTTGCTGGCCTGAAACAAAAGGTTAAGGCCAATCCGACCATGTCATTTTTGACACTTGCTGAGAATCGGCTCGTCACCATCACAACCACCCTCATAGCGATCAGAGACCTAGGCCTAAGGTATTATGCAAGAGGTAGGAGGTGTCTCCAAGCTAATAAGATGAAAGAAGAAACCTTAGAAAGTTCAAATTCTTGCAGTTCCTGACTATTAAATTTACAAAGAAAAATTGAAAAATAAGTATAGAAGTCACTCATCATAGGAAATATTCAACAGTGCATCAGGAGCGAACTGAACATTACCGTTCCCCGTTCTTCATGTAACCGAGACAGACCAGCTGCAGCTGGACGTACGATTGATCGTACGATAGACACGCAATGAGTAGGGCTGGTGAAAGCAAGACAAAGAATTCAATTAAAAATCCAAAACTTAACGATCAGTTGTCCTAAGCCAGAGAACGTCCACACAGATGATAACTGCACATTCATTTTGTGATAACTTCAACAATGGAGCTCATTCCAGAATTTTGATTCTTCTGTGTAAACTGAATTTTGAAGCTCAGAACTCAATTATGTCTAACCCTCAGAAAATATTTACAAGCAGAACTGCGACAACATGGATGTCCTGTAAATCAAAAAAGCTGAACGGTGATTTTATCTCTCGTATTCATGAGCGGAACTTTTCGTGTCAAATATTCCATTTGGTCTTTAGGGATTCCTGAACCCTGAGTTTGGAGAATTGACTAAGCTTCAAAAGTATCTTTTCAAACTAGAATTTTCATTCATTTTCAGTTTCCTTGTTATTTCAAGTCTAATAAAGGCAGGTAAGTTTACTTCCAACCAAACATTTTAAAGACCATGGCGCACAGCAAACTGTCCGGTGGAAACTATTTCATTATTAAAGCGGCTCTGATTCGACAATACAACCTTAGTGAGCGGTAGTTTAGGGGCAGCGCAAAAATTCGGGATGGTAAAACGATGTACGATTTGAATAAAGATTCAAGGAGGTTTGCAACGACAATTGCATCAATGAACTTGGCTCATGAAGTGTTACGCAATCGTTATATCCAATGTGTCTTAAAAATTATGCACGCTACTGCTTTAGGAAACTATAATGCCCTTCACAATGAGCCTGCAGAGGATAATATCTTGAGTTTCAATCAGACATTTTCCTGACTGAACTTGAGGTAGATCGATGCAGATTTATCAGAAGTTAGTGGACGTAAGACGAGGTTACCTTGCGTAGCATACATGGTTTCCTCCGTTCTATCATTGGGTTTATGTTTTGACAGTTTACGCCTAATGTCCAACACAATATAATGTGCGTATTATGCGCGTGAAATTTAAAAAGTAAAATTTAGACTTGTATGATTAATTATCTTACACTTCGTATGAAAGGTTTTTCTTCATGACGGACAGTTTGACGGACGTTTCAAAGTAAGTGTTAAGCTTATCTCGGATACCAGCGTCACTACTTTACCAATGTTTTAGATTTTCCTTTCGGTGCTTGTATGAAATAAACCTTTCCTGATTGTGTACCTGAGAACCGAAAAAAAAAGATATGCAAATTAATATAGGAGGAGAAGAGATTACACTGATCACAGTAATACTCAAATGAATCAGTTTGTATTCGAACCATATGGGTAAATGAGTCCTGGACCCATCCATGTTATAATACACAAATTTGTTGTAATAACCTTGCCACAATCCTATGTAAGGTGAGCGCAGTTGCAAGTTTTGCTCAAACCAAACCCGCTACAGGTAAGGATTTCTAATTTTCGGTCACAAATCTGATTTATTTCGAGAATATAGACAAAATAGTTTGTTTGCTGGCCCAAAATTGATTCGCAATACATTTTGTTCGTAAGCGCACCATCAGCCATGACTTCCATTGCTTCAACAATTTATTGATGTTGTTAAGTCAATGATTCCCATGAAAATGACACCAAGTTATTAACTTTAGCTGCTTATTGTAAATATCGTTGCAAAACTATCCCACTACACTAGACGATCAACTTTGATTAATATCATTGTTAAAATTTTTTTGATGGATGCAAGTCCAGTGATGTAATTTTTCGATGTATGATGTATAAGTCGTAAATCAACAGTTGAGGGCTCTCAGTCTGTATAGTGCGGCATCAGGAGGACACTCAAAATAGAGGTCTACTTTTTAAGCCGCCCTGATATTCTTTGAAAGTGGTCGACCGATTTCCCTCAATATTCTGTACGATTCTTTAAGATGTGATTTTGTCAAATGGTTTCAATTTCAAACAATTCTTCGAAGAGAAAAAAGATATAAGTGACTGAAAAATCTGGTGTGCAGAACAGCTAGCCGGCGTCACAGGTGACATCACATCGTCAAAAATCGCTAAAATAGGTTTTAATCATTCAATTTAAGTTGAGATAGCTTAGATTAAATTAGTTCAGGTTAGGTTAGGCTTATACATACGGTATGTATACAACACGAAAACCCTTAAGTACGTGGGTGACCCAACTGAATTCGACAGTTATCGCAGTAAAAAGTCATTTTACTCCTCGCTTTCTGATGCGCGGGAGTAGCCAGGATATGCAGCACATCCATGGCGAGCTCCTGCACCGAAATCTATCAATCTATCAGACGGGTATGACAACGATAGACACTTCCCAGACCGGACGCACAAGCGCACCTCGAAGTCAGGGGTAGCCGTGATACGCAGCACGTCCATGGCGAGCTCCTGCAAGATTTTCTCTTGTGAGGGCGTGTCCCTGAGCGCCAGCAGGCGGTCCAGCACAATGAGCTTCACGTTGTTGTCGCTCTCCTTCACGATCAGCTCAATGTAGCAGTTGGTGGCGGCTTGCGGAGAGCAAAATAAAGGCAACTGTCCAGTCATTGAATATTCACAATGGCATTGAACCCAATTTGCTTCTAGCAGACAATTGTTATATTTAGCTTACAAAACGTTGGTCAACCTATGAGGAAAACGCTATCACGTCGAATGTTTCACCGAAGACGGAAAAATATTTCTCATTTACATTATGAGTAGACTCAGCGAAGAAGGTTCATGAAAATTATATCACCACGGTTAGAGAGTAGTAACTTTTTGGCTATTTCTCTTCTATGACCTTTCAGATTGACGTACTTCAATGCTTGTATCCTATATGGAAGCAATATTCTCTAATCATCTTCAGGGTCTGACAACCATCTCACGAGATCTTAATACCCTCAAAAATTAAAGATATACGATTGAAGGGTGGTGTTACAAAAACACGATCAACAGGCAGTTGGACGCTCGCTTTCTGTATGTCGAGTGAACTAGTATCTCAGTCGCAGTCTTTCCTCTTCATCAAAATGCGTCAGCGCAATTCAGGGCGAGAAGTAAACAGCCGCCGTAACACTTCGGATCAAAAACAGCCTTATATGAAAATATGTCAAGAAATTATTCTCAGATAAATTTTTTAAATAAACCATTGGATAAATTAGCTAAAGCTTTTTACTCAGTCCCAAAACATGTGCATATCAACTTACGACGGGACTACAAACAATTATGAGTAGATAGCACGTAAGCAAAGTTGTCAATTGTAACTTTGAAAGGGACAGCTGGACCTCACAACTGCTGCATGCATAATTTTCCGGGCATTGCAATTCTTTTTATTCATTAGCTATCCAACAATGCATGCTCTTTACCGTGAGTATTTCTACTTCGCTCTGCTCATGACAGACGGTAACAATGTTGAGCAATTCTCGTTCTTGCGTTCTTGTTGCGATGTCACCAAACCACCAACTGTTGATTGAACTTCAATTCTGTCTACTGATATGCGGGTGCTTTTTCAGTAAAACTTTTTATATAATATAAATGCTACTCTCGTTGCATCATTCAAGGCTCACCACAAATTCATGTTAGATTCATATGCGTCAAAAAAACTGAGAGTAACTCCTATTCATTTCAAAATTTACGAAAATGTGTGTGTTTGAATCGCCTCGTGTCCCAGCCTCCCACGCCTGGTGTGCTTTGTAAGAAATGTTTTGTAAAGCTCATTTGAATCACGAGCGTTTCTTAACAGCAGCAACGCCAGAAGCGTCACAAGAAGGCTACGACATGAAATCTCCGGTTGTCAACTGGTGTGCCACCCCCAGACATGTGCCCTAAGTAGGTATACCAGCAATGAAATTTCTCAAACTAGAAATGTCCTTTAATCAAAAAATTGCCGAATATACTGCATCTTGCACATAATAATTTAACATTTTAAACCAGTCCAAAAGGTGACTTGGATATACACATACTGTACAACATTGATGGACTATTGTCAGTACTGTATAACAGGGACTAGCGAATTTCTCCAGTGGCGAGCGTCTCGTACGTAGAGCAGTAGATAACTTTGATGATTTTATACCAAGTCTATAATTTGGTGGAATAAAAAGTATAAATGGAAGAAAAATCGTTATATTGTTTTCTGATGCCGTAGTTGATGTAAGGCAAAAAATTAATTTCAGGAGAAATTTTATTGTCATTTAAGACTTACAGGAATAATAATGCAACATAAAAACGGCACAAATTTCAAAAAAGCCTCCAAATATTATGTGTATGAATTTACTGTACACAAAAACACTCAAAAATGCACACAAAAATTAAGAAATACTCTCTAAAATTTTATAAGCAAAATAACTGCAAAAGTATAGGATTTAAGCAAAACCAATAGAACCTGTCAAGAACACTCCGAAAACACAAACTTATATTCGCAAAGCTTCTTCAATTTTTGTGTAGGGGCAAGCAATGATAAGCGACCGATAAATAAATGGAGATATTTCCATCAACACAAAGAATTTCAACTTCATTGCGAATCTCGTTTAACACATTAATCATTAATCTCGTTTAAGCATTTCAGACAAACCAAGTAATTTACTTTTAACACGTTAATTAGGTTGGCGCAGTCGTTACGGTTGGGTTAGGTTACGTCGCGAATGTCAAGATTAAAAGAAATGAAAGACCAATTAAACTGTTCGAATCCATTTACATCGTTTCTAAGAAATTTGAAAAATACTGAAGCACAGAAATGTTTAACCTTATTTTCTAAAATCAAACTGCATCAAACCAATGCTGTAATTGAAATACTATACGATTATACCAGTACACATTGAGCAATATATTTAGTAGTAGAAGGATATATAAGTAACCCTTCGCAGTCAACGAGCTAAGGAACGACTCACTGATTCACTTCCCTGGCATTAGAGGTCTCAGGTATGAAAACGTATCTTAGGGAAAATTCGTTGGCTCGTTGAACGTAAATTTGAGTTGTTCTTAAACGACAGCAAAAGATTACAATTATTTCAGTGGCACTTCAAATACTAGGGTTAGGAAGTCGACATCTGGCGCAAAATATCAGATAGACTTTTCATCTAATAATTCAATAGACTTCTATTCTTATACAACCATGTAACTAAGCCTTCATATCGCAAATATGCCTACTTTGACGACTTTCATCGCCGTAAACAATTAAACGACAACTACCCCTGCCAATTTATTCAATTAAATATTAATTTTTACAGATCTCAGTCCCAAGTTATATAATCAAATAGATTTCATGACAAATTTGTTCCAAAATAGTACAGTGGCTGAAAAAAAAATTACCAGCTGATTTGCCTAAAATCGCATGAAAATATAAGACATATAAATTAATCAGCCTCTGTGATGATGATGTTGATTAAAGCCAAGGCCCCTGCAAATTACGTGCCCTCAGCAGCCGAATAAGGAACATGACAACCAGCCTGATGTTCACATCCAAATCCTCATAGAAGTCTAGAACTATCTCAATAGCCACTTCAAAGTCGCCACCAAAAACACGCTGGAGCGCTCTGAAGAACGATTGGGAGACAGAACTGCTGAAGGAGTAACCAGATCCAACCAAAGCAACTATTATCTCAGCCCGAGCTCTCGAATATCTACCGGCTTTGATATATCCGATGACAACCTCGATTGTACTCTTGAAACTTGCCTCGATGGCATCATCATCCAAGAGGACCTCGAGTACGTCGATGGCGTCAGATTCGGATCCGGAACTCAATAATTCAAGCGCAACCAAAAATGAGGTGGTCGCTGAGACACTGAGCGAACTTGACCTTTCTCCTACGGAAACAATGACAAGTTGAGCATATGCCTGTGAAACGTTGCCCTCTTTTAAAGCTATGAGAATCTGTCTGAGATAGATCTTCACAATAATACTTAAGCTGCTCCCGCCTCTTTCTCCCCTCAGCAGGGCTTCAATGATTTCAATCGCACCATCCGTATCTTCATCGTCCAGGGCAGCAATCACAAGGTCCAGCGCAATGGCGACTTGGGAGCTGATTGTCACGTCGAAAGCATCACTCGATCCACTTGAAATAACAACTACTAGTACAAGAGCTTCTTCGATTGTCTCTTCGGATAAAACGTAGATTAAGGCCTGCAAAGCAGCTCGTACTTCAACGCTTATCGTTATCGATGAATCACTCAAAATTTCATAAATGATCGAAATTGCTTCGTCAGCGTTTTCTGACTCTTTTAATATAGTAATAAATGATGAAACGGCGAGGAACACTTCGACACTGATTTCTACACTGCTGCAGCTGCTGCCTCCAGATGCGACGGCAATAAGTAGAGAAATAGCCTCGTCATAATCGCCGTCGTCTTCAATTACTTGAATAATAACCCTGAAGGAGCGTATTTGAGAAGAACTTAAGCCGCTGCTGCTGCTCCTTATGAAGGAATTGATCTCAGCCACTGAAATAGCGTCATTTCCATCCTGCAGTGCTTCGATTATAGATGCTATTATCACGACTGTAGCTGCAGCAGAGCCACTTTCACTGCCACCTCCACCTCCACTTCCACCTTCAGTAAGCTTTACGTACAGCAGTGTGAGTTGTTCCATGGCCTAATCATCGTCACCATCAATGACAGCCTGAATCACGGCCACGAAAATTTGAGCAATTTTAGCTGCATCGCCGTCTTCAAGAACGGCACTTAGTACAACAAATATTTTTACTGAAATTTCACTCGAGGGTCCATATACAACAACTTCAAGAAGCTCCGAGAGTGCAGTGGCTGTTTTTGCACTGATACCGTCAATGGTGTCAATGACCAATGGTGTCAATGACTCAATTTCTGTTAGAGAAATGTCGAACTCGTCTAAATTACTTTCAATTACTGCCTGAATGAGAACTGCTACGAAAATGGCACTTGCTTCAGTAAGGCAACTGAAGTCCATTATTAAGCTAGCCAAGAATCGGTGGATGTAAAATTTGATATTTTCTGAGTCACCTTCGATCACAGCTTGCAACAAAGATGCTACGTTCGTTACCGTACTGGCGCTCACGATTAATATTCCGCCAGCTTCATCTTCACCTGCAAGTTCCCTGATGACGAAGTATATGAAACCAATAGCCTGGCCACAGTTTTCATTTTCTAGTGATGTAATTGCAAGACGAATTGACGCTTGAGAACTTGATGAGAGCTCATCTCCAGCAATCAGGGCGTGGAGCTCGGTTACTGCACTATCGTATTTTTCTTCGCTGATGTACTGAAAAATCAGGACTATTTGACTAATAATCTCTCTGAAGCTCAATTTATCATCGTCACCATAACCACCGAATATGCCACAGCGTAACCAACGCGCCGACCACTCCTGGAGTTCCGCTTCATCAGCTTTCAGATCGCTGTTTAAGTCAGCGCTGTCCATGAAGCTCTGCAAGAGTTCAGTTCTGCAAAATATGCATTGAGTAAGGGATAATTCACATCGCGACCTTAGAATACATGAAAGTGAGGCTTGAAGGGGATAACTGATGTCCAAGGAAAATCATGGTTGCCTAATGTGTACAGATGGTGTATTGGAAAGGGCGAATTGGGGTTATGATGCAACTAACGGTTCTTCAAAGGTCTTGCTTCATTGCAGCAGGTTGTAAGAATTTCACTGAATATGCCAGTTCTATTGTAAAAATCTTACTTGGAATATTTTGTTTGAATTTTGGGAGATATGACACGCATTTATTTTTCCGAATATTTTAGAGATAAACCCGGTCTTGCAGGAGCTCAATGCCATACTGTCTAAACGATGGACAACTGGTGAAAAAACATATGGTTCCCACTTTAATATATTTTGCTAGGTGAAAATGTCTGAAATGAACATTGAACTCTTTTAGAGCCAACATAGCAGATCATAACCTTTGAATCAAGGGTGATCTGCAGATTTATAAAGAAAAAGATTGTTTTTGACACACGTCAGATGACGCATTTGGAGGTAGAATCGGAAATACAGCTACAAAAATAGACAGTAAAATTCACGAAATTTCAAATAAATTCAAATTTACTAATATAAAAGATGTTAAATTATATCGTGAGGGATCAAGTTAGGTTCCGCTGTGATGGGTTGAACATGAGTGAATTACAGCTCACTTGCATTATTATGTAGAGAATATAGCTGGGAATTCGACATGCGGAGGGATCACAGTTAAGACACAGAGGTCTCTTAAATTCTGTTTTTTTTTCTTCTGTTTTCTTTTTCTGCGAAACACAATAAAAATTTCTGAATCCTATCACGATGAGAAAAGCATCATATAAATAATCAACATTTCTTCGCTTGAATAGGGAAAATAACGTTGAAAACGTAGAAAATTATTCAACAGACCTCTTTCGCTGCCTTACTGACGTAAACTCAAACCGCTCTTTATTCCTATCTCCAGTAGAAGCGTCAGGGGCTTCCAACTTCATTCAAGCACTGAAGAACAATTCAGATGGAAAAAATACATTTTCCATCAAAATTCTAGAGTACATAGCTACTCCAGTTTCATCTATTCTGGCCGACATTACATTCCTCTCTTTCAGCAAATTTCCTAATTTATTAAAATCTGCAGGAGTAACTCCAATCTTCAAAAGCAATAAGAAAACTTGTATCAAATGTTATAGACCAATTTCTACATAGCCGATCTTTAGTAAGATCTTGAAACAAATAGTGTATGATTAAATAGATCCTTATTTAGATATGTAGTTTCTTTGTTTATGCCAAACAATTTGGCTTTCAATCCAAAAATCAGTACCTTAAACCATTTTAAATCATCTACAATATCTGTATTCTAATATCGATGAAGAAACCTAGAAACCTAGAACGGTCGGAAACCTTGTAAGTATTTATTGTGTAGGTTACAACATAATTTTGTCTAAGCTCAACAACTATTGCATAAGAGGTTCTCCTCTCGATCGGCACGCATTAAGTAGTAATTGAAAATTCTTCTTCAGAACTGTAAATCAACATCCATGAAGTCTCAGAAGGAACTATTCCTCCGGCCTTTTCTATTTCTTTCCTTAATAAACGATATCGTAAAATCAACATCTTTTTTTAAAATTCATACTGTTTGCAGATGACAGCTCATTATCATCTAGTTTCCTCCCTGAAATCATCGTGAACATTGCAGATCAAATAAATCAGGACTCACTCAGCGTTTCAAGGGGACTGCTTGGGACTCACTTGTTCCCATTCATTTTGGTATGCGGTGAGAATTTTTAAGAGAAGAACAGCTGCAAATTTCTAGGAGCAACACTAAACAAAAATCGACTTACAAAAATAATTTCAATAATATACGTATACAGGTGTTCAGCTCTATCAAAATTTGCTAAGAGTCAAGCAAATCCTACCAGGGAAAACAGTAAAATTCTTTATAGCAAATTTTTGCTCCGAAAAATTTCCCTAGATTAGAAAAATATTACTATATGTCTGTCATTTTCCTCATAGTAGGTCATTAATTTCCATTAGGTGAATTATTTCTATGAACCCAAGATGAGTTATCCTTCCAGTTTTTTCTCGAACCCGTTTTATTTTCAGTAGAGAAGAAAAACTCGAGAAAGAGAGATACTAAAATTTCCAATACCTCCTGCTGCATCCTTCACGCATAATCAGAACAAGCTCAACACCGGAGTTGATAGAGTTACACCCACCGGGAAATGCCCATCCTGCTAGCGGCCACGCGCTGCTGCCTGGACTGCTGCATGAGGCAGCCTGCAAACTCGGCGGCGTCCAGGGCATTGTCGGCGTTGCGATCGCCGGACCGGAAGAGGAGTTGCGCCATGCCCGCATCTTTGCAGGAAAATCAATTTTGACCGTTCAGCGTCCGGAAGACACAATTCAATTCAAGGATTAGTTTAAAGGGGGTTTGTTTCTACTGCCGAGTTACACTCTAACGAATAGTGCAATCTACAGATAGGACGTACTAAACTGCCACTCCTTGCTCTTTCTGTCCGTACTAGCTTCTTACAATAATCAAAGTTTAAACACTACTCTTTTTTCAAGAAGCGTTACCATTAAGATTGTTGAAAACTGCGCTAATAATGAGGTAAAATTCACCCTGTCAATTGCACGCCAGAAAACTACGCGCCACTTCGTTACTTCAAAAATATTTCAAGAGTCTCTCTTGAAAGTTCAGGAGACAACATTTTACCATCACACCCCAGAATCATTGGAAACGTGTCAACATATTAGTGAATATAGAAATATTATTTACATTGATCGTTTAGTTTTATCTTCACAGCTAAAGTTTAATCCATCCGAAATGCTAAAATGCGATGAAATTTTCAAGTGAACGATACTATTTCATTCATTTCCTTGTATCATTCGAAAATAAACTTTATGTACTTAACAAATATGAGCTTGTAGTGCTATATTGTTTCAGAGTGAAAACTCAGATTAAAACCGAATCTGCTTCCGCTTCTCACCTTCTGCTGGCTTGCCCGCCTGGGAAGACAATACAGGTTCGTGTTAGAACTTTGCTCGAATTATTAGCTTACATTGAAATAAAGATCAATTTTCTTGAAGAAAACATTATACGTTCAGAAACAAACAGTCATTTGACGATTTTATTCAGCCAGAATTACTCGCAATACGTAACTCAGTTTGTCCACAATGGAGAAAGCTTTTTCCTGGATTTTCGCTTTTTCCTTTTCACTGAATTTTTGATTTTCCCCGACGTTCAACTGGAAGCATAGCTTAAAACGAAAATCTATAAAAGCTTAAAATAAATTTTTAACAAATGCGTGAAAATGTTTTTGATGAATTGATGTTTAGAATTCACAGTTTCACACACTTTTCAAATGCAGGGCTACGAGCACACTGCTGTATTTAACGACACGCTGAACTTAGCAGAAAAGATTATGAATGAGCATCAAAAGTGAGTGGGACTGAAGTATTCCTTAATTCACAAATGAATACGACAATACTAGCGAAACAGAGAACATTTATTTAACAGAAAATGAGGCCAAAAGAGTTGAGTTTGAACTGTGAATAAATAGGTATGTGAAGTCAATTAATTCGATGAGCTCAGGATTGCAGTAATAAAAGCTGCTGAAATTAAAACAAAAAATCATTGAGCACAGCGAGGTGGTGAAAATATTTATCACTTGAACCATTGTGATTTCGTGCGGAGATTTGCCTAAAATGTAGTTTGATCAACCTAAATACGCTGCTAAAGTAAAAGCCTTGCATCAAATGATCTAAACAAGTTTAATTTCAGCTACAATTGAATGCGAATCAAATACGTCAAATACTCATTTGACGATTTAGATAAATCAATACTCATTTGAAAGTCTTTCGCTAAATTAATACTGAATATATGCACAATACGAAATTTCAACAGTTCAAACTATTCATAAAGCCGCCCAACAACCTAAAACAATTTTCTATCAGTTTTGATTAGAGAAAAATACTTACCACTAAGGCGATGAAGCTGCCGAAGAACACGAGTTGAAACTGAAAGAACAAAAATTGAGGTTAAACATTGCAACAATTTCCTATAAAGAAAAAAAGGTCTCGCTAATTACGCATGGACGTTATACTAAAACAGATGGGGACGGAAGTATTGACCAGCAACTCAACTATCGATACTACCAATCGATTGAAATAAGAATGGATTGGCTTTCGTAAAAAACATTCATTCAAGAGAAAAGAAAATTTCAAAAATAATAGAGAATTTTTCGTTTCAAATCTGGTTTCATTCTAAAGAACTGGTGTGTCTCAAAAAGGAATAACAACATAAAATTTGCCAGGAAATGAGACGGTAGAAATACAGAGCGAAATAACTTCATGTCTAATAACTACCGCATTCCTAAAATCTTCGAAACATTTGGTCATCTAATTTCCTAGTTCGGAAACCTTTCCCAAAACACCTTTAAGATACGCTTGTTTTTTAAATTTCATTATAGAAATCAAAATAACTGCAAAGTTTCCCACGCATACAAGGGAGTGCTGCAATAATATTGTTCATGTAGTGGTGTTAATTTAGTACATAAAAGCTCCTATGAGCGTGAAAGGATATAGTTAAGTAAATGTTCGTCAGGGCAAGTCTGGCTGAATGTCAACTAATTATGAACATTTTGAGACCGGGCAAAATGAGTTAATGTCCTTAGAAAATTAATGTGTTTAATGTATGAGATCACTCCATGCGCATGCTAGTGTCATTCTTCTATTTTCTGAAGGATTACTTCACAACACTTGAAAAGCATGAAACGAACGTCAACAGCTAAGAAAAAAATTATACTGATGATATTCTGAAGCAAAGGTTTCATTAGAACGCACTGAAGTGAACATACATAAATTTTAAAACTCCAGCAATATCTTCTATTAACTAAACATTTTGTATATATTGTATTAGTATAATAACGACTCACCTTCATTTTTTAGGTCCGAAAACCTTTCACTTGTACATTGAACTTGGACGAACTCTAGAAAGAAAATTGAACTTGCCCGACTTTCCACCCTGATGGCACTGCGATGTAATCATGCGCGCCGCACTTATGAAGGCATCCTCTCGATGAGCCGCCCACGTTGTTCAGGGCTGCCGTGCTTTATCGCATGTATTGTCAACATGACGGAGCTTTGTAATAAGAGGGAAATTATTACGCAGAGCAGTGTTTATAAGTACATTGTTTATAAATTTCCAATCATCACAGTATGATGAATTCTGGTCCGCATTCTCATCATAGTCTGAGCTGAAGTCCCAATCTTCTTCGTCCAGTAGTTTACGGAGGTCACTGAATTTAATTTGTCGAGCTTCATGGTCATCTGTGAAAGAATGTGGAACCATAACGTCGATCTTTCGCATAAAAATAGCATTAGATTTGTCACGATGAAACAGTACAACATGGCATAATAGTTGTATCTAGAAAAAATTGTTTTCTATTCGATATTTGCGCTCTGTCCATAGAAAATTTACGTGAAAATCATAAAAATGTTCCCACACTATGACATAAATCAGTTTTTGTGATATTTTCTGTGAATAAATGAACAAAAAAAGTATAAATGAGAAAGTTTCTCACTTGCAGTGGCATTTGTGCACTTGCAGTGCACTTGCACCCGTGACGTACACCCATCCGCATCTGCAGTGCATCTGATAACTTGTCTATAGAAACATATGAAAATAATGTTATTACTAATGATATTTACACTGTTATCTTTCGGAATGTTGCTTGCAACAACTTCATTCTAATACTCGTACAATACTGGATAATCATTGTGGTAGAGGATATAACGAATAGACTATGGTGTCAAAAAATCACACTCACCTGATGCGTCAGCCGAGGGAAGACTGTCGCTACACCCTCAAAACAGCATGCAGTTGCCAACTAGTCATTTCTTGGGATAGAAAAAGGTTTACTTCAGATGCCGGTCATCCTACTCTTGGTGCAAACACAATAGGAAACTAATAACACGAAAAAAATGCGCTGGCTACTGAGGTAGCCAGTCGGATCGAAAGGGTTAAAATAGCGAAACACGGTCTATGCAGATATTTCGGGAGGAAATATTTTTAAAGGGATTATGATCCGTCAGTTCGCCTATGAACATCTGCAGTAACATGTTCATTGGGTAGCAACATCGTAAGTGTCATGTTTTGAATGAAAAGTAGCGACCATCGATAAATAGAAGTAGATCATTTTACTACAAGACATCCCACAACACTAAAGAAGCCATAACAAAACTTCAGGAACTTCCAAAGTCAACCATACGAACACATGCGTACGTCACAGCGAGGAGCAAGAATTTGCTTTTGGTATTTTGACCTGCACAAAGAACGCTGGCCATTTCTTGCGCAGTCTATTTCTTCACTCGGGAAAATATCCGTGATTGAAAGTTTCACGGCGATGAACAGTAATAACGTACTAAGTCAGATCGAAGAATTTACGGATCGATACATTTAGGCGACGAAAATCATAAGCCAGTCACTTCCCTCGGACAGTCATCAATGAAAACAGTGTGAAGTCCTCCGCGATGTCTTGATTTATGAGTTAGATTTAAAATTTTTGCAAGCTTATGAGAGAGCAAGTTAGCATATAAGTTTATTTAACAAGACCAAAGCAGTACGTGCTGAAAAATCATTCATTAGTGAACCGAACAAAGATGGTCCATAAAAAAACATTCTATTTCAACAATAAGATGGTCTACAGAGTTTCTGCTCGAGATCTCACATCTTCTCAAGTGGGCGCTAATTCTCATACGTACAATAAAGAAGAGACAGCCAACATTCCTTATCTGACAGCGAATGGATCATAAGGAATGTTGACAGAAACGGGAATAAATTTGAGTCAACGCGATGCAATCTATACTGAATGGAGTTTTCTTCTCTACTCTTCACGAAACTTTCATTTCAACCAAGCCGCAAAGAATTTCTTAAGTTATCTACAAGAATGGAAGCACGAATCATTACTCAGTCCGTAATTTCTTACTTTCTAATTCGTTGTGAAGAGTTTTTCTACACCTTTATTTGCAGGTTTTTCATCGAAGATCAGAGTGCAAAAAGTTCAATCATTTGAAGAGTGCTTTCTAATTATATCAGGAGAACAGATATTGTTTAGTGTATATATATCCTTCGTCTTTTCCAGAGAGTAAACTCTAGTTAGAATGCTGTTAAAGACTATCCATATGTAAAAAATTTTTTCATGCAAATAACGTGGATGAGAAATTTTGAAAGCAATTAATGTGAACGATTCGACATTGAGATCATTTTCAGCAAAATCTGATGGAAATTGATTAAAAAATCCTCACAATTGGTTTAGAATGTAGATCGAATCGTTATTAAAACAAGTGTTAAAAGGGAATACAAGTGAATCTAATATTTTAATACCTTTTTGAGGCGTTAGCATTCTGCATTTAATTGAGAAATGGCTTAAACTTTTGTACAGGGTGTCCGCTAAATAAGTAGTTCATTTAGAAATTCCGTAGTTTCTAAAATATTACTGTTTGAAGGCTGAAATAAGCTTTATTAAAAAGAGCGAGATTTAACACTAGAACGGCCGCGCACACCCTCATACCCTCATGGGCCGTCCGGTCATTTTGACCGGAACAATGGAACTAGGATTTAATAGTAAAATGAACGACATTAAATTCACCGCAATTTTTAAGAGAAGAATACCACGGTTGAAGATCATAGTAAAATAATGATATAGTGTTGGAAACACAGGAATTTATGTATTTTTATAACCTTCCTTCATTATTAATACATTTTTAAATTGTGGAGTTTTATGAAACACTTAAATATACTTAACATTGTACTCACTAATTGCATGACAATAAACTAAACATATTTAAGAAATAAAAAGCATTTAAATAAACTTAAAATGGAAATTGAAATTATGATCGCCTACTACACTCTTTACAAACCATAACGATGTTCTTATCAGCAGTGCACTTTCCACAAAGATATCTCTTGCACTTATTAGAAGTTTTCTTCGTCATGTTGCGGCAGAGACCATTG
This sequence comes from Morinoia aosen, assembly GCA_030386875.1. Classification (NCBI taxonomy): domain Eukaryota; kingdom Metazoa; phylum Arthropoda; class Malacostraca; order Amphipoda; family Talitridae; genus Morinoia; species Morinoia aosen. The sequence goes on along the minus strand of CM059567.1, from coordinate 32,109,574 downwards.
GGTTATTTTATCTGACAATCTGTTCTCTTCTTGGAATTCGAACAATCGGGAATGTCAGACTTAAATTGCACGCTCCTCTATTTCACCACTTGTTTTTACTTCAACATTTGTTTTTTTAATTCTGTAGTATTTCCATTATAACAGTAAAAAAATTCTCTGAGGCTAATCTTAACGTCTATATCTGTTTTATATAATACGAAGGCATTGATTGCAGCCAAATCTAGAACATTGCACAAGCACTGCATTGGCTAACGGCGAGAAGCAACCTTTGTTGAATACAATCGGGCCATTTGATCAATTATGTCAACTCCAAATTTTGTGTCATGGTAAAAGGCAATGGATTCAGGGAATTGAAACCTTTCTGTGCAGAGTACTAAGCACGAGGACATTTTTCGAAGGCTTTCCTTGGTATAGAGTCAAAGTAGCTTTGTTGGATTGCAGTACTTTTGAAAAAACTAGGTTCCTCGCAGCTTTTAATTTCTGTAGGAATTTCTCTCCTTACTCGACTTACCGTACCGATTGTTTTCTTTTCTTCCAGCCTGACAGCAAGTTTCATGGATGTAAAAAGTTATCAGTTGTTACATTTCACCCACAAGTCAGAAAAGGCTCCATGAGGGTCATTATAACATGTTCAGACAAGGATTCATTTGAATTGCGATGAGGGTCTTTTCCTAAATAAGGGAATCCATTCGACAAATACTTAGTTTTGCCTATACAGCAAGCCAAAACTTGACGCCAAATTTGTCAGGCTTACTAGCAATGTACTGGGTGAACGGATTCCTAGCTTTCGTTGCAAAAAGCTGCTCATCTATTTTTTATTTTCATTTGGCCTCAACATAAATTTACATTTTTCAATGAAACGCTTCCATACAGTTGAAAATAGCTCATCTTTGTCTGTTTCCACTTTATCTGATCGTGATGTTTGTTCTTTTTTTCTTTCTTTCTTTCTTTCTTCAAACCGTAAGTACTTCAAAAGTTCATTGTACCTATTTCGAGGCATCAACTCAGCAATACTAGGAGGACCCCATTTCTTTCACCATGTCATATCAACTGGCTGTCCCTTTGCTAGCACTCTACTAGCGTACATGACTGCAAGTAATGCGTACATTTCCTACTTTGAAACTTTCCAAATTGGATTTGAAAGTTTAGTTTGAGCTTCAATTTCAGTACATTGTCTGTGTGTTCTATGATAAAATTGTCAATGAGCAAGCTATAAATGAGCTGAACTTACTGTTAGGTGTTTTTTCAAATTTTAGAACGGTAGTTGGACCAGGACATTCTTTCAAAACAAACATTATGCTGAGCGCCGCGACCTCTAGTAGGAGCGACCTTGTATTTCGTATGCACTCGCTATCCTGTAACACCAACAACTTCATTCTAATACTCGTACAATACTGGATAATCGCTGTGGACGAGGATATAACGAATAGACCATGGAGTCAAAAAATTGCCATGTCCGGTCATTTAGATCGGATGGCTTTTCTAGGTAAGATACCTAGCTTGAGTGTGATAAATTATTTGTAGAAGCCTAATATTTTTCAGAATTAAACATTACACCATATTATTAAAAGTCAAAAATTCTTAGCACATCGCATCAAATAATGGCCGTGTAATCAATTCGTAAATTTTGAATTCCGGTCAAAATGACCGGACGGTCTTTCTAGTGTTAAAGTTTTATTTCATCTCGATAATTCTGTCTTTTTGGCATACTTTTCAAATGAATGTGTCATTCACCACTAGAAATTATGTTATCCAATAATGTTTGATCTGAACAGCTCATGCTCATTATTCTGGGGCCAAATGATAACCTTCGATCTTTATGCTGCGGTGAGATTTCTTGATGAAATTGCATTTTATATGGTTTTAAATGAAGTTCTTTTTTGAGAATAAAATTAACAGCTGTTTTCTATACCGGTGTCGCAGCTGACAATTTTCTCGATGATTTAATTCATCAACGTTAATTAAAATCCGTAGCATGTTAACTCTTGTTTCTATTTTTCTGATATGCCAAATAGATCAAATTATCAAAGCAAAATATAATTTTAAATCCTGCTCTTTTCAACAAAATCTATTCCAGCCTTTTAGCACTGACATTTTACAGGACACAGCATTTTCAAATCGGCTACTTGTTTAGCGGACACCCTGTATGTATTTACAGTGATAAAAGGATGAAAAATCAAAATTAGTCTTACAGCTCTCTAAAATTTTAAAATTATCGATCCCAATTCTCTGCTCACACGAGCCACCACTGCAAAGTAGTCCAGCACTAGAATTCAGAGGAAGCGAGAACCCGACCACTTGACGGCTCCGGCCCGCATGCTCAGTAACTCACAAAAAAGCGCTCTGTATGTTCAACCCACGTACTGCGATGCGCAATGCGCGCAACTGAAGGGATCAATGAGGGGTGACCACTGGGTTCTCAGTTATGCGACTTTAATGTACATCTTTAATGCAAAAAAACAATAATAACCAATTGAGGGCTTTTTCAAAAAACATTATGGAATAAAATATGGGAGAATTGATATTTTGAGATGACCTTTTTTGGAGCTTTTCTGATTGACGTCAAAGAAAGTAAGATCCTAAAATTTAAATCTGTTTTCAAGGTATCACTGACAAGGACAAGAGTATTTTTAAAAACTTATGGAATATGGTTGATACTTTAGCAGTCGGGTGTTCATTGGTAGGGAGAAAGACTGAAGAAATGCCAACTCGTTGTGCGGAACAACATAATTAGAGCAAAAATTGTCCGCATGATTTTTTTCCCTAATACTTCCTCTTGCTCACTTAAATTTTACCAACATTATAATTCTACGGCCTTCCAGACTGAGTCGCGCAGGTGCAGCGCACAAACGAGCGCAGCATTGGTAGGCGGGCTTGTCTGTCTGATGGACAGATGGCCTCCAGGTCTTAACTTTATGTCATGCTGGTCACGACATCCCAGTTGAAGATAACTCCCTGGTACTAGCTTCCGGTTCGATAGCTATTGAATTTCAAAACTTTTCATTAACCAGTCAAAAATGTTTGGTTGAGACTTAAATTTATTGTGTAGATCATTCCGGAAGTTTTACTCGTACTTTCAAAGCGGCCACGAGCTTGGAACGTGCGCGTGCTGTGCGTGGGACTAGCCTCTTTGTGTTCGTATTGCAGGCAAGGCCAGCTAGCTTGTGTTCGTACTGCAGGCAAGGCTATAGCCACCTGTGTTCGTATTGCAGGCAAGCCAAGCCACCTGTGTTCGTACTGCAGGCAAGGCTAGCCACCTTGTGCACTCAAAGGCTAGTATCGGAAGACTAGTATTATCATCTCACTCAGGTTGAGCTCTCAATTTTGCCTGGTTGCAAGGATAAGATGAAAGTAATTAGTAAAGATTTGCTTTTGATATAATTAGGGAACTCAGTCGAAAATGTCTCAACTATGATTTCTTTTTATTCAATGTGAACAATTACCCCAGCAAATTTCACATTTTTACTCATTTTTACCACTGAAAGTGTTGTAGTTTGCGATGGAGCATAATCGCACTTGTCCAAAACTCAGCAGACCCTAACACATGAGTTAAACAAGTTCAGCAGAGCCCTGCGTGGAGCGTATCTCGGCCCCCCATCACAGCCCAGCTCGGCATCATGTGGGGACTGCGGCAACAACGACGAAGTAAAGTTATGAGCCACGTGTGTTCCAACTTCCGGAATTGCTTCAACAATTGAACATTATACGAGCTGTACGATGTCTAAGGTGTTATCAAGTTGTACAGCTGACAAACATGGGGCACACTTGAGCACTTAAGGCCGTCCATCACCGCCTACTCAAATGAAAGCTCTTCAATAAACCAAGGCTTCTTCCTACTACGGTTATTTGATTTTATTGGACAAAGGGCCTGTTTCAAATATTCTGTAGGCAAGGGGGCTATGTAGAATTATAATTTTCTGTGGTAACTTTTTATGAATTCTTTTGTATTCTCTAAGACGGCTGATGCGTAGGTCTGTTTATTTTCCTGCGTATTGTAGTGAATTATCTTCTTAAATTTTTAAATCTCTTCTTCGTCTTGTTACTTAATGTAACTGGTATGAAAAAGATGTCTTAAAAATTTAAATCCAACACACCAGTTAAGACTTCTGCTGATGACTCACTGAGGAAGTGAGTGGCTGATGATTTTCGTCGCCTGAATGTCTCGATCTGTTAGTAAGTTTTTACTGTCCATCGCCCTGAAACATTCAATCACGGCCATTTTCCCGAGTGGAGAACTAGACTGAGTAAGAAATGCGCCGCGTTTCAGTGCTGGCCAAAATACTAAAAGCAAGATCTTGCTCCTCGCTGTGACGTACGCATGTGTTCGCATGGTTGACTTTCAAATTCCTAGAGTTTTTTTTAATGGCTTCTCTCCCACCTTAGTGTAATGGGATGTCCTGTAGTAAAATGACTTACTCCTATTTATCGATGTTCACTACTTTTAATCCAAAACATGACACTCACGATGTAGCTGCCCAATGGACATGTTTCTGTTGATGTTCTGAGGCGAACTGACGGAAGATAATTCCTTTAAGAAAATTACATCATAAGTATCTGCACAGACCGTAAGTTTCGTTATAATGAAACAGTTTAAAATATCCAGATCAGCCGATCTATGAATTTATAAAACCTGAAGAAATATACATTATCGTTTCGGGAAAAAACTATTTTAAAATTTTCGTCGGTTAAATCTTGAGGATTTTCTTCAGTTCAGAGACAGCTAAGGCATTTCGTAAAATTCTGCCTCTGTACAAGTCGCATAGTGAAAGATTTATTGTAACCTTCAAGAGCTACTTACATTCCTTCAGGCAATAAAGCCGGCGAAGCAGTTTCATTCGTACAAAATTTAGGGTAAAATCCCCTTACTCGTAGTGAAGGCACGTGTTGAGTCTGAACAAAGTTTCTGACTTGAAGCCCTCAATTTTGAAATAGCTTTGAGGTTAATTTTCAAGACTTTATATTTTTCTTCAGATGTGTTCAACTCGCCACGGTGATTTTTAAGTTTTTGAAAGAATTGGTTTTTGTTTGAAATTAAAACCATTGCAAAACAGTATATTATTTACTAAAAAAGAACCAATCCCTCTATTCAGATTCTTACGATGGGGGAAACTACGCTTAACTAAAAGTTTCACTGAGACCCAACATTAGATCAATTTCGACTCAGAAACGAGCATTTAAAATGCAGCAGTTAATGAGCGATAGTATTCCGAAAATTACTGATAATTACAATCCGATAGTACAATTAAAACAGGACCTGACATTCAATCGTATTACAAATAAATGAAGAATCCAGTAAAGATGGTGACACAGAGCAATAAAAATATCAGAGGATAAAACAAATTGACAGATATTTAATTCTTCAGAAGATGCTTTCAATAGTTTCACAAGTGTTGTCAAACCTAGTCACTCAAAAACCTTGTATTCGTTATTTTTTCTAGCGCTTCTCATACGATCAATTCGCTAATTTTGTGATGCTAGCGCGAACTTGCTTCATAGAGGGAAATTCATCGAGAAATAAAAAGAAACTTATTCGCATGAGACCCCTATTTTTAAAGTTTAAGCTAATCTATCTTGAGTTTTCGCTCTAAATTAATTTTTTCCGGAAGAGAGAAGTTCCGCCGCGAAAATTTTTTTCACTCATGCTAAATTCTATTCCCGCACGTCAAATGTGAACAAGCACTTAGAAATTTGTCCTGTTCATGAAGAAGTAATTAAAATTATTTGCAGCCAGCAAACTTCACGTGTGAACTGATCTTGTTAGGAAAAAATGACCAAACTGAAAAGAATTGATCAGATGAAACTAAATTTATTTTGTGAAACATGTATTTTGAGAGCGCTGTGTTAATTGCACATCAATGACCATAAGTTTCTGCCATTGAATTAGTTGCTATTAATTTTATATATATGTGTAACCAATATATAATTTGTTTTGAAATTTAGATTGATAAGTTTTTAAGCCTTTTAAACTGAAATCCTCGTCAATGACTTGTGTTTTGCAATTTTATTCATGGAGAAATGATATATTGAGGCCGATAGACGTAGGTAGCGAAAGTAATTTTTCCTCGTACTTTTTCTTACGAAAAATTTGAAATGCTGAAACATCGGCAAGACGTAACCAATAATGCGACGAACATAGAATATAAAGTACAAGATAATGCATTTCAAAGAATTCATTGTAGAGCTTCAAACCGAGTTTTTTTCTTTTGGATTGGGGAATAATTGTTGTTGATTCACATTAAGTATCTTCTTAATCCTAAAATTTCCAAAATTTGTATTTCATCTGAAATTTTAAGAACTCAATCTGTTGATCACGTGATCCGTTCAGCCCGCTATGCTGAAAAAATAAAAAGATTATTCAACAAAATTCAAATGTAAAGGTTAACAATGTTCATTGCAAAGACGATAACATTTGAAATGTTTTGCATTTAGTTAGTATCACAGCTGGCTTCAACATCACCGTCCATGTTGCGTAAGGACTAGCAATATTCATAGTCGATGTTACATATATTCATTCCTTTTCTGCAAGTAGCGTTGTTCTTGCAGCTTAAAAACTTTTTGTATCATTTTTACCTCTAAGCTACTGGGATATCGATTACCCAAAATTTAATTGAAAAAGAAGCAATTTCTACGAATTGAACTGTTAGACTATATCTTCATTTCAGTTACCTTCATTAATCGTCAATGGAAAGGTGAATACTTTTCCAAAAATATGTCAGCATCACCAAATGTAATCATTAAAATTTTCCTTTTTTTACATTTCTAACCTTTTTTCAAAACGTAAGGATAAATTTCTGTGAGTAATTTTTTCAAACCATGCTGTGGAGGTTAGTAATAGTGTTATTTATACTGAAAGGCTTTTTTCGAAGAAACAACATTTTGCATCGGCTACAGTTATATTTTGCTGCAAATTTTTTCATTCGTAAAAAAGTTGGTAAATTTAGAAGACATGATTAAATTTTTAAACAAAATTTAAAATTTTACTCCCATTTTCCAAAGATCTTATATGTTCGTAGACGTTTTGGAGTAAATTAAAAATGCTTATAGGGTTCGTGCGTGTAAAAGAAAAGTATAAAATATCCCTAGTAAATTCTGACCTTATATATATTTTACACTTCCGTCATGTTGACAATACATGTGATAAAGCACGGCAGCCCTGAACAAGGTGGGCGGCTCAAGTGGATACCTTCATAAGCGCCGCGCGCATCCACTTCAGTGTTGTCAGGGCGGAAACTCGAGCAAGTTTGATTTTCTCTCTAGAGTTAGTCCAAGTTCTGTGAACAAGTGAAAGGCTTGCGGACCTAAAAATGAAGGTAAGTTGTTACTTTACCAGTACAATACGCCTGAAATTTTTTCTCAGTTTAAGACAATGCTGGCGTTCTTTATTTATGTTAAATTCAGTGTGTGATAATGAAACCTTTGATCCAAGATATCATCAATTTAATTTTTGTACATAGCTGTTTTCGTTCATTTTAATCCCTATAAGTTTTGCTAAGTAACACTCGAGGAAATGAAAGAATGACGCTGATAAGCCCAAGGTGTAATCCCTAACATTAACCGCATTTATTTTCTATGAACATGGATTCCTATAGCTCAGTATTAAAATATTCACGATTAGTCGGCATTCTATAAGACATGCACTTAAGGACATACACTTAAGTAAGTAAATCCACTCACGTTTTTATGCACTACCTTAACAACACTACATGAAGACTGTTATTATTGTTCACTCATTTTGCTATTCACACTTTTATTGCACTTCCATACATGCGTTTGAAAATTTGTAGTTATTTTAATCCCTATCATAAAATTGAAAAAAGGTATCTCAAAAGGGTTTTGGAAAAAGCCTGGGAACGAGGATTTTAGATGGTTAAATTTTTAGCAGTTATTAGGTAAGAGGATGTTATTCGGTATGAAGAAGATCTTTAGTTGTGTATTTCTGCAGTCTCATTTCTTAGCAAAAATTTTTGCTATTATTACTTTCTGATCCACCTTAGTTCTTTAAAATGAGTACTAGATTTAGAACGAAAATTGATTTATAAAATAATATTTTAGATATTTTCTTTTCTCCGTAGTGAGTATATTTTATGAAAGTCACTTTTTTCTCATTTTAATCGTTGGTTTCGTGGCTAGTCAATACTTCCGTACGCAACTGTTTTAGCGTAACGTCCATGCGTAATCACCAAGACCTTTTTTCTTCGTAGGGATTTGTTTCAATTTTTGACCATAATTTTCTGTTCTTCTCAGTTCCAACTCGTGTTCTTTGGGAGCCTCATCGCCTTAGTGGTGAGTATCATTTCTAAATTTAAAACTGTAAGAATAAGGAAATCCATTTTAGGTTGTTGGGCTATTTTATGAATACTTTGAACTGCTGAAAATTCATTTTGTGTTCCGGGTTACCTATTTTTTTAGCAGTAATTTAGAGAAAGACTTCAAGGAAAGTTTAGTCCTTGACTTATTTGATTCGCCTGCCATTGTATCTAAAATTAAATTAACGAGCATTTAAATCATTTGATGGAAGGAAGGCTTTTAATTCTACGGTTATGCATGATTTCTAAGATTGAACAAAGTATTTTCAGCTTATAGATATTATGCTGGCCCTCAACGTTCTCTCGCTATAATTCAAGCGTCTTTTGTCGCTGCAATCCAGAGCTCGTCGTATAAATTGACTTCACACGCCTATTTATTCACTGTTCAAGCTCGGCTCTATTTACCTCGCTTTCTGTTAAATAAACATTCTCCTGCTTTGCTAGTGCTGTCGCATTCACTTGCGAATTAAGGGATACTTCACGCACACCCCTTTTGATGCTCATTTGTTAACTGTGCTGCAGAGTTCTGCGTGACAATAAACTCATCAGTATGCTCATAGCCATGCATTTGAATAATTGGTGAAACTGTGTTCTTTAAACAAAAGTATATCAAAAAAATTTCATCCATTTTATAAGTATTTATTTAAAGCATCTATAAATTATCGTTTTGAGTCATACGAGCACTTCCAGCACTTAGTAAGGGCGAAATTCAGAAATTCCGCTCAAGGAATAAAATAGTTTTACATTGAGGAGGAACTGAGTAAAGCATTGTGAATAATTCCTGCCGAATAACAGTGTCAAATGTTTGTTTGATTATTTCTGAGTGGAGATAGCCTTAAGCTTATTTCAATTTAAGCTGATAATTCTAACTGAGTTTTAACATGAACCTTTATTTTCTTTCCAGGCGTGCAAGCCAGCAGAAGGTGAGAGGCGGAGGCAGATTTGGTTGTAATCTGAGTTTTCACTCTGAAGTGATATACAACAAGCACACGTTTTTCTAAGCATACAGAAGTTTATTCGCAAATGATACAATGAAATGTTTTACATATTATTGTTCTCTGGAACTTATGGTCGCCCCTTATTATTTCAAATGAATGAAAACTTGGTTGCGAAGATGAAACTAGAAGATCAATGTTAAAATTTTTTTTTACCCATAGATACGTTTACCAAGACTATGGGGTGTGACGGTAGAAATTTGTCTCCTGAACTTGCAGGCGTGATGTCTTAATGCAGTAATGCAGTAGCACGTACTTTTCTAGCATGCAATGGATAGTGTCAATTTCACTTTATTATTAGTGCAGTCTTCAAAGTTCTTAATGGTAAAAGCTTCTTCATACTAGTATGATGGAGTTCAGTAACGTTTTATTTCCACACTACACTGTTCATTAGAGCGTAACACGGTTGTAGAAACAAAACCGGCGTTACGCTAACCCTTGAATTGGTTTGTGTCTTCCGGACGCTGATCGGCTAAAATTTATTTTCCTCTGAAGATGCTGGCACGGCGCAACTCCTCCTCCGTTCTTGCGACCACAACGGCGACAATGCTCTGTACGCCGCCGAGTTTGCAGGCTGCCTCATGCAGCAGTCCAGGCAGCAGCGCGTGGCCGCTAGCAGGATGGGCATTTCCCGGTGAGTGCAACTCTATCAACTCCAATGTTGAGCACGTTGTGATTATGCGTGAAGGATACAGCAGGAGGTATTGGAAATTTTATTATTTCCTTCCTTAAGTTTTTAGTCTAATCATAAAGTCAGGTTAAAAGAAAAAATTGGAAGGAAAAACATATCTTGAGTTCAAAGAAATTATTTACCAAATAGAAATTACTGACCAGATGCGAGGGAAATGAGAGAGAAATAGTAATATTTTTTCAAATCGAGAACAATTTTCCCATAAAAAATTAGCTTGAACGAATTTTTACTGCCTCCACTGGTAGAATATGCTTGACTTTGAGCAAAATTCTGATATAGTTGAACAGCTTCATACGTACATACAAGATTACAATATTTTTCGAACGTCAGATTTTCGTCTAGTAATGTTCCAAGCCATTCGCATTTTTTACTTTCTTGAAAATTTTTACAGCATACCAAAATGCCAGGAAGCAATGTCATTTTCTTTTTAAAAAATAGTACAGATTTTGTCTCATTCACGTTTGAACTGATTTGATACGCTACCTACCCGAGCGAAACACAGAGTGATAACTAATTTATTTGATCTACGAAGCTCACGATGATTTTGAGGAAGAAACTTGATGATAGTGTGCGGTCATCTGTAAGCACTATGAATTTGAAGACAAAGATGTTGATTTTGTGATATCGTTCATTGAGATAAGAAAGAGAAGACGCCCGAGGAGTAGCTCCTTCTCGAAATCCATGGGTTATGATTTGCATTTTTGGAGAAGAATTGTCAGATACTACATAATACGCACAAATTGCCATAGTGGCACAGCTTAGAAAAAATTATGCTGTGATCTTCACAATCAAAATGCTTACTAGGTTTCTGACTACTAGGTTTCTAGGTTACCGCATCAATATTAGAATACAGACATTGTAGGTGATTACGAATGGCTAAAGTTGTTGACTTCGTGATCGAAAGCCAAATTATTTTTCATTATAAAGGGTCTACATATCTAAATAAGAGACTAATTTATTATCCACTGTTTTTTTTGAAGATATTATTCAAGATGGGCAGTATAGAAATTAATCTATAGCTTTTAATACAAGTTTTCTCACAGTTTTTGAAGATGGAGTTACTCTCGCAACATTTAATAAATTAGGAAAGGTGCCGGAAGAGACGGATACACCTAAAAAGAGATGAATACAATGCAGTATAAGCAAGAACATGGATGCGTGTTTAATGTGTTTACTGTGAAACACGTAAACACTCTGCGTGTTTACTGTGAACTCTCAGCATGTCAAATTCACAGCTATATTCTCAACATAATAATGCTCGTCAGCTGTCATTCATTCGCACCTTTGTCCTACCAATTATAGCACAACCAAACTATTACACTTGTGATGTAATTTAGCAATATTCATATTAGTTGATATTCATTTACGTTAAATTAAGCGAACTTTTTGATCTATTTTTTTGCGTTTGTATTTCCCATTCTACCTCCTAATGGGTCGTCTAACTTTTGCCATAAATAATCTTTTCCTTTGAAAATCTGCAGATGTTTATAATGTTTATTTCATAATGTATCATGTATAATGTTTATTTCAGACATTTTTACCGAAAAATACATTGAGTATGAGCAATAGATTTTTTCCATCAGTTGTTCATCATTTAGCCAATATGGCATTCAACTCCTACAAGACATTCTTTAACTCTGAAATATGTGGAAAGATTTCAGCACAATAAATATCTCAAGTGAAATTTTTACAAGGAAACTGGCATCTTCTGTGCAATTTTTAGAATATTATTCTACGTACGAGACCTTTAATTATTCTTACTTCCAATATACCAAATGAAAGCATAATGCAACTCCTTTCTCCATGGACAACAGTTATGCCCCTCATACCTTACTTTTACGTATTCTAAGCTCGCGATGTGAATTATCCCTTACTCAATACACATTTTGCAGGACTGAACTCTTGCAGAGCTTCATGGACAGCGCTGACTTGAACAACGATCTGAGAGCTGATGAAGCGGAACTCCAGGAGTGGTCGGCGCGCTGGTTCCTCTCTGGCCTGTTTGGTGGTGGTGGTGGCGGCGATGATAATGAAAAATTGAGCTTCAGCGAAATTATTAGCCAAATAGTCCTAATTTTTCAGTACATTGGTGAAGAAAAATATGCCAGTGCGGTAATCGAGCTCTACGCCTTGGTTAGTGGTTATGAACTCTCATCCAGTTCTCAAGTTTCAATTCGTCTTGCAATTACAGCTATAGAAGACGGAAACTACGGCCAGGCTATTGGTTTAATATACTCCGTCATCAGGGAACTTGCTGGAGGAGATGAAGCCGGTGGCATCTTCGTCGTGAGCGCCAGTACGGTAACGAACGTAGCATCTTTGTTGCAAGCTGTGATCCAAGGTGACTCTGCCAATATCAACTTTTACATCTACCGATCCTTGGCTAGCGTAATAGTCAACTTCAGTTTCCTTACTGAAGCAAGTGCCAGTTCTGTGGCAGCTCTCATTCAGGCGGTAATTGAAAATAATTCAGACGAGTTCTACATTTCTCTAACAGCAGTCATCGACACCATTGACGGTATCAGTACAGAAACAGCCACTGCCCTCTCAGAACTTCTTGAAGTAGTTGTATATGGACCCTCGAGTGAAATTTCAGTAAAAATATTCGCTGTATTGAGCGCCGTGTTCGAAAACGATAACGCTGCTGAAGTTGCGAAAATTTTCGTGGCCGTGATTCAGGCTGTCATTGACGGTGACAATGATGAGGCCATAAAACAACTCACTCTGCTGTACGTAATACTCACTGAAGGCGGAAGTGGAGGTGGAGGTGGCAGTGAAAGTGGCTCTGCTGCAGCTACAGTCGTGGTAATAGCGTCTATAATCGAAGCACTGCAAGCTGGAAATGGAGCTATTGCAGTGGCTGAGATCAATTCCCTCATAAGCAGCAGCAGCAGCGGCTTAAGTTCTTCTCAAATAAGCTCCCTCAGGGTTATTATTCAAGCGATTGAAGACGACGGAGATTATGACGAGGCCATTTCTCTACTTATTGCCGTCGCATCTGGAGGCAGCAGTAGCAGCAGCAGTGTAGAAATCAGTGTCGAAGTTTTCCTCGCCGTTTCATCAGTTATTACCATATTAGAAGAGTCAGAAGACGCTGACGAAGCAATTCTGATCATATATGAAATTTTGAGCGATTCATCGATCACGATAAGCGTTGAAGTACGAGCTGCTTTGCAGGCCTTAATCTACGTTTTATCCGAAGGGACTATCGAAGAGGCTCTTGTACTAGTAGTTGCTATTTCAAGCGGATCGAGTAATGCTTTCGACGTGACAATCAGCTCCCAAGTCACCATTGCGCTGGACCTTGTGATTGCTGCCCTGGACGATGATGATACGGATGGTGCGATTGCAATCATCGAAGCCCTGCTGAGGGGAGAAAGAGGCGGGAGCAGCCTAAGTATTATTGTGAAGATCTATCTCAGACAGATTCTCATAGCTTTAAAAGAGGGCAACGTTTCACAGGCATATGCTCAACTTGTCATTGTTTCCGTAGGAGAAAGGTCAAGTTCACTCAGTGTCTCAGCGGCTACCTCATTTTTGGTTGCGCTTGAAATATTGAGTTCCGGATCCGAATCTGACGCCATCGACGTACTCGAAGTCCTCTTGGATGATGATGCCATCGAGGCAAGTTTCAAGAGTACAATCAGGGTCATCATCGGATATATCGAAGCCCGTAGGTATTCGAGAGCTCGGGCTGAGATAATAGTAGCTTTGGTTGGATCTGGTTACTCCTTCAGCAGTTCTATCTCCCAATCGTTCTTCAGAGCGCTCCAGCGTGTTCTTGGTGGCGACTTCGAAGGGGCTATTGAGATAGTTGAAGACTTTTATGAGGATTTGGATGTGAACATCAGGCTGATTATCATCTTAATTATTCGGCTGTTGAGGGCACGTAATTTGCCGGGGGCCTTGGCTTTAATCAATGCCATCATCGCAGAGGCTGATTAATTTAAATGTCTGACTTTTTCAAGCAATTTTGTGCAAATCAGCTGGCCTTTCTTTTTCAGTCACTGCACTATTTCGAGTCAAATTTGTCATGAAATCTTTTTTAATTATATAACTTGGTCCTGAGATCTAAAATTTTTTATTCAATTGAATAAATTGGCAAAGGCATTTACCACCAAAGTGTGAATGACGAAGAAAAGTGTCAAAATTGGAAAATTTGCATCATGAACGATTAGTTACAAGATTGTATACGAATAGAAATTTGTTAAATTATGAGATGAAAAGTTTACCTGAAGTTTTGAGCCGGATGTCGACTTCATTAGCCAAGTATTTGAATTACAACGAAAAGAAGAACAATCTTCTGCTATCGTTTAATAACCACTCAAATTTAAGTTCAACGAGCCTACGAATTGTCCCAAAGATACGTTTTCATACCTGAGACCTCTAATGCCAAGGAAAAGAATCAGCAAGTCGTTCCTTAGCTCGTTGACTCCGTAGGTTTACTTATGTATACTACTATTGCTAAGTATATTGCCTATTATGCACCGGTATAATCGTATAGTGTTTCAATGACCTCATCGACTTAATTAAATTTGATTTTAGAAACCAAGGTTAAATATTTCTGTGCTATTATATTTTTCAAACTTCTTGAAAACGATATAAATGGATCGGAACAGTTTAACTAGTCTTTCATTGCTTTTAATCTTGACATTCGCAACGTAACCTAACCCGACGGTAACGACTGCACAAACCTAATTAACGTGTTAAAAGTAAATTACCTAGTTTGTCTGAAATGGCGGGGCTTAAATCAAGATTCGCAATGAAGTAGAAATTCTTTGTGTTGTTAGAGTTATCTCCATTTATTTGTCGGTCACTTATCATTGCTTGCCCCTACGCAAAAATTGAAGAAACTTGCCAATATAAGTTTGTGTTTTCGGAGTATCCTTGACAGGTTTTATTGGTTTTGCTTGAATCCTATACTTATGCAGTTATTTTACTTTGTGAAAATTTTAGAGAGTATTTCATAATTTTTGTGTGCATTTTTGAGTGTTTTTGTATAAGTAAATTCATGTAGAAAATATTTGGAGACGTTTTTAAAATTTGTGCCGGTTTTATGTTGCATTGTTGCATTATTATTCCTGTAAGTCAAAGGTGACAATAAAATTTCTCTTGATATTAATTTTTTTTCTGCTCCACATTAACTACGGTGTCAGAAAACAATACAACGATTTTTCTTCCACCTGCGCTTTTTATTCCACCAAATTATAGACTTAATATAATACTAGCAAAGTTATCTACTGCTCTACGTGCGAGACGCTCGTCACTGGAGAAATTCGCTTTTCCCTGTTATACAGTACTGGCAATTAGTCCATCCATGTTGTATGGGCATTCCAGTTGGGTAAAGAGTACGTCAGTGTTTGAGTGATTGAATCCAAGTCACCTTTGGACTGATTCAAAATCTCAAATTCTCATGTGCAAGATGAAGTATATTCGGCAATTTTTGGGTCAAAGGACAGTCCAAGTTTGAGAAATTCATTGCTGGGATTCCTAATTTGGGCACATGTCTGATGGGGCACACCAGTTGACAACCGAAGTTTTTATGTCGTAGTCTTCTTGTGACGCTTCTGGTGTTGCTGCTGTTGAGAAACACTCGTGATTCAAATGAACTTTACAAAACATTTCTTACAAAGCACACTAGGCGGGCGGGGTTGGGACACAAGGCGATATGAACACATACATTTGCATAAATTTTGAAATGAATAGGAATTACTCTCAGTTTTTTTCGAAGCAAATCAGTCTAGCAAGAATTTGTAATGAGCTTTGAATGATGCAACGAGAGTAGCATTTATATTATGTAAAAAGTTTTACTGAAAAAGCACCCGCATATCAGTAGACAGAATTGAAGTTCAATCAACAGTTGGTGGTTTGGTGACATCGCAACAAGAACGCAAGAGCGAGAATTGCTCAACATTGTTACCGTCTGTCAGGAGCAGAGCGAAGTAGAAATACTCACGGGAAAGAGCCTGCATTGTTGGATAGCTAATGGATGTCAAGAATGGCAATGCCCGGAAAATGTTACATGCAGCAGTTGTGAGGTCCAGCTCTCCTTTTCAAAGTTACAATTGACAGTTTTGCTTGCCTGCTACATACTCATTATTGTTTGTAGTCCCGTTGTGAGTTGATATGCACATGTTTTGGGACTGGGTGAAATAACTTTAGCTAATTTTTCTAATAATTTATTCCAAGTATTTTTCTGAGAAGAATTTCGTGATCCATGTTTTCATGTGAAACTCTTTTGAGTGTGAACATGATGTGTTTGGGCCACATTTACCCTTATGGTTCAAAGTTGGCTAGACGACTCATCTAAAGACCTGATTCAAATTCAAAACTATTATAGCCATCATTCACTCCGTAGTAACAAACGTGGTGGTGGCATCAGTACGTACATATCTAAACATATATCTTCGAAAGTCATTTTAAGTGCAACTATGAATCGTGAACATATTGAGACCTTATTTATAGAACTAACGAAAAATGGTAAACGGATTATGCTTGGGACAGTATATAGACCCCCAACAGCTTGTAACGTCTCTTTCCTGAACGAGCTTCAAAGCATTATATCTCAGTTCAACAAGTCTCTATATAATGACATAATAATCTGCGGGGATTTCAACTACGATCTTCTACAATATGATAGCTGTGAGCAAATCTCAAACTTCATAAATGTTTTTCAATCTAGCTCCTTCCTTCCGATCATCACGAAACCTACACGTGTTGCTTCTGAATCGGCTACGTTACTCGATAATATTTTTATGTTAGATCCGACTGATTTTCTTACCGGAATAATAATTTCTGACTTATCTGACCATTTCCCGGTGTTTCTCATCAAGAAAAATGTCTATAATCCTTGTTCCAGCCCACAGGCTGATACTTACTCATTTCGTTGTGTAAACGAATACAACTTGGGAACAATGCGAACTGTTCTAGAAGAATTAATGCCATCATTAGACGTCCATGAACGGGACAATAATGCGATTAACATTGATGAAGCAATACTAAATTTAACTGAAATTATAACGACCGCATATAACCAGTGCTGTCCAATAATCACCCGTACAATTACGCCGAAAAATAGACAAAAGCCCTGGATTACTGAAGATATCGTGATCAATATAAAGAAACGTCAAGCGTACCTAGCCTTACTATACGAAGGGCGAATATCTAAAGTAACGTATAACAGATTCAGGAATCATGTGACAAATCAAATACGAACCTCAAAACGAGACTACTTCACGCGCAAATTTACTGAATACAAAACTGTTATTAAAAAAACTTGGCGCCTGCTTAATTAATGCTATAAACCGAATAATAATACTACGAAAACAATTGAGTCCGTCGCTCACGAAAATGTAAAATACCACGAGAAAAAAGATATTGCAACTGTGTTTAACAACTTTTTTGTAAACATAGGAAAAAATATAGCCGATAGTGTCTTCAGTGAACCCAGAGACCACTTGCAATACATGGACCATGTCCGTGAACCTAACTCTTTCTTTTTCACGCCAACTAATCCCTCCGATGTAATTACGTGCATAAACAACTTGAAAAATAAATCAAGTGGATTGAAAAATTTCTCGGCTAAAGTTCTTAAGGCTATAGCTGATATAATAGCACCGTGCATATCTTATATTATCAACCAATCCCTTTCTCAAGGTATCTTCCCCAACTCTTTCAAAATTGCGAGAGTCACCCCTATTTTTAAAAATGGTGATAAAAACTGCGTTAACAATTATAGACCTATCTCTGTACTACCAATTATTAGCAAAATATTCGAGAAAATTGTGCATAAAAAAGTGTATTCGTATTTTGAACAAAAATCTTTCCTCTACGACAAACAATACGGTTTTCGTTCTAAGAAATCTACGACACAAGCTGTATTAAATCATTTGCAATACCTTTATTCTAATATAGATGAAGGAAAGCTTGTTTTCTCCGTATTTCTTGACTTTCGAAAAGCATTCGATTGTGTGGACCATAACGTATTACTCTCGAAACTACATTGTTATGGCATTCGAGGGGCTGCCCATGATTGGTTTAGATCATACTTAGCAAATCGGAAACAATACGTTGTCATTGACGACGCAAAATCAGACCCACAGACAATTAGCCATGGGGTTCCACAAGGATCTGTCCTTGGGCCTCTCCTATTTCTAATTTTTATCAATGATATCATTAAATCTACATCATTCTTCAAATTCATACTTTTTGCCGATGACAGTACCCTTTCTGCGGTCCTTCCAGACCAAAATCCCGCTAGGATGGCGGAGCGTATAAATAATGAACTTCATAAGGTTTCATTGTGGCTTAAAGCTAATAAAATAAGCCTTAATATCGATAAAACAAAATATATTACATTCTCATACAAGAAAAATATATCTCTCCCACGCATTCAAATTGGCGAAGGTGAAATCGAAGAAACCAACTCAAGTAAATTCCTCGGCATCATAATAGACAAACATCTAACCTTTAAAGAGCACATCGCTCATATTAGTTCTAAATTATCAAAATCTATCGGAATCCTAAATAAAGTTAAGAATTTCCTGCCTGAAACAGCCTTACAAATGCTCTACCGAACGCTCATTTCACCATACTTGCAATACGGAATAGAAGCATGGCACGGAACTGATAAAAATAAAACCAACAAAATTTTTACCCTACAAAAAAGAGCCATAAGAGCGATAAAGAATCTAGAATATAATGCTCAAACAAATGACTCATTCAAAAATTTACGAATACTTAAGCTCTCGGATCTCTACAAAATCTCTATTTGCAATTTCATTTACTAAACATTAACAAATGATGGCGACAATAGCCTAAAACAACTATTAACTACGCAAACTGGTCATCACGACCATTTAACCCGAAATAGAAGTAAATTCATGCTTCCTTATTACTCAAAGGCTCGGTCACAACACAGTATCCTCTTCGTTGGAACTAAAACCTGGAACTCAATACCTGCGGAGATCCGTGAAAGTAATTCTTATAAGGTATTCAAAAAAAGTCTTGAGTCTCACTTCCTATCAGATTACTAGTCGTGTAAGATCACAGAGTCAAACCTTGTCCCCTACATAACTGGTCCTAATAATATAATTCGCCTTGATTAATTTCGCCGATCTTCAGTCTGTTCTTGAATCGTTTGTCGAATATACTGTTTAATCTAGTCCATATGAACTATATTGTGAAATGAAGTATCTAATTTCGAGTTACTTATCTCATTGATCAGTCTAATGCGTCTCTAGTTTAAGTGAATTAGGTTAAACATTATTCTACTCCTAAGACTAACCTTGATGGTAGGATGCCCTAGAAGTCACTGAACTTATTCGGGCCCACAGGTAGCTATACTCAAATTTGACCATTGTACTAGACTTAAGAAACATTTTATCTCTGTATCTCCTGTGGTAAATAAATTGTTTAAATTGTTTAAATTGTTTAAATAAAAACCAATTCGAGTATCACTGTGATCATTGCAATCTCTGCATCTCTTATTCTAATTTGCTCATCTTTTTTCTTCCGACTCTCAGAAACACTATCAGAGAAGATTTAATCCATATTAGCAGTGAAAAGAAAATGTAAAAATTTGGTAGGGTAGTGATGCCGGTATCCGAGATACGTTAAAACGCTTACTTTCAGTCGTCCGTCAGACTGTCCGTCTTGAAGAAAAACCTTTAAAACGAAATATAAGGTAAGTAACGATCAAACCCTAAATTTTACTTTATTGAGAATTCTAACATCCCCCATTGCCCTACGAGACACTCTCCAGTTTAACCTTTACTATAATTTCAGAGTGGCTTGGGGCAGATGAGCTCGGGGCTGCCTTTGCTGTTGTTTATAAGATACTTTTGATGCTTTGATACCTTCTTATTCATTCATTGCTTACCGTGTTGGCGACTTTTGTTCTATGGTTGACACCTGTAGTAGAGGACTCGGAGTAAATGTGCTTGGAGCGAGAGCAAGTAGACAGGGCTTGCACCTCTCTTTACTTCTCATGCGCGCACTCAATGATCGTGTCAACAGGCCTTAATTTAACGCATTGCCGGGGCTCAGCCACGGCCATACCATCCTGCATGCGTTCCTTGTTCCGCTTCTTCATCTGATCATCTTGATTCTGGCTCTCTACCTTATTTACAACTTAACCAGTTACACACCTACATTTTCTCTACCTCCTTAACTTTTTACCTTGTTAAATTAACTTGTTGCTTTCCATAATCGCGTGAATATGAGTGTGTGTGATTACGAAGCTGGTTAACCCTTAAATTGACTACGAGCCAGCTTAGCTCGGTAATAGTGACCTAATTTCTTTAATTACTTCCACTACATGGGGCCTGACTGGAAGACACCTTACCAGCAGTCTTACTCTACGGGCAATTCTATTGAAGTAACTACCTAGTTCTGAATCCTATAACTGCTCCTGACAGGGAGATACACTGGAGTTTTCAACACCCCATTTTCCAATTTCTCAAGTCATAGTAATGTTGAAAATGGACACAATTTTCGACTTTTAAATCATAACTTAGTTTTGTTCACTAGTAAGTTTAAATAGAAAGTTAAGGGCAAAAACCAAAGAAGACCACAATATTTAAAATTGTATGTGGTCAATACTTCTCCAGCTTTTTCATGTCACATTCATATTTTCTACAAGACTCAAAATGAGCATTGCCCTATTTATTTCTCAAAAAAAGAATGTAAATTTTGCCCTTAACTTTTTATTGAACTCGCTAACTAAGCAAAATTTGTAGAATAAAACGAGCCGTAGGCCAATTATAAGTTTAATTTTAGTGATTATTTCTAAGCTAATTTCATTTCACTAAAATAAATAAACGCACTATAGAAAAAGTTAACACCTGTGCTGGGCTTGTGTACCAACAAGCATGACCCTGAAACATTTGCTGTTCTTGATTACACCGTTCTTCTTCTTGAGTCACCTGTAGACTAAGAACTCTAATAAGCTTCTCCAAAAAATACTAGATTCGGGAGGCTTCAGCACTCGGTCCTCAGGAAATGAGGCTCCATCAGCACTCCGCGGTAATCGGGACATCAGCATCGTCGTTACCCTGCTACCTGGGACCCTACTTGAAGACATTTCTTTCAAGAAGTCTAATTATGTTTATTATACCTCATCTAGAAAATGGGATGTCAACAAATTTGAAAGAATGAATTTATTCATAAATATGTAAGCTCTACGTGAAGCTCCAAACTGAAGATTGGAGCCGTGGCAGCTCTGCGCTCTCGTGGCCCGGCGCGGCATGGGGAGGTTCCAGCAGCGACTCCGTGCCTTTCTGTCTTCGCCTCACGCGGTGCGGCGCTGCGACGGGCCTGCACTCCTCGGGCGGCGCGCGTCTCTTGAGCTCTACTGCACGGAGGAACGGCTTTCTAAACATGTCCTTTATGGTGAGTTGGGAAGCGATTTTAGTGCGGTGTTCTCTTTCCATCTCAGTGTTGCGATTATTTTTGATAATTGTCTGTGTGAACAGATATTATGACAGTTTTAGTTTGAGCCGTATAAAACTATGAACATTAGACTCAAATTGGCTTAAACTCTTTTGTAGACTCGCTGCCAGTCTAGCTGGTTGGCTAAATGCCACTGTTTAGACTAATGTTGTTTAGCTGCTGCAAGCTCGTAAATAAAGTACTTTCAAATTTTTCATAAAGTTTTGTGAGCCGCTTCAGCATGAGTTTTACTTTCTTGCAAGACAGTCAAAATTACTATTAAAATTATATTTTCTCTCAAAGGTACACGTATTGGCTCAGACTTCTTGAGACGAGCTGGAGGAGTGCAGAGGGTTACCGCGCTGGCCCGCTTCTAACTCCGGGCTCCCACCGCTACGCCATGGGGGCGAACCATGCCTGCCTCACTACATACTTAATGTTTTCTGTAAATCTTTACTGTTTTGCGCCTATGTTCAGTAAAATTATGGCTGTCGCATGTAGTTTTGAGTTTTGCTCCTTTCGGTGACCCTTCTCCAGATTAATTCTAAAGAAAATTTACCTTCTTTCAAGTTTAAGTTGTGATCAGAGTTTCATGAAGTAAAATATTACTCATACGTTCTAGTTGACACGGTTTTCCTGGCATTCAAGTGGGGGAGGGAATGGTTCCAGGACGGATTTTTGATTAGGAAATTGCTTTACAGTTTGTGCCCGTGAAAATTTTAATTGTATTATCTAATAAATTGTTTAGTTTCATTATTTATTCATTCTCAAAGTGTACTTCTAATTACTTTAAACTGCTGAAGCACGAGACAATGTCTTTTTCAAGCTAATAGCAAGCCTATAATATTTTCAAGCGAGTCAATACTTGCATACTTTCATACTTCATACCGGACATAATCCTTCTCTATATTTAAAACATTTTCATGATATCATTACTGTTCTCAGCAAATTAAATATGCTAATACAGAGTCAGCCGTGTTTGTCTGAGAGTCGCTTATACTAATGGACCTGATGCCTGGCACTGAAAGCAAAATTCGAATGCTTCCACGCGCACAGACGTCAGAATTTGCTAAAGCGAAGACCACTTGATTAGTTGCGCTTTATATGGTAACAACTACTTCTTCAGAATTTGAAGTAAAAGCCTAACGTTCGACCGTTTTTTAAAACCCACGTGTTAATTTAGCAAGTAAAAAAATTGTATAATATAACTAAGGGCTGAAGCTATCGTAAAAAAATCAACCGTGGGCGTCCAGTGTCTCTGGACAGACCAGTCTGTCTGGACAGACCAGACAGACCAGTAATCTGATGCTCGAATTGAAATGTATTTTCCTCCACGCTGGGGTTGGTTTTGGACGTTGCGTGACATGTTATCTATAGCAGGACTGGCTGTCGGTGATCGATTGGTTCTTTGTCTTGGCTTCGTCCGAAGTTCTGACGTAAGCACTCTTATATTAAGCACGTGTTGAAAAATATTTGATGAAAAAACGCTCCTCTTGTTGAATTATATGGTTTCAATGGTGAAATAAAAGGAGCGACTTTGAAACGCTCAGCCTATTTTCTTACTACTGAAGGGCTATTGATCAAGAGAATTTTTTTGGGTTAACTGCGAAATCGGAGAACGTTTCAAGCATACAAGTACCACTAACTTGCATGTCTTGGTTAAGAAAAATGGGTTTGGTTGCTTCTTGAATCAGAGGTGCATTCGAACGTAAGAATGACAACATTAGCTTTCGTCAAATTATTTCCTCGTTTATCCTCTGATTGCAGTAAAAAATTTACATATGCTTGGGTGGCATTAACTAGCAGCTGATTCCAACAGAGCAGCTTAAATTTTTGTTATTTCTCAATGATTTGTTGTGAATCAATCTTCCTAGTTAAC
Organism: Morinoia aosen; assembly: GCA_030386875.1. Taxonomy (NCBI): domain Eukaryota; kingdom Metazoa; phylum Arthropoda; class Malacostraca; order Amphipoda; family Talitridae; genus Morinoia; species Morinoia aosen. The sequence goes on along the minus strand of CM059567.1, from coordinate 32,086,273 downwards.
ATCACTTTACACACACACACACACCTTTACGTCAGTTTTCCGTTCCTTACAGATTACCTTAGCAGCAGAACCAGAAACTGACTTATGGTTTACGAACAAATCCCTATATTATCGCCTAAGCTCATTTAAACGAATTAATTGTCGCACAATTACACCAAGAGTGATTGAATACATTATATTAATCTTCAAATTAGACGTGTGACTGTGCTTGGACCTTAATTTAAGTTAATATATGTATGACTTTTGAATTAAAGACTGACAGTTAACCGGTATTCAATTTTTTGTTCGGTATTGTGTATGAACAGGAAAAATAGACGTGAATAAAAATTCTGAATGATATGGTTCTTTTGATATCAAACTCTATAAAACCCTTTAAACGTCTTCTGCCCAGCAAAATTTTTCATCAGAGAAATAAGAGCATTCCAAGAGAAGAACTTCCAGTTCTTGTATAAACACTCTTACGGTTACATCAACTCGAAAAATATGAGGAAGTTTATCATTTATCTGAGCACGCCTTCTGTTTAGGCGACTTACCTTAATTATGCCTGCCACTGTGTGTTAGTTAATCTACAATTTGGCAGAAAAGGGAGACACTTTGCCCTTCAGCGGTGAGACTTTGCCTTGCCTCAAGGTTTTCTTTTTCAGACTAACAATCACTTCTGAGTCAAGGTTCGAGTACACGCTGCTCAGTATTTATCGTTTTACACATTTAAATTGGAATATTTTAATGTAACTCTGAATTATTTGAATATTTAGTTCATTAATGAGTTTTTATGGTTTTCTACAATAATATTTTGCAAATTGCCTCCAAATTTTAGCAGAATAATTGCTATAGTAAAGTTACACAAGATATGAAAATCTCCATTGGACATTCAGGCATCGCTGAAAGGAAACAGATCTCTAAAGCGATTAAAAATACAGGAAAAGTAACTAACAGCCAAAGTCGATTTCGCTCTGTCAGAACATCAAAACTTGGAAAACCAACCACAGAGATGCTTCAGAGAATCGAAAAGAGATCCATCAGAAATCTGCCTAAAGTGTCCGATAAAGCAGTTGAAACCGTGATCATAATACAGTACAAAGACTTGAAGACTGCTCCATTCAAACATCAATAGAAACAGTTCCTATCTTCCAGGATAGTGGAGAAGCATCTGGCAAAAGCTGAAACTCTGGCAAGCTCTCCAACATCGTCTAGAGAGATAAGAAACTTGACATACTGTAAAAATGCAACCCTGAAAATGATCAATTTTGGTCCAAGTCTGGTGATACTGACGTTCCAGTTTCAAGGGGACAGTCTGGGTCAAAATCCGAAGTATCATCGATTCTCTAATTTTTAGCGCATGTTTTTAAGTATTTTCTTACGAATTTCCCGATATACTTTTACTCCTTGTGTGTTCGTTCGTCTGCTACAGCTTACGAAAGGCTGGCCAATTTGGGAGCAAAATCAAGTTTTGTATTTTTGGTTTAACCCAAAATTCAAAAATTATAAATTTTCTGTTTTTTGCTCACGTTATAGAGAAACTTTTTGAATCTAACGACATGCTTTACTGCTTTGTCCCAGTGCATTCGTTAGTCTGCTGCAGATTGCGAAAAGCCAGTCACTTACGTCATTACACAGCCAGGCGACAATTTTTTCAGGCTCTCCTGAAAGCTTGAACTTTTTGATCTTTGAAATGCTATTTCTCCCACAATTTTGGGGGTACAGGAATGGCAGTTATAGTAATAGATGGAATTAAAATGCTCTAAAAAGTTCGTGAAATTTTTGTTTGAAAAACGGTTTATGTTTGATAATTATTACAGAAATAATATATCAAAATTAAAAAAATGCATTTTATGGAAAAATTCCAAATTCAACGAATCCAACTTTTGAAATTTCATTGCAATGCTCCTTAAGATAATATATTTTATCATCTAAAAAACATGTTGCCGGTTCTGTAACTTCAAAATTAAAGGATAAGTTGAAATTTTTAAAACACCCTTTTTCAGTTTATTCGAAAAATATCATTTTTCTATTGAAATTGCCGAAAATCACACAATTACAAAAAATATTATAGCATCATTTTACACATATGGGGAAAATTTTGGAAAAATCCGATAGAAAATAACGGACTTTTTGTTTTTACCATGACGGTCTTCTCAAGTTCCTCGGATCCCCACAAACGACGAATCTGGTTTGAGCGTTCAGCAGGCGAGAGTTAGCCGTACAGCTCACATTCGATATGCTTTGGAACAAAAAAAAAACATTTTAACACACAGTGAACAAAACTGAGCTAGGTCGAGCAGCTGAGCACTCAGCGCACCATCTTTGTTAGGCTCTCTTGAAAGCCTTGAGTTGTTGACGTTTGAAATGCATCTCCCTCCACAGTAGAATTGGTAAAGAATTGGCAAACATATCAGTTGAGAGGGCTTAAAAAGAGCTACAAGCTGACACATACATTTTTGTAAAGTAACGTACTCTAACAGTAATATAAAAAATAAGAGGAGAAAAGAAAAAAAATCGAATTTTTGAGAAAAAATTCCCAAAATTCAACAAATCAAAATATCTAAAACCCTTTGCGAGACATTTTAGAAAATACATTTAGCTACCTAGAAAACGTATAGTCGGTTCTGTAACTTCAAAATTGTAGAAGAAGATACAATTTCCGTAATAGCCATTTCAGTTTGAAAAAAATCAATTTGCTAATGAAATTACGAAAAAAATTCCCGGGTCCAAAAAAGATCGTTGCATCATTTTACACGTATGGTGAAAATATGAAAACAATCACCTGAAATGACGAACTCATTGTTTGCCCAAACGGTCGCTTTACTAGAGGACAAAACGAGGCTTCGGTGATGAGGTTGGGAGCAGTGGCTGAAACAGTGAGCAGTCCGTAGTTTTTTGTTGGATCAACGTAACGAAATTAACAAAGGAAATTACCTAAATTTGATTCTAGGAAGAATAAATGTTAAATAAGTAACTGAATATTAAATAAATTCATATTTCATTCAAATTATTAAATGAAGATTAAATGAATTGAAATATGAGAATGGTCATTTCAGCAAGACTGCACTCTTTTACAGAGCAAAGGATGCACACGAGTGGTTGGCTTCGAATGAGGTTCGCTTCATTTCAAAACAAGAATGGCTTCCTTCATCTCCAGATAAGGATCCCTCCGACCGCAGTGTCGTTGGAAAGTAAGGCGTCAGGAACAGATCCTCAAAGCTTATGCAGCATGAGAAGTAAAATTCACCAAAAAATATGCTAATCCCTCTCCAAAAATCATCCTTGGATCGTGCAGGCCGTTTTATAATCCTCTCCCACGTATTGTTGACGCTGAAAGACAGCATATTGTATGAACTAGTAAAATATTCAATATTTACTTGACCCAGTATTCATTCATATATGTTGTACATGATAATTATATTTTTCCTTGAAAAAATAAGGGTAAATTAACTTTTAACGCTAATTTTTAAACACATTCTTGTATAACGATACATGCGGATTTATGGGCTTTGACACAGTGAGCCAATTAATCGATTCTTCATTCAATCAATGAAAGTTTCAGCTAAACGTAAAGCTTTAAAATCAGGTTTTGTAACGGAAATCATGTTAGCAGGTCGGCTGCTCAAAAATCGATTCACAAATGTTTGGTCGAAGGCTGCGCAATATGGGTCACACGCTGGCTACGTTGTTCTCTTACTGCAGCAAAGGGGCCAGAGGATTCTTCATAATGATGTAAATTTTTGTAATATTAAAAGATACTCATTCAATCTGAGTTGCATCAAAAATATGTTTATGGAATGCAATTATGCAATAGAAACTTCACAAGATATGATTTTAACTTCTTTTCTAGATGAGTTTTATGAATACTTTCAAATGAAATAAGTGGGGAGGATGCGATTGCACGAAAATGATACGATAGAGTCGCATTCTTTCCTACAATCCCTAGGTTAATGCTCGTACTTGCGTGGATCTAGTTTAACCGTGCTTCTATTCAAGTTGAGAGTTTCTGTGGAATTTTACTTTGCGTTAAATGTTTGGGTAACAAATACTGTCTTCAATACAATTTTTAGGTAACAAGTATGTACCGTCTCGCTGACATGCTGTACAACCGATCTTTGAATTTGATATGCTATTAAAGACGATTTTCTGTGTATTTGCACCAAACTTTGGAGCTAAATGCCTGAATGGAGACTCGTTATCGTCTATTTTACATCCCAGATATCGCACGCCTGTGAGCATGAATTTCGAGATGTACAAGGTGCAAAAGTAACATCGACGACAGTCAAAGCTCAAGTATAATTAAGATGAGTTTCTAGACTGGAATCAGGCTGGGTGAAAGCAAACTGTATTACTTCCGATATCCGCAGTGTTCTGCCGGTTCCAATTTATTCAGAAGAAATCATTTCTAATCTTTGATATAATGCACTACGGCAGTGGTTCCTAAACTGGGGTCCGTGGACCCTTGGGGATCCCTGAGAAGGTCCTAGGGGTCCGCGACACTAGGAGAAAGTTAATTCCAGACAAAAATATCTATAAAAATATACAACAATGATTCCCTGTCATTATAATAGGTGGATCGATATTTTGGTGTTCAAGCAGCCAGCACTTCTCTATTACATTTTTATATTTGCTACAATATTTCATAGATATTTGTTGGCCCACTCGTGCTACCGGCTTAAATGGGGCACTGTGTTTACTTTTGCGGTGTGTGTTATGTTCTTCACAATGTGTGTATTGGGTTTTTGGTATGTGTGAAAATGTTGAAGAAAGCCTATGCATTGGTAGGCTTCTCTGTATCTTATTTTCAAATCAATATAATTAGCTTAATTTGAATTTATTACGACATAGCAACTTCGCTCCATCGCAAGGTCCAACTGTCACTATCGTGAGTCTTGTGACCGGCAGTCTGGCCCCCAAGTCCATTTAGGCTCCGGCTGTTTTATCGGTCCGGCTGCTACACATTCGCATTGTACGCAGATGGTATTCACTGTATGTTGCTGTAGTGTAAAAATGGCAGTATATCGGTAGTGAGTTATTAATAATCAACAAAACTGTATTTGGCAAGTTTGCCTAAATATCCCGTAGCTGTAGGCTGCTCAGTTTTTTTTAATTATTATTTATATTCATTCATGCTTCACTTTATCCTCACAGAAAGTGTGAACTGAAGATGGAGAAGTTTTTAAACTGAAATCGACTGATGAGCTGTCCACTTCTACTTCATTAAGATAAAGTGAAAGAAGTAGTTTGGGTACACACGAAATAAAACCATAACTTGAAAATATAATTCCTTATGTATTGAATATGGGTTTACTTTTGTGGTAAAAAACGTTGGAGTAGAGTACCCGAAGTGTGTTATCTGTCAAGAGATACTCTCCAATGAAGATATGAAACCATCGAAACTACAAAGGCATTTACAAGAAAAACATCCAACTGAGGCCACAAAATCCATTGATTTCTTGAAACGACAACAGTCATCAGTAGCCAGCCAAGCAAATACATTCAAACAGAAATTCCCACTTCCCCACAGAGCACCGAAAGCATAATTCTTAGATTCTTTTTCATTTTATTCTTGGCAAAAAATCCAACAGTGAAAAGATAAACTTTTTCAAACCTTTTGTCACGAAATGGATTCAGATTTTCATGACTTGCTGCCCCACTCTAAAGTGCGATGGTTATCGCGTGGAGCAGTTTTGAATAGTGTATTTGCACTGCGGAGACAATTAGCTGTTTTTCTCTCATCACCTGAATCAGATTTTTGCATCTAATTTGTGGATAAGTTATGGATACGGATAAGTCATCAGACATATTTCGACATCTAAATGTACTAAACAAGAGCATGCAAGGTCTTGATTTATGCATTTTGAATGTGCAGGACAAAGTGCGTGCATTCATGTAAAAGCCATTCATGCATTCAATGCGTGCATTCAATGAAAAGCCAGTGCGTGCATTCATTGTGGGAAGCAAATGCCAGGAAGGAGTCACTGAAATGTTCCCATTTTATCACCAAGAATGTATGACATCAAGTGAAGACATCGACGCCATCATTGTGTCCCACCTATCTCATCTACAAAGCTACTTCAGGGAGTATTAAAACAATAAGCAATTTCGAAAATATTTTAAAAGCTTTTTCGTACTTTCTTTCTGTCGAAATGTGCAAATAGTAAATTACTGCATAATAATCATGCAATGGCTATCTTGGTATGGTAACAATAACTTTTGATTGGCTGGGGGTCCTCGGATGGGGCTGAATATCTGGGGTCCTTGGCATGGTAAAGTTTGGGAACCTCTGCACTACGGGGTCTAGCATGTTGTCAAAGCTTTGACTCGTCGCAGTTGAGCTGAGCTTATGCTGGCTGGTAATATGATACCGATTTCATTGTCTTTTAAGAAAAAAAACGGATTGTAGCATATTTTCTGATAAACATTTTCTTGAAAACTGTTAAAGCAAAGAAAAATTTCAAAAATCCTATGATGAAACAGTTCAAGCCTCTGCCAGTATTGTGTGCGCAGTAACAAAAATATTACGAAAATCATTTTAACTGTCTAACAATTATTTTGATTACAGGCAAGATCAAATAGTCAGAAAGGAAACGATAAAACAATCTCGAAGAGACTAAATAGCACTGTAAAATAAAGTGAATGCTGAAGCAGAAATAATTATAGAGAAACAACCAAAATCCGCAACTGTCCATAAGGAGGATGGATGATTAAAAATAAATCTTATGGACAAAAAATAAGAAAGTTTTACCTGCACCTCAAAGCTATGAGAACTTTAGTAAAATAAAAAAGCAAGGAGCGGATTTTCAGACGTCACGTTGTGGCAGCAGTGCTATTGCACCGTCATGCCTTCAAATAGTGGCTGTCTGCTTTTAAAATTATTTCAGATGCGTTAAAGCTTGCATTTATTACTCAATATTCATTTGTTTAGTGGGTTGTGCAAGAAGTTTGATATAGAGCAAAATTTGAAGTAAAAAACGTGTTTGGAAAACTGTCGAAATATTTCATTTATGACCGAGTGGTAGACTAAACTACAAACGTCTTTCACAATTGTTGTTCTCCAAGGAAGCCTATATTTGCAAAGAAAAATCAGCAAATGATGTTACCTAACGTAGAGCGGTTGCAGCTGCCCACGCACTCGCCTCTCGTGTTCACGCCGCCTGCTAGCGCACTCCGTGTGATACATTTGCAGCGCATAAACTCGAGTGTACGGCAGAGAGGGCAAACTGTGACCTACAGGTGGCATGTAGCCCTCCACAGGGTTTTGCGTTCGCGCTAGGATCTAAATTTATTTCATCTTCATTCACAACTTTGCATTTACATTTATTTCATCTTCATTCACAACTTTGCATTTACATTTATTTCATCTTCATTTAAATTTTGTAATATTTTAATGCGCACCACCTTATTTAGCAACGCATGGCCCGTTGAGCTGCATGGCCTACTGATCCTGTTCTCGCCATGTAAAGCTTGCCTACGATTGTGGTGTAGTGAATATGTATTTTTTTGCTGCCGGTAGGTCAAACAATGTCTTCCACGTCATCGTCCCTTCCTCATGAAAATGATTGAAAGTATTTTGAGGCATTCTTTCAAATAATTGTAACATCATCTCTACTCTCAGGCGATTGAAAATTATAATTGATGTTAAGTTCTTCAATATTAAAAATCTTCACTGATCGTTAATAATTGTCGGAGTTTTCAGTTCAGTAATGTGTGTGTGTGTGCTAGTTGCTGCGTCCAGGCATTGTGCGACATAAATTTAAACTTTTATGGCACTTCGAACATACCTAACAAAACAAATTGTTCAGACGCAACTGTGCAGCAGTCGACTAAGCATCAAATTGTCAAATAATAAAATTTCATTATTTATGAGCATGTTAAAAAATTTATAGCTAGCACCCCAAATTATGTAACTAGAACATAGCCAGTACACTTAATGAAAACCAGTAATATAACGAATATTATACTTCTGAGGGAACATATATTGATGTGGAATTATCCTCGCAACTATTGGAGTAGACATCTGTGACAAAGGTCCACGGTTGAAACAACAATGTCGTAATGATGTCATGCGGCCGACTTCCGGCTCAACCAGGCGATACGAAGGTTGCTGTTGATCGTTGTTGCTGATACCTCACGCAGCACAGCGCCGGAAATGTAATGAAACCTTTGAGTTTTAATTTTCGGTCATTTTTAATTGACACTGGATGATAAGTTCTATCTTTTCAGGTTTCCGGACGGTGATAAACTGAGAAATTTTTATTTTTATTGTCCGAACAGGCTTCCCTGATGAACAGTGGTTAGTTAAATTTTCATTTCTAGGCAAACTTTCCTGCTTGAAGATGAGAAGTAACTTAATGGAGTGTAGTGTAGCTACGATGGGTAAGTGCTGGTATGCGTTTGGCTATTATACGACATAATAGCTTGGCTTCGCTGTACGTTAACTGAACTGAAGTGAAAACTTGTTTGGAATGTAGTTTGACTTCTCAAAAGCGGATATTGATTATTTTACAGATTTTTAGGCATTGAAGAGTATCCTACTTCGGCATGAACAGTTTTAAAAATTATAAGCCCAGTACGAGTAAAAGTATTAGTATCCTACCAACAAGTTCAGTACAGTAAAAAAAGACATTCGACTGTAGCCTTCATTTTTACTGCCTTTGTCGTCCAACTAGAATACAATCTAAGTTATTATCGTCTCAGGTGTACGCTCTACTAGGTTAAACATAAAATTTTACTGCACTCAACTTGACTGCTAACTGGAAATTTTTTTCCGTCTTGTTGATATTAGCTTATTTAACTCTACATGAATGCCTCGTTTACCATCCTTTGCCTTAGGATTTGTTGATATCCGGTGCTTTTAATCCTTTGAGTCCGGCATATAGAAATAGTTGTCTAAACCTGTTCAAACTTTGTGTAATGTAACTTATGCATTCAAGTAATGCAAGAAAAAAATTTCAAAGTGAAAATGTTATACTTACAATTTTTTATGAAATGGGACTTTAGAGTCCCGCCAGGACTTTACTGGAAATATTATGGCCATATTATCAGAATTTCTTATCACTTTTTCAATGTCTGTTTCATCAATTTAATATTTGTGTACAAATATAACTGTGAGTGCATGAAGTATATTATATTATTGAGTAATATAGAGTAATGCCCATGATGCGCTTGTCGAGACCCCTCACCAATAAGGACTGACGGGTCACTGCAGTCTCATACAGTAAAACTGTTATATATGAAGATACTGCTAATGTATCTGTGATATCTTCTAATCATTCTGTAGACTAGATGTTTATGCAACAAAAAATAATCATTTTATCATAGTATTCACCGTGATATTGAAGAAAACAGCTAAAATGCGGCACCTAAATTTACCATGATGCTCTAGCTGCAGCGCGTGCTTTCTAAGCGTAACTGTCAACAAGTAGTGGGCTGATGCCTGCCAGACGTACGATATTTTGGTAGCTTGATGTTCCACAAGAGTCCCGACAGCTTCCTAGCGTCAAAATTTTTGTTAGTATTTGATAACGAGGGCAATTTCGAGCCGGGACTGACATGTCCCTGTAGTACTCAAAGGGTTAATTAATTTTTTAATTTTTTTTTTAAATTCCCGGAAGGTAGAAATCAAAGTAGACAAGGTTTTTAAAAATTAGTAAGATCACTCTCGATTCACTTAAAAAATGGATGTAACTTATCGAATTCATTTAATTGAAAGTTTGTTTTTTCGAAGCCAAGCAGATGAAATAAAAGGAAACTGCGTCAGAAATGAGCATAAGACACGCTTAAAGTTAATTAATAGTTATCAAATTAATGTTAGATATAAAATTAAAATTTTGTTTAAACCTGGTTCTCATGGAGACAAAGTGTCATAATTATGACCTAATGTTTATTAACTATGATCTGATACGTTTTTCCAAATAATTTTGCAAAATTAAGTCAAATGAGAATTAGATTTACAAGTACTTTTCAGATGTACCGGACGTGCAAAACCAAATCAGGATCTTTTACTTAGCTGAACACACCAAAGTTTGAAGTTAATTTCTCTCATTTTCGGTTAGACGAATTTGGAACTAACAAAGACCGACCTCGATGCGTTATAATTCGAACTTTATTAGCCCTGTGATCATGAAAGCAGTCAGTGAAAGGGTCTAACGAAACCCAACAGATGATTACGGAAGAAGCCAAAAAACATACGAATGAAAAACCATGAAGAACATAGCTAAACAACGCTAGAACTCACCACTGTTAAAAATACGATAGAGTCAGTAGCTCACTCTCATTCAAAATACAGAACGACAGGTTAGGGAAGTAGAAATTTGTGGGGTAGGCTTACAGATGATATTGCATTTTCAGGTGAGACTTTATTTCTTTTTTGAGGCAAAATCCGAGGCAAAATTAAATGACCAGAAACTTCTCATGCATCTCAAATTCCGTAAGAACAGTTTTCAGACGTGAAAACCCCACTTCAGTCACGATGCGGGTTGCTGCTTTTAAAAAACGTCAATTTTTCTTCTTCAGGAAAAAATTGCGCAAGTACATGTGAATTTGTATATGGAACCAATAACGACACCTGGACGTGAAGAAGCTACAAATGTTCCAAAAACAAGCTGTTCATTTTCACCATGGGTAGCCCACCCTATCGCATGTCATAAGAACTCAAAAATTTATGCAAAGCAGTTTCAGGAATATTTTTGAAGATTTTTTGAGAGAAAAGTTTGTTTGCCTCATTGTCTGATGCCAAATGATTTTTTTTGTTTTATCCATTCTGAAGCCAATGGTACCCTTACACAGAAACTTAAGCATCGAAGCTCAAAGCACTGCCCCAAAAAGGCATAAGGGAAAGTAGTCCCTCTCGGCACGCCGCTTAATGCGACAGTGAGGCTTCAAGGAAGACTCAAAATTGCGAGACGAGCTAGAGGAAGAATTATAAATAAAAAATTGGATAGAGTATACTCAAAGCTCATAAATAAATGTTGTAACAGATACCCAGATTATTAGCGAAGTAAGTATATTTTTTCCCTTTTGTTTCTTCAAATAATTTTCCTGTTCTCTCTTCGTATAAAGGTCAGAAAGCATTTTAAATTCAACCAAGTTTAGTTTACAAGTAGCCTACCGAACGTTTGGTGTAAGACGAGGTGCTAACATCGCTTAATGCTTAATTGTTTCTTTGATTACGCAAGAACACTAGAGAGAAAATAAAAAATCACAAATCTTCATGGATTTCGGCAACGAAAATCCAACGTACATAAAATATCCGCTTCGAAACTCTTTTTGGAAAACGCTTTTCTTTTATTTTTCCCGCAACGCAACTGATTACAAGGTGAGAATGCTAATATATTTTTACGGAAATATTGACCGTTTTAACGCTTGATCACGATTTTCATTCCCGTCGAGCTGCGTGTCCGGCAGAGCCCGAAGCATCGGCATCGTGCCGCCTGTGCTCTAGAAAGGCACGAACCACGCGCGTGAACTCCACCCAATGGAAATTTTTTGTTCCCTTTCATCTTATTCAAAATAGAAGCAGTATTTTAACAGGGAATCCATCATTTGAAGTAAAATTGATGACAGCTACAGTCTCTTTTTTAACAACGGATATTTCATGAAAAATATATAATGAAATAAATACTTCGCTGTTCGTGATAATTTTAGTTCAATTTTTAGACAAATAAATGAATGATTGCGTATTATGGATGTGTGACATAGCATGAAATTTAAAACCACACTCATTTTGCTTCGAAAATTAATGTCTTTTATATGCGAGAGAGGAGAATTGTCTGCTCATATGAAAATGTTCGACCACAGCTATGTAATTTTGGCCAGCTGCATTGAATTACAAAACAGCATTCAGTAGTCAAATCATGAAGAAATTTCGTGTGTCAATATTAATATACGGATGCAGTGAATATTTCTGATATAAATTATATCTCACGAATATGACGCATCACCTCTTCAAATTCATTACTAACGCCATGATGCCTGCATGGTATTAGCGATGTTTATATGAACTTATGAAAATTCAATCACTATAAAGTTACAATTTGAGACCATAAAAGTTAATTCTACGAGACAACATTTGATCGCTAATCAATAAGGAGGTGAACCAAATAGCTTCAAGTCGTGTTTTTGTCTATGCTGCGTAAAAGTCCATTCTGCATAAACGAATTCAAATTTGAAGGTCTTCACGGCGCAGTGTAAACTGCAGCGAAAAATTCGATCATGATAGAATCGCGATTTACGAAAATTTGTTTTTACGAAAATTTCCTCTTAGACGTCGGTTGAACCTACGCCAGCCGACGGCTTGTACCCGGCTGCGGTAATTTTTATTCTCATTTCCATGTAAGAGGTTGTAATGTGCCGAGGCGTTGGTTAAGCGGTTTTATTAGTCCTTAATTGCTTTCAATGAGATTCTGTATTCCAAAGAGATGGTTGCTCGAGCGAATTTTATTCCCACTTTTTAATGAAAACATTTCAAAACGATTTTAAACTAAGGAATTGGGAGTCGATTATCGGAGTGTTACGAGAAATTTGATGCGAATTCTTTTCTATTGGGTTCCGTTAATGATTACAAACGTAAATTTGATATACTAATTTGCTCACAGAACCCGTCCAGATACCGCCTGGTATTCTTAATAGACAAATAGAATGGTACGAGTCGCCGGAACTGACCTACTGGTAGAAGATTACAACCTCCGGATACCTGAACGCATGACCGTTTGAATGCGCTTACACTTACAGTGTAACCCTTTTTCTTTTACAGCATGGAGAAATCAGGTACATCATGATTACAACATCATTGTTCGGAACTGAATTCTTAGACTTCGTCTCAGTTGTACCTAGAAATCACCAGTTTTTAAAATATTTTTGAGGATAATGAAACGGAATTTCACGCTCAGTGAAGGATATTGATGATCACAATCATTGCGGTTCTTCAATACACACAAGCTGCGTCGAGGAGTTCCTATTCCTTGAGATGCATCAGAATAAGAACCTATGTTGCAAAACCGTGAGGCGCTGCTACATCGGTGTAATTTGTAATTTGCTTAATTACAGTAAGATAATGCAGGGCGAACATTTTCCAACTGCCCATTATGAACGATCAGATGTATTCTGAAGTAATCTCTTAATTTTGTGTTCAGAATAATCCTGCATTGAGTAATATTAGCATTCCATACAGAATTCAGCTATCTTTTGCATTTCTTTCAGACCAATTAAAGAAATCACGCCTCATTAAAAAATTTCAGAAGGTATTTGTTGATAAATTTAGATCAATTGGTTAATTTTTCGGCGCCTAGATTTATAAACTTAAATGAATCCAAATATGTATTTGCTAAAGATGCAGTAGCGTTGTTGAACATTTCTATGGACGCGAAAACAGTACAAAATATCGAAAACTAATAATACAGGCTTCTATATACAAAAAATTGAGAAATAACTTTTCACTTTGAACATTAAAACATACAAAATTTGTAAAAAATAAATTTTGTTACTAAGAACTAGGAACGAAATTAGAAAAAAACTCCTTAAAACACACAGATCTACAGTAAGTAAATGAAAAAAATTAAAAGTACAAATGAGGTATCAACAACCAAAATATGCATTGTACTACCACTTCAAAAAACAACAAAAACATGCAAATTCGACCAGTTCAAAAAACAACGAAAAAATGCATTTTTCAACCAGTTCAAAAATCCTTGGCCGTACAACGATGTGGTTAAATTTTGGAGAACAGGATTTACGATTGTCATAGCCATAAGATCGCTCACGAGTCTTTGAAATGATTCACTGACATTTGTTTTCAACTTCCGAGCCTCTGATGAGGTCGAAGATAAGTCGCCCGACGACCCTGAGGCGGACAATCTTTAAGATCAGTTACGCTTAAAAGCAGCCACGTCCATTGCAGGGAGCACACTACTGTGAGAGAACCGGCACTCTCAAGTTCAAAATTGTCCAGTTTTCATTTCCCTTTTGCTCTTGTGAAATATCCGAGAAGTTCGACTCGAAATGAAGGTTACTGATTTGTTTCTTATTTTGACGATACAATTTTAGAGTTAAAATTTACACGTCTCATATATCATTCTGCTTAGCGTTCATTTTTTCACAAAGTGATTGAAATAATTTTAGGGGTAACCTGGACAGTGGTGTCGTTAATAACTAGTAAAAGTGGAGCAGTCCCCGAAGTCATTTTCGTACAGCTGCTAAAATTTAGCTCGTCGAGATTATTTCCCTCAGCTTTCAATGTGAAAAATAAATGATCCTGCGTTAAGAAAGCATCATAATTGCCATGCGTTTGTTTTTAAAATTACATGTTTTACTGTTTTGAGCAGTTCAATTCGTTGTACCAGTGAAGTAACTTTAAGTTCATTACTCCAGTCATAAATGCATTCAGTAGCTCGTATTATAGATGTGTTTTTTCATATGTTTTAATTTTAACGCTCTTTCGTAAAATGAACTGAAATTGAATAACAATTTTGGTGTGTGAAATATCCCCGTCGTTGTACATGTTTACTAGATATTTCCCAGTGAATTCAGCTTGAAAATAATTAATACCTCTTTCAGCAAAGTATTTGTATCAACTGATTGATTTGCTCTCCAACAAATGTGCTATTTACCGAGCGTGTGTCTCCGTGAATTATAATTCGTGATCAATAATTTACAGATGTTGTTTCAAACTAAACGTTTGGAAGACAGGTTAGGCATGTGTGTTGTGTTTCAAATTTCTAAATATTTTATATGTTTTTTATGTGGGGAAACAAACTAGAATTAAATGCAACTCATGAGTAACTGTTATATGCAACTAGACGGGCAATAATTTGTTAAAGTTTTGCATTTGACGGTGTTTAGATTCTGGCTGCATAAATTTATGTTTCTATATTCATTTAAATAAACTGCATAACATATCATGGAACCGTTCATGCCAGCCACTGAGAAAACATTGAACATCCTATGTTTTGCTATTGAGTTTTGTCATCCGATAGTACGTGGTGGTCCGCTGCTTTTTGGGTATCAGTTAAGGTAATATTAATATAATAAATTATTATTCAAAAGCATGTTTTGCGTCAAAATACTCCCGGTGCTTGTGAGACACTCTAATCTTAAGCTTTAAGCGGAATTTATTTGTATTATTCCTCTCAGGTTTGCTTTAAATAAGATTAAAAACATGAATTGAATTTCTGACTCTTGCTTGCTAGTCTACTCTACGGGAAAACTTCTTCATGTTTCAGTATTTGTCCAATAATACAGTTACGACAGCCTCTTAATTAAAGGGTAGAGATCAAAGTCAGTCGAAGCTGTTTCTTTTTCACAAGTTTTACTGCACAGGATCTTACCTCAATTGAAACTTTTTAATGAAATTTCTCCTCTTAAATTTTCTTGTTTTCTGCTCGTGACGGTGCCACTACATTTCAAGCATCGTCACTTTGGCGCACATTACTTGCTTCATTTTGCCATTTATATTTACTAAAGAACGAGGTTAAGATGATAATGGTTCGTTCACATTTCAGACGCGATTTCTTAATTTTTATAAATTTGGAGTAATTGATTTTTTTATTTATTTATTTGTAGTAATTTTGTAAACTAAATTTAAATCATATTATTTTCACAGTTGTTTTTATGAGTTCTCGCTGAATCCTTTATTTTTCCTTCACACTCCATTTTTTATGCGACTCTTCTTACTCTAAATAATCGTCAGTCTCTCGCTATCAAAACATTTCTTATAACATAAACAAAGCTTTACGTACTTTAGAAGGTTAAAATTACATTATAGATTTTATTGATTTTATTTTGTGACTAGTCGAATGAGATACAAGTCGGTAGAGATTCGCTGTAGATTATTAAAGCGTCTTTCCAACAGCGCAGGTTATAAAAAAGGTATTTACGAGCTCAAAGTCAGTTACTTCTTTCTTTCTTGACATTACTCTTAACGAATGGGAACTGTTACGAAACACATGTATAATTCAGTACGTTTTTATAGAGTTTTTTTTTATTTCACGTTTGAACAAGTATTTTGTTTGTGTTCCGTGCAGGTGCAGGCCGTGATACTCGGGGTGCTGGTGAGCCTCGTCGCCCTGGCGGTGAGTTAGCCACAATACCCGACTTCTTCGAGCGTTGCGCAGGTGTACAGAAATGTAAAAATACGACACACTTGCTTCAAACCAACTATTCTGCATTATTGCAATTAGTTTTGTGATAAAACATTGCAATCTAAAAGATGAAATTTTTGGGTAAATTCGAAGAGGTTTAGACAGCGCTTTCGAGTTTTGTTATTTTTGTGAGATATTACTAAGCCAGTTATTACATTTGAAATATTTTACGCCATTTAAAATAAAAATTTCAAATGATGATCCTAACTTCACTCTTTCTTATTTCAGGCGGGGAAGCCAGCAGAAGGTGAGTTCAAAGTAGATTTCTTTCATATCATACGCTCGTAACTTATTTTGAGTAACTTGTTTTAATATAATGATGCTGAGATCTTTAGGTATAAACTAATAAATATTGAAAAGTATATGATTAACTCTTGTATCCATCCTGGTTACTAGACACAATTAATATTAGATTCAGGGCTGCACTAGAGTCACCTGCTCACGGGCAACTGTCCCATTGAAGCAACGTTTACGTTCAGTAAATGTTAAAATTTAAATGAGTAAACGTTTTTTTAAGGTGAGCTAAAATTTTGAATCTTCAGATTTTTTAATTTTAATTAAGATTTTCGAAAAGGTAGATATCATGAATAGTAACAATAATTTATGCATGATTTATTTAACTGAAATAAAAGTATAACGATATGAGTGCCAGTAATTTACGAAGTAAGTTTTGAGTTCAAAAATAGCGAGAGCTAGAACTTGACGGGAAGTTCTCTTCCAAGCAGTTGTGTATTAGTTAGTGGGAAACAAATTTGAAGGCAAAGTAATGAAGATATCACCAATTGTAGATTTTGAAGACTTTTTGCGCTCCTGCTTTCTGTTTCGAATGAAAACTTGTAAAATAGGAATAGTAAGAGCACTTTTTCACAATAGAACTACGGTAGCTGTAATCGTTTCTTCGACTTTGTGAAAAGTCGTAAGTAGGAATGTTGTGAGTCACATGACAAAAGTTTGTTACCAAATGCTACTTAATTTTTAACTACTAAGTTTTAACTTCTAAGTACTGGCAATAATTTTACAACCTGGAATAAATGTCAAATTTCTGGGGTTGGGCACTCTATGATGACCTTACCTCTCTGGGCTTGCAGTTTACTGTATTCCGTTCCGGCTTTAGTTTTTTGTCTAGATGTCTTCTATTAAATCTAGTCTGAAATGCAGGAAACCGGAAATTCTCCTCTGTTTCCATTAGTGCTTAGTCTCTACTGAAGCCCTGCAAAAACACGCTTGCGCTGCTGGAGTAACACTGTCAGAATATTTAAAAAGAAAATGTCACCCAATAAGCTTTGAATGAAAAATTAAATTTTTAATTTACAGAGGGAGAGTAATAGCATATATATTTCTTTGAAATAGAAGCGGGCATGGCGCAACTCCTCCTCCGGTCCTGCGACCACAACGCCGACAATGCCCTGAACGCCGCCGAGTTTGCAGGCTGCCTCATGCAGCAGCGCAAGGCCGCTAGCAGGATGGACATTTCCCGGTGAGTGCAACTCGACGAATTCTAATGTGATGTAAAAACTAGGAGCAAGGTAACATAGAAGCCGGAAATGATTCAAAGAAAATTATTCATGAGGTTTTCGAATATAAATGGGATGAAAAATTCAATCTCCAAAATAGGGAAAAAAAAACTGAGAAAAATGGTCAAAAATCGAAACAAAATTCCAGACAAGTGAAAACGTTTTGATGACAACTGTTCAAACTTTATTTTGTGAGCATAACAAACATTGCGGCTTGGTCGACTTTGAAAAACACTGCCAGCAGCAGGCGTACAGGAATGTGCATTGCTTGAAAATCCTTGTCGTGAACTCCTTGTACAGTGCTTTTTGTGAATCAAGATTCATTCTTTTGTGACTCTTGAGTCATTCTTTTGTGGCTCTTGAGTAATTCTTTTGAGACTCTTGATTCATTCTTTTGTGACGCTTCACTCAGTGAATAGAAGACATGAGAATATGTTTTAGTCTACCTAACTTTTAAACAAAATATGGAAAATTTAGCATTTTCCACAAAAATCTTGCAGTTAAAAAAAAAAATAATAAAAATACTAATAATGTACCTGCCGCTCATTGTCGAAATGGACGCTGTTCAATTTCATGCAATCCAATAGCCTCGTGTATCAACCAAGCTTTGATGACCCCATTTCGTTCTTGTTTTCATTTGATTATTATTTCTCGAGCCTACCTTCTTTTCAAGTGTTTTATTATTTAGTGTTAGGTCTCTACAAGTGTTGCTTTTCCTGAGAATGAGGCATGTTCTACGTCCTTGGTACTTCACACTTAAACGCTTTCGTGAAAAATTCTCGTACAATGTGGATTGACCTTCTCATAGCTCACATGTACACACACAAACATTTAAATGAAACTTCTGTATTTTAATAAAGTGATCCCAATATTATTTGCAATTTCCTAAACATTTTCAGACTTTCGAACAATAATAATTTTAATTGAACTGATATCACCATTTTGATAAAATTTTAAAAGTTCTTTGAAATTGTGAAGTCCTTTTTTCTTCAACGAATTACCATAAGTAACTAATCTACATTTAACATATCCACGACAGTAACCAGATACTCAGGTATCAGTCAGTTTGAAAAACTTCAACGGCTACAAAATTTCTCATTCACTTTTGTGCCTTGAGTATTCATATGATTTTCATTCGAGAATACGTACCAACGGCAAAAATGTTATTAAAATTTGATTACCAATTTCAGGAGCGAGCTTCTGCAAGGCTTCATGGACGAGGCCGATCAAAACAACGATCTTAGAGCCGATGAAGCAGAACTCCAGGAGTGGTCGGCGCGTTGGTTCCTCTCTGGCTTGTTTGGTGGTGGTGGTGTTGAGATTAAAATCGATTTCAACCAGATTATTAGTAAGATTGTCATCATTCTCCAGTATATCAGCGAAGAAAAATACGCTGATGCTGTGTCTGAACTTTACGTTTTGATTTCTGGCTCTGAACTCAGCGCGACTGCCAAAGCCTCAATAACTCTTGCGATTACGGCAATTGGAGACCGAGAATACGGCGCAGCGGTTGGTTATGTTTACGCGGTCATCAAAGAAATTGCTGGTGGAGATGATGCTGGTGGAATCTTCATCGTGAGCTCAAGTACGATAACAAACGTAGCGTCTTTGTTGCAAGCTGTGATCGAAGGTGACTCTTCCAATATCAACTATTACATTTACCGATCCTTGGCTGGCGTAATAGTGGATTTCAGTTTCCTTAGTCAAGAAAGTGCCAGTTCTGTGGCAGCTCTCATTCAAGCGGTAATTGAAAACAATTCAGAAGAAATCTACATTTCTCTGCAAGCAGTCATTGGCACCATTGAGGGTATTAACACAGAAACAGCCACTGCCCTCTCGGAGCTTCTTGAAGTCGTTGTAGGTGGATCGTCAAGCGAAATTTCGGTGAAAATTTTAGCTGTATTCACCGCCGTGCTTGAAGACGACAATGCAGCTGAAATTGCAGAACTTTTCGTTGCCGTGATTCAGGCTGTTCTTGAAGGTGACAGTGAAGAAGCAATTAAACAACTCACATTGCTGTACGTAAAGATAACTGGTACAGATAGTGAAAGTGGTGGCTTCAGTTCATCGACAGTCGTGGCGTTTGCAGCAATAATTGCAGCATTGGAAGATAACGACAGGGACGGAGCAGTAGCTGCTGTTCGGCTTCTCATCACACGTAGCAGCAGTGAGTTCACCTCTTCTCAAATCAGCTCTCTCGAAATTATTATTTCCACAATTGAAGATGGTGACTATGAGGATGCCAAAACTTTACTTATCGCTATCGCTACATCTGGAGGCAGCAGTGGCAGCAGCAGCTCAGTTGAAATCACTGTTGAAGTGTTCGTTGCCCTTTCATCGGTCATTACCATTCTGGAAGACTCAGGTGATTCTAATGAGGCGATCGTAATAATACAAGAGCTTCTGAGCGATTCATCGGTGACAATCAGCGTGGAAATAAGAGAAGCTTTGCAGATTCTTGTCGTAGTTTTATCGGAACAATCTAGTAAGGAAGCACTTGTAGTTGTTGCAGCAATTATAACTGGGTCGAGTACTGCATTCAGCCGAACTATCAGCGTTCAAGTAGTTTCTGAGGTGGAACTTATTATTGCTGCTCTAGACGACGATGATTATGACGGTGCCATTGCAATCGTCGAAGCTCTAATTGAAGGAGATTTTGGCTTGAGCATCATTGTAAAGAATGACTTTAGGAATATCTTGATCGCTTTGGAAAGCAAAGAAAGATCGAGAGCGTTCGCTTTACTCACTATCATATCGGCCGGAGAAAGAAGTAGTAGTTCGTTCTCAGTCTCTACTACGGTCAGCCTTTTGGTAGCGATTGAAGTATTAAGTTCTGGTTCGGACGACGAAGCTGCCATCGCCGAACTTGAGCTCCTATTGGAAGACGATTACATCGAATCTAGCTTCAAATCTGAAATCAGAGTAATCATCAGATATGTGGAAGAGAAAAAGAGGTCGAAGGCTATGACAGCAATTATTGCGTCAATGATCGGTTCTCAAATTTCCATCGACAAATCAGCTGCTCAAATTCTGTATGCATCTCTTCGATACGCCGCTGCCGGAGACTCTGAAGATGCCATTGAAGAAATAGAACAATTCCTCGAGGACTATTCAGATTCAGAACTTCGGTTTGCTCTATTGTACGTTATTCAGCTCCTGAGGGAAGAAAACTCCCAGGGTGCCTTGACCATCATAAATACCATCATTGTGAAAACCTTTGGTGATGATTGCTATTGTGATTAACAACATTGGAGAAAAAATTCTCTGAAGAATTCCTCGCTGTGGAGGATAGGAGAATTTCGGGGTCTTGGAATTCATTTTAAATTCAACTTTAAAATAATGGCTGCAGCGTAAAAAGTTGATATGATCTTTGATTTGCGATACGAAACCAACTTTGAGTTTCACTAAAATACGAGCATTTCTAAATAACGACCGATATTAACATATACATTCGCACGCTGGGGAAGTGAATATTCAAAACAAGTCAGATCTTACTGTGTAAATTAATATGATGTTTTTGCCCATCAGTTTCTGGCGCGGTGCTCCGGTTGAACAAAGAATTAGGGGCTTCTTAATTTTTCACTTGATGATTACATAACAACTGACATTCTCCGAAATTTAAAATCGAGTTCAAACATTTAGAAAGTCTATTGAGTTAATCGCATTGAACTTGCCTATCATTGATTGAGGAGGATAATAAATCAACACATCAACAATATAATACATAGTGTGATTTGAACTTCATCATTCTTAGACTGTCATAAGGATTGAGTTTTACCACTAAGATTGAATTGTGGAATTTAGTGAATAGAAGGTTCTGATTCAGTATTAAATGATGAAGATTTTATTCATTTTTACGCTGCAGCTAGAAGTGAGAAAATGTTTTTCACTTCTGCACCTCTCCGTTTGATTGCAAGTTTTTTAACGTGTGATATTTGTTCTTTCACCAAAGTTAAAATAGCCTCTGCACGTTTATATTCAACATTCAAGTATTGTGCTTGTTTTTAGCTAACTTTTCAAACAATAACTCCAGTTCATATTACTATTATGAAACATTTGAACTGTGTTTGAGTTTGCAGGCCACTTTATCCCTTTTCAGACATCTCAACCGAGTTTAAATATTTGTAGACCACTTAGCCGAAAATGACAATGTTTCTATTTTCCATTAAAATTTGAAGCCGAAAATTTATTCCATCAGTTGTTTCAATTGTTTTTAAATTTGTACTTGATGATTGTTTTAAAATTTTAACAGAAGGAATACTCTACACTTTCTTGAAGAAGAAATAAAAAATTTTCCTCATGTTGTGTTTAAATTTCCTTGATATTTCATTCAAATTCGAAGAAATTTGTGATTATGCATTTTACTGAAATGAAATCTATTTGCTGGTATTGAACAATATTTTAGTTTAGCCATTTCACAATTAACATTATTATACAACAGCCTCTCCTAAGCTTAAGGTTCATGATACTGAACTCTTGAGAAGAATCAAATGCGTTTGCTAATTTATTTTGGAATCACAGTTCTTCGAGAGTTTGGTTCCGCGAGTGCAATTTATATAGTTAAAAGTTGCGAGAATCTGCAGTTCTCGTTTCGTTGAATTACTCTTCACATCTCATTATTGAGCTCCAATGTTGCCATTGCAAAGAATAACTCGGGTGCTGATATTTTCAGAAGCGAATTAGATGGAGATAAAGATTGGATTATAGAAACATTCAATTTTGTAATCAGAATCAGAACCAAACATATTTCAATAACCCATTTATCACTTAAAGCAAACTAATGAAACGTTCCACGATCAATATTATGGAACGCAGACCAGCAGGCGTGCAAGGGAGGTAGAGTTAATGCTATCAATCTATTGAAGACTTTGACCCTTAATACTTTAGTAGCTTTAACTGCAATGAACACATGGATAAGAGTTTGTAGAAAGCAATCCTTAAAAATGTGCTGACTGCTTTAAACAACACTCTAACGTTTCTGTACATCGTATGTCAGGATCATGAAGTGACTTCGTTGAGAGATGGCGTTGCATTGCTTCTTTTTTATAATAGTTGGTCCACGCGTTACATAGAACTGGCAGATGTTGCTGGTGCGTACCAATTTTTAGACCACGCTCCAGTGAAAGATTGGGATGAAAATGCAAGTTCTTTTCGACTGCTTCAGATTTATTTTGTCCATGCCTCTACTACATTTCAAGGTATAATGCACGTACATTATTTTTAGTGAGCAAATTTTATTTTAGACCGAGTCAGAACTTGCCCTTGAGATATGTCATCAAGGTTTCCTGTCTCCAGGAGAGTAAGCGAAAAAATTTCCTATGCACACCTACAGGGAAGAAACAGTTCTTTGTATTGTTCGTTTTTTGAGATCCTTTGCTGGATGAACTTTTTTTTGACCTCCTGAAATTAGATGTGTGATATCTTTAGTGAAACGTTATGTGAAAAAATGACGTTAATCGCTGAAAGAAATATGTGATTTTTTGTACACAAATATTAAAGTATTTATCTTGATCGCGGTTTTCATAATTTGTCTTATAAATGATCTGAAAATTAATAAAATACACGGGAAAAATGAAAGAAAAATTCAACATGATATAAACCCAACAATCAGATAAATGAGTTCTGAGTGATGGACACATTTACTGATAAAAAACGCTCTCGAGTAGAACTCTTTTACGAGAGAGAGCTAATGAAGGAATGAATTTCTTTATTTAATGTTATTCAAGCAAGGATCAAAACGTAAACGTAGCTAAAAATCGATCTTCCTGGTTTCTGAAATGCCTTTTTTCCGTTGACGTAAATTCTTTTAGTTCTCCCTCTGAAATAAAAATAGCTCATGTTATTATAGCGGTTGGGGAGTTTGAATTGTTCAGTTGAGCGGCGGAAGTCAGCGCTGCCTTGAGGCCGAGCTGCGGCAGCTGTGGCGATGGGACTGTGGCTCCCAAGGGTTACCAGGTTGGCCATATGTTCTGGTCAAAATTCTCAAACTTTTTCTTTTGTAGCCATAGAATTCGCTTAGTATACGAAGTATGAGAATCACAAATCAATATCAGTGAGGAAATTGTCATTTCACCATCGTATTTTAACTGAAAACTGAAAATTTCACCAGAAAAATTAAATCTGGCAACTTTGCCGCCCACATGCGCTCGGGAATGACCATCAACGAGAGGTTAGCAGTAAATCACTACTATCTGATCAAGCAGTCTTTCACAAAGGATATTTTTAATGGCATTTTTCTAACTTCAAACAAAATTAAATTTACTTTCAGCTAGTATGAAGAATATTAGAAGCGCAGTAAAATTAACAGAGGAAGTTTTACAAATTTGATCGAATGTTTTCGGTTTTGATTCAATTTTTGTGCTTGGTTTGCAGAATTTTCAAAATTCACCTATTTTGTTTCGCAATGTAATTAATTTCGTGGGCAGGTATGAAGTTATCAGTTTTTTACCTTTCCTCACTGTTCCCTGCTCAAAGTAATTATCTAATAATCTACAGAAGGGAAGATGCATTTGCGTCATATTAAACTTACTATTTTTATAGGAGTCTGATAAATAAATAGTCTGATGTTTTTGGGAAACAATAAGCCAAATTTCACTTGTTACAAAAATTTAGAGTTATCTGTACACCCCAATTTATTCATTTCAGTAGATTTTATAAACATATTTAGCGAACAAAGCTATGGACCTGTGTGAGGAACGAGTCCAAGCAAGGCTAAACATATGTGTGTGACGGAGAGCGAGGACTGAACAATAGAACTAAATGCGGCGACCACTTCTAAAGATGATATCTTTGATGGATATTGTTCTGCCTATCAACAATCAAGGCTGTTGGAGTTTATGGAGTCGGGGAAAAATCGAAGAACTCAAAATCATCGTCAAAATTCAGTCCACATACTCGCTGTTGTAATAGTTATACTCTAACTAGATAAACAAAAATGCCTTGCTCTATTCAGTTGTAAGCTCATGTAGATTATACTTACGTTTTCTCTTCTGCTCTTTACATACTCAATTAATCATTAAAGTTTTTAAAGAACACCTTTAATTTTCAATTGTTTTCCCAATAACTTAAGCTGATAAAATGGAAACGCAATGTGCGTTTCATTTCATCCAAGCCTCTCAAAATTTTACCATCCAGATCGGCAGAAGGACTGCTGATGAAATTATTTTTCGGAGCAATTGTATTTATCTTCAAGGGCTTCTCGTCTTTGATCATACCCATTGGTACGGGGTTCTTGCCACGACGAGAAAACTTTAGAAATACTTGCATGAACGATTGTTTTAGTTTAGTTGTTTTCAAAACACTGCAAAATAATTATTTCGAAATTTGAGGTTCAACTAACAGGTTCTCATGGAGTAGCAATTCTTAAAATTCTTTGCTTGTCAGACAACTGCCATCAATAGTGGCTGGACATTAAACCATGTCATATAATTCAAGATTTGAAATATTAGAAAATGGTTGAATTTAAGGTTTTAAATAGTGAAACTTATGAAATTTTCAAATTATAAATTTATGAGTTTCTAACAACTAATATTCCAAAGCATTTCTTAGTACAAGGACGAAGTTTTTAACCACCAACGCTGCGTTTCATTGCGTAGGTGGGCGAACAGGGAAAATATGGTCCACCGAATCACTATCAACAAGTTGTACGGATCTGCAGACTCACCTACCGCTATTGTGGTAGACAACTTGTAAGCCTGTCGTACATTAAACATTCGTTAGCCAAAATTGACGCGGGTAATTTTTAATTTACCCATAAGTACCATAAAACAATTGATCGTTGACAAAATAATTTTTTAATTTTTTTGGTTTTGCCACAGGGTGGATGGAGATTGGAGAGGCAGCCCTATCTGCATTGAAAGAAACCCAAATTCTGCACAAATATGTCCACTAATTATTGAAACTGAAATATTACAGCGCTTTAAAGCTCAGTTCATTGATTTGTTTCTATAGCGTCAAGTGAGTAATGAAAATAATTTGATTCCCGCTAATGGTGAGAATAAAAACTCGGTAACTGGAATAATTGTATCATATTGTTATGAGAAATAATGATAATTTGAACGTAGCTATGAAAGGGAATAAAAAGATGTGAGGTCAGACAGTAGCTAATACCCTGGTTCCTGTAGCTCATATTTGAATATTCTGTACCTCAAATTTTAGACTGAAGACTTATATGTGGGTTTTACACATCGATAAAATACTCAATACTTTATGCATATTTCTAATCGCAACATTATTTTAAACAGATGACTTACATGTTAGTGAGTTGAACATCGATAAATACTCAAAACTTTATGCATATTTCTAGTCGCATCATTGTTTTAAACATTTTCTAAAAGAATGTATTCATTGAATCAAACTGGCTCGACTCATTGCATGCGAATCTGTCGATTAAACCAAAATGGTTCACAGATAGGTCGTGTTTTACGGATGCTCATTTCTAAGTCGCAACAACCACTGCAGGTCGATTGCCATGTTTTTCGAGATTTTTTTCTTCCAACAGTATGGGTATGGCATTAATATTTTATGATAATGTTAAAGATACTTGAAAGTTACTGACACAATATTAGCATCATGCCATTAGTAATAACGATTTTTTATCAGGAGATGAAAAATTGAAAAAGCAAAATTTGTTGTGCTCAGAATTAGGAAAATTTTTTTTCGATAATATAGGAAAACCATTTCATTCGAAAGCAGGAAAGGTATAATAATTTAACTTAGAATTCGTGCTGAAGTTTTAAGAATATGAAAATAATATTTGCTGCGTGCAAAGAAGAGAAATAATTATATTTCTACTGAATATCAGCATCATCGAATAACGTTCTAACAATCATAATTTGAGATTCTTCTAGTCCAGTATAGCATCAAATACTTGTCTTCCCTAGCACAACAGGACTGATCCAAAGTTCCTTGTATTTATACGTAAGGAAAATTTCCTCAGCAGATACTTAGTCTCAGGAATAATAGGCGTCGCATAACAATTCATGTCTCTGTGTTGGGTATGCATTGGCCTTCATACATGTAATATCTCCGCCACATAGCACAATACACAATGCCGCTCTGGTATAATACGAGACACATAAAATATCGCTGTGACAGAATATGGTACACAAAACCACTAAGGCGTTATTCAACACATACGAAATGTTGTCTTGACAGGAATTTCTCAATTTACTTTATGGAAAATTTCTTATGGATATATCGGAAACATTCGTACTCTTATTGTCAATTTGAAAGTCAGCTGCCTTAAGACTGAGGAGTGTATTACTTTTAACTCTCAGGAAAATAAAACGAGCTCGTGGATCACCATTGGGAAAAATTTAACACTTTGAACGGCTCACGTATTGTATTCTAGATTGCTTCATCTTCGTCGTTTTCATAGTTACTTCAAACGTTCACGTGATTTTATTAGAACTAATAGAAAATAAGTACAATAAATTACTAATATTTTTTTTGCCATGAATTCCATCCTTTGAGCCATTCTTCGTGCATTCAAGGCATTTTCTGTGCATCAGTTGAGGCAATGCGATAGAAAAGAATATCCGTATTTATTTTCTATCCACAAATGCTCAAACGAGTTTTATACTTTCTGCTGCCTCGTTTATTGGCTGCTCTTCTTATCGAGTTCTTTTGTAATTTCATCAGTCCAAACCAATTTTATGTTCCACTGCTGAATTTATCGCATGTTGGTAAGCCATCTAGCTCATATGTTACCATGGCTTCCTCGTCTGCCTCACACGTGCGTTACTGGCTGTGTTATTTAGAGCTCAGAGGATTTTCTCTTCGTAAGGATTACCGTTACATAGGCGAAGATATCGACGAGCATTGCACGTATAATGTACCTATCTTTATCTTGCAATTTTCAAACGTTTATGGTGAGAATTAGATATCATTAGAAAAGAAGTTTATATCTTTCAGATAAATTTCGGGTGTAATTATGCATACCAACTGAAGTACATAAATCATTTAGGTAGGAGTAAAATATCAACCTCATTGATTTTAGAGTTTCCTCGAGATATATTTGACAAATTAATCATTAATTTGCTTACTCTCAGTCACCATTTGTTAAAGTTTTTTCGAAAAGTTGGAATTCTACACCGGAATAAAATTTATTAAAATTTGTTGTTTACTTTTGAAAAAAATTCCATGGCATATAATGTTCATTTTATTCTAGTGACGTTGCCTCAAAACAAAGTATATGATGAAAAACAATAATCTATTTTCAGGCTTCGTGCATTTCATATATACTCCCTGCCGATCAAAGATATTTTCAGGTTGAATTACTTTCTGGATCGATTGCTCTTACTCGATAGCATTTCCGGGCAATGTCGACTGCCATGACACTTGTCATGAACTGAAAGTGAGAAAAAATGTCAAATTATTAGTTCTATGTTCAGACGCTGACGTATTGGAAAGACGAATTATAATGATGATAATAAAAAAATCGACCATGATGCCAGAAAGGGAAGGTAGACCTGAAAGAATGTTAATAATTGAATTGCATTCACGTTGAAAAGTTGACATTATAGTCGAGTGAATGAAACTTCACCGCAGCACAACTTCAGGTGTTGCTCGACTCGGGCAGCTGCTGGGCTGGACGGTGGCCTTGACAACGTCCAGCAAGACTGCGTTTTGTGATGAAAAAAACTGGTATATCGGAAAGCTGAAACTCTAATCTCGACTTCTTCGACCCCGTAGCTTGTAAGGCAACTTCAAAGGTAAATGTATTAAATAACCGTTAGTATTGTATTTAATGGGTCAAAGCAATGATGGTTAATTTTTCAGAGTGTGACTTCATAATCATCAGATTTATGTATCAGTTCTGGTTTTGAGGTCACTCTTAGTAGACAAAACTCTAAAAAGTCAGTTATTTCCTCTAATGGGAAATTATACCAACTGGTTTGAGAGAGAAATTGTGCCCTAAAATACGTCAACTTGCTACCACGATTCATTTTGATTTAGATAAAGGGGAAAGATTCAATGAAAATTTTCTATCCATAATTATGCAGAGAAGTCATGCTCGCTAATAAAATTGAAGTGATAATACAGAGGAAGCTACATTTCTTCAAATGTTTTCAATTTTGTT
Organism: Morinoia aosen; assembly: GCA_030386875.1. Lineage (NCBI taxonomy): Eukaryota > Metazoa > Arthropoda > Malacostraca > Amphipoda > Talitridae > Morinoia > Morinoia aosen. The sequence continues at coordinate 32,057,554 of CM059567.1, read as the reverse complement.
AACGGAAACAAGTTAATCTGCCGTTCATTCGAAAAAGTGCCTCACCAGGTGATATAGTGATGGAATTTTCTATCATTACTCCCGTACTCTTGCACCATCGGGCGTGGGTGTCTTTTTTCCCCCTTAAGCTCTTCATACGCCGAATAAAATCGAGTCCTATCAGCACTGTATCGATGATTTATGTGTACAGCACAACATTCTTAAATGTAGCGTTTGGCTTATCCAATTGACCTTTTCTTTCTATTTGCTGCTACACATTGTAATTCCTGATTTTTCCGCCGCAATCAGGAATATCAGGCGCCACACATCTTTGAAATCATGGGCCGTGATGAGAGGATATCACCTACCGGAGGCTTTATCTCTCTACGAATGAACAGCTGAAATTCTGGTCAAGGAGACTCCCGTATCGGAGACCTGATTGACAGCAGCCTGTATGACAATTGAAAATTCAAAGGCTGGAATCGCAGCTTAACAATACAAGCGAGTTAGAAGAGGTTTGGGTTAGTTTCACTATGCTGTGAATTACACATTTGGGCCTTACTTAAACTTGAGCTAAGTACGGTCTGAAAATATGACCTTAATTGATTTTTATGCTCGTCTACGCAGAAATATGAATAGAAAGCTATGAGTGGAAATATTGGCGCTAGTGCGTATAGCCATAATAATTAATATTGCAGTAAGTGTTAAAACTTCATTTCGATTTGTAAAATTTACATCAACTTCAAATTTTAAAACTATTAGCAAACATGCACAAGGTAGCATAGAGGAGAAGTAAATTAACTTATTTGATATAAATTAATAAAACAGTAATTGCTTACTCGATAAAATGTGAATCGTACATCATTGTTAAATGAACTATAAATTGATCTTAAATTCAAAGATGTTGATAAACTGAAATATGCTTAGAAAAATGAAGGATATACAAGACGATCAATTCCAATCTAATTAATTGAAAAGGAAATTAAGTTTTACGTAACTAAGCTGCATATCACCCGTTCAAAAATTCGTGACCAGTGAAGGAAAAATTAGAAAAAATCTTCGCAATTATATTTACGAGAACAAAAAAGGACTTAGTAATGCGCCATACCTCGATTTTAGTTGAGTTAGTGGAACATTACTCCTAATATCACGAAGTTCATTTGCTGTCCGAAGTTGTTGTCAATCTCTGAGGACCTTCGTTACCATCCATCACCAAACCATCTATCTCGGATACAACGCTGGAGAACCGCCCGGACGACGAGAAAGAGGGACATCATCCTCTTAGAGGAAAGTCATCGTGAGGCGACGTCGTGCTTCGCTGCGTTATTCTGCTGGAATTAAGAACCATTCACCAGCCCACAAACGAAGGCTTTCCGTAGTAACGGATGATGATCTTTGTAACCTGTCAACATAATCGGACGCTGTTTGACGTCCGTCTACAACTTGAAGTTTCATTGCCTTTCTGCAGGCAAGGGCACATCATAACGGAACCTCCGCCGAAGATAAAATGCGGGATATTCTTTTGAAAAGCACGTATATCCTTTCAAAATACGAGGATGTACGAGGATAAATATCTTTGCACGAATAGAGCGCGGACAAAATACGGACGTAAATATGTTCGAACGCCATAGTGTGTGTGTCACCACCAGAGAAAGTAAAGCGTCAACCTTTCGGGATTATTTCAGACTCAAAATAGGATTTGTGACTTAGGCGTAATCATCATTGGCAACGATACGTTTGATACTCTTGTGCAAACTTTGTTACTCACTTTTATACTGTCAAAACTTTCCATGTTGTACAATTTACCTATTATAGTCATTCGTCTGATAATTCGCGGTTCGTCAAATATGTAATTCGCAATTTTTTGGAATTCATTGTTGCGTACTTATAATATTGTAGAATTTTCTTTTATAGGGTGCATTTTCAAATTTACAACTCGTCTTTGATCAAATTTCTATCAGAATCCTTTAAACTTGCATTGATATGCATCAGCAAAATTACAAGTGAATCTAGTGAGAAGCTCTTTTATTTACGACAATCTCCATAAGACATTCATAAACTACTTGTGTGTACTACTCTTTTTGTTTATAATTATTCTCACCTTTTTATAACTTACTAAATAATTGTTTAATTATTCATTTGCGCATTGGAAGTTAGTAAAGAAATTTATGCAGGTGTAAAGGGATATAACAGATATTCACTAAAGGAATCATAACTGCATAACTCGGTGCTCAAAATTTGCACTAATATTTTCTTCTTTCTATACAAATTAAATTTTTCACCGACCAAAAAAAAAAAAACCTTTGAGTGGTTGGAAATAAGGTGGTACGTCAATTTCACGTATCAACATTATTTGTCTATTCAGGTTTAGAATTTCCAGCGTTGATACAACTTTGACCAATAGTTCTCAGAAAATATCGTTATTGCGTTTTTCAACTTCCGGTATTTGTATGAGGTGTAGAGGACGTACTCTGGCCTTGAGCACGTGGTCAGAGAGAACAGAGGTTGTGTTTATAAACGGCACCTGCAGCAGGGGCCGCTATTGCTGAGAGCGAGGCGGTTCGAACACGTATTACTTGCCCTCATCATTCGATCCAAATCGTAGTATTCGTTTAAATTCTGGTCCGGCAGCAGAATGAAGGCGAGTAATCGTGGTGGCGTTTTTTCTTATAGTACTGTAGACATAATTTTTTGAAATTTTATTTCTAGATATTTGAGTTGTAGGATAATTTAAATTTAATTGTAAAAAAGTCCTGAAAATTTTTAGCTCGAGTGCTGTTAGGAGTGGAAAGGCAACAATTATGAGTTGAGGGGTCCGTATTCATTTGTTTTGTCCCGCAGTGTGTTTAATTTAAAAATGAACATAGTTGAGGGCTTTCTGGTTGTGAAACAATTTTGTGAAAAAATGTAATTTCACAAATCGTTCGGCTTCTCCGCACATTATAGAGGCAAAATTAAAATTTTGTTCCTTGTTTTGTCATACGAGACAAAAGAAAAACAACTTAATGCTGACTGTGATTTTTTACAGACTTCATGAGTAAGAGTTTCGATTGCTTTAGAAATTGCCTCTAACAAAATTATTTTTTCCCTATTATTGAGATGGTTGCAGATAACCCAAAACAACTAAGCGCCAGTGCTTAGTAATCTACCTCACACTATGTACTCACATACATTAAATCGATTTTTTGTATTAAATTAATAAAGAGTTTTAGTGTTTTCGAAATTTATGTTACAGTATGTCACATTCATCAAAATATCGAGCAGGATGACAGAAGGCCGCTTCAGACTCTGTTTTTTCACTCCGTACAATTTTTACTTTCAAGATTGGCTTCACTTTTTTGGAAACTGATACTAGAAAATTAATTTTGTCACAGATTCATCCGAAACGACGTGACCGTCGATGCTATAAGTTATGATTGTGCCCAAAATCCACGGGAAACAATTTTCATTTTTCATTACTTGCCAACGTCTGCGACTCGTTACCAACACCGCTCATAACATATCCGAGTAGCAATTTCAATTTATACGATATTTTTTATACCTCCGCTTTCATTTCATCGTGTTCTCTGGAGAATTTGCAAGCTCTGCAGTACTCACATTCACAGAAAATATTCGTGTTATATGTTTCAGTTGATAATCTTCGGATGCTCTTGGTCATCGAGGAGGACTGTACCTCGGACTAATTATTTTTAAACTTGCAACAAGTGTTGACATATTGAAGTATTAAATGATTCTAAGTATTGCGTTCCAAGAAATTTCATAAAATGCGTACCACATGTTATTTTTAATTTCGTCTGATAATTGGATACAAATTTCACATGGAAAACGTACAGTGCTGTGCTTACACAGCAGATAATTTCAGGCTTGTGTTGTAAAGATATTTAATTTGTATTCATTTTTAAAACTGAACATTAATCATATTCATATTCATTGAGCACTTACGAAATGTTTTTTTTTCTCAGCGTTTACTTCATAATAATTTGTTATGACTTTTCTTCTGAATTTTCCTCCAATACTGCTTCAAGACACTCTATTTTCTCTACCGATTGCAGTTCACAAAATTTTAAAACAAATTTCGTGAAATGATTGGTTAAGAAATAATTCCATGCCTGTTTATACTTATTCTAACTGTCGAAGTTTGGTGTTGTGTAATTCTAGGATTAAAAGAAAAAAATTCGACTAGGCCTATCAAAAGTCAACTTGCAGAACAGGAATTATTTGAAAACAGAAACCACGCCCGCACTTTGGATAATTTAAAGCAAACGTACTTGATAACCTTCATGCAAGAAAAAGAAAGATTCCAATTTCAGCTACCGACGGAAAGATTTATTACACCAAGTTCGATTTGCCCAAACTCTTACGAAGGTCGTTTCAAAATCTGAAATCTCGATTTCCTTGTAAAGGTTTTAATATCCAAGTTGGTTGATGAGGTGATTCTGATATTAAATAATCTGCTTACCAACAGGTGCAGTCAGTGTTGCTGTTGCTTGGCGTTCTCGTTGCCTTAGCGGTAAGTTTTAGTTACAAATTAAATAGTACTAGTTACCGGTTCAACCCGAGTATCGGGTTGTCCGACTTGCCTAAAAATAAAAAAAAATAAAAAATAAAAAAAATAAAAAAAAATAAAAATAAAAAAAATAAAAAAAATAAAGAAAAAAAAGTAAAAAAAATAAAAAATAATAAAAATAAAAAAAATGAAAAAAATAAAAAAAAATAAATAAATAGTTTTCTGCAAATATAGACACCAGTGGCTTCAATTTAATACCTCACTTGACCATATACACTCAGCCAATTTTCTAAACGGACTCGGACAAATTTCGAGTTACTGAATTAAGTATATAGATTAAAAAAATCTGAAAAAATCAGCAAAAAATCATTCTAAGTGAGGAAATAAGTTGATTTTGTTTACTGTGTAAATTGATTCAAGTTTTAAGTGATATGTCTTGTCACAAGTTACGATTTCAGTCTGTAATGATTCGTATAGTTATTTTAAATTTCATTCACAAATGACTCTAAATATTACTACTAAACATAAAATAGTTTTAACTTTGTTAAAGCAAATGCATTTTTGCCAACTTTTAATTGAAAACTATATTTTTTTCCAGGCGAGCAAGCCTGCGGAAGGTAAGTAGGCTGAGTTACAGTACATCGCTGTTATGAACAAAAAGAAAGGTTTTAATCACACGTACACTGTATTTTTCGAGCAAAGAATTCAGGAGAATAATTATTTTACTTCCACACTCAGCAGTGAACAGCAAATGTTTGCAATCTCGACTAATAAAATTTGAAAAAAAAAAATTCTAACGTTTTTGGAAGGGAAGTTCGACGTGATTTGGACGTAACAGAATGATGGCAGGCGTCAAAATGGGAAGGATTTCAATTTGTGTGTGCTGAGCAGGGTCTTTGAGAGAGCATTTTGCCTAAGAGTATTTGGTAAAATTAGGAAGAATCTTTTGTATTGATAAGTTTGTGAGGTCACACAAAGCAATCAGCATTGTAGGAAGAGCAATTTACATTCTTCCCTAGTATTTGCAGTAAGTAAAACACGATAAGCTCACCACATTTCATTACAATTTTTGTTGCCATCTATGTGTCTATAATAGTTAGAAACGTGCATGTATTTCATCGAGAAGTTCTTCCGAGGTTAAAGTTACTAAGTGAAAACCAGTAGTTTGGCTACCCTTAGACTTGCATAACAAATTTTAGTACACGTTTATCTTGACGTGGAGAAAATATGCTCATGATAAAATGAAGCGTTGAATAGAAATGGAGCTGAGTATACTGACTGACTCAGTCTATTTACTTCATGTGGGTAGGCATGATGTGTGAATTAACAAAGAGCGATTATATAAGTATCATATTAGTAAAATATTTACCTTTCATAAGGAGTTCGGTGAAGGAGCTTTAAAATAAAGTAAGTTCATCCACTGAAAATAATTGGAATTTACTGAATAGCGTTTTGATGGGTTCAACATCACATTGGTATGAAATTTAGCTTAATTGTAGCAAGAATCATCGCAAAGAGAGCAATGTTTCAATTTTAAAATGTCAAAACCATTGGCTGAAATCGTGCGATGTTATAATTAGCAAATATTAATCTGTCTCAACCTCTGAGTACCCGAAGTTGACGAGAAGCTTTATATTCGAATGCTGAAAACTTTTGCGTGCTGAAATAACTCTGTAGACATTCACTCCGTTGTTATGAATTCTCTAAAAATAGTAAAATGTAGTCAACAATAATCTTCGATGTATGCGGGTGCAGCATTGAGACACACTTTTCTTCGCTATGCAATTCCTTTTCCACAAGGCTGAATATCGAGCTAACGTATTTCAAAAATTCTCTAAAGATGCGGGCACTGCGCAACTCCTCCTCCGGTCCTGCGACAACAACGCCGACAATGCCCTGAACGCCGCCGAGTTTGCAGGCTGCCTCATGCAGCAGCGCAGGGCCGCCAGCAGGATGGGCATTTCCCGGTGGGTGCAACTTTTTCAGTCAGAATACTTTGTACAAAATAAATTTCTCAGTGTCACAACTGTGCCGTTAGATATTCTTGAGAACTCACAACGTAAAATTTATTGAAAAATTGATCTTTTTCACTGGATCCGAAAGCCTTTAAAGGTCAAGAAGACAGTCTTGTAAGCATGCTGTGGAAACGATAGAACAGGCAAACAGGACAATAATTGCCAAATTACACAAATTTTGTTATGAAAATGTAAACAGCAGTGAATTCAGGGAGCGCAACTTGACTGGCCGTTGTGAGCTGAATTATTGAGACAATAAATAATTTTACTACAATGATTCATTGTCAATTGCGGATGTTGGTGGAAATGAACTCTGGTTCCAAAATTCAAAAGGTTTTGAGCACTACGAAGCACAGAGCGTGGTAAAATTAAAATACTTAAATGGGCGTTCAAAACTATAACAATGGTGTCACACTGCGAATAAGAAGGGGAGGCACAGAGACGAACTGTGTGAGAAACCCGAATCTATTCTGTGATGAATAAATTGCTGAAGAGCAGTGCTTTCAACAGATGATATAAGAGTACACGGTGCAGTTCTTGAGACCCTCGCTAAACGTATCGTTTCCATTCAAAAATGAACCAAGTTTAGAAGTATATCCATTCACTGAAAGAGCAAAGAATTTATAGAACAGCATTAAAAATCCCTCCAGCTCTTCACTGTTCAAGAGCTTCATGAATGGAAGTCAAACAAAACACCTCAGCTTAGACGCTGATAAAATTAGCGAGATTATCTAGGATATTTTAACCAATACCTTGTTATAAAATTTTAGAAATCTATTTATTGAGGGATTATTTGGAAGATTAAAAATTTCATCATGACAAAAATGTTGTTTGAGCTTCATACTTTGTGGTATTTGATTTCTATCACGGAATTAATTTTTCTCGAAATTGCACTATGAGTACTACAAAATGATTTAAATAATGTTCTTTTAAAAGTATTTCCAAAAAATTAACTCGAATTATTTTATCTCGTGTTCCAAATTCAGCATTTATCTGGACGTGGTAAAGGATCACTTTTTCCTTTCAAAATCAGAATTAGAAAATTTCAAGAACGTTTACTCACTGTTAAAGAGACGTTCTTAAACCAATTCATAAACAAATCAGTGAGCAAAAAGTGTTTTTCTGGTCTATTTAAGTATTCAAGTTCTGCCAAACAAGAGTCCAAGCCATTGAAAGTAGAGCACATGTTCGTTGTCACCTTCCTCCCTTGCCATGCATCGCTACTGCGTACTAAAGACTACAGCAATGTCATCAATTTAAAAGTGTACGTGAAAAGATCAGCACTGATGTTTCCTCTTCCTGGGCTTAGTGAACCTAATATTTCCTAAAATGAAGAAAATATACCACCATATCCTTAAATTTACAGGATTTTTTTTAGTAAAATCAGCAATAATCGGGGGAAAATTTTTTTAAATATTTCTTGAAGCAATCACAGCAGCAAACTTTAGGGTAGCAGAAAAAGATATAATAATTTTAAATTACAAAGAAGTTTAAAATTTTTCCACGATTAGCAACAGTGTAGAGCAAAGATTTCAAAGAGTATTTCTGAAGATAAGATCAATATCTCCTCCTGCATAAAAAACGTAGACCATAAACGATAAGATGTGATGAGAGATTCTGCTCACTATGTTTATCACAGTATGAACTAAGTATGCAGTTCAATCAAATCCGGATTTTTGAGATGATTGGTGTATGTTTGAGCCAAGAACTAAATCTAACTTTTTGTTGAGATAGAAGAGTAATCATGGATTCCAATATAAATGAGCAGACTCAATCAATAATAAGTTCTAATGTTAACAGGATAAATTTTCCTTAAAATAATGTTGACAAAATAAGGAAAGTTTCATAGATGGATGGAAAAATAAGATTTGCCGTTAAAACCAACATTTTTTCAGGACTGAGCTCTTACAGAGCTTCATGGACAGCGCTGACTTGAACGACGATCTAAGAGCTGATGAAGCAGAGCTCCAAGAATGGTCGGCGCGTTGGTTCCTCTCTTTTTTGTTCGGTGGTGGTGATGATGACGATGAGGAAGATGGACTTACTTTGGCTGAAATTCTGGATCAGGTTATAATAATTCTTCAGTACATTGGCGAGAAAAATTATGCAGCGGCAGTATCGGAACTTTACGTCCTAATTACTGGCTATGAACTCAGTGCAAGTTCCCAAGCCTCAGTGACTCTAGCTATTGCAGCATTAAATGAAAGAAATTACGGTCAAGCTATCGGTTACATATACGCCGTCATCAGGGAAATTGCAGGTGGAGACGACGCTGGTGGAATCTTCACCGTGAGTGCAATCACGGTCACTAACGTAGCATCACTGTTAGAAGCGGTGATCGAAAACGACTCAGCCAGTATCAACATGTACATCTACGGATCGTTGTCTGGCTTAATAGTGGACTTTACTTTCTTAAGTCAAGAAAGTGCCAGTTCTGTAGCAGCCATTATTCAGGCAGTAATTGAAGGCAACACAGATCAGTTTTACATTTCTTTGACACAAGTCATAAGTTCCATCGAGGGCATAAGCACAGAGACAGCTAATGCTCTTTCCGCCTTGATCCAAATAGTCATTAGCGGTGAGTCGGATGAAATTGGAGCAGCCATCTTAACCGTACTGACTGCCTTGTTTGAAGACGATAACGTTGTTGAAATCGCGACGATTTTTGTCGCAGTGATTGAAGCTGTCATTGCTGGCGACAATGAGGAGGCTAGAGAACAGCTTACCCTTCTACTGGCAGCGATCACTGGAGGCTACTCAGAAGAAGATCGAATTATCAGCGCTGAAGTGTCCGCTCAGTTACACATCATTATTCAATATATCAACGAAGACGATTCAAGCAATGCAATCACAGTTATACAGGCCCTCTTGGACGGAGATAACGGAGGAGACAGCCTCAGCGCCGTTGTGAGGAGTGAGCTTCAGGTGATCCTGACGGCTCTAGAAAGTGACAATTATGCAGTTGCTGTGGCCCAACTCACAGTCATCTTAGCTGGAGCAAGATCTAGTTCACTTAGCTCCTCTTCAACAGCCGCGCTCTTGGTTGCAATTCAATCTGTGAGTTCTGGATCGGCGTCGTCTGCTATCGCGAGCCTTGAACTCTTGCTGGGTGGGGCTATCAGTTCAAGCTTCAGGGATGAAATTAATGTTATTCTTCAGTATCTGAACGAGGATAATTATGCGGGAGCTATAACTGCCCTCGCGATTTCCGTGATAGGTTCCGGAAACTCGATAAGTGCGTCAGTTGCGGAGTCGTTGTACGTTGCGCTGCGTCTTTCCATTTCCGGCGACTACGACGGCGCTGCCAGTGAAATTGAGGCTATTTTCGAAGACGAGGACGAGTTGGACGCTGATATCCGGTTGGCACTTCTCTACGTCGCCCAGCTGTTGAGGGAAGAAAACTCTCAGGGAGCCTTGACAATAATAAATGTCATCATTGAAGAGGCTTTCGGTGTGGATCAATGTTATTGTGCTTGAATTAATCTTCAGGTGAAGCAACATTCGAATCACTATGAAAGGTCATAAAGACATTACATGGCCTGGTCCTGATATTCAGTGCAAAACAATAATTTTTTGAGTATTTCAACCAATGGTGTTGCGTACTAAGGACCACAGGATATTTTAGTTTAGTCTAATGAGCTGAAGATTTCATCTGTTTAGCTTATGATGAGCTAAACCTTCCAAAATGAAAATCGTAAAATAAAAAGTTAAATTTAAAGTTTCTACATCATCTCATAATTTAGTCGTAATTGACACTTTCTTTCAGATTTGTATTCCATGGGCTTAGATTTTACCATACAATTTTTCTTTGATGAAAATTATTTTAGGAGTTCAGCTCGGTATCGCACCGTCTAAAAACAATTAGGTTGAAGTTGATGTTCAATATAAATATCTGATCTTTTAGTGACCATCCTGTCTGCTAGCTTTTTGAAGTGAAAACTTTGGATTAGCACTCTGCAAATGAGTTTGGAGATAGGACTAATAAGATTGAAAGGACGACAATAAGTCAAAAGGCGAGGTTCAAACGACGTTTAATTATCTTTCAAAGTAAAAGAAATGGACGATTTTATAACAGATATTATACGTACGTTTCTACGGTAGAATTGATTGTTTGCCTGTTTTTAAAAGTTTTCGCTAATATAGAATAGAGTTTCTTGAAATAAATAAGAACATGTTTACAGTTACGTCTTACTGCAGGTTTGACGTCGGTTTTGAAAATTGAGTTGACATACCGGTAATTTATAGGGTATGATTATTCACAACCATTTATGTTCAGTAATTTTCAGTTGCTTGAGAACTGAACTAAGTATACAGCAATTAGCGTTTGGTTTTGTGTGTTTGTACTCCTCACTGTGTTTGGTCTAGTAAATTAAGTAGAATGCAAGGAGCAAATTCACTCACAATGTTATTTTCTGTTTCATTGTTGGCAAAATTATTAGAGCTTTTAGATTTTAAGAGAAATAATTTGGGAATCAATCACACTGGTTGTGATGCTTTTTTTTGTAAAATCATGAATAAAATGAGAACACCTTAAACTTTTTAATTTTTTTCCATGGTGTATAGATAAAGTTACGTTGAAATTGTTTTCCAACATGGCAAAGACCATGCTTTACTGCCTGGTTCGCTGAAATTAATTCACATTCATGCACAGAGTTCAGCCGAAGCATTTTCACTCAGAAATCAACAAAGGTTTTAAATGTAGGGTTAATTAATTGTCTTGAAACAACAGGACTTATGTTGTAAAAATGGCGTCATGATCTTGTTTACGAGACCAGCATTTTTCTACATATTTCTTAAATAAAACCATTTTGTTATATACTTCTTTTCTTTAGAATCCAAGTTCTAGGTTTTTCAATTTTTTTCGTATTTTCAAGTCTAATCTTCAAATCAAAGGAATTTTTTTCCGAAAGAAAACACGCTTCTTTCAATGTAGCCACATCGTTTTATTGTTACAAACGGATATCACCAATATATCGGGGAGTGGTTATAGCCCGCAAACATTGACAGCTACAAAAAGAGAGTCTCACGTATCTTAGGTGAAGCGCTGGTGCAGGTTTCGTAGTGTTCGAAGTAGCCTCGTTTACTTTACGTAGTTAATCAGTTGCTTTAAACGTGAAGTCACAATTGTAAATTATACAATAACAATACCCAGCACGCCGGACTGGATTCTATCACAAAAACTCAAGTAAAACGGCGTGTACGAGGACCTTCGACGATAGTGACACGTATGGGAGTGAGACCTCTTTACCTTAGGGACAACCCTTTATAGATGCAGTTACCGCCGCTACTTTCCGCGACGGTTGGCATCAGTAACGGCCGTGAGATCGACTTTCGTGACTTTTTTTGGTATGGCCCCGTCGTTGCCGGGCTGGCGTCGCTCGGAGCTGCTGATGTAGCTTTCGCTGAGCTACGCAGAATCTTGCAACCGTCTCTGGTGCACTGGGTACGCGGCTCTCCCTCGCTGGCGCAGACGTCGTTCGTGCATGGCGTGTCGTTACGTGGAAGGTACATGACAATCCTCCCCACCTCAATTTTAGTAATGTCCTCCTGGACATTGTCACAATTGGAAGTGTCCGTCTACTTGAAGTTGTGAAAAATCTGATATTCGTACTTCATTGCAGGGGTGAAATTAGACAAGCCTTGAGATTTGTGCTTCTGACGCACATCTGATTCGAAGATCCTAAACAAGCGATAGCTTACTGTAGTCGTCGGGACGTCCTGTTCCAATTCACTATCGAAGACCTTCTCTCTTGGCTAATGACGTTCTATCAGAGGCCTTCTGAAGACGTTCAAGGGGTAAAGACCACCCTAATAAAATAAATATCGAATATTCATTCGATCAGTCTATACTCAACCTCCTGCGCGTAGTTACTATGGACGTATTGCTGTCCAACGGTATCTTCTTTATTTTTTCTTCGCCGTTGTTGAATCCATGCTTAGGCGGATATCGAAATGGGGGGGGGGGGGGGGGGGGGAGTTTCTCTGCGACGCGTATGAGTCTGCTGTTCCCAGCCTCTGCCTGCTGGTCAGAGCGGCACTGAGCTGACTCGCTCGCTTGCCTACATCCATGGCCGCTGTGCACTACTGCTATCGCCTCATAGGCCTTGCGCCGCGTCTGCGCTCGAGCATCACTCTCGCTTCTTATTAATAAGAACGACATCAGCGAGCTTAAATTCAAGGATATTCTAAACAAGGTTGCAAATTATGGTCCTGCTTCATCCTCGTTATGAAGAAACATTGAGTAAAGACAGTACTACCAATGCCTCTTATATTTCCAGGCGTGCTCACAGAAATCATGACGTCGCAGTAGTAGTCCGATATTCTGTATACCTTTTATGGTGAATCGAAAGAACAAAATTAAGTTAGCTTTGATTTCCCGTTGATTTCACACCGAACGGAGCTAACCACGTTATGAAAAATCTGATCGGATTTGTAGTGATACTCCTTCTTACAAATAAGTTCATAAAAAACAAATTTCTGATGGGACAGAAAATAGAAGCGTAGTCGAGTTTATTTGGGCGTTTGTCCACGCGATCATAATGAGCAAAGCAAAGCAAATAATGGATCCAAGTATTTTCTCGCAACATCTTCAGGGCTAGGATCTTTATTTCATCACGGAAGCGTAAGAGTAACACGGGGTAACAAAAAAGCTATTTCATTCAATATTTCCTTTCACATTGATTTTATATTAATCGAGATCTATCAAACTAATATATTAATGTTCATTTAATTTCCAGTTGATTTAAAATTCATTGCAGTAGTTTGTGAAAACTTAACTCTTACTTTAAATTGCCTAGGCGTTAATAAAGTTTTACGCAGCTAAATTTTCGCATTTAGGAGCGACCTTTTTGAAAATGTTCGCCTTGGCCAAAAATAAGGCAAAGCAAAATTATGTTGCTGTATACAATGACCAAAAATCTCTGTTGTACCAGTGCATGTTTTAGGGTCATGAAGTGGCTAAGTTTAAATGAAGTGATTAAGTGTAAGCCACAAAGCTGGCCGAGTTGTATGCAAAAGTGTCTCATGCAACTTTGTGCCCTTGAGATGACTGGTGGTAACCAGCTTTTAGGTTGTACAGTAATGAAAATGTTAAACTAAGCGAACACAAGTTTGTATTTTTGTACTAATACTAGTTCTGTTCATCTAATTTTTTATTAAATCACCTACGGCTTCTTTAGACTATAAATACTTCATTGATATTGAATGATTTCTCATAGATTTCAGCCTGAAGTTACACGTCGACGACCTCATTTTCATTGGATGTACTTTATGTATATTCAGTGTTAGTTTCTGATCCGAAACGAGGACTCACACGAAGTGAGTCCTCGAAATTATTCTCTATCTTCCCATAGACCAGCCCCGAGTTTCGAAGAAAATGACGAAGGTTTAAAATAGTTCCCCTATATTCCACAAGGAGCTTCGACCCTCTGCCAGTTTGTTATAGTGTTCTGTATATCATCTAAATGTATTTTTAAAATTTTAGGTTTCAGTTATATGCTTTGCTAATTTTTCGTCGTGAAAATTCTAATTTTTTTAAATTGAACCATGAGGATATTTTATTATCGCGGAACATTACTTTTTAGCGTCAGTATTCAAAATTGAATATAAAAAGTGGCAAAACTTAACGATAAATAAACATGATGTAAACGCAGTTATCTCATTAATATTTTCTAAATACTAGAGCAATTTTTACTCGTACTAACACAGCACATAATTTCAATGACCGGCCTCGGAAATTTAATTAAAGATAGAACTCAATAGTTTGAGGAGAATGAAGCCAGAACCAAAGCGCAAGTTGTATAATAGTCTTGTGATTTCACCCCATTTCGCTTGCACATTTTGTAAGTCCGTAAATAAACGGAAAATATGGTTAACTTTCGAGTTTTATCTTTCATTTCTGCATATGTGTAGGGTAAAATGAAAGTCCTGTATATATATAAAAAATAACATTTTTTATTCATGCATAGGCTAATGCGTTACTAACTGCCTGGCTTCCCCCAAAAATTGACTTTTACTTTTTTGAGCTCAGTTAAAAACATTTCTCAATCGACTCGGTTGAGCTTTCTGAAGACCAGAGCAATCATCTCAAACACAAGACTGGCCTCTAGCTAAAAAAAATTTTGAGAGCCTGCTTATGAAGCGAAAACTGTTCTAACTTACTTTTATACGAAATAACAACTATTTTCAACCATAGAAAATAAACCAGCCTAAGCATTTTGTTTTGGTTCATTTAGCTGCTCACTATATATATTTTTGTTTCTTTTTGTTTCATCCCGTGTTTATTACTTGTAACAGGAAATCAGTGATGAAGCTCAATTCCGAGAAAAAAAGAAAAATGGGGAAAAAACAATGAAAACAAATGCAGACTTTTTAAGACTTGACAAAACGCTTATGAGTAATTGACTAGCCATCGGAGAAGAAAGAATTAACTTGTTTTTAATTACAAGAATAACTTACTTTTCACATACCTTACTTTTTGTCAGATAGCACAAAAAAGTTATTGAAAACTGGTTGGATTTGTCATATTGTTTTTATTTATGAAGTTCTGTGTAACATTTTAAAGTTTTCTTACGCTTCTTGAAATGTTGCCCACGAAAAAATGTATTTCACCCAATGACCTATTGACTAGAAACTTATAATAATAATTCAACATAAATTCGTAAAAATTCTAATTGGGGACTTTCAGTAAAGACACTTTTTGTTCTTGTATTGATAGTTTTGTCCTAAAGAATGATAACAATAGTAACACAGCGTCAGCTTGAACGAATTTTGTCCCATTTTCTGCACAGCTTGAGCAGTTCTGCAACAGTTTTGAAGCAATTCACGTGAGATTTCGATAAATTCTTAAACTTGGAACTGTAGTTATATCCTCTGGCTCTCACAAGAGCACCTCTGCTTGACAACTTATGTCAACACAAACATTCCGCTTGTTTCTCCTGCTCAGAAGTTTTACTTGGCCGAGTTTGGCTTTCGTACCATCGCTACTTTTCAATCAAGACTTTTATCTCTATTCAAATCGTTTCGCTACTAATGCCAAACATCTATCAGGTCGTACTATAAAGTTTGCTGCCTTTGCCCGAACAAACTCATAAAAAATTCAATTAGAAAATTTACAAAATCTTGAACTCCTGCGCTCATTTTGCCAATCTCTCTCAGGCTACACACAGCTTTTGTACTTCCTCTGGGTAAAAATTGCCTCCGTCTTGAGCAAATTAAAACTGATTTTGAAGCTGTTTTTGCTTTTCATTCTAAATAATTCGATCATTTTATGTGAAATTTTTGTTTACCCCAAAACTATCGGGAGTTCAAAGCATTAATTTTCCAGCAAAAAGGGAATTGGACACTGTTGGGGTTTGGTCGCTTGTTCGAGCCAACGGCTGACCTAATTTAAGAGTTGAGTTCCAGCCACCCCTTATACTTCCAAACGATACGTGATTTTACACGAATTCATAAATAGACTTTAATTTTACAGACAGAAGTTACCACATTTACACAAAAATTAAGTACTGAATTTGTAGCATAGAATTTACATCCATCAAATTTAGATCCCGTCCCCAGAACCAATAATATTAGATTGTACACTACATTGGGTAGCACGACCGAAGCCCGAAGATGAAGCAAGTAGGACAAACAGCGATCAGGTATCAGCTACGGAACAGGCTCCTTGAGGTGTCGACCACAGTGCCGCCTACAAAGAACGGACTAATTAAGACGCTAAACAGTAACTGAATTAAATATGTGACAACGGGAACTAAACCTTATTTCACAATATTCCAAAGAAATTAGCAAGGCAGTGCTAACTTTCTATTTACCTGGGTCGGAAGACACCTATGAGAGAGTGAAGGTAATAAGAACCGATACCAAGAGGTCACATCGCAAGAACAGAAAGAAGTAGGATTCTATTGTCAGTAATCCGGACTGTTTATTTGTGAATCACTGACAGACACAATATAGACACAAGGGATATAATATCGTCTGGGTTAGGTGCTGTTTTCTCAGTTACTGACAGCACGGATCGTCTGTAATCGTCCCTTTGTTTCTTTGGACACTCGTACCAAATGATCTTGACGATATTCTATCAAACTTTCAAAGAGCAGCACTTGCATTACACTCTGACGCTTCCAGACTGTGATCCTTTTTATCGATGTGCACATACTTTTTCTTCATGAATTTTTTCTCAGGTTTGATGAACGCCTCACCCTCAAGCACTGAAAAAACGCTTTGGCATATTCGTTTCAATGGACCTCAGAGTTTCTAATTTCCCCTTGCACAAAAACTTGATTGTGTTATTGAAGCTATCCTGTTGATAAATTGGCTCTGAATTGCTCCTCCAAACTCACTTTGAAACGGACGCTCGTAATTTTTTTGTCGTTACAAAATTATAATTTTGACATCTCATCTTCCTATAGTGTTTGATACTTTTCAGCAATGCTATTTCTTATTCACTCGAAAAAAAGCAACTGACTTTTTAATAATACCTTCTGAAGAAAGCCTCAGATCTGGAAAATAACTCTAGGCCGTAAGAAAAAATAATTCTTTGGAACAACTTCAGGAAAATCTGGTGGGTAAAGCACAAATTTTCTCGAAAAATATTATGGAGTATTAAAACAGTTAGTGTGCGTAGGGCAGTCTTGCTGCAGCATCGTTCGATTTCTGTTTTCCAACATATGCTTTTCTTCGTGCAAAACCCTTGATAAATATCTCACCCGACAGCAATAATCCTCGCCTGCACACATGTTCGTGTTTAACTTTTGTCCTAATTCTCTTGCGTGCTAACAGTCGCTCAAAAGACCCTAGTTTTCTTAAGAAGCCATGAGTTGTGGCTTAGCTATTGTTTCAGGTCTTCCCATTAGTGTAAATAATTCAATTCTATTATCCAGCAATGGCTCTCTCGAAAAAAGGAGTTTAAAATGCACCAGAATGTAATGATTTGCGGCAGTTCTAAATTGTAGTAACAGTCTGCAGACTGTTCATGTTGACCTCTATATCCTGCCTCTGAGGCTATTGGTTCGTCGGGTGAAAGTACCTTTTGAAACGTAAAAGTTATCATTTTATTCTTAACGTTGTTTTTTCCATTAGTGTTCCTAGCTTAGCGTCTCATCTCACAACCTATCGAATTGTATTATTTTCAGAAGCTGTTCACAGTAAAGTTGGCTAATTCATTGATTTATTTTGCAAATCTCATGAATAAAGCTATAGATCTATTGAAAGTTTCATCAAATTATTATTTATGAATTGACTGTATTTTCATTACGGAAACTATCAATATTTACAGAATGAGCCCAATTTGACAAGCATGAACTAAATGAATTTTGATAGATAAACCTGAAAATAGTGCAATGAAATTTTCATTCATGAGCTGCACGAATTTTTACTGTGAAAGCAAATATTAACTCAATTTTCACGAATAAAGCGGTAAATTTTTGTGAAGATTAGGCCAACTTTTTTCACAAGCGAAATGATATTCTTCAAAATTAATCCCAGCTAATTAACTGTCATTGAACTTTATCTTTAAGGTGAACAAATGAAACAGCAGAATATGCTTCAGTATCATGTACTGGACTTAATGTGAAAATAACACTTTGGAAACCTTTTATAAAATTGCAAAATATTTAGCAGTATTACTTCATTAGAAACAAACGAGTAAACAAAAAAGAAAACAAATGAACCATTCAGAAATTGCACGTTCCCAAAAGTTATCCGCAGTTTTCATACCTGAAAGTAGAAGCGAAACTCAATCAAACGGAAGCTACTCATACAGTTGTATAAACTGTCTGCTCGCTGAAACTCTAACACCCTACTTAAACTAGAAGTGATCATATCCCGAAACTTAACGTACCGTCACCTGACACTAATTAGTTTCAGATGGGAGGACATTAAGCACAACCAAGGCACGTTCCGCATGTCTTTCCTCCAGCAGATGAATGAGAAAGATGAGTGGCAACCGGACGTCGCCGCTCAATTCATCAAGAGCGTCTCTCGCTTCCATGATGGCTGCTACATAATGCCCTTGGGTCGTTAGTCGGAGTGCGTTCAAGAGAGACTGTGTAGCAGACGGTGTCAATGAGTACCCTGGTCCGCTCATTTCTACCACCATAGCAGCCATAGCCTTCGTGTACTTGCCATCATTGATATCATCAATTAAAGCTTGAATTTTGGCCTTCAAGCTCGAATCGAGATCATTATCTTGTAACACCGGCTCAAGTGCCACGATGGAGTGAGACACAGAGCCAGTATATGATGGGCTCGCTGGGTGGAGCGCGACCACAAGAGCTGCTAATGCTGAGCTCGTGAACGAGCTCGACCGTCCGCCAGCGGAAATCACAGGGAGCAGAGCCGTTGTATATGAAACTACGCTATTTTTCAAATCATTTAGAACTTTTTTCAGATCGTCTTTCACAACAATACTCAAGCCACTGCCCCCTCTTTCTCCTCTCAGCAAAGCTTCTACGATGGCAATCGAGGTAGTCAAGTTGCGGACGCTGATGGCAGCTTTGCTGAGTTCCACCTCTGCAGCAACTTGAGGGCTGATTTCTCGCTCAAAAGCCTGGCTCGATCCTGTCACGATAGCAGTAATTACTCGAAGAGCCTCTTCGGGGGTTCCTTCTGATAAAACAGTGATCAGTGCTCGCAAAGCTGACCGTATTTCCACAGTAATTGATATCGATGAGTCGCTCAAAATTTCTTTTATTGAAGTAATTGTCCCTTTTGTGTCGCCGTAGTCATCCATAAAAGTAATAACTGACGAAAGGGCAACGAATACTTCGACACTGATTTCAACGCTACTTTCAGATATGGCAATTGCCACGATGTCAGATATGGCCTCGTCATAGTTTTCGGCTTCAATTGTTTGAATAATATTTCTGAGGTCGTTAGTTTGAACATAACATAAGCCACTGTTTATGCTATCTATGAGAGCGTCAATCTGCTCAACTGATGCAGTGATATTTCTCGCTTTTAATGATTTAATGATGGAGGCCATGGCGACAATTGTGCTTGAAGTAAGCCCGCTAACTCCTTTAGCACTGCTAACAATCGTCGCGTACAGCACAGTTATTTGTTTGATGGCCTCGTCACTGTCACCGTCACTGAATGCCCGGATCACTGCAGCCAGGATGTGTAAAACTTCACTTTTATTTTCGCTTTCAAGCAGGGCACTCAAAACAGCAAATATTCCTTCCGAAACTTCACTGGGAGACCCGTTGCTTACAGAATTGCTTAGGCTTGCAAAAGCATTGACTACTTCAGAGCTAATATTCGGGTCATTGACGATCACTTCAAGAGAGGTGTAAAACTCAGATGAGTTGCTGTCTATTACTGCCTGGAAGAGAGCTGCTGCGACTCTGGCGCTCTTCTGACTCAATGAACTGTAGTCCACAATTATACTAGATAATGATCGGGAGAAGTGGAAGGCGATATTAACCGAATCGGCTTTGATCACAGCTACCAACAATGCTGCTACGTTAGTTACAGTGCTGTACTGTACTCCATCATGGCTATTTCCGCCGGCAATTTCCTCAATGAAAGTGAATACGTAAACAATGGCTTGATCGTAGTTTTCTTCAAATACTGCTGTGATTGCAAAATTTAGAGGAACAAGAGACATCGCAGGCAGTTCATGTTCAGAAATCAGAGTGTAGAGGTCATTTATAGCACCAGAGTAATTTGCATTGCCTAAATTTTGAAGAACTACGATTGTTTGGCTGATGACCGCATCCAAGTTGAATTCGGCTTCCTCCAATCTCAGGTCGATGTGCTTGTCCATAAAGTGTTTTTCGAGGTCAGACCTGAAAAGAACGTTTGAAAACAGTCAAATATTTTTGTGCCTTGGCTTACGCTGGTCAAAAATAAAAATAAGATCTGTAGGTGGTTTCTTTGGCTGCTAACTTGAGAACTTATTCAGAATATAGAGCTAATGTGACTGATTTGTTCGGAAACGACTTAGTTATGCTGTTTGTATTCACTAGATCTAGGATAAATAAAGGTTCAGGGTACGTCATGTTAACTGTGGCGTAAGAATACGACGATTTTCTTGTAAAAACCAACTCAATATATTTTCAACGAATAATTTTTGGGAGGGACCCAATTAATGTTGACAATTTTATACTTAATTAAATTAACCTGGCGCTTATAGCACGTACGGAAAGCTAAATAAAGACTATTAAATTATATGAAAGACTTTAGCAGTTTCAAAAGTATATTCGAAGAATTGGATTCGATATGCAGTAGCTAAAAAATTATTGAATGGCAGGCTTAATTGTAGAGTAGGGGTCTTGAATAAGTGATTCCTTGAATTTCTATAAACCTGAGGTTATGAATAATAACGATTTTAAATAAGATTTACAAATACACTCGCATTGCGAACAGAAAATGGGAGAAATATTCAAAATGCTATATTCAAGACAATTCAATTTCGAAGGTACGGCACGGAAGTGAAATTGGAGCTGTCATTAGTAGAATATTTTGGGTTGTTGAAATTGCGCGTTAGTACCATTAGAGTAAGACGAGGAAAAAATCGAATAGTTATTAGATTTATCAGGAGTAAAAAGCACTCCAATGTATAAATGACGTTGCTCTAAAGCCGAGACAATGGGAAATGAGATTTTGATCACTTCTTGGAATTTGTGTGGTGGAAATTCATAAGCTGAAGAATCGACGATAGAAATGCTGATTTTCATTAGACATGCCACCATTATATTCTCTTCGCTTAAAATAATTGTCGAAACACACTGCGAATTTACTCAAAACTTCATACATTCATGCCCTTGATACTACAATTTTTTTACGTTTAACCTTACTACAAGACTTGAGAAATGAGTTTGTTAATTTGACTTCGTTTTAACGTGGGATTTCTTCAACATGATTTCATTTAGTTTATTTTTTGATGCGCAGTGAATTTTTAGTAAAATATTTTAAATACATGAAGCCTACCATACCTTGCTGATGCACTCTTAGTTCATTTTGGCAAATCAACTGCTAAACAGAAGTTCCCCTCTTCATCTCATACTGCATTTTCTGTATATACATAATCATCACGTGGCGCTCAACATTGGAGTTGTAGAGTTGCACCCACCGGGAAATGCCCATCCTGCTAGCGGCCACGCGCTACTGCCTG
This sequence comes from Morinoia aosen, assembly GCA_030386875.1. Classification (NCBI taxonomy): domain Eukaryota; kingdom Metazoa; phylum Arthropoda; class Malacostraca; order Amphipoda; family Talitridae; genus Morinoia; species Morinoia aosen. The sequence goes on along the minus strand of CM059567.1, from coordinate 32,035,938 downwards.
GACTGCTGCATGAGGCAGCCTGCAAACTCGGCGGCGTCCAGGACATTGTCGGCGTTGTGGTCGCAGGACCGGAGGAGGAGTTGCGCCGTGCCCGCATCTGTGCAAAAAAAGTTATTAATTGCTTCAAAGTAAATTTAAATTTCATGAATTATTTCGGCAAAAACTTTCTTTGCCGTCGTTTAGAATCACTTGATCTTAATTTCCTTGCGTTAGGCAACACACGTCACTCAGTTATTAGGTCCACAGTTGCGAACTTTTGGCAAGAGATTTAATTTCTTTACTGAAACTCAGCTATATGTGATACAATTCATAGGATGATTTTTAGCTCAAAATAGTGATTGGGATGCATAACTCTGATGTACAACCGTATGACAATGCCCAAATACTTGGATGGAATCATAAAAACACTTTAAGTAGGAATATTCCAATTTTAAAATATAATTTTCATGGTTTATATTTTGATGATAATAAATAAATAGAAATAATATTCTTCTCTTGACAACAGTCGTTCACCGTTTGGCTAGACTAAGACTAGCCACCGCCATCTTCTGTTCCTTGACTTAAAATTCAACAGGAAGACTTGATGACATTTCTTGAGTAATTTTTCCAAAGCTAAGGTGTACTTTCGTTCAATGATTATTATATTTCACAATGTTTTTTTTAGGAAACTCGTACGCTTGGAAATACTGTTACTTCAGCTTCTGATTCAGTCTTAATCCTCGGACTACAACGTATTACCAATTCGATGTGCAAACACTAGATTCAACGGTCAGATTTACATTTTACAAGAGCGTGGTAAGTCTTATGTTGAAAATGCCATCAACATGCGCTTGAAAAAGGTAAAGCAGGCATTAACGAAGTAAAAATGTTATGAATTTTCGGATGCATAAAGTCGGACCCAGGAGGCCTTAGAAATAACTACAGAATTGCAGTCAGTCAAACATGGGTCTGCGACAACAAGATTGTCTATGATACAATTTGACAACTGCACGTGAAGTTAAGGTGCCTTGTCTCCTTAGTTCATCCCCGTGAGAAACGCATGGTGGTAAAGTGGAGGTTTTATCTAAATCTGCTTTCGCTTCTCACCTGCTGCCGGCTTGCACGCCTGGAAAGAAAAGACATATTCAAGTGAAAAATTTATTGATATATTAATTTAAAAAATATAAGTGAAAATGAATAAGTGAATAGACATTGTATAAATCTGATGATCACGTTGAGCACTGCAAAATTCTGCAAGTGTGAGTATTTTTATCATGCTATAACACTAATCAAAAATTTTGAATCGCGTTAAAGTTGGTTAGTTTAGTACTAAATAACTGAACGTTTTAAAGCCTTCATCATTTAGTCAGTTTTTACGCGAAATTTAATTATTGGTTGTTTCGGGGTAAAATAAAGCACACAATAAGCAATGTCACCTAAAATTTTGCCAATGAAAGTATTCACAATTTCAGACAGGAAGTAGAACATTTCATAATAAGTCTCTCAACACATAATTTCTTACTGACTTATTTCTAGGGAAACGTAATCTACATAAAAACAGAATTATCAAGGAGGGTAAAAACATCTTTCAAGAAGTCATCTTTGTTTAAAAAATAAAGCTTTCGAGTACTACTACACTCATCATCCGTATCTGAAACGGAAAAGAAAAATAAATTTTACATCAGGAATTATAGGAGTGAATAATTTCCTTAGTGTTAGTGAACAAAACTTAATTAAGAACTTGAAGAGGAACAGATGAATCAGTTGCGTTTAATGTTTGTTTAATCTGATGAATGAGGATGCTTTCTAATAATCTTATATCTTGTCTACTACTGTGCCCTATAATTTCAAAGTTATTCTGATTGATTGGGTGACCAGCTAAATGTGCATGATCTCTGATACTACTATGTAATGTTTGGTTGGTAATTTCTTTAATATTCAATATATTTGAATTAGATTCCTATGGGTATTCAAACATCTTTTCATAGTTATTGGATAATTTCCTGTGTTACCCTCAATTCTAGAGACGGAGTCCCTGACGTACTTTTAAATGTCCTGTAATTCGCACAGCTATGCAGCAGATTAAATTATCGAAAATCAACATTTGATAAGCTCTATTTATTCTTAAATTTTAATAAAGTTGTCACGAAAAATGAATCAATTATCTATTTATGCTGAAATTCGGAATGAAGGCCAAGGTGGTAAGAACAAGGAAACAAATGTGATGTCTGTATCTGCCATGAGCTCATGATTACAACGAAAGAAGATGTTCCAATAGTGGGGAGAAATATGAACCCCGAACTGTGATATGAAATTAATTCCAAAGTCAAGCATTTTAATAACTTGCAAGTAATCACACTGAAATTTGCTTTGAATTCGACCGATGACGGTCTGCCCCAAAAGTGGGATGAAACCAAGGGTCTTTGACGATGAATTAAAATAAATACTAATGCGCATCACGAGTACAGGGGTGGATAGACTGTGGACAGGGAAGAGGTTGGACAGCAGTGGTACGGACAGACTTGCAAGCATCTTTCAATATAATACTCAATCATTACTTTTGAGAAGTGACTGGCGAGGCGGCGAATGGTTCGGCTGTTTTGGAGACAGTTGACTTATATTGTTTTGAAATTGTGAATTTTGAAGCGGAAAATAATTTGACCGGCTTAAAAAATTGGTAAATAATTACTCACTTATAACGTTCAAAGAAATTCGTAAAACGTCGGCCATAGAAAGTAAGTACAAAATAGAAGCACTGCGGTTTATATATCAACGATCATCATTATCAAGAGACTTTTTGATAGCATTATGAAATTTACAAATTGTATTCTTATGATTTTATGGTGTTTCCAACATTTTATTCTGTTCCGTGTGAATGAATTAGAATATTTAGAGAACTGCCTTTCTCTGTCTTATTCATATCTAGAGTAACTAAGGTCCCAAACACACAATGATGATCGATCAATCGAACATAGTATTTGCATAGCTTACAGCATGATAGAGGGAACTAGCTGCTTATTTTACGTTAGTTGTAAAATAGCTATGATAGAGGGAACTAGCTGTTTATTTTACGTTAGTTGTAAAATAGCTGTGTGAACTTACCACTAAAGCGATGAGGCTCCCAAACAACACGAGTTGAAACTATTGAGAAGAAAAGAAGATTACTCAGTAATGAAGTAACAATTAGTATTATTTTCGATCAGCTTTTAAATTTGTTTCTAAAATCAAGAGTAAAACTTTTCGAATTAGAAGGAGTCGGAAGCATCATCAGATGGAATAAATGATATTGAATTTTTCCAAATTTGTTTTCCGGTTCTTGGCATGATTTAACTCATTTAACTTGTCTCCATGTCGATAAAAACCTTCATGAAAAATAGATGATTACTAAACAGACAAATAAATGCGGACATATTTTAGTCGCCCTGTATTACAGACATTAAACACAAAAAGAAGAGCAGAAAAATGTAGATTTGAATAAGCCCTATTGGCGAATCTGAGAGATGCGCAAAATAATTTACACACTACTTTTAAAACCATGTTTCACACTGATAATGATATTTTCCCTCTGCTTCGTACGTAGTCTCAAACTTCGGATTCTGCTTTGAGTATTCGAGACTTGCTACGTTTGAAAACAAAGCATCAAAAAAATAAAAGAAATTCGGCTTGCTACTATACACAACCATCACTTCACTTATGTGCATGACTTGGTGAACTTCGTATAAGGTATCGAAGTATGATAAGTTTGAAACAGGGATGAAATACCTACAAACTTCCTCATATTTTCAGTAACTATTAGGTTGTTCGTTAGCACTAAAGGCTTATAACGTTTTGTGATGCCATTTTTTCATCAGTATCACAGAAAGAAGCTCGTTGTATACTTTCAGTTACTGCATACCTTAAAACAAGTCATTTCGTAGCGAGTATTGAACTTCCAAAATATAAATTTTACAACGTCATAAACACCATTACTATTTCTGTAATTATTGAACGAGTAAAATAAGAACTCACATTCATATTTCTGCTCCGTCCTGCTCTCAGGCTCTCTGAACTTGGACTAACTCTGGATAGAACAATTTACCTGGCTGAATTACCACCCTGTCGGCACTGTAAAGTCGTCATGCACGCGGTCCAACCTCTGGATGTGCCGCCCACGTTATTCAGGGACTTCGAATGGTACTCCATGTATTATCATTGTTTCAAAGAAATTGTGTTCCCACATGGATTTGTCAACAACAGGTGTTCTCACTGACGTCAATTGTCCAAATCATTGAGTCAAACCAAGGGAATCATATATATGGAAAATATAAGTAACTCGAAAATATATGTAAACAGAGAATATATTTTTCTGTCCAACCTCGTAAATTTGTCTTCGTCCAAGTTCGAATTTTTTTTAAGTAAAAACTCCCACAAAACGATGATGATAAGCGTACGGACACAACGTTGATAAAAAGGGCAAAAATTGGAAAAACCTTCTTCAATTTAAGTATCCATCCCTATTCAAAAAAAACATTTTTCTCTGGCAATTCAAATTCTGCCTCATCGCTTACTCTACTCAGACAATCGGCATTACATTCAATTATTTACAGTGCAAAATTTTACTGTTCACATTCGAAGAGAGAAAAGTATTTTTTATTTCTCACCTGAACTTGAGTTTAATTTAGTTTAAAAATTAATTTCAAGATGAACCGGCCAGTGCGTTCTTCAAGAAAATTAGAATGTTAAAAATTTAAAAGCGAAGAATAAAATTCTAAACATTTTTGCAATGTTTCAGGATAAATCCCATCATCGGCTAAAAAACCCACGAAATGAAATAAATGTGATTAGTTACAGATACAAACGGTTCACGAGCTTATGATAAATTAAATGGAAATGTACAATGGGAAAGAACTAGATGTATCATTCAGTGCTGGCCTACCCTTTAAAATATGCAGTTATTTTGAAATGCGTACGTCAGTAAAATTTGACCACTGCCCCATGATTGAAAAATTATAATTTGCGATTATTGAATTACAGTTATCTGCGTGAATACGGGTTGCAGAATGGGGTGGTTGTCCTACCCTTTATCCTGTGAGGTATAGGGGAGTAAAAGCATAGGGGAGTCAGTCAATATATAATAACAATCGCAAACAATAATTTCTCAATTCGAAGCAAGACGAAGCATTTCGAAGCAAGACGAACTTGCAGTTATGGAAGTTTTTGAAGTTACTACCGCAGGACAGCTGGGCAATACAAAGCGTCAAACTCTCAGAAAAACATTTCAGAATTACTGAGGCGGTGAGCGTTCCGGTGTTCTCACTCATTATTTAGTCACAGCCTTTATATATATTCACAATCCCATTATTTAGTCACAGTTTTTATTTATGTTCACCGCCTCATTATTTAGTCACAGTCTTTATATATATTCACAGTCTCATTATTTAGTCACAGTCATTATATATATTCACAGTCTCACAGTCTTTATTTATACTCACGGTCTCATTATTTAGTCATAGTCTTTATGTATATTCACAGTCTCATTATTTAGTCACAGTTATTATTTGTATTCACAGTCTCTTTATTTAATCACAGTCTTTATATATATTCACAGTTTCATTATTTAGTCACAGTCTTTATTTATACTCACAGTCTCATTATTTAGTCACAGTCTTTGTTTATATTCACAGTCTCATTATTTAGTCACAGTCTTTATTTATATTCACAGTCTCATTATTTAGTCAGAGTAGCTGAACTGTTTTGTGAGAAGCAGCTCTATTTTAGCTTAAGATGGTAGGTGTCAGTGCAGCATAATTCGACGCTTTAGAGCACAAAAATAAATTTTAAGTGAGACCAAAGAAAAGGCTTTAGATCGCAAAAATCGGTACTTGCCGAGAATGATGGAATGATGGCTTTCTTCATTTAGAGCTGTAGTAAAATAAATATTGTTGGGGAATGTTTGTAACTTTCTTTCTTATGCTGGATTTTAGTTATTGTTGACTTCAGAACACAGTGATCATACTTGTTGAAAGAAATTTGTTCTCATTCAATGACTCATCGGCTGACAGGCCGCTATGCGTTGGGAAAATAGAATACATATATTTTAAAAATATTTTTTCCAAGCATGTACTCACTATATGCATATACAAATACATTGTGAACCATAAAACAACGAGCCATTTGTGTACCAATTTTCTGAACCCTACAAATGTTAACTTTTTCTAAGCTAAAGTACGCAAATACGTCATCAAGCCTGGCAGCTCTCAGAATTTAGCCCGCTTCAGGCATTATGCGCGGAGCTGCATTTTGACTTCTTGCCACAAGTCATCTCTAAAAGTTGAACAAAATTTCTCAAAAATGAAATTTCCTTCAATGACTCGAGGCTTCTGTCACCCATCGCAGCTCCGTCTCTAGATGATGCTTGTTTAGATTACGCTTGTCTGGAAAGACATACTAGTACCACTCTATAACTTAATACTGTAAAAGACTTCATATTACTAGAGTTTCATTAAGCGTCACTGCGTGTAAATGTAATACTTGTATTCATTGTTAGACATACACTGACAAAGGATAATTTAAAAACACGCATTGTGTGGAGACAAAATCGGGGTAAGTATCAGAAGCTTTGAATAATTTGGGTACACTTCATTGTAAAGAAATTTCGTTTCGCTGCGAGAAACGAACTGTGGTAAAATTTATGACGCAAGCGTACCTGAATACCAACAGCTGAAGGGCTTGATAACACATCTGGTTACAGCTGGATAAAAAATTCGGAACACAGCGTGAGTTGAACATACGAGGCTCTTTGTTTCCTGATGCGGCTGCGACAGTCCCTGAGGGCAGACGGCGGCTCATGCTAAGTGCCAGAGCAGCGAGGCCTTTGTTAAAACTTCAGCTCTTGCGTCTGGGGCCGCACCTGTTGCAATGAACTGAGTCCGTCCCGATAATCTTTGCTTTGGTCGATTGAGTTTGGGATGTTGTTGATCTACTCTAAATATCCACGCAAAGGAATTAGGAAATTTTGGTAACTTCCATATGTCAGGCTTGTGAAAATGTTGCCTTAACAATCGCATGGAGCGAATGTTTTTTAAACAAATTCAATTTTATCAAAGTGTAACCGTACGTAAGTAACCAGAACGAATAACATTTAAACTTATCAGGTTACGAAACTGTCTTGTGTTCATGACATGAAGATGTCATGAACGTTTTGACATGAAAGCGTCAAGTTTTCCACAGAAGAACGGAGTACATGTATAAAAACAAAAGATGTGTTTATGATTACACTATTATCGTGAATACAATAATTAAAGGTTTATCAATTGCTTTTTCATCATCTGCCAACATTAGTATGCCTGTAGTTCCATCGGTTTTTAGCGATCCACGCATTAAATCTTTTAATTGACAGCGATACTGATAAGTTGATTAATGAAAATTGACTGATATAATTTTTTCATTTTGATGTATATATAAAATCGGCAATGAAAATATTATTTCCAAACGGTCTGCAAGTTACAAAAGTTTTAAATTGATTTTCTTTCTCATCGGACACTGGATTATACCTTTGAATCAGGAGCTGAATAATCACTGTTTCAACATTTTTCACATCATAGCATATGTTAGTTACAATTTAATCGTAAGCGCAGCTGGACGTACGATTAGTCTCATTCGATTGCTACACAAAGAACAAGACTGTAATCCTATTACGCTGAGACAGAAACTTCTTTAACAATTTGACAAACGAAGTTCGGCTCTCTATTTTCCAAGAAAGCACGGCGCCCATATTCAAAGTCAATATCCAGTTGCAATGAAATAACTGTCGAACAAACATTTCTGAAATGTATACTTAATATTTTCATGTCCTAGTTTATGATGATTGCTCTGAGATAATAATCGGGGCTACAACTCTGAAATATATACCTAAAATTCTCGTAATTTAGTGTGTGATGAATTTTGAACTCTCAGAGATTAGAAAAATTAAATTCTACGGCAAACAATAGTTTCAAACCAAAAAATAACCACTTGAATGAACCAAATTTAACTGACTTTGCATGACTGGTCTCCAGTCTCATAGAAAACAATCCTCGTCCAAAAGATTCCCTATTTTTTTAAAGGCTTAACCCACTTCGGCTCATGGATGGTTGCGTAAAGTAAATGAGAATAAAATTTGGTGTACTCAATTAAACTCAAGAAAATAATAGAAATGATGTACGTTTGTATCTACAGAACACTGCCACTCGCATGATATCCATTTGATGAAAAGAAATAGATCCCTTTTGTACATACAGTAGTTATTCAGACTTTATTTGTGTGATTCGAAAGTATTTTGTTATTTCAAGTACAAGCGTCAGTCCATGTGAATGATTATATATACTACATTATACAAATGCAAAACGCAATGCAACAATTATTTTCAGTTGGATTCAAGCGCATTCTGATAACGCAGTGTAACTTGGAACCCAATTTCCTTTGCCAAGATTAATGTATCAGATTTAGTACTACTGAGCATTTTCTTACTTTTCTTTACAAGCAATGAGCACTTACTGTATGTCAAGTTCGTGCATTCCTTTGAGTGAGAGTGGCTTATGTGCGAAGCAGTTGTGTTGCAGGAAGCTCTGCTACCTAAATGGTAGCTTGGATTCTGTAGTTAACTCAGGTCCAGTGTGCCGTCTTGTAGCATTTATAGAAGGCGTTACATTCCTATGGAGAGGTATTGAGTTACCCAAAATAAACCCGTTCAGAATCTCATATTCGGTGATTTTTTCGGTAGTATAATAGTGAATATTTTTTCCAATTTTTTCGTGTTTGTTGAAGAGTTGAGTAAAATCGCCCCTGTTGGAAACTACGATTTATATACTCGATCTGGATGTTCTGAAGCAGAGGCCAGGGATGTGTGTTTACTTATGTTTTTCTTGTATCTCTTGTGTATAGACAATTAACCCTTTAACGCCCAAATGGACCGTACGGTCTTCCTTCTCGTAAAATTAGTTCCCTGATGTTTTTTGGACTGCACTGTCGAGTGGCAATTCCTTCCACATCGTTAAATTGATAAATATCTGATGCTGGTGCCAGTTTAATGATGGTGGTTGTGATAACGGTAACATGAGTAGAAAATGTGGACGTTAAAAGAGGTTAGCATGGATTTCTGTCTTCCTGACCGAACCTGTAAATGATGAAAAGTTCTATAAATTCTCCAAAGAAACGGAAAATTCTTGGACTACATTCTTGTACGTCTGGCACAGAAGGGCAATTATCCACCAAATCAGTTCCAGCATTGAGCAAAATTATAATTCCTTAAAGCAAAGGGGGCTCAAGAGGCAGTTGACGGAAATGCATCTCTTCGCTTGGTTCTCGCTTCATCTTCTTCTGGGAAACTTGTCTTTGTTACACAGTATCATTAGTGCACACGGCCCATCAAAAAATGAGAGGATTAGATATTGGACCAACTGAGCTTTAACATGGCTCGCCCATGACTTTCCATGCTATTCTATGGTTTTCATATTCTTTCCTAAGCCTCAACTGCTGATATTCTATAAAACCTAATCTAACCTACCAATACACGTGATATTCATTCCTACTCTGAATCTGCTAGGTAAATGTACCGAAAATTGTGGAGCTGATGAAGCTTGTATCACAGATACGCTCATCTCACGCTTTCGGCTGGTGGGTGTGACACGCAGACAGATGGACGGACGGACGAGCCTATTACGAATATTATGGTTTAGATTCATCAAGCCAATTACCTTTCCAGGTACCACTGGGATTTTTTACTCAATATAATTCTAGTAATTTCATCCACGAAATGTTGGATAATTATAATTATTAATGTTTGGAAAATTTTAGCATTGCGTTTTTCAAGAATCTTGTTAATTCAGAAATGAAAACAGAGGAGAAAAATAATAGCAAGGAGAACCATTTAACTTATCGTTTAATTAATTCTCTTAAGCTATGAAAATGGGTTAGCTATCGTAAATTTTGCCATAAGTCCAATTTTTCTTTCTCAGATATTCTATTTGAGTATTCTTAAATTCAAAAGTTGTAATAGTCTTCAGTATTGACAGTATTTTTCCAAAAAACATACCTCTATATACATATTATACTGACATCCAGGAGCTACTCTCACTTCGATCTCTGCCTCTCATGCGACCAATGTTTGGCCAACGCATCAATGGAATGGGGACACTTGTTAACGAATCAATGAAATGAGTCTCATTCGGTTTAAGCCGTACAGTGAGCACGTGTATTCATATTTCAATGACTTTGATTTTGCTGACGGAAAATCATAGACAAAGACTGTAAAATGTCTGAGTTAAGTGAAAAAATGGAACATGAGTCTTCTGTGGGGAGCTGATAGTGAAATTTAATTACTCATTGTTATACAAAAAGTTTGCTTCACGAAGAAAATTTTATTGAAAATTCAATACCATTTACTCTAAAAACAATTCAGGAATAAAAGACAAACATGATTCAAGTCGTGCATCTCTATTACAGTGATGTTAATAAGAGAATAAATGAAAGCACGAAGAGTAAGGTAATTTTCGATTCCACAATGTGATTTAAATTGGAAAGAAGACAATTTTTGGCGAAATGGCAGGAATGCATGAGAATGAAGCCATACTGTTGTTCTACGTAAAAAAATATTTATCATGGTACCCAAGTCGAAGAAATGTTTTTCTCCACTTCGTCATAAGCTCTGAAACCCCTGAAGAAACTCGTATATATGTTGAACTCACTTCAAAATCAAAAAACATGTCAGTAGAGAATGCTATGCATACAGGGTAGAGTTGGTGCTCCCGTTAAAGTATGCAAAAAGCTTCCCGAAATCTCCGAAAAATGAGAATGACCCTTTAACTATTACGTTATGTATAAGAAGATTTATTGTCTAAAAAAGTTTCCTAATTTTTCATGAGACTTTGAAATCTGATGTAAAAATGCATCGACGGTATCAATTCATTCCCGCAATTTTGTTTTAAAATGATTCCAACTATGTGAAACTTTATCATTCATGCATATTAAAAGCGAAGTTCGAAAGGGTATTCGCTAGAAAAGGTTTACAAACACAATTTACTGTCTGGAAAAAAATATCATGCTTGATAGAAGTATTTATTGCACAGTGAGTTTTTTTTCAAAATCTGGTAGTTTATTCGTGACACAAAGGAGGCTCAACTAGTGAGACAACATATATACAAAATGTAATATTTTTCAAGCGCCAAATCTTTGCCAGGATCTCACTAAGACCAGTTTTAATTTATATTTACCTTCAGGTGAGCTAGAATTGCATGATGTATTCAATCACCCATGAAATTGCAATTACTTGACAGAAATTACTTGACAATTACTTGACAGAAATTACTTGACAATTGCTTCACAGTAATTACTTGACAATTACTTGATACAATTACTCGCCAGTAATGGGAATGATCGAAGGGCTTCAGAAAACACTAAAACGGTAAAGAGTACACGCTCAGAGGCCCTCAATATATTGTGGAGTTGAGTTGTTCAACAACTATAGGAGTTTGACATTTAAACCACTCTTTAAATACCTATTATAACAAGCACGGAAATAAGCTTTTTATTCAATTCATATGTATGAGTTAGAAAAGTTATGTTCCATTCAGAAGTTAGCTTATCGACCTGATTGATATAAAGTGGGTTGCATTGGTTTTCAATAATATATAAATGGGTTTAAAAAATTAATATAATTTAATACATAAATATGAGCTCTTTGAAATAAGACAAAACTTGCCTGAGGTGATTTTATTACTTAGATAATAGTGAATTCCAGGTTTTAAAAATGCACCATCGAAAACATACCAAATATAGAAATGAGAAATGGGTTATTTCGAGTGGAATACTAGCGCTTCTTTGAAATTCCTGCCTCGCCAGTTCCAGCTTTGAGAGAAATCTATTTTTCAAGTATTTCATTTTATGAATTGATGCTTTCGAGAACCAATTTTTTAGGTACCAAACTGTGGTGTTCTCCCCCAGGCTGCAACACGCTTCGGGCAGACTTTGAGCTATCTTTTTCGTGATAGGATAGCCCGAAGCGAGTGCCTGAGGTACAACCGTATTCGGCAGGATATGGACAACACGGGGGTAACACGGTAATTATATTGGTGACTGTTAGGTACACGGAACACGGACCATTACACTGGGCCCTCGGTGACTACTATGAGCCCTGTTCGTTACTCGTAAATTACGTAATGATTGGAACACAGCACTAATACGTGATGGTTGAAATACAATACTATTCGAGAAGTACGTAATGATTGAAACACGATCCTATGTGAGAATAGTACAAATATGTGGTGATTGTAGTACAATCCTATTCGAGAATGACATAAATTGAAACACAATCCTATGCGAGAATAGCACAAATACGTGATGATTGAAGCCCAATCCTCTTCGGGAATGACGTAATGATTGAAACACAATCCTATGCGAGAATAGCACAAATACGTGATGATTGAAGCACAATCCTATTCGGGAATGACGTAATGATTGAAACACAATCCTATGCGAGAATAGCACAAATACGTGATGATTGAAGCACAATCCTATTCGGGAATGACGTAATGATTGAAACACAATCCTATGCGAGAATAGCACAAATACGTGATGATTGAAGCACAATCCTATTCGGGAATGACGTAATGATTGAAACACAATCCTATGCGAGAATAGTACTAATACGTGATGTGTGGAGAATCCACACAAATAGGTTCAATGGTAAACAGGGAATGACAGCAAAAAAGGTTTATTGAACGCTGCAAGTAGCAGTAAATTTAGATGATACGAACCATTCCATAGGCCGAACATCAGGATCGTAGGTTCACGAGCCAGGAACAAGAATTAATCAACTAGGACAAATCTTAGGACTAATGCCTGCTCAGCGTATTAGATTACAAACTTACATTAATTTTAATTAACAACAACAAAGTTCAGGAACGAAGGATCTAGGGTTAACCTAGATAAACGAAAGAAAGGCGATCCCCATAAATTAACAAAATGTGGCGACTCCTAGCATGGTGGCTAAAACGCAGCAGCACTGCTTCCACTACGAAGGCGCGAAACCATGCATTCTTCAGCGGCGATCCTATTTAGCTTGCGGCGTGGCCCTCCAGAGGACTGGCCGTTCGCTCAGCAGGCAAAATTCAAGCCGCACGGCCCCGAGAATCCCCTGTGGTTTAACGCAGCTCAGTAGGCCGATCAACAGCCAGGGTAGCCAGCACCGCACAACCGAAATGACAGCCCCCTCTGAGATCGCAGCGCAGATTTAGAACCAGCTGTCCCGCATCGTTCCCGGTAGAGCAGCCTCAAGCTGGGCTTTTGGAGCCCGAAGACGGAGATACTAGAAAAATGAAACAAATGAATTAATGCAATGAAGAAGTCAATGGAGTAAGAAGTTATTCATAATGATTTTGCAGCAAACTGGAACATTATAGCAGGACTATTTCATATGCTAACCTGAGTTTAATTATGCCTCAGTGTGGAAGCCACTCGTAGAGTTAGAAAGATGGTAAACGTGAAGAAAAAGGCTCAAACTAAGAGCAAAGTTAGGAAATAGAATTAAGTTTAAGAGTCAATAGTACTACCCGGAGAATTAGACAGCTGGTAAGCCGTCTTTCAGTTAGGCTCCAGGTAGGATAATTAAGTTAAGGAAAAAGGTTAAGGGCCCATTCCAAGCAAGCTCGAAATAGATTTAGGTTATAAGAATTTAAGATATCATAGTATTAAGATAGCGAAGATATTAAGGTTTAAGGATTTAATAATTCAAGAAATTCAAGGTAGCTTAACAAGATCACGCACACTCACAGTCATACAATTAACAATGGCAAGGTTATCTATCAGAGCAATAGGACAAAGGTGATTAATTCATAAGAAATAGAAGCAAAGATGGCTTTAGGAAATAGAGAGAATAGGTGAAGAAGCGATCCATCGGGACACGCGCTTGAGGACGTGCCACGGCTGAACACCGAGCGCCGGCACCCACGACTGCGGAACGCCTTTACTCTCGGGATTGATAACCGCTGAGATCGCGACTAAAGGTCACCACCATAGCTAGGAAGTCGCAACTTAAATAAAGGAACGAAAAAGCAAGAGATACCAAACGGTACCACTGCAAACAAAAGGGATCAACCCAAAGTATCAATAGGCAGAAATGAAGCTCTTTTGACTCTCCGTAGAGCAGCTCCCACCTCACCTGGCACGAGCCAAGCTGCGAAGGTACTAAAGTTTTAACTGCTAAGTATCTCTCAGGGCAATGGCGAATGTCAGAATTCTCCATAGATGATTGAAATACAATCCTATTCGAAAATGACATAAATTACGTAATGATGGAAACACAATCCTATGCGAGAATAGCACTAATACGTGATGATTGAAATACAATACTATGCGAGAATTACGTAATGAATGAAACAAGCACCAATAGCGGGTAACGTCCGCGAGGACGCTACTTACGAACGCAGCGGCGAGACGTGATGATTGGTGCTACGTCGTGCGACTGTTACGAACAGGTCAGCTGGTGCTAGCGGGGCGCCGAGACGAGGCTAGTCAGCTGGGTCGGGCCCAGCCGTCACGCGGTTCACCGTTGTAGCTGGTGAGTAGCTACGGCGAGGCTAGCCGGCCGGAGCGGGCGAGAGATGTCGTAGAGCGGCTTGGCCGACGGCGCCGGCGCGGGGCGTTGTAACGTGACTTTTTTAAGGCTTTGAAACACCTTGAAGCGTCAAGACGCTACTAGGTTTAAGACCTTGCAACACCTTGGGGCGTCGATAGGTAGGGCCGGTCTCCGGAGCTTGGTGCAGGTACGCGAGAGACAAAGTCGGTCCCGGAAGCTAGATGCAGGAACACGAGGCTGGTGCTGGAGATGTGACTTGAACGAGGACGAGGGCTTGAGTGAGTGCGAGCCTTGTTGGGGTCGCTTTATGTAGGCCTCGAGTGCAAGCCTTGAGTCCGGGCGTGAGTCCTGATTGGTCGCGATTTTGTGGGCCTGTGGTGCTGGAGGCAGGAAGCCGTTGTAGCTTACGGGCACCTTTTCTCATAGTCGCGAGGCGGCTTCTCTCAGGTCCCGTGTTTGGTTGACTAGGCGCTTCGGGTCCGGAGGTGCTCTGGAACGGATGCGGTTGTAGTCTGGAGGCAGCTTTTCTCAGGTCTTGTGGAGGTCCACGGCTTGCCGCTGGGATCACCACAAAACTATTGAAGATAAATAAATGTTTGCCTTTTTTTATTTTTTAATTCATTTTTTTAAGTTTTCATTAGATAGTGAATTCATCATCTGCATTGGGAAGCCATTTTCATCAGAACTCGAAAAAAAGTCATTCACTTTTTTTTTACGCCAGTGCATTCAACTTGTTTTGTGGCCGGTGTCAGTCGTGAGAAAATAAAAATTGCAATCATGGCGGCAATATGCAATGAAAAATTTCATTACGTACATTTGAGGATAATAAATGTAATTTGCTTTATTTGCTGGATATTTTTTTCTTCAAGGCAATAAGTTACACTGTCAGTTGCTCGATTGAAAATTTAGGCAACAAGACTGAGTTCGTAAAAACGTAGTAGTTTCACAATGTTAGGACATAAAACGTCGCCTACGTATTGGAACATGTGTGCGCCACTTGCTGAATCGCTTATTTCTGGAACAGCATAAATGAATAGCAATTCATTTATTTCGCTACCTTTTTCTAAATGGATTTTAGCGCATGAGGTGAAATATTATCGTTCCGCTATTTTTTTTCGACTTTTCAGAAATGATAAACGTGTATGTTAGTAGTACAGTCAGTTTTCAGTTTTGCTACCACAACCTATACGCACCAGCCGTAGTAACTGTACAAACGTAGTCAACGTGTAAAAAAAGAACCTGTCCGAAGCTGAGAAATTTTCTTTTATTTTGAAAATTTTCTTTATCATTGACGAGTAACTAATAGAAACTTAAATTTTTCTATCTGCAACCATGTATAATGATTATTATTTGTTTGTTTTTGTTGTAAGTTTATTTTCTTATACCTGACACACTTCGTTGTAAGTTTTTGTTTGAGATTCATTCAAATTAAATAAAAACATCTATACACGTAAAAACGACAACGATTTTTCCTGGAGTAAATTTTTATAGCCCTTGAGGACTGGGTTGTAAGTTTTCATTAGGACTACCGAGTACATTGGTAGTCCTTGGCACTTAATAATTAATTAGGTTACACATGTACGACTCAGTTAAAAAAAAAGGTTGAAAAGAAGTTTGACGTACTGTCTTGCATTTCCTGATTACCTTAAGGATATATTTTTACAAGCAAGATTAAGAGATAAAAATACTTACGTGGCTGCTCTTTTTAGGTTCTACAGGGTGAAATTTTAATGCAACCCTGGTTACACCCCAACTCAGTTGCAAGGGTACGTGCAATAAATAGAGCCTTGGCAAAGCCCCTCGGATAAAAGGCGTGCGCAGCGGATTTTTTTAAAAAATCATTCACTTAGGTTTTTAGCCGAACACGCTAGCCAGGACGCTAAGACGTCGCGACCGGTTGTTCGAATAACCTTGGCATCCACCCTCACCAAACCTCGCCGCAACCTGCGATTCGCCACACCACCGTCCCACTTCAGAGATTGTCTTTTCCTGAACCGAATAGTTGTTGCAATGTTATTTTCATTGATTAAAAACGAAAGTTTTCTTTCAAATTTCAGGCATGGTCAACACTACGCGAAGGCCAGTATATTTAAAGTATAAAAATGGGAATAAGATTTTCCCGTTTATTCGTATTTCTTTGAATTTTTCTTTAAAATAGGCTAATAAATGCTGGATTACTTTATTCTTGTCTTTTAGTTGTTACTCTAATAATAGTCAAAATTGTGAGCATTGATTAATAGCAAGTATTCTACTTTTCCGTTTTAAAATTAGGTGTATTTTTATTGAAACCCTACTAAACGTAAACTTATTCTGCGCGTAGCATTAAGTCTCAATGTTTCTTGCACCTTCAAAATGTAACAAATTAATTCTTAGAGTTAACCATAGAGAGTGCTGTGATATTTCTACGGAAAATAAAACAGATGTCTTATACAGTTGTTTGTATTCCAGCCGACGAACGAAGTGGTCATGCACGAGCCTATATTATTGCTGATTGAAAAATTTTATCTTGGAGTTGTACCACATTGTATGATGTCAGTGCTCTTTAACAACATAGCTGCTCTAAAATACACACCCATTCTAATACAACAGTTTGTTATTGTTATGAGTTTCTTGTGGAACACGTTTTGATTTCAAATTAACTTATTGAATGACGTCAATTGAATTCCATCGAAATTTTGATGGATTTCTTTTTAGCTACATCAAATGTTTTATAGCTATTATGGAAAATTGCTGTGAACATGAACTTTTTTATCTAGTAAAGTTTAAACTTTAAATAAAGTTTATAAATATAACAATACCTTCTACAGAAACGTTTAGTTATTTGTCGAGTCATTTTCATTCCCTTATCACTAATTCCGTTATCACTATTTGTCGAGTCATTTTCATTCCGTTATCACTAAAAGTTCACTTCAGCATCGGTGGATACACGGTAGAAGTTGGGTAAATTTGGGTTCCGAATACTGTCGAGTCAGCACAAGTTTGTCATGGCTGCTCCGAGTGTGTCATGTAATAAACAAAAGTGTGTTATAGCATTTTCAGAATACGTGAGCGCTTGCGTGTTCTGAAAATGCTATAACACACTTTTGTTTATTACATGACACACTCGGAGCAGCCATGACAAACTTGGGCTGACTCCACAGTATTCGGAACCCAAATTTACCCAACTTCTACCGTGTATCAGCGCGTCGGTTTCGTGACAAGCTTATGAAACGCTCAAGTGTGTTAAAAACGCTTCAGTTTGTTATCTAGTATAGTGCTCACCAGCCATTTAGAATAACGTCATTTTGCTAAGTTTCCGAAAGTGTTCCTTAAAGGGTTCCTGTTAATTTTTTGCCTGCTTCACGTCTCTATTTTTTTCTTTCACATGCCTGTTGTGGGTTCCCTGTTCATTTTTTGATCTGTACGTGATTGTTTTTACGGAGTTTTTTTTTCCAGTTTACCAAAAGGTCCGGTAACCTATCTATTGCTTAGCTGCCCGAATTAACTTGACCATCTTCCAGACCAGATGTTTGTCCTCATTGAAAGCCTTTTTCATAAACTTTTGAATTTTGTCTCTACTGAATTATTATATTTTACATTATGCTCTCATATTCACGTTAATTTGATACGTCTGTTGCAGCTAATCCCGGATCCAACTCACGTGTCGTTGGTGGCCGAGAGTTACTCTGATCCGCTTTTTGCGTGAATTGGGTCAGCCTCTGAAGGTCACCTCAGTTTGGTGCTACGGGTGAATTTTTTCTCCTCTCGTCTTCCACAGAAGATCAACCTTCTCGCTCACTCTGGCGTGACGCATGTTTATTTTTATTACTTGCTTTGTCATAAGACTACAGCTCGCGTACTAACCAAAAACGATTGATTAGTACTATGTGTTATTGTGGTGTACTTTCCTTAATTGTTCTCTTCCGCGTGTTTTTTTTTACGTGAACATTCGCGTCTTCTTCGGTAATATACTGTAGATTTTTGCGCAACTTTATGGCAAGTTCTCAGTCCTGTTATTGAGTTTCATGATAACGAACTTCACATGTTAAAAATATGGTGGAGGTCTGATTGTATAGAGCATGTTGACAAATTTAATAAATAACGATATCACCCCTGAATACATGTTAAAATATTTCAAGTATCGATTTTGGTGTTTCTGAATTCCTCTCATCTTAGAATATAAACCTGACGATATTTGCAAACATCTTGTACAATGGTGTTATACCCCAAACAGAGAATAAAAGTTCGTTGCTATTAGAGGTGGGTATTCGTTTCTCTAGCTCATGACACTTGACGGGACTTAATGGTCATGATAACTTTAATTAAAGTTATAACGGAACTTAATGACCGAACTTAATGAAACTCCACTTGACGGAACTTAATGGTCATGATAACTTTAATTAAACTTCACTTTGTCCATTAAAGTGTGATTTCTTAGCTGACGGTAAGCGTTGGGAACTTTGTAAATCATTCGTTGTAGCAAGTGATGAGCTAAATTTTATGTGCTGTCAAGCAACTTACACTTCCTTCACTCTTAACTGCTTACCAACCTATGAATGTTAATTCTGAAGAGGTTTCCTACGGAATGAACTATTTTCATTGCTACTTGTCTTCTAACTTTGCCTTTATATATTATGTGTGGGTGTTTAAAACAAATACACAAAATTGTCAGTCCTATTCTGACTGCTTTAGTCAGTACATTAATATACCTGAATGGGGAAAATTTCAAGCTCTAATAATTCAATCATTTGAATTCCTCAAACAACAGCCCAAATCTGCTCAGAAAATATTCACCATTGCTTGGTGTCTAATTTTGCAGGATTCATTCAATAATAAAATACGTCGGGAACCACCAATTATTTATAAATATTCTCATATCCAAGAGAACATGTTATGTTAGCAGAATCAAAAGAGAATTTGGCCCATTTGGGTCTGACCTGAACCTCGCAGAACTGTTATAAAAAGAACGCAGTATACTTAGACTCCCCAAGAACCAAAAAACTTCCCAAGCATCGTTTTTTCTACCAAGAGGTGAGCGAGTTTTTCATCGGTGCTTGATTGCTCGAAAGCGTTCAGTTATCTTCAGTGTTCTGCAGTGTGTGGATCAAACAGCACATATTTTCAAAGAAGTCTAGTTTTTAGTTGTGAGCCCATTAAACGTATCGGCCAAAGTGCGTTCTTCACAATTAGAATTTTAATTTTGGTGTGTTCTCTTTCATAGTAGGCTACGGGTCAAAATATTCACTGCCTAAAATTGAAATTTTAAGGCTAAGAAATTTGAGTTTAACATACATATTAGTAACAGTACATTTGGATCACTGTCGAATAACTGAGATCATCTGGAAATAACAGAGGTATCGTAAAGTAAAATAAAAACCTTCTATCGTCTTTTGTTTTTGGTATTCAGTTAAGATGCGACGCTGATTTGAAATGAATTTTAATCATTTAATTCACTTGCTGAGAGCAGCTTGTGAGTTTATTTGAGCATTTTTCTTGTTGTTCTTTTGTTATTAAGCCGTAGCAAGGACCGATTTAAAAACTTTTTTTAGGTGGTAATACAGTATTTATAGATATAGAAATATAGTATGATATTTGATAGAGTAATTAGAGCTAATTGTCTCATAGATTCCTCCAAGTTTGAAGAAGGTAATTCAAAAATAAAACATTCGACTGAGCAAACCAGCATCTTTAGCGCATAATTAGTTATTTTCTTACTCTTAATGTATTTCACTCGCATGTTACCTTTTAAGTTAGTTCATGATCGTTTTGTTAATCTTAACACACTCATTTGATTTATTCGTAGGATTTATTTTATTTCATTTTACCTGTATTTATTATATGCACCTACACATATACAGCCTTTCAATTTAGATCTTACTAAAAAGCACACAAGTGCATTGCATTGTTCATTAATATTTCACATGAACAGACTGTGCATTTTTGTTATTCCCTGTACCGCAGAACAGGCAGAACAGATGATAAATCTCTAATTTTGATCAAGAAATAACCAATAAATTTTGCACGTTCTCAAAAATAATTAAATAAATTTTAAATGGGTATGTTCATTTTTGTAAAGTATTTGGTTCAAAAGCCTACTCAGTTTTGTGCCTTTTTTTAATATAAGGATCAATAATTTGAAATTTTTTCTAATTTATTCTGGGCTTCTTAATACGGATTGATTTAAAATTATCTATGAACAATTTTTAACTACAATCGTTCAGATCGCCATTAATCATGTATCTCTATTTAACAAATTAACTTAATTTAACATCGATGTTTCACTTGAATTAAAGAACGTCATTAAAACACGTCTAAAATCATTAATTAAATGCCCTGAAAATTGATCTGAGGCATTTCTGCTACTACCCATCACAAAAACTTTTTCTTTCCCTCAAACATTGATAAATGCATCAATAGTTTTAGAAAACTAGTGCAGAGTGCTAAGGAAATATTTTGCTAAATATTCAGGCGTTAATAAATTTGCATGAAAGACAGTTTTTCAGACTGTTCCTTTTAAATAATATCTTTTCTCTTCATTCATCGCAGCAACGCAATGAAGGCAGAATTGCACGAACACGGCCATCTCAATCCGTTTGCGATAGGAGATTTCTTCGCACACCTAGCGGCCGGATCTGCATTCATCCTTTATGGCTGCCTCTGGACGTTCAACACTCTATTTAGGTACCACGTGGCCCGACGGCAGGCGCTTCTCAAAGGCAATGACGATAAAAAACTCAACTACAAGAACGCGCTCTTTTCGATATACCACTCAGGCTGGACGGTCCCCGTAGAAGCAATTGTCGTGGTTCTGATCTCAACCGTGATGTGCATCGGTGAGTATCTTGAATAAAGCCACTCGTTGTGTCATTCTTCAGGATAAAATTAATATCTGATTGATTTTAGAAATACATCAAGTGCAAGCATGAAAAGATTTCAAACTTTTTGGACCTTTCTTAGGGGCAGTGAATAATATTTGCCTTCTTGAACTTGTTTGCGGATGACCTTTCAATAGGACTATGTATGTATGCATGAACTACTTTCTAAAAATTTAAAAACTGATGTCTTTAAACACACTTTGACGAAAAGAGTTTTAAGGTGTTACTCATGAACCTTCATCAGAAAAATCTTCGCACACGATAATTCGCGCATCACTTTGAGTTAACGTCGTAAAATATATTTATTACTATTACATTCATTGAAGAAGTTGAACAGAACAGCTTTTAATGGCCCGATCTGATGGTAGGTGAAGATAGTCCTCTGTCTACCAGGACTCTCAAGGAATTATTCAACCGTGGATATGATCATGATTTCCTCACACAAATCGAAAGACCTTTTTTTATCATTCACAAATTACATCATTTTTAAAAACTAGAAAGCTCGTACCCTCATAATTTTTTAATTCTAATTAATATTTTAATCAATCCTCGAATCTTCATCTCGGCTCAACTGACGAAATTTTCCATGAACTGTGCTATTCTTCATCTGCTAGCAGAATTCGCACGCCAACTCTCTAGTGCTCGATCATAGCAACCGATCTTTGTTGATGTCGCCGTTTGATGCTTCACCAACACGACTAAGTTTATGCAAGAAAAGTCTGTTTATCAATCTGCTTCACAACTGAACTACTCAATTCTTATGAAGTTACATTGGCTTTATTCGTCCCTAAATTATTTAAAAATAAAAGTTCAAATGTATTTCGCACTTACAATGAATTGTATTAAATTTCCCTAACATTTTTTGGAATTAATGGGCATGATCCTTTACTCTTTTATAAAGGCCTGAAGAGGCCGGAAATCGAAGCACGTGGAACTCTAAACATTGTTCTTGATTTTAGTGAATAATTATGCTTGTATGGTAGAAAAATTTCGGCAGAAACTAATAATAAACTCCCTAACTTCTCTCTACACTGCAGGTGAGACCATCTCATTGGCGACGGGCTACCCTACAGTCCTGTTCCTACACCACTCACTGATGTTCAGCTCTTTCGGCCTGATGGGACTTTTCGAAATTTTGCGTCATTACAAGTAGGTATTCTGTGACTGTGGTACGCCAGCTGCTTCTCCTCACTTCTCACTTATCAGGGATCAGAAGATGATAACATTGACTACCAGGAATTGAAAATTTTTCCCTGAGTGAATGTTAGAATTAACAAAATTATTTGACTCTGAAAGAGAATGCTAAATAATCCTAGAAGGATCGGGCCAATCCCTCTAGTTGAATGATCCTTCATGTTTTTATTATCTGCTCAGCCGTGATCAACCGAAGCGCAGTCCCTGCATCGAAAATATTCTTGTATAGAGACAATAAGAATGGTTAAGTCTAATGCAACGAGTACTCTTTAATACCGCCATGAAAGAATAGTTGTTAATGCTCTTCAGTTGTATACCATGGTAGCACATCAGCGCTCTCTCGCAGGAGAAAACTTTCTTCCTTCATTAGTAGTAGTTTTTTTTTTAATTCACAGTCCGCATTAAATTGACAGTTATGAATTCTAACTTTTTTCCTTCATAAGTCGTAGTTTTCTTTCAACCCACAGTCCGTATTGAATCGACAGTTATGAATTATTTTTAAAAAATTAATTTTGGTTTTTCTTATATCAATGATTAACGTTGAATTTTTAAATGATATTAATTAAAGTGAGGATGTTCAGTGGGTGATGTCTTCTCAACTTACGTGCCCCGCACATATGATGCGAGCTTGAACTTTTGATTCCTTTAAAAAGGATATCTAACCAAATAGTGGCTCAGGACTTGACGCTCACTTTAGAATTATCCTTCATCTCTTAAATTTTACGGGGTTGAGTCAAGTCCAACTTTTAAGCTTGAATGTGGGGCTTGGCTCTTAAAGTAAGCAGCAAACACGAACCATGAATTAGAAACAAAAAATTTAAATCTATTGATTGCGAGACAATGTAATCTCTCATAACAAAGCTTTGAATTTTGTTCTTGGTTCCATATGACACCTACCGAAAATATCTTTGGCAAATTTTCTCACAACAACGATGTATTTTCCCATCTTGGAAAACTTTTCCAAGTTTTTTGAGCCTATCAATGTCCCTATCTTTTTAAGATAGATTATGGTGACAGCTCTGTGATCATGATAATCCTTTGAGAAGAGAACCTTTAGTGAAGTTCTTCCCACTCTTATAATGCAGATATCGAGCTTATCGATTCATGTCTCATCTCAAATTCTGTGGCGCTTTTCATTTTTTGAAATTATTTTGCTAAAATGAGAGGAATTTCCCATCCCACTAGCCTACAAGACGGTGAAACTTTGTTTGTGATCAGGACTTTGAATTTGAGTTTAATTTTAATTAATAACCCCGTTTAACTTTTTCCCTGAGGCATTTAGAATTTTAGCCGCCTAGAGCAGAAATTGCGCTTGGGTGCCTGAAATCAAAGATGCACCGGCGAAAAAGTTGGACTGAGAATGTTGGCTCAAAAATACACATTTTCTCAGACACCAGACGCTCGTAGTCACCAACCATGTAGCCGCGTACGGAATGCTAGATTTTATCGGCCCAGAACTTCCTATTTCAAACAAGCTCGAATTATAACCTATTGACATGGCCATTATTTAGAATAAGAATTTTTTCTAATATTTTCAACAGCCTCATCGTTTGATTGAAAAATCCCTGTTCCAAAAAGTATGCAATTGACACCTACATCCTGAGGGCTTGCATCGTGTTACAGACAAATGACGAATATTGAAGGGAAACATTAATCTTATTTTCATAAGCAGATGTCGTTAAAAGAGAATTTGCGCCATTATTAAATCATTTAATGAATGAGCTAATGTAAAATGAAATAAAAATTAATTTTCAACGTTTTGTGCAACAATATTTTCATTAGTTCTCTTACATCTTGTGCCTCAGTACATTTAGAATATAAAGAATTGAAAGATATTTTCCGGGGTTCTTAAAATCACTCTACAGGATGTCAACGTCAAGACAGAATAGATGTTACGGCTTTCACGTACCTCGAATATAACAGGAATTTTTTTGTACGAACATTTGTGCCCTAATGCCACAGCTTCTACGCGCAACAAATGGCATGGAATATTCACACACCAAGGGTCACAACGCACGTGCGGTATGTGCCACGGATTTTTATTCAATAAATTTTCTTGTTTTAACAGAGTCATGGTTCCGCCCTCATCGGAGTATGTCGGGTTCATCTTAGCCAACGGAACTACCGCCTATCTCTTGGCCAACCATCTAGGGCACAGAACAATCGTGGATACGCAGGTAATGTTGCACATGGAAGGCTGTTTGTTACCTGTAAACTAGGAGTTTTAAATCGCAAATTTCCGGATGTTTCAAAGGGTTAAACTGTTCATTTTTATCAAAAGTCGGTAAATTGACACAGGTACCTGATTTAACTAGCTTTTCAGTCATTGTAGCTGATTTTCTTACTCATAAAATAAATGGGCTCAAATGACAGTAATAGGGTACATTTTTTACTATTTCACTTCCAGTTGATTTGTATTACTGCATGAACGTTTTATTTTACCAAAGTATTCAGGATGCACTGCACAAATCTTACTACATTTTCGTTAGTTAATTTTAGTATGTATTCGAATTCATTGATCAGTCTTGTGTGCACCTAGGTTAAATGAATTAAGTTAAACATAGTTGTACATTTTAAAATATCGTTGATGCAAAGATGCCCTAAACTCGTCGAACTAATCGGGTCCACAAGTAGCATGACTCAAATGTGTCCATTGTAATAACTTCAAGAAACAATCTACTGATTTATCGCGTGAGGCAAATAAATTATTAAATTGTTAAATTGTTCATGGCTCTTATACCCAGGCAAGGAGAGACAGTTAAATACGCAATGCCTCAGCCGCTAAATTGAGATATATTTCATTCCTTAATAATTCAAACTTTTTTTCAAGAAGTATTGCCTCTACATTTCCAGGTAATCCCAAACCCAGTTTAGCTAACAGAATAAAACCTGACCTAATTAACTCATTGTACTGGAGTATCGTTGGAATTTTCGGATGCGTTTACTACTCGGTCATCTTTTCCCAGATGCACATGATGCTTTTCTACTTGACCGCTATCCAAATCGCGTGCGTGGTGGCCGAAATCATGTACAACACGAGCGTCACCGCCGCCCTGGGGAGGACCCTCATGTTCATTGCGCAGGTGATCAGTTGAAGAAAGTTACATAGTAAGTCAGTACCGTACCACTAGTAGCACCAGTACCAGTCAGTACCACCCGTAGTCAGTAGGTAACTGACGTCAGCGTAGCGAGAACGCTATTGGTTACCACAGACATGAGAGAAATCTCAATATCTGGTTCTTTTTTCAGTCGACTATGCTCCCTCCATTTTATAACCATCTTAGATCAGTTGCTTCTGGTAGTAGATGACTTCTTCCTCTAATACAGAACTTTGAGACTACAGTCTTCCCGACATATGGGCATTCTGACTATTTTTGTGGGGAATTAACATTTGTGACATGTTAATTAACTTTCTGGGGAATAAACATTTGTGACATGCTTAATTAATACAGGGCTCCAAACTATGATTTAAAAGCTCTGGAAATTAATAGGTTGTTTGTCGTTTCACTTACTTGAAATTTAGATTCTGCATTACCTTGAAATTTAGATTCTGTAAAATTTTACCTGCAATAACTGACTTGGCTGCTGCAAGAAGTTTTGACTGCTTGTTCAGTGTTATTTGGTATCGGAGATGCATTGGTGTTGAATATAATTTAACTTCCAATTTCAAGGGCCTATTGAGTTAAATTTTACTTCACGTAATCGAATTCTGATGTTTATGAAATAAATTGAAATTTTCGAATGCTATCGGAATTTACATACGACACTCGTATTTTCTAGACTCGAATTAGTTTCACAGTTCTTGAAATAACCGTACCTTCACTTTCTTTGAGCAATAAAAAAGAATTTTAGTGATGCTGGTGTTGAGGTTACATAGTTTAACCAAATCTTATTAGGGCAAAATTTCATTTGAAGCCAAAAATGTAAAAGCATTACCGTTGCAGGGCCTCTGGGTGTGCGTGTTGGCGGTCGTCATCCATCCCCTTCCCTTCATGCACACTTTTGATCTCAACAACCACGAGTTTTTGGGTAAAATTTTGGCTTTCCCGATAGTAGCCATTACCACAGCACTAGTAATTGCATTTATAATGAGCGTCATTGTAGCAAGACGAGTCAGGAACATGAGCCTCGCTACCGTGAACGTCATCGTGTCTCTGACACACCAGCGGCCTGATGGCTCTGGCACCAAAGGCGAAGCCACGAGAATGTTATTCACGGATTCTGACAATGAAGCGTAGCCTATACTGTGGAATAACGAAACATTTATATGTAAAACCATATATTTTTGTTTCATTAAATGAAAATTCTTTTATATAAATCATGAGGCCAAACGAGCATTGAGCATACGAATGTAATGCGTAGTGAAATGCAGCTTAATCGCACAATTTAAATTAATGTTTGTAGGTGTGACCTCAGACTTTATGATCCGGTTTGTTATAGTTTAGAAAATCTTGAAACGAAGGGTGAGTTTAGGCATGGAACAACTGGAATAGGAACAAATAAATAGTGCAAACAATAGTAAAACGCTATGTTCGGAACGATAGCTCAAGATTTATATTTTGATTCAGGTCAAGAATCCGTACACGGTCTGAACTTTTACATAGGAAAAAACTTTCCATTCAAGTTAATTCTCATTGCAGATTTGCGATATTTAGCCTGGCTCGGAGGAAATCATTTCAAGGGGCATTCTAGCCCATGCTAAAAGCCTGACATCTGAATATCTGCCACAAGCAAGTTTTCGCAAACTTACCTTAATTACTCTCGAGAGGAGGAAGAAAGAGCTTTGACTGAATAATCAAACCTGTTTGTTGATGTGAAATAATCTAGGAAAACTAATCCTAGGTCTATTTTTTGATAAATTGCTTTTCACCCTCATAATGAATAATAAGAACTGAAGAATATCTGAGATAAATGAAATACTTAGAAAGTCAGTAACATTCTCGGTACATTGTAACGTAGAATTGAATTGGTTGAACCAATTAATCAACGCAACATAGAGAAGCGAAAATTGAACGTACCTTCTTTTGGTCTTGAGACAAGCATAAATCTAAAGCTGGTTATATCGCTGATCTCATTTCCCAATGAATGACAAACGGTACCATGCTCGAACCGGCAATTATCTTTTTTTGTTCTTCGAATAGTACCCAGTATTGAATATATTTTGTTAAATCATAGGAGGCCATATACCGTGCAAATAATTACAGGGTCAATTTGACCTAAAAAGTTCCATACTATTTCATTACATTACATTACTTTCTTCAAAATCTGAGAGCACAAGAGATAAGTACGCTAAATGTACGAGGAGTTCACGAGACTCGAACTCAGGACTATAAATCACCGCGCTAGCACGCTATCGACCGCGTTATCGATCACCCAAAAAGATGATCGAAGCCCAACGAAAGCAATGCTTGGCACAGTGAAAGCAGGCACGCACTTGGCCCGACAGATATATTTTATTCCCTTATGTATCGAGAGTTCAAAGTCAATTCACCTTGTGGAAGCAGTAGCTTCCCGTACCAGATTCATTAACTGTTTCTGGGGGTGACTTGACTTTGAACTCTCGATAAGTACGCTAATGGAACGCTTTCTATAATAATTCTCAAATTAAAAACTACAATAAATACAGTAGTATTTCCATTCCGAATTAAATAAATGTACTATACAGCTTTGTTTTCAATTCAGCCTAAGCACAACGGGGCCATGCGTGATCTTTTTTTGATGACTGCAAAATTTTGTTTTTAATCTGGAATCCATTAAGTGTGTTAAAAATACCTTACATTTTTCCTCAATCTAGAAACGAACGCAATTTTAAACCACGGTAAATAACATTTATCATACATGACATCCACATATTCTGCCCAGTTCAATATTCATGCCGTTGTTTCTTTGAAAGTAGCTATAAATGTTGGAACAGGCTGCAGATAGCAGGAATGGCCGACTTACGGCTTCTCACGACCCTTATTTCCCATATTCCGGCCGTTATGAATTCGCGAAAAGTCAGAACAGGGATGCGATAGGAGGCATGGAACTGCAGAATGGGGTAGTTGCCGAATTGTCTCAATGGAAATAATGATTGTTTGGTAGTTTTAAACTGCTGAAAAACGTGGAAATGGTCATCAAAAAAGTTACAGTTTGTTCGTTCAAAACAAGTCTAACGTTTGAGGCTTGGGTGATGAACTAGGATCCTCGTTCAGTGGGTACAAAGCCAGTACAACAAGTACATTCATTTGGCGTGTTTGATTGATTTTATCACTCCCCAATTTTTATTAGTCAAGTAATGCGCCTATTTAAGAATAAATTATGTCATTTTCTCGTTACTATTTTTTTGCTGAAATTGTCTAAACTTCAATCAACTTGTTTGCATCAAAATACTCGAAAAATTTGTTCGATGCTAACGTTACTAGATATTCATGTGAAATTGAACTTGTGATTTTCAGGTTTGTTACACGAGTGCCTGGAAAAGTGACAACAGAATAACGTCCTAGCAATATTATTTGTCGTGGGTACGCTTTTTGTAATTTATATTCATCGAGGTACTAATTACCGTATAACTGCTCCAGGATTCTTTGCTAAGTATCAGAAAGTCTTATACAGTATGCACCCATTTTATATTTCCATTGTTCCTCCATAAAGTCGTTTGATATGAGCTGCTCTCTTACCGAAGTAAGTTAATATTGTCAAAATGTGTCATGGTTGTATCACGACATATGAACGTGAAATAATGTTTCTATTTAATCATTTCTCCATTATATGCCGCATTCTAATTATGAAAATCTAATTCAAGTTAAGCCAAAATCTGTGCTGCTAAATTACATTTATAAGTTACCTTAAGGGTTTCATGCCAATCAACACCTGAAGTTGATTCCGTAGAGATATCTCGTCAAGGCTAAATAATGTTTTACAGTATTTCATAAGCTAGGCTTTATAACATTTGTACGGGATATGGGTCGACATTCATAAATGGCTGAGTATATAAGTTCTATACGTGAGTTTGTTAAGGCGTGAGATTCCAAACATAGATTTACTTGAAAAAATAAGTAAAGAAAAAAAGTAAAAATAAAAGTAAATACTTGTGACCCATTTTACAAAACAGAGGATAAGAGTAGCTATGAATATGGTAATGGATTCAAATCTAAGATAAGGTGCTGCTGGAACAGTTAGACAAATTACGCAAGCACATGTTTGCATGAGATGAGTTGAGATCTTGTTAAAAGTTACAAATTCTCACGTTCACCCATTTTCTCAATGACCGTACGACTCTGTTTTCATTTATCGGAGAAAATTCTCATTCCCGTGCCGTACGTTATTTTGATGCACTCAAACATGCTTTATAAGTTTGAAATTCAGTTGATATTTAGGTGGAATTTTTAGACAATTTCTAAGAACATGAGAGATCGGAAAATTAGGATCTTCGTGATAGATTAATAATTGAGTGGAAAATATCAATTTTCGAAAATTTTGATTAAAAAAAATCAAAATACAGTCAGTTGCTTCAAAATCAGCTGAATTAAAAACCAATCAGAAGCTTTTCCGGATGAAATATTTAACCGAAATATATTGAAGTCTTTTCATCAGTTATGTATTAGCCGCAAGTTAGACTTGGAAGTGTTTCTTTAAATTCGTCAGGTTTTAGTTTGATTACCCTCCGTCAAGTTTATTAGTATTGTTTCTCGCTAGAATTAATTATTCATGACTGTGCATCAGCCCCCAAATGATCGCATCAGCGGTCGAATGAGTTAGGTCTAGTTCAGGGATCGGACTTACCTGGCCCGCAAAAAGGGTGCTTCATGTCGCCATAAGGATAGATCAGTCGTAAATAGGAACGATACAGATGGATTTCTATAGCTTTTTTGGTTGGCGATGTCATTCATATTTTCAAGTTCATGAACGGTGGGAGGTAAAGGTGAAGAAAACAATATTATTTGATATGCAACCAGTGGTATTATTCAAACCTTATGAATTATACACGGGGTAAAAGTGCAAAACAAACTGATTAGTTGTGTGTTCAGGATATAACATGAACGCACCATATAATTGAAACTTCAAAAATCAATTTTGCTCCGATAAATATAAAGAACAATTCCAGAGCGGCAATCAGACGTAGAACTCTTGAAGTCGACATCAAGTATGCAAAATTTCTAAGCTCCACTCAGCGTCTCTGTAACAAGGCAAATATTCCCGTACAAACTATCATCAGAGTGAAGCGGAATTTCACATTAACTGCACTGAAGAAGAACATGACGACTGGTTTACGCCACTAAATTCAAACGGGTAGGGTTCTGTGATATTGTGATTACGCTGCCAGTTAACTCAACGAGAAGAGAAACTCACAGTTTCAAATAAATTTACATTTATGTTAAATTCAGTGTTCCTGGGGATATAACTGATCGAACAAAAAAGTGAACTGTCTATTCATTAGCGAACACCAATGAGTGTTGCCGTTAGCCTGACGAGCAAGGAGAGAGCACAGTCAGATCAATGTTCAGGTCCAATAGCTTAGATCCTCCATTTTCATCACCTTCGACCTCTAAGTCTACGTTGCCGTTTCCGCCGCACCCACACCCTTCACCATCCCCTTCACTGCTTCCATTACGGTCACTTTCATTACTTTCATCTATGTTGGATTCTGTTGTGGCAGAAAATGTACTTGCAGTAGTTTCCGCTTTAGTTGTGCTAACATCAGAGATGGTTTCTGTTTCTATACCATTTTCATTTGTTCCTGTTGTGGTTGAAAATGTATCTGCAGTTGTTTTCCAGTTAGTTTCACCATCATCGGGAGTGGTTTCTATTCCAATATCATTTTCGCTTGTTCCTTTTGGGGTAGAAAATGTATCTGCAGTTGTTTCCCAGTGAGTTGCACCAACATCTGGAGTGGTTTCTATCCCAATGACATTTTCACTTGTTCCTCTTAGGGTAGAAAATGTACCTCCAGTTGTTTCCCAGTTAGTTGCACCAACATCTGGAGTGGTTTCTATCCCAATGACATTTTCACTTGTTCCTCTTAGGGTAGAAAATGTATCTGCAGTCGTATCCCAGTTGGTTGCCCCAACATCGGGAGTGGTTTCTATTCCAATACCATTTTCACTTGTTCCTCTTGGGGTAGAAAATGTATCTGCTGTTGTTTCCCAGTTAGTTGCACCAATATCTGGAGTGGTTTCTATCCCAATGACATTTTCACTTGTTCCTCTTAGGGTAGAAAATGTACCTGCAGTTGTTTCCCAGTCAGTTGCACCAACATCTGGAGTGGTTTCTATCCCAATGACATTTTCACTTGTTCCTCTTAGGGTAGCAAATGTATCTGCAGTCGTATCCCCGTTAGTTGCCCCAACATCGGGAGTGGTTTCTATTCCAATACCATTTTCACTTGTTCCTCTTGGGGTAGAAAATGTTTCTGCTGTTGTTTCCCAGTTAGTTGCACCAATATCTGGAGTGGTGTCTATCCCAATGACATTTTCACTTGTTTCTCTTGGGGTAGAAAATGTTTCTGCAGTTGTTTCCCAGTTAGTTGCACCAATATCTGGAGTGGTTTCTATCCCAATGACATTTTCACTTGTTCCTCTTAGGGTAGAAAATGTATCTGCAGTCGTATCCCCGTTAGTTGCACCAACATCTGGAGTGGTTTCTATTCCAATACCATTTTCACTTGTTCCTCTTGGGGTAGAAAATGTTTCTGCAGTTGTTTCCCAGTTAGTTGCACCAATATCTGGAGTGGTTTCTATCCCAATGACATTTTCACTTGTTCCTCTTAGGGTAGAAAATGTATCTGCAGTCGTATCCCCGTTAGTTGCACCAACATCTGGAGTGGTTTCTATCCCAATGACATTTTCACTTGTTCCTCTTGGGGTAGAAAATGTTTCTGCTGTTGTTTCCCAGTTAGTTGCACCAATATCTGGAGTGGTTTCTATCCCAATGACATTTTCACTTGTTCCTCTTAGGGTTGAAAATGTACCTGCAGTTGTTTCCCAGTTAGTTGCACCAACATCTGGAGTGGTTTCTATTCCAATATAATTTTCGTTTGTTCCTCTTGTGGTAGTAAACGTATCTGTCGTAGTTACCTCGACTGGTATACCGAAGACTGTTTCACCAATATCAATTGTTTCACTTCCTGTAGAAAAAGTATCGGTAGTTGGAACATAGTTAGTCGTGCGGACACCGTCAGTGCTTTCTGTTCCTATACCATTTACAGTGTTTAATTGTGCAGTGGAAAAAGTATCTGTGCCTGTTCCCCTTTCAGTTGTACTAATATCTTTTGTGGTTTGACTTCCTTCGTCAGTTTTGGTTGTTCCTACTGTTGAAGAAAATGAATCTGTCACTGTACCCCAGTCAGTTGTACCAATATCGTTAGTGGTTTGACTTCCTTCGTCATCATCGGTTGTTCCCACTGTTGAAGAAACTGAATCTGTCTCTGTAACCCAGTCAGTTGTACCAATATCGATAGTGGTTTGACTTCCTTCGTCAGAATCAGTTGGTTCTACTGTTGAAGAAAATGAATCTGTCGTTCTTCCCCAGTCAGTTGTACCAATATCGATAGAGGTGTGACTTCCCTCATCAGTTTCGGTTGGTTCTACTGATGAAGAAAATGAATCTGTCGCTGTTACCCAGTCAGTTGAACCAATTTCGTTAGTATTTTTACTTCCTTCTTCATTTTCGGTTGTTCCTACTGTTGTAGAAAATGAATCTATCGCTGTTCCCATGTCCGTTGTACCAATATCGACAGTGGTTTGACTTCCTTCGTCAGTTTCGGTTGGTTCTACTGTTGAAGAAAATGAATCTGTCGCTGTTTTCAAGTCAGTTGTACCACTATCGAAAGTGGTTTGACTTCCCTCATCAGTTTCGGTTGGTTCTACTGTTGAAGAAAAGGATTCTGTCTCTGTTCCCCAGTCAGTTGAACCAATTTCGTCAGTGGTTTGACTTCCTTCGTCATTTTCGGTTGTTCCTACTGTCGTAGAAAATGAATCTGTCGTTGTTCCCCAGTCAGTTGTACCAATATCGTTAGTGGTTTGACTTCCTTCGTCAGTATCGGTTGGTTCTACTGATGACGAAAATGAATCTGTCGCTGTTCCCCGGTCAGTTGTACCAATATCGTGAGTGGTTTGACTTCCTTCGTCATTCTCAGTTGTTCCTACTGTTGTCGAAAATGAATCTGTCGCTGTTCCCATGTTCGTTGTACCAATTTCGTTAGTGGTTTGACTTCCCCCTTCGTTTTCGGTTGTTACTACTGTTGAAGAGAATGAATCTGTCTCTGTTCCCCAGTTAGTTGTACCAATATCGTTGGTGTTTTGACTTCCTTCGTCATATTCGGTTGTTTCCACTGTTGAAGAAAATGAATCTGTCACTGCTTCCCAGTCAGTTGTACCAATTTCGTTAGGGGTTTGACTTCCTTCGTCAGTTTCGGTTGGTTCTACTGTTGAAGAAATTGTATCTGTCGCTATTCCCCAGTCAGTTGTACCAAAGTCGTTAGTGGTTTGACTTCCTTCGTCATTTTCGGTTGGTTCTATTGATGACGAAAATGAATCTGTCGCTGTTCCCCAGTCAGTTGTACCAATATCGTCAGTGGTTTGACTTCCTTCGTCATTCTCAGTTGTTGCCACTGTTGAAGAAAATGAATCTGTCGCTGTTTCCCGGTCAGTTGTACCAATATCGTCAGTGGTTTGACTTCCTCCTTCAGTATCGGTTGGTTCTATTGATGAAGAAAATGAATCTGTCGCTGTTTCCCAGTCCGTTGTACCAATATCGATAGCGGTTTGACTTCCCTCATCAGTTTCGGTTGGTTCTACTGTTGAAGAAAATGAATCTGTCGCTGTTCCCCAGTCAGTTGAACCAATTTGGTAAGTAGTTTGACTTCCTTCGCCATTTTCGGTTGTTCCTAATGATGAAGAAAATGAATCTGTGGCTGTTCCCATGTCCGTTGTACCACTATCGACAGTGGTTTGACTTCCGTCATCAGTTTCGATTGGTTCTGCTGTTGAAGAAAATGATTTTGTCGCTGTTCCCCAGTCAGTTGTACTAATATCGTTAGTGGTTTGACTTCCTTCGTCATCATCGGTTGTTCCCACTGTTGAAGAAAAGGAATCTGTCACTGTACCCCAGTCAGTTGTACCAATGTCGTTAGTGGTTTGACTTCCTTCGTCAGTATCGGTTGGTTCTACTGATGAAGAAAATGAATCTGTCACTGTTACCCAGTCATTTGTACCAATATCGTTAGTGGTTTGACTTCCTTCGTCATTCTCAGTTGTTGCCACTGTTGAAGAAAATAAATCTGTCGCTGTTCCCATGTCCGTTGTACCAATATCGACAGTGGTTTGACTTCCTTCGTCAGTTTCGGTTGGTTCTACTGTTGAAGAAAATGAATCTGTCGCTGTTTTCAAGTCAGTTGTACCAATATCGAAAGTGGTTTGACTTCCCTCATCAGTTTCGGTTGGTTCTACTGTTGAAGAAAAGGATTCTGTCTCTGTTCCCCAGTCAGTTGAACCAATTTTGTCAGTGGTTTGACTTCCTTCGTCATTTTCGGTTGTTCCTACTGTCGTAGAAAATGAATCTGTCGTTGTTCCCCAGTCAGTTGTACCAATATCGTTAGTGGTTTGACTTACCTCGTCAGTATCGGTTGGTTCTACTGATGACGAAAATGAATCTGTCGCTGTTCCCCGGTCAGTTGTACCAATATCGTGAGTGGTTTGACTTCCTTCGTCATTCTCAGTTGTTGCCGCTGTTGAAGAAAATGAATCTGTCGCTGTTCCCTGGTCAGTTGTACCAATATCGTCAGTGGTTTGACTTCCTTCTTCAGTATCGGTTGGTTCTACTGATGAAGAAAATGAATCTGTCGCTATTCCCCAGTCAGTTGTACCAATATCGATAGCGGTTGGACTTCCCTCATCAGTTTCGGTTGGTTCTATTGTTGAAGAAAATGAATCTGTCGCTGTTTCCCAGTCAGTTGAACCAATTTGGTTAGTAGTTTGACTTCCTTCGTCATTTTCGTTTGTTCCTACTGTTGTAGAAAATGAATCTGTTGCTGTTCCCGTGTCCGTTGTACCAATATCGACAGTGGTTTGACTTCCGTCATCAGTTTCGAATGGTTCTACTGTTGAAGAAAATGATTCTGTCGCTGTTCCCCATTCAGTTGTACCAATATCGATAGCGGTTGGACTTCCCTCATCAGTTTCGGTTGGTTCTATCGTTGAAGAAAATGAATCTGTCGCTGTTCCCCAGTCAGTTGAACCAATTTGGTTAGTAGTTTGACTTCCTTCGTCATTTTCAGTTGTTCCTACTGTTGTCGAAAATGAATCTGTCGCTGTTCCCATGTTCGTTGTACCAATTTCGTTAGTGGTTTGACTTCCCCCTTCGTTTTCGGTTGTTACTACTGTTGAAGAGAATGAATCGGTCTCTGTTCCCCAGTTAGTTGTACCAATATCGTTGGTGTTTTGACTTCCTTCGTCATATTCGGTTGTTTCCACTGTTGAAGAAAATGAATCTGTCACTGCTTCCCAGTCAGTTGTACCAATTTCGTTAGGGGTTTGACTTCCTTCGTCAGTTTCGGTTGGTTCTACTGTTGAAGAAATTGTATCTGTCGCTATTCCCCTGTCAGTTGTACCAAAGTCGTTAGTGGTTTGACTTCCTTCGTCATTTTCGGTTGGTTCTATTGATGACGAAAATGAATCTGTCGCTGTTCCCCAGTCAGTTGTACCAATATCGTCAGTGGTTTGACTTCCTTCGTCATTCTCAGTTGTTGCCACTGTTGAAGAAAATGAATCTGTCGCTGTTTCCCGGTCAGTTGTACCAATATCGTCAGTGGTTTGACTTCCTCCTTCAGTATCGGTTGGTTCTATTGATGAAGAAAATGAATCTGTCGCTGTTTCCCAGTCCGTTGTACCAATATCGATAGCGGTTTGACTTCCCTCATCAGTTTCGGTTGGTTCTACTGTTGAAGAAAATGAATCTGTCGCTGTTCCCCAGTCAGTTGAACCAATTTGGTTAGTAGTTTGACTTCCTTCGCCATTTTCGGTTGTTCCTAATGATGAAGAAAATGAATCTGTGGCTGTTCCCATGTCCGTTGTACCAATATCGACAGTGGTTTGACTTCCGTCATCAGTTTCGATTGGTTCTGCTGTTGAAGAAAATGATTTTGTCGCTGTTCCCCGGTCAGTTGTACTAATATCGTTAGTGGTTTGACTTCCTTCGTCATCATCGGTTGTTCCCACTGTTGAAGAAAAGGAATCTGTCACTGTACCCCAGTCAGTTGTACCAATATCGTTAGTGGTTTGACTTCCTTCGTCAGTATCGGTTGGTTCTACTGATGAAGAAAATGAATCTGTCACTGTTACCCAGTCATTTGTACCAATATCGTTAGTGGTTTGACTTCCTTCGTCATTCTCAGTTGTTGCCACTGTTGAAGAAAATAAATCTGTCGCTGTTCCCCAGTCAGTTGTACCAATATCGTTAGTAGTTTGACTTCCTTCATCAGTTTCCGTTGGTTCTACTGTTGAAGAAAATGATTCTGTCGCTGTTTCCATGTCTGTTGTACCAATTTCGTTAGTGGTTTGACTTCCTTCGTCATTTCCTGTTGTTCCTAATGTTGAAGAAAATGAATCTGTCGCTGTTCCCCACTCAGTTGTACCAATATTGCTTGTGGTTTCTGTTTGTGCGCCATTTTTGGTTGTTCCGCTTTCTCCGTCGCCACTCTCGCCCCCATTGCTGCCTTCTGTGGTGGCGAAATTTCCGTTATCGTGGTTTTCATGGCTGTGATTTTCATTACTTTCTTTGCTGTTGTGTTCTTTTCCTTCGTGACTGTCGTGTTCTTTGCTTTCTTTACTGTCGTGTTCTTTTCCTTCGTGGCTGTCGTGTTCTTTGCTTTCTTTGCTGTCGTGTTCTTTTCCATCGTGACTGTCGTGTTCTTTGCTTTCTTTGCTGTCGTGTTCTTTTCCTTCGTGACTGTCGTGTTCTTTGCTTTCTTTGTTGTCGTGTTCTTTTCCTTCGTGGCTGTCGTGTTCTTTGCTGTCGTGTTCTTTTCCTTCGTGGCTGTCGTGTTCTTTGCTTTCTTTGCTGTCGTGTTCTTTTCCTTCGTGGCTGTCGTGTTCTTTGCTTTCTTTGCTGTCGTGTTCTTTTCCTTCGTGGCTGTCGTGTTCTTTGCTTTCTTTGCTGTCGTGTTCTTTTCCTTCGTGACTGTCGTTTTCATTGCTTTCTTTGCTGTCGTGTTCTTTTCCTTCGTTGCTGTCGTGTTCTTTGCTTTCTTTGCTGTCGTGTTCATTTCCTTCGTGGCTGTCGTGTTCTTTGCTTTCTTTGCTGTCGTGTTCTTTTTCTTCGTGGCTGTCGTGTTCTTTGCTTTCTTTGCTGTCGTGTTCTTTTCCTTCGTGACTGTCGTGTTCTTTGCTTTCGTTGCTGTCGTGTTCTTTTCCTTCGTGGCTGTCGTGTTCTTTGCTTTCTTTGCTGTTGTGTTCTTTTCCTTCGTGGCTGTCGTGTTTTTTTCCTTCGTGGCTGTCGTGTTCTTTGCTTTCTTTGCTGTCGTGTTCTTTTCCTTCGTGGCTGTCGTGTTCTTTGCTTTCTTCGCTCTCGTGTTGTTTTCCTTCATGGCTGTCGTGTTCTTTTCCTTCGTGGCTGTCGTGTCCTTTTCCTTCTTTGCTGTCGTGTTCTTTGCTTTCTTCGCTGTCGTGTTCTTTCGCTGTTCCCCAGTCGGTTGTACCAATATCGTCAGTGGTTTGACTTCCTTCGTCATTCTCAGTTGTTGCCACTGTTGAAGACATCGAATCTGTCGCTATTCCCCAGTCAGTTGTACCAAAGTCGATAGTGGTTTGACTTCTATCGTCATCTTCGGTTGTTTCTACTGTTGTAGAAAATGAATCTGTCGTTGTTCCCCAGTCAGTTGTACCAATATCGTTAGTGGTTTGACTTCCTTCGTCAGTATAGGTTGGTTCTACTGATGACGAAATTGAATCTGTCGCTGTTCCCCAGCCAGTTATACCAATATCGTCAGTGGTTTGACTTCCTTCGTCATTCTCAGTTGTTGCCACTGTTGAAGAAAATGAATTTGTCGCTGTTCCCAAGTCAGTTGAACCAATTTGGTTAGTTGTTTGACTTCCTTCGTCATTTTCGGTTGTTCCTACTGTTGTAGAAAATGAATCTGTTGCTGTTCCCATGTCCGTTGTACCAATATCGACAGTGGTTTGACTTCCTTTGTCAGTTTCGATTGGTTTTACTGTTGAAGAAAATGAATCCGTCGCTGTTCCCAAGTCAGTTGTACCAATATCGAAAGTGGTTTGACTTCCTTCATCAGTTTCCGTTGGTTCTCCTGTTGAAAAAAAGGATTCTGTCTCTGTTCCCCACTCAGTTGAAATAATTTCGTCAGTGGTTTGACTTCCTTCGTCATTTTCGGTTGTTCGTACTGTCGTAGAAAATGATACTGTCGCTGTTCCCCAGTCGGTTGTACCAATTTCGTTAGTGGTTTGACTTCCTTCGTCATTTTCGGTTGTTTCTACTGTTGTAGAAAATGAATCTGTCGTTGTTCCCCAGTCAGTTGTACTAATATCGTTAGTGGTTTGACTTCCTTCGTCAGTATCGGTTGGTTCTACTGATGACGAAAATGAATCTGTCGGTGCTCCCCAGTGAGTTGTACCAATATCGTCAGTGGTTTGACCTCCTTCGTCATTCTCAGTTGTTGCCACTGTTGAAGAAAATGAATCTGTCGCTGTTCCCCGGTCAGTTGTACCAATATCGTCACTATTTTGATTTCCTTCTTCAGTATCGGTCGGTTCTACTGATGAAGAAAATGAATCTGTCGCTGTTCCCCAGTCAGTTGTACCAATATCGAAATTGGTTTGACTTCCTTCATCAGTTTCGGTTGGTTCTACTGTTGAAGAAAAGGATTCTGTCGCTATTCCCCAGTCAGTTGAACCAATTTCGTTAGTGGTTTGACTTCCCCCTTCGTTTTCGGTTGTTCCTACTGGTGAAGAAAATGAATTTGTCGCTGTTCCGGAGTCAGTTGTACCAATATTGTTAGTGGTTTGACTTCCTTCGTCATTCTCAGTTGTTGCTACTGTTGAAGAAATTGAATCTGTCGCTGTTCCCCAGTCAGTTGTACCAACATCGTTAGTAGCTTCGCTTCCTTCATCAGTATCGGTTGGTTCTACCGGTGAAGAAAATGAATCTGTCGCTGTTCCCCAGTCAGTTGAACCAATATCGAAAGTGGTTTGACTTCCCTCATCGGTTTCGGTTGGTTCTACTGTTAAAGAAAATGATTCAGTCGCTGTTCCCATGTCTATTGTACCAATTTCGTTAGTTGTTTGACTTCCTTCGTCATTTCCTGTTGTTCCTAATGTTGAAGAAAATGAATCTGTCACTGTTCCCCACTCAGTTGTACCAATATTGCTTGTGGTTTCTGTTTGTGCGCCATTTTTGGTTGTTCCGCTTTCTCCGTCGCCACTCTCGCCTCCATTGCTGCCGTCTGTGGTGGCGAAAATTCCGTTATCGTGGTTTTCATGGCTGTGATTTTCATTACTTTCTTTGCTGTCGTGTTCTTTTCCTTCGTGACTGTCGTGTTCTTTGCTTTCTTTGCTGTCGTGTTCGTTTCCTTCGTGGCTGTCGTGTTCTTTGCTTTCTTTGCTGTCGTGTTCTTTTCCTTCGTGGCTGTCGTGTTCTTTGCTTTCTTTGCTGTCGTGTTCTTTTCCTTCGTGGCTGTCGTGTTCTTTGCTTTCTTTGCTGTCATGTTCTTTTCCTTCGTGGCTGTCGTGTTCTTTGCTTTCTTTGCTGTCGTGTTCTTTTCCTTCGTGGCTGTCGTGTTCTTTGTTTTCTTCGCTCTCGTGTTCTTTTCCTTCATGGCTGTCGTGTTCTTTTCCTTCGTGGCTGTCGTGTCCTTTTCCTTCTTCGCTGTCGTGTTCTTTGCTTTCTTCGCTGTCGTGTTCTTTCGATGTTCCCCAGTCGGTTGTACCAATATCGTCAGTGGTTTGACTTTCTTCGTCATTCTCAGTTGTTGCCACTGTTGAAGAAATTGAATCTGTCGCTATTCCCCAGTCAGTTGTACCAAAGTCGTTAGTGGTTTGACTTCTATCGTCATCTTCGGTTGTTTTTACTGTTGTAGAAAATGAATCTGTCGTTGTTCCCCAGTCAGTTGTACCTATATCGTTAGTGGTTTGACTTCCTTCGTCATATTCGGTTGTTCCCACTGGTGAAGAAAATGATTCTGTCACTGTTTCCCAGTCAGTTGTACCAATATCGTCAGTGGTTTGACTTCCTTCGTCAGTATCGGTTGGTTCTACTGATGAAGAAAATGAATCTGTCGCTGTTCCCCAGTCAGTTGCACCAACATCGTTAGTGGTTTGACTTCCTTCGTCAGAGTCAGTTGGTTCTACTGTTGAAGAAAATAAATCTGTCGTTCTTCCCCAGTCAGTTGTACCAATATCGATAGATGTTTGACTTCCCTCATCAGTTTCGGTTGGTTCTACTGTTGAAGAAAATGAATCTGTCGCTGTTCCCCAGTCAGTTGAACCAATTTCGTTGGTATTTTTACTTCCTTCGTCATTTCCGGTTGTTCCTACTGTAGTAGAAAATGAATCTGTCGCTGTTCCCATGTCCGTTGTACCAATATCGACAGTGGTTTGACTTCCTTTGTCAGTTTCGGTTGGTTCTACTGTTGAAGAAAATGAATCTGTCGCTGTTCCCAAGTCAGTTGTACCAATGTCGAAAGTGGTTTGACTTCCCTCATCAGTTTCGGTTGGTTCTACTGTTGAAGAAAAGGATTCTGTCTCTGTTCCCCAGTCAGTTGAACCAATTTCGTCAGTGGTTTGACTTCCTTCGTCAATTTCGGTTGTTCGTACTGTCGTAGAAAATGATACTGTCGCTGTTCCCATGTCCGTTGTACCAATTTCGTTAGTGGTTTGACTTCCTCCTTCGTTTTGGGTTGTTCCTAATGTTGAAGAAAATGAATTCGTCGCTGTTCCCCAGTCGGTTATACCAATATCGAAATTGGTTTGACTTCCCTCATCAGTTTCGGTTGGTTCTACTGTTGAAGAAAAGGATTCTGTCGCTATTCCCCAGTCTGTTGAACCAATTTCGTTAGTGGTTTGACTTCCCCCTTCGTTTTCGGTTGTTCCTACTGGTGAAGAAAATGAATTTGTCGCTGTTCCGGAGTCAGTTGTACCAATATCGTCAGTGGTTTGACTTCCTTCGTCATTCTCAGTTGTTGCCACTGTTGAAGAAATTGAATCTGTCGCTGTTCCCCAGTCAGTTGTACCAACATCGTTAGTAGCTTCGCTTCCTTCATCAGTATCGGTTGGTTCTACCGGTGAAGAAAATGAATCTGTCGCTGTTCCCCAGTCAGTTGAACCAATATCGAAAGTGGTTTGACTTCCTTCATCAGTTTCGGTTGGTTCTACTGTTGAAGAAAATGATTCAGTTGCTGTTCCCAAGTCTGTTGTACCAATTTCGTTAGTGGTTTGACTTCCTTCGTCATTTCCTGTTGTTCCTAATGTTGAAGAAAATGAATCTGTCACTGTTCCCCACTCAGTTGTACCAATATTGCTTGTGGTTTCTGTTTGTGCGCCATTTTTGGTTGTTCCGCTTTCTCCGTCGCCACTCTCGCCTCCATTGCTGCCGTCTGTGGTGGCGAAATTTCCGTTATCGTGGTTTTCATGGCTGTGATTTTCATTACTTTCTTTGCTGTCGTGTTCTTTTCCTTCGTGACTGTCGTGTTCTTTGGTTTCTTTGCTGTCGTGTTCTTTTCCTTCGTGGCTGTCGTGTTCTTTGCTTTCTTTACTGTCGTGTTCTTTTCCTTCGTGGCTGTCGTGTTCTTTGCTTTCTTTGCTCTCGTGTTCTTTTCCTTCGTGGCTGTCGTGTTCTTTGTTTTCTTTGCTTTCGTGTTCTTTTCCTTCGTGGCTGTCGTGTTCTTTGCTTTCTTTGCTGTCGTGTTCTTTTCCTTCGTGGCTGTCGTGTTCTTTGCTGTCGTGTTCTTTTCCTTCGTGGCTGTCGTGTTCTTTGCTTTCTTTGCTGTCGTGTTCTTTTCCTTCGTGGCTGTCGTGTTTATTGCTTTCTTTGCTCTCGTGTTCTTTCCCTTCGTGACTGTCGTTTTCTTTGCTTTCTTCGCTGTCGTGTTCTTTTCCTTCGTGGCTGTCGTGTTCTTTGCTTTCTTTGCTGTCGTGTTCTTTTCCTTCGTGGTTGTCGTGTTCTTTGCTTTCTTTGCTGTCGTGTTCTTTTCCTTCGTGGCTGTCGTGTTCTTTTCCTTCGTGGCTGTCGTGTTCTTTGCTTTCTTTGCTGCCGTGTTCTTTTCCTTCGAGACTGTCGTGTTCATTTCCTTCCTGGCTGTCGTGTTCTTTTCCTTCGTGACTGTCGTGTTCTTTGCTTTCTTTGCTGTCGTGTTCTTTTCCTTCGTGGTTGTCGTGTTCTTTGCTTTCTTTGCTGTCGTGTTCTTTTCCTTCGTGGCTGTCGTGTTCTTTGCTCTCTGTGCTGTCGTGTTCTTTTCCTTCGTGGCTGTCGTGTTCTTTTCCTTCGTGGGTGTCGTGTTCTTTTCCTTCGTGGCTGTTGTGTTCTTTGCTTTCTTTGCTGGCGTGTTCTTTTCCTTCTTGGCTATCGTGTTCTTTTCCTTCGTGGCTGTCGTGTTCTTTTCCTTCGTGGCTGTCTTGTTCTTTTCCTTCGTGGCTGTCATGTTCTTTGTTTTCTTTGCTGTCGTGTTCTTTTCCTTCGTGGCTGTCGTGTTCTTTTCCTTCGCTGCTTTCGTGTTCTTTGTTTTCTTTGCTGTCGTGTTCTTTTCCTTCGTGGCTGTCGTGTTCTTTGCTTTCTTTGCTGTCGTGTTCTTTTCCTTCGTGGCTGTCGTGTTCTTTTCCTTCCTGGCTGTCGTGTTCTTTGTTTTCTTTGCTGTCGTGTTCTTTTCCCTCGTGGCTGCCGTGTTCTTTGCTTTCTTTGCCGTCGTGTTCTTTTCCTTCGGTGCTGTCGTGTTCTTTTCCTGCCTGGCTGTCGTGTTCTTTGTTTTCTTTGCTGTCGTGTTCTTTTCCTTCATGGCTGTCGTGTTCTTTGTTTTCTGTGCTGTCGTGGTCTTTTCCTTCTTGGCTGTCGTGTTCTTTTCCTTTGTGGCTGTCGTGTTCTTTTCCTTCGTGGCTGTCATGTTCTATGTTTTCTTTGCTGTCGTGTTCTTTTCCTTCCTGGCTGTCGTGTTCTTTGTTTTCTTTGCTGTCGTGTTCTTTTCCTTCCTGGCTGTCCTGTTCTTTGTTTTCTTTGCTGTCGTGTTCTTTTCCATCGTGGCTGTCGTGTTCTTTGCTTTCTTTGCTGTCGTGTTCTTTTCCTTCGTGGCTGTCGTGTTCTTTGCTTTCTTTGCTGTCGTGTTCTTTTCCTTCGTGGCTGTCGTGTTCTTTGCTTTCTTTGCTGTCGTGTTCTTTTCCTTCGGGGCTGTCGTGTTCTTTGCTTTCTTTGCTGTCGTGTTCTTTTCCTTCGTGGCTGTCGTGTTCTTTGCTTTCTTTACTGTCATTTTCATCACTTTGTTTGCTGTCTTTTTCGTCACTTTCCTTGCCGTCTTTTTCCTCATTTTTCTTGCTGTCACTTTCATCAACTTCTTTGGTGTGTTTTTCATCATTTTCTTTGGGGTCTTTTTCTTCAATTTTTTTGTTGTCATTTTCATCAACTTCTTCGGTGTGTTTTTCGTCATTTTCTTTTGTGTCTTTTTTCTTATTTTTTTCGACGCTTTTCCTACTTACTTCTGCTTTGTTCATAGATATCTGATCATCGTAGACGAGCAGAGAATTTTGCACCGTTCTGAAAAGTAATAAAAAAGGAGCTCGTTTAACTGTGCAATTACGGACATCGGTGAAATTCCGTCACCTGCTGGCGGGATAGCCATCACGACACATTAAGAAAGAAAATGCAAATGGATTATTTTCCCAAAAGATATTGTATGATATTCGCAAGAAGAACATACATTAATAATATGTTTTATGTTTAGGGTCGCACCGTAGAATTCAATAATTAATTAAACATTGAAAAAAGCTAGATCAAACGATTACTAGCTTTGACTACGGGAAATCTTGATTATTTAGATACAAAATAAAACTGCTAAATATAAATACATAATATTCAATCTAGCGCTGTAACAGGCTTGTCAAAATCAAATGTTTTAATTTATCTTCGATGTTTATCTAACTCAGTTCGTTTCCGATATAATTTTAAGATTTGAATGATTTGATTGCCCCTATAATATACATAGTTACTCGTAGAGCGAAGGAATGTACTTGATGTAGACCAGCCTGCAGTATTAGCATGAGGGTCACGAGGCATCCACGGCAACGTGTCAAGAGGTGAAGAAATTCTTCCTTTAACAGTAAGTGACTCGCAACTTGCTGTTGTACTTTGTTTCTAACTCAGG
Organism: Morinoia aosen; assembly: GCA_030386875.1. Classification (NCBI taxonomy): domain Eukaryota; kingdom Metazoa; phylum Arthropoda; class Malacostraca; order Amphipoda; family Talitridae; genus Morinoia; species Morinoia aosen. Next base: position 31,990,991 of record CM059567.1, on the reverse strand, counting down.
ACTTGTAGGCCATGTATTAAATATGCTAATATCGAGTTAAGAGAATGAGCAGTTCAATGTTCTAAATAAACTAATATCGAGTTGACCGAATAAACGGTTTAAAGTTAAAATATGCTAAAATCGAGCTAACAGAACGAACAATTGAAAATTTTGGTAAAGTATTTTTGAATTATTCGTTAGCGATAGCTCTAGATTTAGTTTTGTTGCGTGATTTTCTTCAATTAAAGATTGAAGTTCAAGAACCAATATTTGATGATTTTTATTTTTTTCTGTTGATTATTTCATTGATTTTTTTTCATTCATCTAGCAATTTGGGAGCAAATGGTAATCCAGACTGTTTTTGAAAGCTGAATAGGCTAGGGTACCACCAGGTCTGAAATTTCATAATTTGGTCCAGCAAAACGAACATATATCCAATTCTTGCTGTCGATTAATAATGGATTGTGAGCTTGTTTTATTTTTCATCAAGTTGTATGTGAGTGTGATCGGTTTGAGTTTAAATTGTATTTTAATTCCCATTTTTTTGAATTTTGGGTTACTGTACGTGAAATTTCCAAGATACAATCGGCAGCAATCAGATAGTTTCAGAACTTTAGAATTTTTGAAAGAATCGTATCTGTCTGTGTAGTATGCTAACTTGGAGACAGCCCAAATATTTTTTTTAATGCATATTGGGTCAGTTATATTTTTGTCTGTGCCATGCAACGTCGCAAAGCCGAAAGGAAAATACCGACGGATCCTTGTACTGTGTAGAAGTTTCAGAAAATCTCTTGGTAAGATGTGTTTGACTTCCTCGACAATTCTGATAAACTTAAATAGCTTCATACGTACCAGGTTGATATTATATTTGAACACAAAATTTTATGTTCCGTAATACTTTTAAAAATTTCTAGAAGTCAGTTAGAATTTGTTCACTGCTAACCAAAATGAGAATGAGGGACTTTTTATAATTAGAGAAAGTTCTACACATGATCCTCTCGAGGTTTATGCAGATTTTATTTGCTACATGCCAGAGCGAAAAACTTTCTAGCGACAGTTATATTTGGTTGGAGATACGCTATATTCGAGAGAAAAACTCGTGGATTATGTACTTTCATCCGCAAAAAAATACGTTTGAAGAATGAGGTTGATTTCACCAGATCGTCAATAGTGATTTATCGTTATAAAAAAGCAAATCCTATTTCTGATACGAAAGCAAGAAAAATCCGATATTCATTCAAGGTATTTCCCTGACTAGTGCGTGCGCCAATATTTGATAGACTTCTTAACGATGTTAGTGAGGGTACATTAAATTCTGAGTGGTACAAATCCTGTACACAGATATTTAGTGCCAGGGTTGAGTGTGACAGGTTTGCGATTTAAAAATTCAAGTGCAGAGCAGCTCACGAGGCCGCAAGCTGTGGCCTCAGGGTCAGCATCCAAACTTTAAAATTTTCCGGTGAAATGATTCTACACAGCACAGTACCCAAGCTGTCTAATAGAGAACTCTTTTTTTGATCAATTTGTGTTCTTCCACATGTGTTCAGTACAACTTCGTGGTACACAAGTGTGCTTGAAAACAAATCATGTTGTATCGTAATTATTCAGAAGTTATTTCCTTTCTCATATTTATATTTTTCACCACAAGTAGAGACTCACCTTCCTGGGTCCAGAAGTGAGCCTTGGAAGCGTGTGCCTGGCTCACCCATTGACTCTGCCAGCGACAAAAAAATTATTCATAAAATACAAGCAGAATTACATGACGACTATATTGAAGTACATTGTACTAGCTACATGAAATGGAAGTCAATAAAGAGGAAGAGTAGGTGTCTGCCACCCCATTTCTGCCTGCTGCTTCAGTACAGTTTAGAGCTGTGCTTAGTAAAATATCGTGTCCGACTGACGAAAGTGAACACAGTGACGCATTAATTGCTGCTGAGAAACATTCAGGCTACTGCTTTTTGCTAGGAAGCTCAGCCGAGTCACACTTGAAAACTCGGTAAGACGTAATTTAAATTAAGAATGAATTTATCAAATGAATTATTGAATAAGTCCTCAAATTAATTTTTACAAGAATGTGTGAAAGCCTAGTGTAACCTGTTCTATAACTTTAAAAATTGTGAGAGGAGAGAGGTTTTCCGTAATCTTCTTTTTTCACTTTTTCTGTAAAATCTATTTGCTAATGAAAATGTAAAAAAATACTCGAAACAAAAAATAATCGTTGCCTAAGTTCCCATTTATGGTGAAAATTAAAAAAAATTCGTTTTCAAAATCAGGCACTTTATTTTCACCCAGACGCTCCCCTTAAATCGAGACTCTGCTGCACACTTACGTGGTCGCGGGAGGCACACCTGAAACGAAAAAAGTTGAGTTGACCTTAAGGTGATTTTTAAAATCTATTTTTTAATAAGAAAGAAATAATTGAGCATTTACTCAATTCTTATTCATTTTGGCTGAAAAGAAGTTAAGTCATCTTGAGTTTAAATAACCTAAATTCAAAACTTTCGTAGCTCTATTTCACTCTCAGTGTTTTATTACACACAATTATTTAACACTTTGAAGACGTAATTGATGAACAATAAAATTCTTAATGCAATGTTGGGAATTTCCTAAAACATTCAGAATATTACGATTAGGCTCGAGCAATCGAATAACTTTTCGTTAAACAAATTGGGATTAAATTTAAGGGAGCCATTACGAGAATAAGAAGCTGTTATTTCCGTGGAAAATAAGCACTAAAATGCAAACATTATATTCACTCTAAAGTAAAAGAATCACGGTTTGTTTGTAAAATTTCAGTCATAATAAATCACATGTGCTCTGCATTGTAACTACTTATCTCTATATAATTGAGAATAAATATTTGTTAAATATTTAATTTTTAAGTTTTTACTGTTCAGTAATACTATCAAGATGTATTTATGGGACATTTTAGCACAGAACGACTAAAAAAAGAAGACTAAATGCTACTAGTAGAAAATAAAGTAACGAGGGCTCATGTCATTGTTTGAATTTCATTATGTGGAATCGTCCTAAGAAAGAAATCATCTGAACTTCAAACTTACCGCCACAGCAGCCAAGCACCCGAGCAGCACCAACTGGATCTGTGGGAGAAGTATAAATTTGAAAATAAAGAAAATAAGAAAAACAATTTATTTCCAATAGAGATGGTACAAAAGATTATTGGTTTTTAAAATATCTTAAAGTAAGGAAAATACACTTTATATGATGCACCAGCATGAGTATTGTAATACCCATGTCACTAGTCGAAAAAAATGATTGAGGGCAATGTATCCCTAGTGTTGCTTAGTCTGGATTTGATGATATATGTAACTATAATTATCAAAGAAAACACGAATTCCGTCACAATGTCTAGTTGAAAATACTCTTTTTGGTGCACACTTGCAGTGAAATACGAGCCCAGTGACTTGCGGTATTAGTAATTTTTTGAAAGGTAAACGGGTGGATCAAAATAATCCTGCGTCTAAGGCAGTGAGGTTGACATTCAGAACTATATTTTTATTCTCACGTATTGACTAGTATTCCAATCAAGGGACTCGTAGAAAATTTCTTTTATCACGCGACAAAATTATAATATTTTAATGCTAATAATTTTGCCACAAAACAGTCTACATGAGTCAGGAACATGCAAATGTTTATTCTACAACGGCTACCAAGACATGTACAACATAATTGGAGTGATAGAGTGACTACCAAAATTGGGTTGTCATAACATTCTCAAAGGCGTATAATGATTTGCATCACACAAGACTAACAAAAGCATTTTAGGACGTGAATAATAGAAGAACACACTTATGTTCTATAAAGTTACCAAATTAGAAAAATTACGTTATTTTCAAAACATGAGTAAATGTCTTTAATTGAGAAACAGTAATAGGTGCCACGACGGTCCAGTTTGATGCTTACACAAAAACGGAGAGAAAAACATAAAAATGTATCCTATAGCTGCTTTATTGAAATTGAGTGTTGTTGTTAATTCATAAAAGCAATAAAGATAAGAACTTTGTTGGATGAAAACACTTGTGACAGTTTGCACGTACACTGACACATCAGCTTTGGATTTCATGAAATCAGGGAATAATATTATAGTAGCTTGTTGTGACAGATAATCAAAAATATTATTTCGAGCGAGCATGGACAAAGAAAAGAATACACTTTTGAAAAATTACACTTGGATGGTTGCTCAAATGATCAAGCTTTAACTCACACACCAAGTTTACAAGGCAAATGCAAGACGATTGATTACAGATTTTGCAAGAACTGTTGAGGGAAAATGTATGAATGTACAAACCTATACGAATATACGCATACATATATATATACATACACACATACACGTGCACACAGATACCAGGATACAAGCATGAAAATTATGAAAATTATAAGTTTTGTTTTCTAATTAAAAAATTTCAACTTAACGAGCATTCGCGTCGATAAGCATTTATTCGAACATATTTGGGTGATCACACAACAAATTTAATTTTTTTGCGAAAGTTTTAAAATAATAAAGTGAAAGTGACGAGTTAGGGTAGTGTTACAAGTTGCGAGTGAAACGAGGGAGGTATTTATAGTTCATATGTCAGATGCTAGTCCAGTGCACACAGGTATATGCACACATGCACCCATATACGGACACGCATATACAAGTAAGCATATTTGCAAATCCCAACGTATAGAAGATCAAATCATAATACCTACGCATACTTCAAAACTGTCGTGTAATGTGTTAAATCGTGAAACAATAAGAAAGGGAGATTATTCAGCAATGGAGATATTGAGCTAATGAGATTCGTAAATACTCATTCAGTATGTTCTGTAACTAAGAATTATTGTTGAGAACAACGATGACTAGCTATTTTGGTTTTAAATTCTCTCAGTCTTTGAGGAATTTTTATACTCAGGGGAAGTTTGTTCCACAGTAAGGCGCCTGATATTGACAGAGCCTTCTGCCCTAAGTGAGATGAACGATAGTCGACTAACACGTTATTGTTACTTTTCGGCTTTAGGTTGGCTACAGTGGGTGGCTGGAAAAGCACTATCTCAGCATTGCTCTGAGGAATAATATGGCTATGATAAGTTTGTTTAATAAAAACCAATTTCAATAATATATCTAACGTATCATCTCTAACTAGATGAAAAATAAAATTCCCTCATCCGATAGTTGGATATAAAGTAAAGGAATTATTGGTGTCATTTACGATCAATATTCGAAGACGTTGTTTTTGTACTCAATTCCCTACGAAAGCATCAGTTTTTGAGGTGAACGATACAATATTTCGAAGAACTATAGTGCAAATTCTCAAAAGACAGACATTTTCCGTAATCTAACCTTCATGGTGGTCCTGGAACTCTCTCCGTTATTTATGTATTGTCGTATTTTATTACAAGGAACAACTCTAAATCTGGGCTCCGAGTCGCACGCAGCAAGAAGCAATGTCTCATACAACAGGCTACAGTGCGCACGGTCCTCGTCTTATAAAGATCTGAAGAACTCCTTCTATCTTTAGCCATGACCTTTATGCCTCTGGTGCTGAATTCTTCAATCAAAAGGAATATGACGGATGCTTGTCATAATAATTTACCTCATTCAGGTCTAAAAACAATAAGTTAAGACGAGCTTCACTCTAGCATGACGTGGACCATAATTTCTAAATAGATTCACGACTTGAGGTAAATCTTGAGTGTATGAACACACTTGAACGTTTACGATTCTTGCTTCCATGTGTCTCGTGCCATGTTGAGCAGTTATAAATCTGTATAGCCTGCTAGCTTGCATGAATAATACTGCGAAGACCGAAGGTTGTTAATTTCACCTATCAATTTGGTTTACAGTACGACGCACTCGGCACACAGGGCCACGGGCTCATGAAGACCCTAACACTAACGCGTGATGCAGCGGAGATACTATAATAAAGATACTCCCATAACCGCGATAAAAAAAAAAAATAAAAAAAAATTAAAATTCAAACACACCTACCGGATTTGAGCGCACGTTTCGAGAATCGTTTGCTTTCGATGATACAGGAACAGGTTAATCAGAACAATTTATTACGATCGTCATGGCTTACACAACTAAATTTGAATGGTTAACACAACTTCCACGCAATTAAACTAGAATTTTGAAGTTTCTTGCGCTCCATTCGTGGTTGCAAATATGAAACTGATTCTCTCCGTTTATAATAGAGTTGAAATTCAGCTGCAGTTCAAGTTAAAAAAATTTGGAGAGAGAAGGTGAGTTTATCCAATCATAATTTTGAGCCGCCCCAAATTTTTAGGAGCGGTATGGATGTCTAATGTCTGACCTCGTGAATAAAAGCCTGGCATTAATCAAATTAGCTCCTTTTCTTCGAGTGCAGCAGTCATTCATTCCTTGCCCTCTACATAATTTTTACCATATGTCCACAATATTTCCGGTAGTTCGTGTTGGTAAAGCTCTAGCATACAATTACTTCAAAAATCTTGCCACCTGAGAAATAAAAACAGATGAGAAAAGACAACAGGGCATACCATTTAAGTCTTTACTTAACAATCTTCAAGTCTCAACGTGAGTAAGATATCACAAAATTTCCCTAATTTTTCTTTTTTTTCAGTTGCAAATCCTATTTTAGTCTGCTTAAAATGAGAAGTGAGGACGCTTGTCCAACGAATAAATAGAATGAAGCCACCTCAAGCCTCATCTGATGATGAAACGTAATGAGCATGTGAACTCGAATTGAGTGACCTCAAGACCTTTGAGGAGAAATTGGAACGAAGAGCAAAAATACGTCCCTGTTCCGTACTGTGCCACTGTGTCGTACACATGGTGGTGGTGATAAAATCTCATTGCTCATTGTTGAAAATTAAAAATAATTAAAGAAAACCATTTGACTGAGCTTGCAATACCAGTTTTCCTAAAACAATTTTTAAAGACAGGACCAACATGAATTAAGCCGCTATTCTTAGTAGCATTACTGTTAGCCGAATAATAAATGTAATTAAGGGAAGTAATTTTCTTGTGGAGCTCACAACTTTCTCAAAAGCTGAAATGAAGGAAACTCTCAGTGCAATTGTGTGAATCAATGAAAGTGAATTCTTGCTATTACCCTTTGTAATACAATTCAATCATGGTGTACATATTGAATAAATGATATTTTCCACATCCTCAGAAATCGCCGATGCCACCCTTAGCGCTCGTATGTACTAGAAATTTAACTCCACTCGAGAGATATAAAATAGGTCAATAGAATGCAAAATATCACGCAATAGATGGTGCCCATGCTAGAATCTGTAAAATATAACTTCTTAAAATTTATAGAGATGAGAATACAGAAATACATGTTGAGTACAATCTCATTGATAGAAATGACTCAATGTCGAAAATCATACCCTCGCTCCTAATGAGATTCTGAAATCGTATGTCTAATGCGTCAACGGTATCGCCTCTATCGTAAAATACGGGATTTATTCAGGCAAATTTGCAATCCCTTTTGAAATTTCACTTCATTCCTACGTAACATAGTGACGTTGTTCAAACATACCAACACGACCTAATGAATTGCGAGTTTACGGAACGATAAATAGTTGTTCCTAGGTACCTATTGTACGCAAATATTAAAATCCTTAGTGTGAAGGCATTTTTTCTATTCAACTTAAATTCCAGTTGTTCAGGATATTCGTGATGATTTTATCGTGAAATCCCATCATTCTTGATCAGCTTGTTTGTTCCTTTAAATTTCAGTTCAGAATTATTCCAGCCTAACTTTCTAACAAAGCAGGATCAAGGTGTATCATGACCATGACTTTCTGATTAAGATGATACACTTGTTCTCATTCCCTCTGTTGTACCATAAAGGTACTGGCAGTCGAAATGTAAAGTGGTCCTCTTGTGGTCAAAGAGGAACCGACGCAGCCCAATGCTTGGTCTGCCTGTACCGCAATAAATCTCCGAGGCTAGCGTGCGTGTCCCATGCATGAGGTAATGGTAATGGTAATTTTAACATGCATGAATATGGTCGAACAAAAAGCTTGTTGACGTGTGATGGATAATGTGGATGGTTCTTGTCGAGCACCCTTTTGATAATGTCCCTGTCTCAGGGATACCTGAGGTAGTCAGTTGATAGATAAAAAGCCGTAATTTCTAAGGCTGGTTATTCTGTTTAAATCCTCCTGATGTTCAGGGATCGGAGAGAAAGTCAGATTTGCTGACTGATAAAGCCGTAAGTTCAGAGGCTGATTTATTCCGTTGGAATCTTCCTGATGTTCAGGGATCGAAGAGAAAGCAGATTAGCTCACCTTTATTTACTAAATAAAGATTCGTCGACAGTTTTTCTTTTCGTTGCTGCGAATAGCTTCCAGTAAATTCCAGATTGCTACGTGAAGAAGTTTAGGCTTTAGCTAAGTCGCGAAATTTCCGCAAAATAAGGCCAGCAAAAAAGCGATTGAGCTAACAAGCCAACGATAATTTGAAGATCGTGACAGAAGTCCGTTTCGCAAGTATCTGTGATACGCGAGTTCAGTTTATTCTAGGGAAGTATTATATTCCCTCCGTAGTACAGAGGCATCAGTCGACCTATCTTTGCGTTGTTAACAACGTGCATATTGCAACTTCTGCACCTTCTGCATTCAACTATCCAGGTCAACGATCATTTATACACGCATATATTTTTGCGTTTTGGGCGTTGAATTTCACACTAATGTCTTTGGTAAGCTCAAAAACTTGCTAATATAGCGCTGCATGTAGGTGCGGCATGCAGCACACAGAACCTCTCGCCGTCGTTAGGTTGTTTTGTTCCACTTGATGAATCTTATTCTCGTCTACATAGCCCGAGTGAGGGGACGCCTGCTTTCGTGAGTCAGATTGTTGCATTTACAGCTCCTCGTTGCTTCTACTTGCAATGGTGTTTTTTCTTAATTTGCTCCATGACTGCTATGAAATTAATTATTTTCCAAATGATTCTCTCAGAGCAATAGGTTTTCGTGACACTTTTCTTTTGAAACTTATTAAATATTCAAAAATAATTTTTTTTAATTACACGTAGGAAGTAAATCCAAATGGCTTCATCACGTCATATTTTTGAGTTACAAATGTAATTGTTAGTGACTTATCTGTGCAGCGTTACTTCGACTACCACAGTGAGAGTACGAGGGGCAGTCAAAAAGTTCTCAGACAAATGCCATAATTTCTTTATTTAACAACTCATTACTTTCATTTTTCTACATAAGCTCCATTGTTGTCTATACACTTTTGTAATACATGTTACCACCTGTAAATGCCTTCCTGATAGAATTTGGGGGGGAGACTTGTTCCACTAGGTTCTGTACAAGAGATGTTTTCTTTATTTGTTGCTGTGGTGGGTCTTCCTTCTCGTGGGTCGTCATCAAGTTGGACTCTTCCCTCTTTAAAGCGTTTAATTCAATAATAAGCGACTGCTCTTCATGGTGCAGAGTCTCCATAAACCTGCTGTAAAGCTTCGATGATCTTAACAGGTTTCCAATTTAGTTTAGTTAAATATTTGATGTTAGCGCTGATCTCAATATTTGCCATTTGAAGGGTTGAAAATTAATATTTTGAGATGCAACCTCTCTCGATGCTGACCTGACATAGACTGATGAGACAGCTGCAAGTTATCAAAGAAGCTCTAAGGACAGGTTTCAACTTGTAAAAACTTGTAAATCTCTGTTCAGGTCAAAATTATGGCATTTGTCTGAGAACTTTTTGACTAACCCTCGCACGTGTGAGTGCTTTTGGTTCTTTCTAAAGCGTAAACTATTATAAAAGTGTTATAAGTATGGTGTTGAAGCGGCATTATATTTTATGATTGATTTCTTTTTGTTGTATTCTCAATTAATATGCAACTAAAAATATGTTTCAAGTTATAGGCAACCAAATTGAAAGCATGAACCGCCGAGGATGTTTGTATAACCCAAATAACTTTTGTTATATTTTTGAACGATATAGTCCGAGCACCCAGCGGAAAAATAGAACTGAATGTGTGAAAATTAAATACAATCATGTTAATTGTAGAATTTATGACCAAAATAAGCCCTGGGCTCCCAAGAAATCCTGTACTTTGTGTTTTACTAGGCTCACACAATGACTAAAAAGAGCATGGAAGGATGTGTCTTTTGCCGTTCCGATGAAGTGGCGTGAGCCCGGAAATTATCTTTCCTATTGTTTCGTTTGTTGAAAAGATTTAAAAATTCTCAAATAAGAACAAGCCAAACAGTGTGCATTCAGATTAGAAGTAAACCATAATACCAGCCGCGCATAAAAAGGAGAGACAAATCACAGTTTCTCCAATAGTTACTGCAGTTAGATACATGATTTAATGCCTGGTGAGGAAGATAAAAATGATGATGAAATGTACGTAGATGAGTTTGAGCCATAGAAGATCCTGTTGATAAATCAAAAGAGATTGATTGAATTGAAGAAGGATTTGTCATTGTCGAAATAGAATGGAGAGCTGTTGGCTCTAAATTACGGCAATGCATGGAACTTTCTAGAGCACTGCACAAAAATATCAAGTTTCTGTAGGAAAAATATAAAGATGGTACTTGTGTTTGTACTAACGTGCATGGCTTCGTGAATCATCTAGGAAACGAGCATTTACTTAATCAATAAAGACTATTTATTTATCAATGTAGGCTCTGCTATCCTCAGAACTGTGTTGCTATACACAATAGCAACAAAAAATTTCGATTCGTGTAACACATTTTATTCGGATGGCAGAAACATATGACTCGATAAAAATTTTTCTGGAAGGTGTTCAATACTCATTTCATAAGTGGAATATTTGTGACGATCTCAAAGTATTTTTTTATTTCTTGGACTAAAGCTGCGCTGTACAAAGGATATGAAGGTTTATGTTTATGGAGCAGCCGTGACGACAGGAATCATGTTGTTAATATGTAACTCGAAAGAGAAGAATCCACTATTTTTCAGTGCCATGTGCAACACATGCCTTTTGCACATCCACAGAAGATCTATTTTCCACCTCGCCATGCTCAATTTGGCCTTTTAAAGAATTTTGTTGGATGACAAATTTCAAAGAATTTTGCTTTGCTATGGTCCTCTCTTATGATTCTGATGGATTCTAATATCTCAAAGGGAAATTTGTGCCATGAAAAACTGAATCTAAGCTTAAAAGCAGGCATTTTTGTAGAACCGAATATAAAAGAAATCACTGATTCATGACAAGGAGTTCGGTAATGAACTGCCTTCACTCGAGTCAAAAGCATGAGACTCATTTGTCCATGTAGTGCAGAACGCCGTAGGTAATCGAAAGGCTGACAACTATGATGAACTAGTGGACAACATGCTGAAGGTCTAACAAGCTGCAGGGTGCCGGATGTTTCTTAAGACGCATTTCTACGCATCCTATACGGGTGACATCAATAACCAACTTGGTGAGAAGTTCCGCCAAAATATCGCAAGGAAAGACAGCAGGTATCAAGGACGCTTTTACTTCTATTCGTCCCTACAACAGGAGGACTCTACATATATCCGCTCACAAGAGCAAGACTCTTAAAATATTTGTAGACATAATTAAGAGAGTACAACGTTCTATTTGGAATCAATTTTTCGCTTCGTCCTAATAATTCACTTCGTCCTCCGTCCATAAGCGGACGTAACTAATACCAAATAGGATGCTTCGATTTCAAACTTTTGTCCAAAAGTTTCAATTTTTTTGCAATTTGAGTATATATAAAGTATTATATTTATATATATCATTATAACATATAATTGTATAACTCGCAAACATTTCGAGAAGGGACAAATCTGAGCACAGATTAGAAATCTACGCATCAAAACTTGCTAGTTGTATCACAATTTTTTCAAGTAGCAGAAATAAATTTAAAATTTGTTGGCTGGTGAATTGAATAACTCTGAGTTTATGAGTGGCTAACAACCAGGCGATTAAGTCAAATTCAAAAAATGATATTACTAAATGATTGAAGTATATATGTTATCCAGAGATATATTGAAATTTTGTAAAATTTTCCAGTTCTTTCATTCACTCATTTTCTGAAAGACCGTGCAAAATTATTTCCATTTCCCGGAGAAATTTCTCACTTCCGTGCCATCTTCGCTAGAAGCACGTGATAGAAACATGTTTCGTAAGTTCCAAATGCATGTAAACCATTGAGGGAATCTATGGACAGATCCCTTGATAATAAAAAGCAAGGCGAAAATCGCTACACGAAAACTCATTTTTATTAAAAATGATCAAATAAAACTGAACGTTTCAGACTAACTGTCCATCATCAGCAAGAAATCTCTGTAAAACGAAACCAAAAGAAGAAGAATTAATACACTAAATTAGTATCTATAAAAATCTAAACTTTGAAAAAATACGAAAAACGGTAAAACAAAGGTAAAGGAAAAACTGAACAGCTGAACTAGGTGTTGGCAACATGAAACGGGAAAGCACTTTGGGTGTCATTCAAAGCAGGTTTCATTTTGTAAATATGCAATGATTCGAGAAGGCGCAGATCTGTTCTTTAAGAGGTACTGGCCAAGATTTTAAAATCATTTAGGGAGACAGGAACATCGCACCCTTCAGCATGAGATCTAACAGAGGACAGTGGGGGGGACCCAAGAGGAAGAACAGTTCTGCAACTACGCCCAGCATGCTCGAAAACTCTAGTCATCAGGGTACGGCAGGTAGAACCAACGTACCACGATTCACAACGTGAACAACTATATTGGTACACCAGAGCCGAGCACAGTGAGGGTGGCAGTTTGTCTTTGAAACGAAAAAGAGAACCAATTGTAAAATTATTCACGAGGACCATTTGAACTTTTAGCTGCGGGAAAAACTTGTTAATAAGGGATTTAACATCCTTGCTTAGTTTCAATGACTGATCCCCAAAATACGGCAACTTCACAAAGAAAGCTTATTGTGCACAAGATTGAACAGATTGAGAGTTATCATAAATTTTTGACAAAAATCTATTGATATGCCTGTCAACAACAGAAGAAGGAAATCCGTTCTTGGCAAAATATCGTCACAAAAAATCGAACTCTTTGTGTAATTATTGAAAGCTAGAACACATATTAAACGCTCTATGGACGAGCGTACGAATGCCGCAAACCATAATATTGTATGAACAAAAGCTGAAAAAGCTAGTCTGGGAGCCCAGAAAAAGTTTTCTTCCGGAAAACAGAGCACTGAAAAGTATTACCAACTCTCTCTACACAAACATCAAGAAACGGTAACATATCATTGTCTTCGTCTTCCCTAGTAAATGTAATGTTGCTCTAATGAGAACTTAAATATTGGAGGAAGAGGTCAGCATGAGCCTTATCAGTGAACAAAACAAAGGTGTCATCAACATACCGCATGTAAAATACCGGCCTTAACACAGGAGGACATTCTTTTAACCAGTTTTGTTCATGGTGGCACAAAATTATATTAGCAAACGTTGGGCCTAAAGGTAAACCCATGCCCAACCCTTCAACTTGCTTATAATATTTACCATTGGAAATGAAAAAAGAATTACAGACTGCTAATTTTAGTAACTTTTCGCCAATACTGTGAGAAAGCCCAATGAAAGGTTGACGATTTGCGAATAATTTTGATAAGCAAATTTCAATAGTTTCCAGTAAAGGTACATTGGTAAACAAATTTTCCACGTCAAAGGACGCCTTATTAACAAGTTTTTCCCGCAGCTAACAGTTCAAATGGTCCTCGTGAATAATTTTACAATTGGTTCTCTTTTCCGTTTCAAAGACAAACTGCCACCCTCACTGTGCTCGTCTCTGGTGTATCAATATAGTTGTTCACGTTGTGAATCGCGGTACGTTGGTTCTACCTGCCGTACCCTGATGACTAGAGTTTTCGAGCATGCTGGGCGTAGTTGCAGAACTGTTCTTCCTCTTGGGTCCCCCCCACTGTCCTCTGTTAGATCTCATGCTGAAGAGTGCGATGTTCCTGTCTCCCTAAATGATTTTAAAAACTTGGCCAGTACCTCTTACAGAACAGATCTGCGCCTTCTTGAATCATTGCATATTAACAAAATGAAACCTGCTCTGAATGACACCCAAAGTGCTTTCCCGCTTCATGTTGCCAACACCTAATTCAGTTGCCCAGTTTTTCCTTTTCCTTTTTTTTACCGTTGTTCGTATTTTTCAAAGGTTAAATTTTTATAGATACTACTTTAGTGTACTAATTCTTCTTCTTTTTGTTTCATTTTACAGAGATTTCTTGCTGATGATGGACAGTTAGTCTGAAACGTTCAGTTTTATTTGATCATTTTTAATAAAAATGAGTTTACGTGTAGCGATTTTCGCCTTGCTTTTTATTCTCAAGCTGAGAAGCATTAATGATGGAGTTATTTTAGATTAGATCATTTGATGTTAGGTTCTTCAAGGTAAAGTTTTGGAGCAGAGAAGAGTTTCAATTTACGAGTATTATACTTCGAGAACTTTGCGATGCTATAAGTTGGATTCGAAAGCAACTGAAGTTGAAGGATTATAAGTTAGTAACTGAAGTTGAAATGAAAAATTTTCCGGTAACCAGAGAACCTTCCAATACAAAAATATAATTCGAACCAATCAGGACATTTTCCTCTACAAATACTCAGATCGAAATATTTCAGACTCTTTATTATTACTTAGATGTTATGCGTGCATCATCCTTGGAGAATTACTTGTTTTGCAATTCATCGGGCAGAATTGACGTGTTTATACTGCGTTAAGGGGAATACTATTTATTTCTCGCAAGAATTTGATATTCATGATTAAGCAGTTCCCCCACGAGATCACATCAGGGTCAAATAATTTAGCTCGAGTTCAGGGATCGTGCTTCCCAGGCCTGCAAGGAGATTGCCTATGTGAGGACACACCACGTGCAAAAGTGACAAAATTATCGTAGACTGAAAAATATGTTCGTACACCTATAAATTCTTCATAAAACGAATTTCTGACAAAATGAACGGAAACAAATTTACAAACACATTAAATTCGTAAGCATAGAAGTTGAATATGAAAGAAAAATTGAGAAAACTTGCTAGCAAAGGGAGTCTATATTTTTTGATAAACATAAGGGTGAAAAAAATGATCGTACAGTTAAAAATAAATACAGAATCATATTTCAATACATTGTTGCATACTCCTGTTATATAGTGAAGTAGGCATCGTTGGGTTTCCGGAGATGAGGTTTGCGCGTCTTGCATGCCTTATTGCGTTAAGGTCAGATGTCTTTATGGGACCTCCGCCGGAAGCTGTGCCTTGGGGGCGCATCGCATTGGTATGCACCGGAAGAGCATTGTTTAACTTCCGAGCGCTATAGCTTATAAGCAGAGTCGGTGTATGGATGACTCAGTACAAGAATAGGATCCTTACTGAGAGTTTCCTTTTCCTACTCCACGAAGTTAAGGCTTGATACGGTAGTTAAAGCTACCTTAGGCTAAACCTCGTGTCGCGATGAAAAACCAAAATACTACAAATGGCGACGAGATTTCGAACCTCCTAAGTGAATTTGAACTTTACAAGTGCTCTGAAATTAAGATGGCGCATTCTACAGTTTGCTGTCCTCCATTCGACGTTAAAGTGGAAACAGTGAGTAATATCTACAACGATTCAAGTACAGTGTGCAGACGTTCTTCAGAAGGCGGGAAACAATGGTGGTAACAAAGCTAGTATTATAGTTGAAGCTTCACCTGTAAACATAATTACTGATCTACAACGAAGAATTTAACCTCCGTTACTCACTGATGCTACATATGAGGAATTTGAAGGAAAGTTAATACAACAATTTAAAATCTAGAAATCCACTGTTGGCGCATCTGTTACATTTCTAAACAGAGAGCAAAGTGTTAATGAATCCATACAAAGTTATGCTAAAACGTTAAATGACTTAGCATCTTCGTGCAACTACGAAAAGTGCGGTCGCGATCGTCTCTTGAGAGATGCTCTTGTGGCCGGTCTACATTCAGCGCAAATTCTCAGCGCGGTTCTACAGAAGTGTGACAGCAAGTCCTTCAACAGTAAAGCTTCGACGCTCCAGATATTATTCGTGAGGATTCATCTTCATCGTTTTTCACTACATAAAAACTACAGCCGAATTAAATTTGCATTCGCTGCGGAACTAAGCAGAAGCACCTTACAAAGAATTGCTATGCCCTAAAATTAAATTATTAAAATGCAAAAAATGTGGAAAAATAGGCCACATTTCTAAAGTTTGCAAATCTACGACTGCAGCACGACCTTCTCCTGTTACACGAAGGGGACCTACACGAGAAGAATTTGACGCAGCTCGCACTTACATAGGGCAGCCGGAAAGGAGCGGTTGTCAGGGCTACGTCGGAAGAGAAGATGTGTCAATGAAGAGTTCAACTAAGCCTCTACAGCAGTAGAACAAAGTTATTCTACAAAACCCTAGGAACGATACTTGTGACGGTAACTCTGTTCATAATTTCTCTGATTTGTTAGATGAATTCGTTCCAGGGCTGCAGTTCTCCGCCGTTTAAATTTCAGCTCATTCCATAACAGCTTGCGCTGTACAGATCTCCATAAATTCGAGCTCTCCAGTTGGCGGCGGTATAAACGGACACGAAGAAATTTTGGAATAACTTCATAATGATAACAAGCATCCAAGAATTCCACATCGCATTTCAGCTTTTCTAGCTTCTTCCAGTTCTTCTCTAACTCACGGAATAGTCGTAATATTGGTTCTCCATATCGATAGAATATTATAGTACTTATTGGACGATTCTTAGGGAATCTTATGCGTAAAATAAACAGAAGAACCAAAGTGCATATATACATTTTAATTAAAAGCAAACGTTTCGGAATACATAAATTCCATCTTCAGTGCTGAAACAAAGTAAAATACTGTACATGAGAAAATGTTCGCAAACTGTAAAAATGAAAAGTAATTCACATATTAAGAAACTAAACTACCTAACCCAATACTAAAATTCATCAGAAAATAAGCAAGCCTAAAAATAACGTATATTTACAAATTCAAAAATAAGATACCTAAACAAACCCAATTATTCAAAAGCCATTCATTCACACGCTCATATCCCGGATTCATTCACACACTAAGTACATGCAACCTTATGCTAGTAAGTAGGGACAATGTTTAGTTTAGTGGCACTGTTATCTTTATTCAATTGAGGTCTATGAGAAAATATATAAAGTGATTCTAAGATTCGAAGATCTTGTTCATTATTTATTTTACAAAGCGTTGAAAAGTTACTGGTTTTGAATGAATGATCTGAATTTTCACAGTGCTCCCTGATGGAGGATTGCGATGGTGAAGCTAATGGTCGGCCTGTTCTATGAGAAATACCTGCATGTTGGCTGTGTCTGATGAATTGTTGGACAGTAGTACTCCCAACATAAGATTGCATGCAGCAATCACACTTATACATATAAACACATCCACTCCACAGACATTCCTCCAAACATTCCTTCCTATTAAAAAACGATCCAATTTTAAAATTGTTTCTATAAAAGATTCGCACGTCCACAGACATAAAAAAATTCCGGACCAGAGCTAACAATTCCTTCCTAAGACTGGCGTCCAAATAACCTAAGAATGGTATTTCAATATACGACGTCTGCTTTGCTGCGCTTTGGACAACCGGTGGCGGACAAAATTTCCTATCTAAAAATTTTCTTACTACGTTGTCGATCAAGAATTTAGGATATTTGTTCATTGTTAAAATTCGATAGATTTGCTGAATTTCACGATGGAACAGTTCATATGAACTGGAGATTTTAAATGCTCGATGCAATAAAGTTGTAATGCATGATTTGATGTATCCTTCATAAATACAGCTAAAGAAATTCGTTCCGAGTCCAGTAAAAGTTGGTTTTCTGTAAACTGACGTGATTGCTTGCGCGTGTGACTTTTTTATTAAAACATCCAAAAATGCAAGTTGATCATCTTGTTCAGGTTCCATCGTGAATTTTACATTAGAATGGCAACAATTGATGTGCTGGAAAAATCTATTCGCATCATCTTCTGAGCGGAACAATGCAAATGTGTCGTCTAAATATCTTCGATAAAACTGAGGTTTGAATTCGATTGGGCACTGGTCAACAACCTGTTTTTCTAAATGATCTAAAAAAATATTAGCTACAAGGGGTGATAGGTTCGCCCCCATTGACAAACCATCAAGTTGTTTGTACGTAGTACCGTTAAACACAAAATGTGAATCTTTAAGCGCAACCTCGAGTAATCGTTTAAACTGCGTCCTGTTGTAATTCATAATCTTACCATTACCTAAGATTCATAAGCCTGATACACCAATGAGACCTATTTTATCTACATGTAATACGCATTTGTCCAAACTTTGTTCAAATTTGGTACCTATTTTAAAACCGTATTGTGTCTGTAAGTATTCAGTAGAGAACTCGTTTGAATTTGTTAACCAGATTTCTAATGTAGAAAATATTGACAAGTTTTTCATGTGTAGCTTTGATGTGGAATCTATGTATACCAACATACCCTTGAATGAAGCTATTGATGTGCTATTAGATCGGGTTTTTCAAGAAAATGGTAAGATTATGAATTACAACAGGACGCAGTTTAAACGATTACTCGAGGTTGCGCTTAAAGATTCACATTTTGTGTTTAACGGTACTACGTACAAACAACTTGATGGTTTGTCAATGGGGGCGAACCTATCACCCCTTGTAGCTAATATTTTTTTAGATCATTTAGAAAAACAGGTTGTTGACCAGTGCCCAATCGAATTCAAACCTCAGTTTTATCGAAGATATTTAGACGACACATTTGCATTGTTCCGCTCAGAAGATGATGCGAATAGATTTTTCCAGCACATCAATTGTTGCCATTCTAATGTAAAATTCACGATGGAACCTGAACAAGATGATCAACTTGCATTTTTGGATGTTTTAATAAAAAAGTCACACGCGCAAGCAATCACGTCAGTTTACAGAAAACCAACTTTTACTGGACTCGGAACGAATTTCTTTAGCTGTATTTATGAAGGATACATCAAATCATGCATTACAACTTTATTGCATCGAGCATTTAAAATCTCCAGTTCATATGAACTGTTCCATCGTGAAATTCAGCAAATCTATCGAATTTTAACAATGAACAAATATCCTAAATTCTTGATCGACAACGTAGTAAGAAAATTTTTAGATAGGAAATTTTGTCCGCCACCGGTTGTCCAAAGCGCAGCAAAGCAGACGTCGTATATTGAAATACCATTCTTAGGTTATTTGGACGCCAGTCTTAGGAAGGAATTGTTAGCTCTGGTCCGGAATTTTTTTATGTCTGTGGACGTGCGAATCTTTTATAGAAACAATTTTAAAATTGGATCGTTTTTTAATAGGAAGGAATGTTTGGAGGAATGTCTGTGGAGTGGATGTGTTTATATGTATAAGTGTGATTGCTGCATGCAATCTTATGTTGGGAGTACTACTGTCCAACAATTCATCAGACACAGCCAACATGCAGGTATTTCTCATAGAACAGGCCGACCATTAGCTTCACCATCGCAATCCTCCATCAGGGAGCACTGTGAAAATTCAGATCATTCATTCAAAACCAGTAACTTTTCAACGCTTTGTAAAATAAATAATGAACAAGATCTTCGAATCTTAGAATCACTTTATATATTTTCTCATAGACCTCAATTGAATAAAGATAACAGTGCCACTAAACTAAACATTGTCCCTACTTACTAGCATAAGGTTGCATGTACTTAGTGTGTGAATGAATCCGGGATATGAGCGTGTGAATGAATGGCTTTTGAATAATTGGGTTTGTTTAGGTATCTTATTTTTGAATTTGTAAATATACGTTATTTTTAGGCTTGCTTATTTTCTGATGAATTTTAGTATTGGGTTAGGTAGTTTAGTTTCTTAATATGTGAATTACTTTTCATTTTTACAGTTTCCGAACATTTTCTCATGTACAGTATTTTACTTTGTTTCAGCACTGAAGATGGAATTTATGTATTCCGAAACGTTTGCTTTTAATTAAAATGTATATATGCACTTTGGTTCTTCTGTTTATTTTACGCATAAGATTCCCTAAGAATCGTCCAATAAGTACTATAATATTCTATCGATATGGAGAACCAATATTACGACTATTCCGTGAGTTAGAGAAGAACTGGAAGAAGCTAGAAAAGCTGAAATGCGATGTGGAATTCTTGGATGCTTGTTATCATTATGAAGTAATTTCTCTGATGTACAAACTAATTACGCGTTATTTCAATCACATTGTATTCCTCAAAGTGTCACAAAAATTGCTCGCTCTGTTGCGCTAAACAATCGTAAATATGTTACTTCTAGAGATAGAGTTCATCCTAAATATTCTGTGTCCAGGTCTAAGCCTATGTATGTAACTCAATTTGATGTCGGTGATCATGTTCTTCCTCTGAATTTTAGAAATGGTCCCAAGTGGCTGAAGGGAATTATTGTTAGTAAAGTGGCTGTTAATGTCTTTCATGTTCAAATATTAGCATTAAATGTAATCTTGAAGAGACATTCAAATCAGTTGTTGCACAGTAGTTTTGGATCTATCCGTAGTGGGGAAAGAGAGACTCCTGATTAGCCTGTTAGCAGTTCCCCTGTGCAAAATTAACCTCGTAGATCAAGTAGAGTAACTAAACCTGTAATGCGAATACGTTGCTGTGCTCTTCCTTCTTTTTGTCACATACATTCATTTAAAGGGAGGGAAGTTGTTATATAGTGAAGTAGGCATCGTTGGGTTTATGGGTTTCCGGAGATGAGGTTTGCGCGTCTTGCCGGATGCCTTATTGCGTTCAGGTCAGATGTCTTTATGGGACCTCCGCCGGAAGCTGTGCCTTGGGGGCGCATCGCATTGGTATGCACCGGAAGAGCATTGTTTAACTTCCGAGCGCTATAGCTTATAAGCAGAGTCGGTGTATGGATGACTCAGTACAAGAATAGGATCCTTACTGAGAGTTTCCTTTTCCTACTCCACGAAGTTAAGGCTTGATACGGTAGTTAAAGCTACCTTAGGCTAAACCTCGTGTCGCGATGAAAAACCAAGATACTACAACTCCCTATTTATTTTCACAGCAATCAATCGATTTCTATGACTTTTGATTATAAAATTAAGGGCATTTCTTCCTCAGATCCTGGATGCAATTTGGAGTTCTTGATAGAAAATTTACTTTTGAGCAAGTCCACAAACTTTCAACTGTTCTTAGGTCTGGGGACTGGATTGGTCAATCGAGTTGCTCTGCGTTGTGACCACTAAGCCATTTTTTAATAGAATTTTCGATTTGTGAAACGTCTTTACCGAGCTGGAAGATCAAATCGACTGGGAGCTCCAGTTTTGCGGTTGAAACATGCAATTTTGAGTTCAGAATATCATGGTTTAGTTTTGTATACGCGTACATTACATCATCTATTTTTACCAAACTGCCAGTTTCTTTGAGAAAAAACACCTCCAGACCGCGACCTCCGCCAACCTTCAAAGTAGAAATTGTGTTCTTCGGTTCAAAAGTAGTTCTGTCTTTCCTCTGAGTAGAATTTCATGAATCACAACGAAAAAATTAATGGTTTCTCACCTGTCCATAGAACACCTTTCCTGAACGTTTCAGATTTATTTTTACAGCATGTGAAAATTTAAACCTGGCACCCCTATGTCGTTTCAATGACAAAAAAGTTTTCCGTGGAGAGCGCAATTCCAGTTGATCTCAATGGAGTTCATTGTTCATAATGCGAAGGGAAACATTGAGCCTGATGTGTAGAAATTTTTATTACAACTCTGTGTGTGATCGTCAGATTCCTTTTAAACTTTTTGGTGTGTCTTCCTCAAAGATCTTGGCAATATTTTCTGCGGTGCATCAGATCATCTAAAAGCTTATGCAGTTCACTGCCTATTTTACCTAGGAACAACTGAAGTAGTTATCGTAAACCTAATTTAAGGGTTTCATAATTTCTTCATGCAAGTCTCTTCTGCTTATCATTCCTTAAAAAGCAATTTTTTGCTGAGTTTGAAAGTTCTTTGCATTTAACTTGATTGTACCGCGCAGTATGTTGCTGCTATATTGCCTGAAAACACAAGTATATAGTAACAGCTCTTATCAGCTACTCGACGCATTACTGTCTAGAAAGTTCTTTCTAGAACAATCTAGAAAGTTCTTTGCTAAATTTCATCGCTAAACAGGAATTCATGCTTAATATAATCAGAAACACATTTTGAACGAATATTTTTCCCTCTTGCATTAGCGAAAACGTACTTACTTTTTTTTATTTATTTTATTTTTTCTCACATTATCTTTTTATGTATTTCAAAAATCAACCTTTTGACTATTAGTTTTACTTCAGTTCGTTAGAAATTTGTCTAATAAAATATTTCTTGGTGTTCGAATGTTTGTTTTCTCCCGTTGTATGTACTTCTTCACGGCTTCACTGGGCTTATATACGGATAACGATTTCATTGAACATTCTAATTTACACACGGTCGGAGGGTATGGTGAAGAAAACAATAATGACTGATATGCAACAAACTGTATTACTTATGCTTTAGGAACTGCACACAAGATAGAAGTGCTAACGAGGTTGTATGTTTAAGATACAAAAAAAAAATATCGGAGCAGATATAGTAAAACCAATTTTCTGCAATAAATTTATAGAACATACATGAACGCTATAAGCTGACGTAATACTCTTGAAGTTGACAATAATTAAGCGAAATGAAAAGCTCTAGTTAGCATCTCCGCAACATGGTAGGCCCACATTCACCATCATCAAAGTGAAGTGGAATTGCACGTTAACTGAACTGAAAATGAACAAGACCACTGGTCTATGCCAATGAAATCAAATGAGAAAAGTCCTCTAAAATTTCGATTACGCTGCCAGTAATGTAGACAGGAAGAGAAACTCACAGTCCCAGATGATTCGACAGATAGGATAATTTTAGATTCCATTTGCCTGCGGTTATGACTGATCGAACTAAGAAAAGTACGATCTATTTATTAGCACATACCAATGAAAATTTTGGTTTAGTTTTACGAGCAAGGAGAGTACACAGTCAGATCAACACCCAGGTTCACCAGCTTATTTCCTCCAGCATTTCCACCATCGCTGTCTGAGTCTTCACCGCTTTTTCCTCTGCCGCCGTGACCTCGGCATCCACACCCGCTTCCACTACCGTCCCTATCATTTTCATCTGAATTTTTTCCCTTACCACCTTTATTATTTGAGTCTTTACCACTTTTCCCCTTGCCACCACCGCTTCCACCACCGTCGCTACCATTTTCTTTTGTGTTCGAAGTGTCTTTATCTGTTCCAAAATCACCTATACCGAAAACTTTCTCAGTACCAGTTTCGGTTGTTTTTCCGTCTTCTTCAGAGTCTTCATCAAAGTTTTCAACAGTCTTTCCATTGCCGTCCTTGTCATTTTCTTTGCTATCTTTTTCTCCGCTTTCTTTGCTGTCCTTTTCTCCGCTTTCTTTGCTGTCCTTTTCTCCACTTTCTTTGCTGTCCTTTTCTCCACTTTCTTCGCCGCTTTTCCGAGCTAATTCTGCTTTGTTCAGAAAGTTCTGATCATCGTTGCTCCGCAGGGAAAGTTTCCTCATTCTGAAAGTAATGAAAAAGGCATTCGTTCAACCGCATAATCACGTACCTTGGTAGGCATCTATAGGAAACTAACTCTTTCTGCAAAATAGTAGACATAACTAACAAAAACAGTGAGCAAAAATTTATTGACGATATTCGCAGAATTTAGCAGAGCTTTTAAATGAGTGAAGGCTTACCGTTTTGTTTTGACCACAGAGAATAATTCAATTATCTTAAAATAATGTTTAAATTTATGTACATAACTGTAGATTGCTCAAATCTAAACAATTAAATGCAAAGTATGTAACTTTCAACCTACTGTATAAAAAAGTGTGCTTAAACCATACATGCCAATTTATCTAGTGCTTTCGAGTCTGCCTCACTTGATTTGATCACTCCTAATTTTGATGATTTTATAGATTTATTTATCACAAGAAAGTGCATTATTGCTGGTAAGACATAGGATTATCTTCAATATCTAGCAGTCAATAGCGTTAGCATCGTGAGCCAAATAATAAATAAGGTTTCTGTGGCAACTTTACCCGATGTGAAAAAATTCTGAAGAAAACCATGGTAAATAATTCAGTGAACTTGCGTTTTCAACTTGACACTATTCAAACTTATGAGACAAAAATGCTAACATGAAATCAATGAAGAGCACAGTTTGATTTTTTGGTCAACGTTTCACATCATCACGTCTTTTTTTCAGTGGTTGTTCTGTAGTTAGAATGATTCTGCCTATTTTTTGAGGTGATTAATTAAGTTTAGAAACAATGTTCTCTTTGGTTTTATTTGATCTTTTCATTTACCTTTGTTGTATTTCCATTGGCTTAGTACATTGAGTGCATGAAGACTTCCAGTTTAATTTTGAATGCTCAATAGGAGGGAGTCTTATAAATATCTCCAGGTGAAGGTGATGGCTTAAAAAATTACGGACTGGGAAAAAGAATGCTAATTTTGAATGAGGGAGTACGAGCTTAATTTTACTCCTTGCCAAGTAGTCATACCAGTAGATTTTAAGAGTACATTTGCTTTCGAGAGTTTGAATTTTAGTACGTTTAAAGTATTTCGTAGGCAAAATTGTGGAGAAAAAATCGGTAGTAATCAGATAGTTCGAAAATGTTTAGGCTCTTGCGTCAATCATTTGTGTGGGTGTTGTATTTTAGGTGGTAAATATCTATAATTACTACTTTATTTATAGTACACTTATTTTTTACCTGTATTTTTTTCCGTATCATTTCCAGTTTCAATGTTGCACTGAATATACGGATGGATTAGTGCACTGAGAAGAATTTTTAGTGCGTCTCTTGATCAGACTAGCTTCACTTTGTGCAAAATGACAATTGATTTGAATAGCTGAATACAAATATGTTTTAGTTGTTTTTAAAAATACGTCTTCGATTTGTATTTTATCAAAAAAACTAAAAAAGTCTTCATCGCCAATCATATACTACGGAGTGATGTGTTTTTCTAATAGCAATGCACTGGCATATATCTCGTTTCATGAAATTTCTACAGATTTTATTCGCAACGCACTAGAGTGAAATGCTACTTAATTCTGGATTAAATTAGGTTGCGATGTTTACCCCGAAGTCAAAGGAAACTTGAGGATAACGAGGCGTCATCCGCAAAAAGTTGGGACTTGAAGAAGCTTGTTGACTTCACGAAGTCGAATATGAAAATAAGAAATCGAAAAGGCCCCAAAACCGACCAGTGAGGAACTCTATGGACTTAGCTTTGCAGCTCTGAATTAGATTTACCAATTACTCGTGTTTGCATGGTTTGAGAGATAAGGTTGGAGCCACTGGCGAGAAGAGCCTCTTATGTCATAATAGTTTCGCTTATGTAAAAGTATGATGTGATTCACTCAATGAAATGTTTTTCTAGAGTCAAGAGATATGGAGAGTATTATGTTTTCCTCGTCAATATTTGAGTTGTAAACTTATAGGTGATTCACCATTGCTTCAGTTGTGGATTTTTGGATCCGAAGGCCGAATGGCTTGTCATAGAATGTTGAATTTCGCTTTGGATAAAAATTATGCTTTATGGTATGCAATTTTTTAGGAAACTCATCAAAGATTTGCAGATTCACGTAAATAGCTTGACCTATTACATATGTATACTTCACTTAATGAAAAGCCATTCCGTTATGTGCGGTAATTTTATTTTTGCAGTTATTTACATTTAACTAATCTGTAACTTTAAAAAGCCGAGTGCCATGATTGGCGACTCTCGGAGTCTTGATTAAAATTTGCTCTTTTACTTGTCAGTCTTTTTTATATTTATAGATTTACTGCAAAGCAGTCAATTACCTCTTGAGAGCTGCGTGTATTGTGATGCAAAAACTAAGCCTATACAACCCCAAAATTGCGAATCAAGCGCTTGCTGACGTTTGGGAGACTAACAAAGATGTTAATGTGTGTATATCAAATTTTCTGTAGTACAATCCTTGAACTCTGACTTTTGGTTCCGTGGTTGACTATGTTAAATGTTCGAGATTGCGGCTTAGTATTGAAAATAATTGCAGCTTCTGAGTCTACGAACTGTAATATCGAGGGCTATCTGATTACGAAAAAAATTTGCCGCATCAAGTAAATTTTTCATAGAATGAATCTACAAAAATTAAATGAATGCTATATTAAAAATGCTTAAACTGGCATATAAAGAAGTATTCTGTAGAGTGTAAAGAAAAATGGTTCTGTTCACAGGTATTCAGTACCCGTTCGTTGAACATAAGTGCACTTGGTGACCAAAGAAGTTCTAAGACCTCATTGTAATTAATTAGGGGTAATTTCCTAACATGTAAGTGTTCCAGCATACGAAGAGACCCACCTGCCCTGCTCCAGAAGTGAGCCTTGGACGCGTATGCCTGGCGCACTTATTGAATCTGCAAACGGAAATATTCATTAATCATAAAAAACGAAGAGATACAACACACGTGCAAAAGAATGCGTTTTACTGATGCTATGAAAAGGAAATTAAAATCGGAAAAATAGGTCTAATGATTTTGGATGTTGCGAAAATTTGTTCGCCTTTTGTCAATTTTTCTTGATTTATGTATGCTGTTTGAGAACTGCTTAGAGCTCTGTTATATACAATATCGTGACTGACAAACAAACATGAATGCAGTGACGCAAGAATTGTGGCTGATGAGAGACGTTCAAGCCAAGTTGAAATTGCCGTTTTTTGCGTGGAAATCTAGCCGAGTGGCACGTGAAAATAGACTGGATTTCTAGCAAGTTTTAAAAGCAGTAATTTAATGAATAATTGTTTTAGGTTCTCAAACGAACTTGTACAAGAATGAACTTTTTATGCAAGCCTAGTGAAGTAGAACACCAATGAAAAAGAAGTATAAAAGTAAGCAGGTTTATTGAGAAACCTAAAATAACTGAGTAAACTTGAAAATCTTCAGCATAAAAAGAAATAAAAATAAACTTGAAAATCTACAGTGCTGCACACTTACTGGAAATCGGGGAGCTCACCTGAAACAGCAGAAAAAATCGAGTTAGATCTATTTGGCTTACACAACATATTCATCAACTTACTGGTGTTTTATCACATGAAAAAAGATCACACGTATATAATGCCTATTGTTGAAGAATAGAACTTATCATTGAATGGAGTAAATATATAAAAAATGACGAATTGCAGAAATTCGGCAAGACCTATCAATTAAATATATTTTTAAAGCACTTGAAATAATTATACAAATTTTAAATTAAAAAGAAATTGTTTTTTGTTTCTGTCAAAATTCAGTGCTACAACGTAACCTACACTACAACTACAACGTAAACATAGCAGACTAAAACATATGAATTATTAGTTTTCAGTCTTCATAAGTTCGCTCCATTGAGAAAATTTATTACTTTAAAATCTCGATTAAATATTACTTAAATGCTCTGATTTAAAATTTTTACTGTTTTATGTTACAATTAAGAAGTATTTATGAAACATTTTCAAGCGTGAACAACTAAAAAAGAACGATGCGTAAATGCTACAAGGAAAAAATAACGCAGTGAGGGTTTTGCCTTTGTAAAAATTTCATTTAGTAAAATCGGTCTAGGATACAATATGTTAACTTTCAACTTACCGCCGCGACGGCCAAGCACCCGAGTAACACCAGTTGCATCTGCAAAAGAAGCACAAATTCAAAAATAAGGTTTAAGGTTATGATAAAGTTGTCAACTAAATTGGGAATTTTTATTATACGGTTTTTGCAGTATCAGTAACTTGATGAGGACATGACATTCTTTCATCGTCCCCTTAGATGAAAACATACGAGTTATTGCAGCCATTTCAACCAATATTCGAATGTGATATTTTGTTTTCGATAGCTGACGGAAATATTTTTTTTTGCCGAAGAATTCAATATATTCAAAAACAATCGGGAAAATTTTTTAAGTCATAGACAATCAACTTGTTTACCTTCATGATGACACTATTACTCGCTGCGCTTTTTACGAATTCGATAGCAGGAAAGAACTTCAATTCTCAGCCCAGATTCACACACAGCAAGGAGCAATGTGTCTTGAACTCTAGGGCATACAGCGTTGGTCCTCGTCTTATAAAGATCTGAGAGCTACGCCCTTCTTGAGCAGCGCTGCTAGGCCTTTGATCTTAAATTACTACAGCAAAAGGCAGTTGAATTATGCCTGTAATAAAAGATTCAGAGCTCGTTCAGAATTGGAACCATCAATTATGACGAGCATCACTTCATCGGCACCAGGAACATCGTTACCAAAGAGATGGACGATTTGTGTTATAACCTGAGCGCAAGAATGCACCTGAACTTTGCTATATTTAATCACGTATGTGTGGTGCAACAGAAAGCAGGTATAATTTGATAAAGTCAGACATTTTGCATGAATTATATTGCGGAGGCTCGAGGCTGTTTCATTCACCTGTCAATTTGAATCGCAGTACGCCCTTGGTACACGGTGCCCCTGCCGGCAAAGATACTAACACGTGTAAAAAAGGCTTATGAAATTGGAAAGCACATGCTAGAATTTTGCTTACGTGGTCTGATTTTTTTATTATCGACGATGCACTCTTAGGAAATCTGAAAACTGTTTTGTGGTCGTTATTGCAGCAGACGCTGCCACACAATTCTGCGGTGAAATTCTTGTTGTACTCCGCTCATGCTTGCCAGCTTGACAATTTTTCTTCTCGTTTACGATCTATTGTGTCCGTTGGCTACAGTTGAGATTCAATAGCTTTAGGTCAAAATTTTAAAATGTATGAAGTCAAAATTTTGAATTATTCGAATTTAGGGAGAGGGGATGGCATGACTGTCTGTCCATCCATATTTTCCACCCAGGTTCATTTATGAACACAGTACGAGTGAATTAGTCTCAGCGTTAACATTTTCAACTTTGCCTTTGTTAATAAAAAAACTGAACTTGGTGAAACCTCGCAATATTATTCTGTCATATCTTTTGAAGGAACTAAAATTAAGGCCCATTAAAAAATTGCTCTTAATTTCATTTAAAATTTATGCATATAGTGAAAATTAGTTCAAACTGAGAGTCTAGAAGATAAAGCACGTTAAATTTGAGAGAGAATATCAAAATTAATGTCCTTTGGAGCAGCTTGCACTTCTATGAATCAAAGTGCACTTTTAATACGGAACAACGCTCACACCCATGAAGCAATGAGCTTTCATTTGAAAAAAAACGTGTGCTGTTATGAAAAAACTAGCTGCACTGTCCGAGGCTGAACTTAGAAAAACACAGAAATCAGCTCATTTTAAGTGTACGATCAACAATCCCTGTAATTATCACATAACTTCTCTGCACTTGGAGCTCAAATGTTACGATTTTCCACGAACATAATTAAAGTTTTGAAAACGAAAGGTCACTCTCAGAAGATCTCTTTAAAAAACCGGAAATGTTTGCTGGGCACTTGTATATCGACATGATCCGTAAAACAATAATAACCTCAGTAATTAAAGAAATGATAGAATGTCCTGTAAATTAATCTAGCATGCATTTGATCAGAAGAACGAAGCGTATTATATCAGGAAATGTACGAGCGCGTTGAGTTATAAAAATGCTTTCGCACAAAATGAACCGGAAGTGTACGCGTCTACAATCATACAGGCGGACTGTCGAAGTATAATCTCCACATTAAGACCGAATTTGAGAGCAAATATAAAACTGAGAAGACCCAACTTTTGCAAGTTTCATTGCTGCCAAAATTATAGCTATTATTTTATAATAAATAATATAAATATTAGCATTATATTTGTTGTGTCTTGCAGTGGCTTAAAAATTGACACGAATCCTTCAAGTCGCAGGGATAGCATGTTGGATGTTTCAATCATTGTTTACTGCCAACTGTAGGAGTTGACCTCTTAATCAAATACTATTTAAACATAATGTTTATTTTTTAGAAAAAATTCTGATTTTGGTTAACATCGCACTATCACATTAATTACCCAGTGCGACAAACTTCAGGTCAAAAAGTAAATATTACATAAGACCTATTTCGGGGCAACAAAATATTCTGATTCTGCATTTGATCTTTTTTCTTCCTGATTAGACACCCTTTCCCTTTACCATGAACCATATGTTGTTATTACTGGTTAGGAATGAAAATACACACCTGTTAGTTTCAATATTTGTACCTTTAAGACTCTTTTGGGGAGTGTGATCTTCTTTGAATATCCCAGCAGCAGTCTAAGAACATGCCTGGGTTCCATTTTCCTTTAAATGGTTGCTCCACCACTGAAACATCCTGTTTGAATCTCTCATCAGCATCATCATCACTCACATCACCAAGATCCTCCTCAAAAAAATCCAAATGAGAGTGGATCGCATGAACTTTTAGAAACATGTTACATATCAAAGAATGATGGTGAATCAGCAGATCATTCACAACTTGCACAAAGTCTTCCTAACGATTTTTCTCCAGGAAGTTATAACAAACTTTCTAGAATGCCTCAAAGGCAAGCTTATGCTTTCTCATGAAATGTGGGATGAAAATTTATTTAAAAACAATTTTTCGAATTTGGGGATCTATGAAGGTTTCTTCTTTAATTATAGCTTGACTTAGAAAAAGGAATCTCCTGCAAGATATGCAAATGCAAAGGAATCCTTGTCCAAGGCTTTCACAAATTGCTTAAGCAAACCAAGTTTAATTTGCAAAGGGGGTAACTGAGTTCTATCACTTTCACAAGTGCTTTGTTTATAATATTATGTTTCCCATGCTCAATTTCATCTTGGATCGGCCAATCATTGCGTCCAAAGTGTTCAGTACGTGCTCTGGAATTCCTAAAACACAGGAAGCAGTAAAATTTGGTGTAGCCAAGCTTAAGGTTTAGATTTTCAAATGATTTTCAAATAAAGTTCAGATTTTCAAATGATTCTTTCATGGGGGCGCTATAAGCTGTGGGGACAGATGACAGAGTGTTACCGTTATATAGTAAAATAGTTTTGCTGTCCTTGGATGCATCTAAGAAATGTCGATAGTTGGTGTTATCATATGTTATTTTCAGTTCCTCAAAGAGTTCGGTAGTGTCATTACAAAAGCATGAGTCATCCATAATGGTGAACAATGCCGGCAGCTTCTCTGGTCGTTTCTGTCCAGTATTTTCTTCACTTCTCTCCCGTGAAGATTACATTTTTAAAGCCTTGATACCAGAAGCTCACTTTTATCCATGGTTAAATAAAAACACTGCATGAGGCATTTACAGCCTCTTTGGATAATGATATTAGTTTATTCTTGTTTTCTGGATCGTTGGGCTCTACACATTCAGCACTGGAATGTTCATCTGCGCGGCTGGAATACTGCATTTATTGGTATGGATGTTTGGGCACAGCTAAATCTTTTGAGTGCTCTTCTGGGCACATAACTGGATGCAAATTTAGGTAAACAATGTGTTTTCTCTCTTTGTTGTAGAACAGCTTGTAAAGTCTTGCTGAAAGAAATAGTAGCCATTAGAGTGATTTTTTTGCTCACGCCAAATCATAGGAACACCGAACTGCATGGTAAAATTTTTTCCTGCATACCAGACTGAATTTTTTCACATGTTAGGCAACACACGAGAGGCAAATATTCGCAAAAATATTGTCACTTTAAAAAAAAAACTAATACGATCCGAGCTCTTTAGCTCTCATTAATTTATGAACATTGTAGCCCTCTTGCGTGTGCGGAAAGCACATTTTTGACGTTGCATATTGAAGTCGGTACATCCTTTTGTTTCCTCGTTTGATGTCATTCTACAGAAGAGCTCGCCCGAACGGGAGTTGTGTTTCTGCGAGATTTTAAAACTGATTTCTGCTGGTTCACCGTAGATTACTTTATATCGAGGGCTAATTCCTATGGTGATTAAATGTGTTTTATAGGTTTTAATATTTTTCGTTCAACTCAGAGTTAATCAAGGAGCATGATTCGCTCAATTGAAGTGTAAAATTAAATTTTGCCTAAAATCAAATACTTGTATTATATTGTTACTGAAATCATTTGGGTAAGCCGATGCGTGTTCAGATTACTCTTTTACTCAACTATACAAACCACCAAGTTCTTTACACATATTTAAACGTGGATGTGGCTTTGGTTAATCCATTTCAATTGTGATTTTATCAAAAATAAATTTCAGTTATCATTCATTGGGCGTGAAATTTCCACTGTGCCAAAAACCATCCATAGGAAACCAAATATCGCAATTCCGAGAAGAAACTGTTACTCGGTTAGTCGAGCTCTAATATAATTGCTTTTCACTTTTTAATGAACAGGGTTCAACCCCTGACTGTGATGAGTAATTTTAACAAAATTTTTAATTTTTCTGTAACCAATTTGCACAGAAATCTTGTTTACGTAGCATTACTGAGACTACATCAAAAATCGCCGGTTTGTTTTGTATAATTTGAACATCCACTCATTTTAGTATCAAAGTTTTACAATTTTTTTTTATACTATATAACCTGTTGTAATTTTTTGAAAATAAGGGAATTTTGAGACTTCTGTCACAGTTCAAGTTTACAACAGAGTGGCTCCTTTCTACGCAAGTGAGTACACATTCTACAGGAAATTTATTCAAAACTCAAGACTTCAAGGCAAGACTGCCTCGACTCTCTATGTTAAATTTGAAAACCTGGAAATTCAAAAATCTCAAAATTTCTAAATTGTTCTGCTTAACGAGAAAGAAAATTGCTTTTAATGAATATGATATTTTACAGGTAAAATTTACTGATATATTAGCCTGTCACTGGATGAAAATGAACGTTCAAGTTTTCACAGATTTCATGAACCATGGCATCAAGTACCCAATTCTTCTCAATTAGTTTTTAAACATTTCAGCATCCAAATTGTTGAAAATTTTAACGCTTCCTATACTCATTGTATTTTTTATTTTAGTTTGCAGCACGCAAAAATGAATTTTTCTTCCTGAAATCAACTTGATTATAAATTAAAAAACAAATCGCAGTTAATTGCGGCACTCACCTGCCTTAATTAACATTACTCTGCTCTGTTCAACTACAGTCTGATTTGATAAGCACTAATCAGTTGTGATCAACATTAATCTGCCACCATTCTTCCCTAATCAGCACTAATCTGTTTTGACCAGCTCTCATCTTCCCTGATCAACGTAAATTTGGATTCATTTTGCCCTGAGCGGCACTAATCTGCGCAGATGAACAACAGTTTTGCTCTGATCAGCTCTAATCTACAAAAATGAATCTGATAACCATGTAATATTTTTTTTACTCGGTTTAAGTCACTCAAACTAGTTCACTCACAGTCTTAGTGAGTTAAATATTTCCCATGGATCCTCCATTTCTCCAGTAAAACTTTCGATTCTGAAATATTCGAATAGAATGAAAGTTGAAAAATTGTTGTTCCTTGTTGGTTAGACTCAATTAACTACCTAATTTTCTTAGGCGTCAATACTGTCTATCCCAGATACTTTATTTATGAAATTTAAGACAAATATACTGAAAAAATCTGGTGCAAGATTACATAAGTTTTGACTAAGTGAATTTATATAAACACACGACTGTCTATGAACGCTATGACTTTCAGTTGCTCCCACTCATAGTTATGTTTTTCAAACATGCGAGAAAAATGATGCTTTTTCCAGCACAGCTGCACGGGGGCTGCCACACACGTGCGTTCTAGTGCTGCATCATACACCAAGCAGCATCGCACACCTGCGAGCTTCAGTGCCCGAATCTGAGGCTGGAGAAATGGATTTTCAAATCCGGACAGGCAGATCATTTTTCTCGTGCTTAGATCGTTCCATCAAGACGTTCGTTTGCCACAGAATTTCTATGAAGGAAAACTGTTCAGCCATTCATCTTTGTGTGGCAGTGAGCACGTTTCATCATATTGTTCTGCAGACTTGGATAATTATTTTTTGACATCCCATGTGGTTTTTAAGTTTAACATAGGAGAGCGACGATACCAACGACGCATACTCAAAAGCAGAAAAATAACAGAGGAAACAAATAATTCTTGTGAGATAAACATGCTAATCTAACAACATTTTGAATCAAAGACCTCCAGCACTTTGATGCAGCATTTATTTGCTCTGTATTAGAAAATCAGCTGCTTTTTCCAACTAAAATAGATGTTTTCTTTACATCGTTTCTTGCAGAAAAACACCTCAAAGTATTACTTACTCATTATAATTAGATTAGATGTTTCTCAGTAAGAAAAAGACGCTCACTTAATTTTCTAATATGGCTTTAAATTTTTTGCAAAAAATTTTAGGAAAAAAATTACTATTCTGTGGCTTCCTGTTTTTAAAATGTTAATGATTCTTGCATATTTTCCAACATGAAATTTATTTTAAACTTTCTTTTTCTCTGCAATGGGGGACGCTTCAACTTTATCTGCTATTCAGTTTTATTTCACAATTCTCGTCCGAAACACATTATTTAAGGCTCAAAATATTATTCTTAGGAAAAACGATTCAGCTCGTTTTTGCCTTGATAGAATGTTATGTCAGCTACGAAAATGGAGGATTAATGAAATGAGAAAAGAAAGAAAAATACTTAGATACATTTGAAATAAACACAGGTTCTCACAAGCTGTATGCAACACTCAAAGACTACAAGAAATCAGGGGTCAATTTGGTATGCAAAATTACATGGAAAACTCATTTCTGTTTTGTTTGTTGAATTAGGCTTGATTTTTGTACCATTTTCACTGCAAAGAATTTTCGTAAAACGAAGGTACAAATGGATTTACCATGTCATTTTGCTTATAAAAATGACCACAGATTTCTTTTAATTTTTAGTCTTACACCGATCAAATATTGTGTGATTATATTTTATTGAACTTAACACTTAAGCGCTTAATATATATTTCAGATCTTATTTGTTTTCATCAATGAATGCGAGACAGTGTAAAAAATGTTCACATGCAGTTTGGTGCGCCAATGATTAGGCGTGAGAATTTTTATTGAGTTTTACGTAGGGTTAGATACTGAAAAATATCTTAGTACGTGAACTTTTCATTCCACTCAGTCTGTGTGCGGAGTGATCCAAAAATTTGTTGATTTTATAAAACTAAAATTTCTAGCCTCGTTTGGCTTTTTTTGGAGTCATGAGTCATTTCTGTCATAGATAGCGAGCCATCCCAGGAAATCTTCGTGTGCCTGGAAAATACCAAGGATCTTCTCCTCAGAACAAATGCAGTGCCTCCAAAAAAGTTTCCTCTTACTTTGCTACGGTTACTGCAGAAATTAAAAGAACAACAAATTACCGGTAGATTTGGAAGGAATAACTAGTCCCAGTCTATGAATGTGTCATTACCACTAAATTTTTTTAACCAATGAAAGGAACTTGAGAGTCATTAGAAATAGAATACTGATTAGGGTGTAACGATCGTATCGTTGTTGTAATTTGGAATCTTAGTGTTTTGAATCATTTTGGTTACGAGCTTCCCTTTTGAAAAATCGATGTTGAACTCGTAATTTAAGCAAAAGATGAAATGAACGTGAATTGACAGAAGTTTTCGTATGACTGCCTATATTCATGAGCAAGATATCTCGGTATGTTACTATCTGATTGATTTCTTGGAAGTCTCAGTTTTATGTTGAAAAGGTGAACCATATAAATAATTTAAAATATGTTAGTTCAAGAATTTTCAAAATTCTTTCTTGAGTGCTGAAATAAAAATGAGGCAAAATATAGAACATGAACAAAATAAAAGTATAAATACACTCTTTTCTTTCAAACCTAAAAAGTCTAATTTCCTTATTTTCATGAGCAAAGTATGAGCACACACGCGTACTAGAATCAAGCCCACAGCAAAATTACGCCAGTGGTTGGAGGCAATTAACATTACTGGTTAATTAGACGGCTCTAGTGTGTTCCCTAAGATTAGAAAAAGTTCGCCGCAAGAGCTTTGAGCCCATTGCTTGTCTCTCAGTTTGCTGATTTGTTTTTACGTTGAATACAAGAAGTGAATGTTTTAATACGACTTCCAGGAATTTTTTGAATCCTGGTCTATCGTAATTCAAATTGAATAAATTAACAACGAATATGTTGTCGAGTAGTGCATTAAAGGCCTCATTTAAAGTAACATAAGTGAACTTAGATTTCCCGTCACAACTTTAAAACAACACATGAACGAATTAACGATGGTTAAAAATAAGAAACTAGCTTTATTTTATAGGTTCAGACGAGGCACTTGTATATCATGTTTCTACTTTTATTCATATTTCACATTTTAACCCTTTCATGCACCATTTATATTTAGAAATGAAGAGCTTTTCCTCTGAAATGTACGCTATTATGCAGCTTCAAGTATAGAATAAAGTACTTCCATTAATCTAGTGAAATATCTGTAAAAAACTGATGATACCATTACACAAAATTACAAGTAGAAACTCAATATATATATTTTTTGTTATCTGGTTTGTGCCAATTCTGGTATGCGGTGCAGAAAAAAGTTAAAATTTTAACACTGAAGGCTGAGTTTTAAAAATTCAGAGACCTATACATTAAATATATCCATTCACACTTAAAAACTTATCATAAAATAGGATTTCTTTGCGGTAGCAAATAAGAGAAGACAAAACAACTGTGTAAAAACTCATTATAACACAACCGTAAAGAATTTCAACCATCCATCCGTCAAACACATTCATGAGCCATGTATACATCCAAAACACTACTTCGTATCACCTCAGAAGTATCCTTATACTTGCTCAGGCGTTCATGTTCACTTATTCGCGAACCACATGATATTTTTTCAAGCTTTGCTACAGTAAGCAACCACTGCGCTAGTACGGGCTGGAGACTAGAGTAATTTTTGGTACCCATAATCCAATTTTTCAGCAAATTTTGGCCTTCATCGTCTGTGTTCAGCAATGAAATATTTATTTCTTCTCAACCTTTATGAACTGATAAATTTGATCATTTTTCAGTATTTATTTTCATTTCAGTCATAAAATGCCCTAAAAATAACTACGAACAATTTCCCTTTCAATGGCAATTTATTCAGCTCTTTCATTTGAGCTGTATTCCATGCAAGCCATTCTGGCCGAAACGAAGTCGCCCACGCTTCGTTTGATCAAATCAATAACTGAGGCTGCGTCCAGGTGGCGTGTGACCTACACAGAGCTCTGGCATTCGGCGGCTGCTGCAGGCAAATAATGAAAACATTACTCGCATAAAAATTGACTAAATATTTTGGACATAGTTATTTTGCCAGCCGTAATCAGTTAAATGTTGACTTTCTTGTGTATTAGTTCTTGTAGGATATGATTTTAATAAAACTTTTTATAACATAATTATCTCCGAACAGAAGTTCTGACTTCGTGATTTTTGGATTTACTGGTTTGTTTTTGCTGTTGATCGATATAATGTGATTCCAATTTACCCTAAATAAACTGAGCCCAAGCGAAATCCCTTCCCCTTACCACTTTACTCACACTATGTATTTCAAGGCATTTATCCTTAGCGTTCAACCTCGAGCATTATCTCCCCTTTTCCGATCAATAAGAGCATTTCAAATTTATTCCAACCCTTCTACATGATCTTTTTCGTTTTAACGTTGATAAATTTTTTATCCTATTCCAAGTATTTTCCTTTTAATATCCTAATCCGTCAATTTCAAGTCCTATATTCGATATTCATTGATACAAAATTAGTGCGCAATTTCTTTCATTTTGCAAAAAAAAAACAGAAGAACGGGAAACGCCAAATGAAAGCTTTTTCCGCACACACATATTTCAGCACCAATTTAACGATGTGTATCGTATACTTTGTTTCATGTACATAGACTAGAAAGCCTAAATATGTGTACAACAGCAGAAAAAATTGTCCCGTGTCTCAGAGCATTTAGCTTAGCAATGAAATTTTATAACCTAAATTATTCAGCAAGAAAGTGAGGGATGACCGTTCTGCACCAACTATATGGTGCACTTCAAGTGAGGTCACGCATTTCAAGAGTCTTTATAGAGAGCTAGGGACTCAGGCAGGACTGGCATTAAAAACCCACCCGAAAACAAAACAAAAAACCACCTAAAGAACAAAAAACCGACCATTCTAGTGCTTTTTTAAAGTTAAATGTCTCATACGAATGTACAAACCAGTAAGAATGGCAGAATGCAGGCTTTATTGGTTTTCTTTCATTGGCTCTATTTACAAACTTAATACACTGAATCTAATTTAGACCTTACTTGTATTTTATGGGTTGTACAGCACAATTTGTACCATCTTGAAGTATCTCATGAGTCATAGGTCTTAATTGCGTCATCTTAAGGAACAGCATTTGGCTTCAAATGTTTGAATATTTTAAGTAGCATTTGAGCTTTCCCTGCCCCCAATCTATACCAAACAATGTCACAGACAATGCCGACTGGCAGTATGTATGCAGGTCGCATCACAGAATAAAACTTGTGGAGCTCTTTATTATTTGCCTGTTACATTAGAATTAATATTCGAACTTGAGAAAAATTTTACCACTTGAACACGTATTTTTTCTTAGTCTTCTTGAGAAATGCAAAGGAACTCAAAGGTCAACTCCGTGTTACTGGTGGCGGTTCAGTTGACTTCACTGTAGTTGGTGCTAGCCTAAAAGAAAAGGAAATGGGCGGCTAACTGATGTCACTATCATCGGTCATAGCAGAGCCATATATTCAGTCAGCAGAACAAACTGTGCTCAATGCTACCATACTCTGCTGTGCCTTCTTCTTGCTTTTCTGTTTGTTCATGTTTTTTCTCCTTACATGTTTCCGGACTATTTCGCACCCTCTCTATCTCATTGGTTACTTTGTCACCTAAAAAGTCAGAAATAACTTTAGTTGTGTCTCCTTCTATTTCAGGTACATGACTCCAGTGCCCTTCTATTTTCCTGCCACTACCTAAAGGCATTTCTGATGCATTAATTAATCCCGAACAGTGTATGATCTGTAGGCAACAAAAAATATAAATTAGGGGTTATTAACTTTATTTAGATGTAGGTCTACGGTCACCTTACTTTAATAATCTATACACACAAAATACAGCTCAAAGGAATTACTAAATAATAATTATTTAATTATGGAAATTATGAATATCACTAAGAAACAAATGATCGTCAAACACTCACACGCACGTCGTACACTTATGAACTGAGGAATACAATTAACTGCCTTTCATTACAAGCGTCACCATCTCCTGCAGACAGGAAGCCAGTAGGCGTAACGAGTTAGTGCAGGTGCAGACCCTGCTATCTCATATTGTAGAAAGGAAACTAGTAGGCCTAAAAAGCTAATGGAGATGCCGAGCTTGCGGTATCATGTTACACTTGACGACTCTGGCAGCAGGACTGAGAGAGCCTGACAATAAGAAATTTATAAGTTACTAAATCATCTTTCTGATAGGTTGGCAGGTACTGCTTTCGACAGGAGTCGCTTTAAGCTGTTTTTACACTGCACACACAAATCATTAAACTTGCATTAAAAAAATACTTATGAGTCGAATTTAGGATACCGTAATCCAATGAAAAACAACCAAAAACAATTAAACTCAATACAACCTAATACAACTCAATAAAACCCAATAAATCATTTCAAAAAACAGATGGCCGGGTTTTTCCCAACCCTGGACTCTGGAGATTCATACTCTCCCTAATTCTGTGTCAGAGGGAGTTAGGCATAATATCAGTACGTAAATGGTAGGAACAATGAAGTATAGATAAATGTTCTCCAGCATGTATTTCGCTATAAATATACTGGAGGAGATGCCCGTGGCCTGGGCTGGCTAGTTGGTGGCGAGGCGGCGAGCGAGGTTTCATCGCGGTGAAGCCAATACGGCTTGCTCTGAACCCTATGTTAAAACTATTGAATAGGGCTGTAGTGGGAGAGCGGAGTGAAGAGACTTGACCTTGCTCTTTTGCTCTGAAAAGTGATTTGAGAAGATTCTTAAATAAAGAGCGAAGCATCAAGGAAGAGAGTACTTCCTTTACAGGCCATGATCAGGAAGTGGTGAGTGCACAGTCTAGTACGCTATTAGCCAGGTAGGCGTTGTCAACCTGGGGTGTGATATTCGTACGAGTAGCTTGAACTTGAGTCGTAGTACACACTACACTGGAAACACTGGATTGGAGTCTAGCGCTTAGCCCTGACAATTCGATACATGATATTTAAATGAGAATTTCCCCATTTTGTTGTACTGTAGACGCGAGTGACAAGTGGGCATTACAAGTGGGCGGCACCGCTGCATGGGTCGGTGATCTCATCTTAACGTTGACGACGCGAGTGTTAGGCAAAAACCAGTTATTGTAGCATAAGAAATCGATTTGAAATGAACTTACAGACTGAAATAATTGTGAGCGAATTTCTGAATTTCTCAGTAGTTCGGTCAAACCATGTTCCAATGAATCTCTAGCCTTAATATTTACTCACACGTATGTAGGCTTATTCAACTGTATGCTGAATAAGAACCCAAAAAAAACAATTTCCTGTAACGACATCTAGGTTCAATGTTACGTACTAATTTTGATTCCAGTACGTTAAACTTCCAAAATGACGTGTATGTGCGCGAAGACATTCCAGTTAACAAAATAGATAAGCTTCAGCGTCCAGCCATTGATAACATTAACCGGATAACTCAGTTCTCATATATAATTTTGGTTGGTAGTCAAGGCCTAAAATTTAAAATTGCATGCAAAGCTGGCTCTAAATTCAATTTTGAGATTTTGAAATTACACTGGTCTATCTTTAGGTAACTGGCAACATAATTAGAAAAACTCTCTAGATGAAGCGGGGATAATAGACCGAAGTTTAAAAACTGTACACATATGGAACAAATGCAAAAATAAACACTGCTAAGCAACTCAGTGATCCAAACAGAGAGCAGATACCAAATAAAATTAAAAAAATATTGCACCAATCCTCAGAAACAAGTGAAACCGATATTTTACGAAAAGGTACATATGTCCTTTATGGTGTTCGAAACCAACGCTGGCGCACTTCTTGCTATTCTTTAGTTTCACATTAGTTTTTAAAATTTCTCCACTTTTCTAAAACCACATTTTAGTTCATCTGAAATTTTAAAAAGAACAATTCTAGGGTAAAAATATGAGCACGCTAAGTAAAAAACGACGTTTCGACCTTCTACTGTGGTCATCATCAAGGTATTTCTGCAAAACCAAAGACAAATCTGTTTAGTGAAGTTTTCTAACTATTTATTTAGTGTAGTTTTTGAATCTTTAATTTAAACTAGTTGATCAGTGATTTAGACTAAGAACACGGTGAGGGCCTGTAACTCAAATGTTATCTTAGCATATGCGCAGTCTTGAAAGTTTTGTATGCAGGAATCTGGCACCGAGTGCAATGAATGACCGCAGAGTTTTAGTGATGGAATAACAAAATAGGACGCACCATACTTCATTCTGAACAGCATAACAAAGATATCTATGGTTGAACATTGTATGGGCTTAGAGTAATTCATCTTGCTTTCACAAAGCTGTCAAATGCTGCCTACGACACTAGCATTTATACAGCAGCGGTCAGAGACAGCACTCACGGTCTTGACCAGGTCATTATCCAGAACGGGTTTGAGGCAGTTTGATAGACACAAGCGTTAAGTTCAGACACTCTGTTTTATTCCATCAGTAGAAATTTGTTTGGTTTCGAAGGAGAATGAAGGTTGCGCTAATGTATTTCCTTATGTTTTATAAAATGCAAATTGCAGCACCGGTATTTTTCGATAACCTTAATAGGGTTGACTGGAAATTTGTGCTTAGAAGAAAATCTACGTTATTATACTCCATTGTCAATGTTTGTTGCGCAGGCCTCAACTTCATGTATACTGTGTATAGTTACCGAAAAGTTAACTTGAAGTCTAACTGACGAAAAATAAATACGGCTCTAAATTCCGAAAAATATTGTAAGATGATTCGTCGAGGTTCATGAATAGCTGTTATTTAGCAATATATATTATAGAACACGTTGCTATGCTTGATTTTCTTTCTATTTTCATGATAAATTTATTTTCTCCCACAGCTTCAACTGTTGCTGCTGGCGGGCTTGGCCGCCGTGGCGGTGAGTTTTGTCTTCAAATTTCCGACTTGCAAATCAACCAGTTATCTATATTTACTACGTAACTACTTTCTAGACCGTTTTATTTATACTTATGAAGATTGGGAAAGTGTGTCGTTAGATTGATTTCTCTTTGGTATTTGAAATACAGCCCTTACTTTCCATGAGAATCTGTTTTAGTGAAACATTGATGTATATTCTTGGTTAAGTTCTCATTCACCGAAACTAAAAACAATACATTATTATTCGATTTTTTTCTTCTTTCCAGGTGAGCGTCCCTTTCGCAAGTGAGTAGAGTAGCTTGTCTTGTTCATGCGTGTTGTTTTTAGGAACTCCAATCTATGCTCAGCTGCATTCTAGTGCAATAACATTTGAATCACAAATTACTGTCGAAATTATGTACCGAACACGATGTGAACTGGCGTACAATTTAGTAATTTATGCAATTATTTTTGAGGATGCACAGTTAAACAGTTTCCGAAAAGCAAATACATGGCGATTTTAAAATATGTCGTTTGAAAGAGTCTTTACTAACTCCCTCAGTATCGGATGGATTTTATTATAACAAAAAATATATGGAATTTTGAGTAACACTTGTTTTATTTTGAACATTCTTTGATTTCAATATTCCTAAGCGCATCACAGTTATTTGCAGTTAGTTATACTCAGAGTTTTGTTTCTAGTTTAGGGGAAAAATTCGGAGCTGTTACAAAAAATATCACCCTGATTATAAACATCCTAATGAAAAATTATGTATACAGTTTCAGTTAGAGCTAGGGCGTTAGATTACCTTAGGTGACTTAATTCTCTTATTAAAGTAATGCACTGACCTCAAGGTAGTATACCCTCACACTGCATGGACGAACGCAACGTTTCTTGTGCGGTTGTCTATGAAATAAAATCAAACTTACCGTTAAATCCTTAAGCAGACGCACGAGATTTGACTCAAGAGATGATGAAAATCATTAATATATTGTTTTTTATTGTTCAAGATAATGAATGAACTAAATACTTCCATGTTAATGGAAATGTAACACGTTTTTTAATAAAACCATCGTTAATAAAATAAGAAAAGCATTTTTAATTAAAAGGAAACTTTCACTGAACGATGATATAACTATTTTTGGAGCAAAATGATGACCCTGTTTAAAAACAAGAATAAGTAATCATTTAAATACTATTTTAACTATTGTTCAGTAACGCTGGCACAAAAAAATTGAATGAATCTAGAAAACGGCCAAATAAGTTGCTAGTGAAAGTATTTTATTATTGAACTGGGAAAAGTGATTGGAATTAAATTCCCCTGCTAATTCATTATGAATTATTACACCATTGCCTTTTTTCAGTTAAGCCATTAAAGAACAATTGCTAGAGTTTTCCCCTAAAATTGATAGTCAAATCTATAGGGAAAACAGTTGCTCTTGTCTCGTTACGTTGTCCTACAAAAAAATTATATGAAAAATGAATAACACAAACCCAAAATAAAACAGCGGATCAATGTTTTTGAATAACCAGTATTACCTAGTTTTGGCATTGAGGATATTGTCCACTCTGTGAAATATCAATGCGTATACTCTGTACGTGCCTACAACAACCGATTCTTAGAGAAGTCCATAACCGAACTCCGGCCTCGTTGTGCTGGTCTGTGGGCTGAAGCTCCTTCTGAGGCGGTCGACTCGGCTTCTCTCGTCAACGTGGACGGGTGAGGCTGAAAAATACAATCTAAAGTCTTCATATCGGAGATCAGGTTTCCAATTGATGCATCACTCGTCATTAAACTTATGCGAGATATTATATCGGAAAATATGTTCCTATTTATTTTTTAACATAATTATAATGATAGAAGAGCATTGTTGAAGAAGAATAATGTCAAAAAAGAAATGAAGTTAAAACATGAACATTTTAAAGTTAAACTACAGTGACTTTAATTCGATTTCATTAATCTGAGCATTCGATTGAACGGTGAACATGAAGATAATGAAGAAGATTCGTTAATATGCAATTTCCGTATTGTATAGTCTAAAGAGCCACAATCACGTCGAATCAAAATGAAATCTTACGTTGAAAATTGAGTAGGTAAGCAATAGTTAAAGTTGAATAGCTTAGCAAAATGTCTCATAAACAGGGGAGGAATTTTCAAACAACTTACGCCAACGTAGCGGTAAAGCCGGCGTCAAAAATTCATCCGTCGAATTGGCTTTCCTGTTATATCCATAATATGTAAAATGATTTTACCGTTGATATACATTATACACTAACAAAATTTTTTTCATCCCCATATGACTCAGTGCTGTTTAACAAGCATCAACGTGTGCTGAGCCGCAAAATTTTTACTGCCAAGCGTTCCGCTACGGAGACGGAAATCGTTGTTTGATCTCAGAGCATTTTATGGGTGTTGGGTGCTAAACTCAGTGCTTGAATTAACTTACATTACGTTAACGAATT
Organism: Morinoia aosen; assembly: GCA_030386875.1. Lineage (NCBI taxonomy): Eukaryota > Metazoa > Arthropoda > Malacostraca > Amphipoda > Talitridae > Morinoia > Morinoia aosen. Next base: position 31,946,553 of record CM059567.1, on the reverse strand, counting down.
TTATTTTCAAGGTACACCAGTATTGGAGATGCTGAGTCCCGGGCCAAACGTGAAAAACATGCACAGGAGACGGTGATGAGCGAGAGAGAAAGAAGGGATAGGGGCGAAGAAAATAACAGAATAAATGGCATTTTAAATTTCTTGGAAAGCACTGAGGAACCTAGCGAGGAAAGCAGCGAGGAAACTAGCGAGAAGAGCAGTGAGGAAACTAGCGAGGAAAACAGTGAGGAAACTAGCGAGGAAAACAGTACGGATGGAATGATAGTGTGGTAAGGATTGAGAGTGTAGAAGCCCTTGGTGGAGTGGGATTCTAGGTTAGCGTGGAAGACAGTGGCAGTGGAGATAGCAATGGAGAAAGTACTAATAGCAGCGAAGACAGTGGCAGTGGAGATAGCAATGGAGAAAGTACTAATAGCAGCGAAGACATTGGCAGTGGAGATAGCAATGGAGAAAGTACTAATAGCAGCGAAGACAGTGGTAATGGTGAAGGCAGGGGTAGTGGAGAATGCAGCGGTAGTGGAGAAAGCAGTGGACATGGCAACGGCTGCGGCTGCCAGTTAGGGCAGCTGAGCGCTGGAAGCGATGCGAAACCAGCTGTTGTGGCGCTGGACGTCGACTTCGCCGTCATGCTTCCTTGTCATTAGCGGCATCTGTTGTTAGATTCCCGCTTGTAGTTCGGATAAAAATTTGACCTCTGGCTTAACCACTCATCGTTAGGGGTACTGTGAAGTTGTCAAATTGTTGCCTGTATTATCCATATAAATTTTAGATTGGTTTTGCTAGGATTGTTGTTCAGAAATTATTTCCATCTATTCCATGCATTTCATGGCTGCCCACTTGACCTGCTTTCATTTAATCTCACTTATAAAATGCTCACATAGGTAAGTGGCTTTTCATGACACAGTTCTGATTTTTTTTACGGATGTGGTTTTGGAATAATAAATATTTACCTGCATTTAAAATAGTTTTCATTACAAGATCCCCTTCGTTTGTTTCTTTCACTCTTCTGAAGACGAGCACATAATGTGTCGCCGAGCTGCTCTTGCTTCAACAATTCTCGACTTGTCAGTCCGAGTGGCAGGGTTTTGATGATGATAACCCTTCATGGGATGATGATAACCCTAGAGTGAAATATTATAACCTCAGAAATTCTAATAATAGTCTTTACCGTTGGATATTTCATAAAAGTCATGACTACAGGAAATGCATGATGACCATCAGAAATTAACTAAAAAATAGAAGATTTCGAATTCATTATTTGATGGTGATATTGGAGGAATAATCTTCTCAACAAGTCATGTGTACAAGCTACCTAAATTTGTTGAAATAAAAAACTACAGTAATTCAGATTTTTTTGTGTTCTGTTCACACGCAAGTTATCATTGGTTCATATCATTGAAAATAAGATGCTTGCTTATGATCGGTAATGTTGCAAGGTTTTCGCAAGTTCAATAAATGATGTTAATTTACAATTCATGGCTCACTCAATATTTACTTAGTAGATGTGAACAATGTTTTTTTGTGATGTGCCTGTTAAAGAATAGTTGAGAGAATAAGTTTCACATGCTGTATGAGGATTGTACTACTGTATGGCTGGAGAGACCTCTAAATAATTATTGTCGAATAAAAGAGACTGTTAAATATATTTAAATTTGAACTTGGGATGCTCCAATTATGAGTGATTTTAGTTTACTTTAAGTATCCTGACTTCCCATTGAACAAATGCTGTATTCACCTATTCAAAGTGCTATTTTTTAAATATGCACTGGTTAATCTAGAATTTCCAAGGTGATATCGCTCTCCCAGCACATAAATTACATGATTTTGGTACTAAACATGTCGACACCAATGATACGGAGGAACAATTTGAAAAATTTTTTAGTTGTGTTAAATTTTTGAGCTTGTTTAAACTAAAATTGGTATGCTGATTATAAATCGATAGTTAGTTTTTTCTTGCACGTCTACTTTTTCTCCACAGCTTACCAGTCCCAATGTATTTATAAGAGTCCTGTATTAGGCATTTGTTGTCTCTCCTGTTAAAAAAGGGATGTGTAAACAGAGTTATTGAGTTATTGCAGAATGACAAACACACTTGGATTATTAGTGATGACCTCTTGATAGTGTCTTCCCTTCTTGGTCATCAACGTGGATACATAAAGTATCCAGGCTTTTTCTGTATGTGGGGTAGCAGAGCTTGAGAGAAGCATTGAGTTGTGGCGAATTTGTTCCGAGATCTAATTTCAAAGCTGGAGATGCTGATGTATATAAGCCACTTGATGACAGGAAGAGTATAACATTCCAATCTCTGCACGTACAACTAAATCTTATGAAACAATTTGTGAAGGCATTGGCAACTGATGGCAATTGTTTGAAGTATATCATTTGGGCATATCCTGGAGTGTCAATCGAAAAAATCAAGGTGGGTTTCTTTGATGGTTCACAAATTAGACAGTTCATCAAAGATGAAAAGTTCATTGGTACAATGTCAACTTTACATTATTCAAACTTTTATAAGGCAAGCACAGCAACTGTTATGTACAGGGTTTTAGATATTTTTTAAGAAAATGAAAATCCTATACCATAAAAAATTCAGGTAGCAGATAAACTTAGGTTAGTTTTGGATTCAGCGCTTAAAACTTTCTTAATAACAACTCTCAGACCTAACTCAACAAAATTTGTCTTCCCCATTGTTATTAAATAATAAGTTTTTACTTTATGTCCAATATTATGTTTTATTATTTGAATTAAAAAATAGTTTACTGAAGGCTTAAGCACTGAAGAAGTTCCCGATGGAAATCTTTTAAGCGTTACACAGCGAACAAGGTTAATTTGAGAGTGGCAATTCTTCATCTTCTGAAAGAATTGTTCTCAACGGAATTAATACTTCCAGGAAAGGATTCAGTAAACAGGAAAAATTTTAAGAACAGAGATTCTTTGGACTGCGCAAGTTTGGAGAAAGCTTCCAGTGAGCATGCAGCTGGGAGCAAAAGCGCTGGATGACCACACCACGAATGGACCTGGAAAACAGCACCAGGAAAGTAGCAGCAAATGCAGCGCAGGTCACGACAGCAGAGGGCAGAAAAGAATGCTAAAGCAGCCTACCCAAAAACCAAGTTGGATTGCACTGAATTCTATATACTGGATGAAAATGAAGCATTAGTGTGCAAGAAAACGATGTAAATGGTTAAAATATCACCACAACGTTGCCCCTGACATGAGCAAGTTTTCGGCTTGCAGCCAAACAAAGCTGGTGGAGACAGTCCTATAGGCGGACTGAGCTCTTATAGCAGTTTAAGTTTAAAAATTTGTCAGCAAGTAAATATGATTCGATATTTGTAATGAGGCTTATTGATTAGGATAGAACGGCTCAAAAAAGTTATTCTATTCAAGGAGAATTAGAGTGAATAAACAGGGTCTACCATATATACGACAACAAACATTTTAATGAGTACATGGAAAAGAAAATATTGAAATTGGAAATTTATTTCAAGAACACATAGCTTACAGACTCTTTAACAATAGGCAATTACAGTTATTCAATAACACTTTTTTCATTTTTGATAACGGATTTGAGTCTTCTTTGGAAAGCTTCACAGAGGGCGCAATAGCCCTTTTTATGAAATCAGAGCCCATTCTCTCGCCCATTCATTACTCCCGAAGATGAACCACTCAAAAACAGTCCAATGGGTTCAGATCTGGGCTCCTAAAGGTCCACTCTTCTCTGCTCAGAAATGCTGTGATGCACGTCTAATTTAATCTATTGCTGAGTGATTTTTTGAGCCATGTGACGGGACAGAGTCTTGCTGAAAGGTCAAAGTTCACAAGCGAAATGTTTTTTTTTCTTGAGGGAACAAGAACGAGAGGAGACTTTCAAAGGCGATTACAGCTGCCCAGTAAATCACAGAAAGTGGTTTTTATATCTGTTGACTCTTCAGCCATCCACAGATCTGCTTGTACACCAAACTTTATCATAATGACTGTGTACACTTTGTTAAGCATTGAGGTTCTTCTCATCTGCGAAGACCCAATTTGAAAGCGTACCATCTTTCATGAGCTTGGATGACTTTCATCGAGTTTCATACGTTCATGAGCGGATATAAGTTCATGCCTTTTCTGCAACTTGTAAGGGTGTCACTTGAGATAATTTTCGAGGAGTCTGCGTATTGAAGTTTGACTAAATCCTTCTTCTGTGATCAATTTTATAGCAAATTGAGGGAGTTTTTTCTCAAGTTATTTCGGGTATTTTCGATTAGACGTGGTGTTCAAACTAATCGTTTTATTCCCTGACCTGGTTTATTAAATACCGTACCAGTTTCTTTCAACTTTTTGATCCATATTCAAACTGCTTCTCGGCAAATACACATTTTTTATTAATGCACGAAGTGCTTATACCTCTTTTATGAAGATGTACGTTTGTTTGAGTTATTGACTAATATTACACCTGTTATATATAATTGTAGATATTACAGTTTAAACTGAATAATTAACTAGAGGCATACCTGAATTTTTTTTAAATAACCCTGCAAAGTTGTGTTAACATAAATATGGCGGACCCTGTCATTAATCCACGTTAATAACTATTCTTGGCCGGGAGATAAACGAATCAATATTCACCCATTGGAGGATACCCCAGTGATTCTAAGGTGAGTTTAATACATTGAATGAACTACCTGAAAATTAAATACGAGTAAACTATGAGGTTCCCTAACATTTCAGCCTCACAAAAACGAAACAGAATATAAAAAAAGGAATCCATCACGGATGGAAAATTTCACAGGACAAGCAGCGTTCAGTCACCACCGCTTTTCTACACTCGCACACCGAGCGACTCAGTGCTGCTGTAGTCGCTCCCAGGGCCGCCTCCGCTACCGCGCCGTCTCCCCCGCGCCGCAATTTGGTCCTTGTGCAGCTACCGAAGTAGCGTTGTAACACCTGAGTGAGAGACGCCTACTTAGTACGTTATATTCAATTTCCTATACTACTTTAACGCATCCGAGGCAGTTACTGGAATGAAATGAGGTACACGACGAGACGTAGAGAGCAGGTGGAAATTTGTTTTTCTCTAGATGGCTGCAGAAACACTGCATTTCCAAAGTACACGATTTAAGCACATGTATTCATACAAAATTTTCTGTAGTTCTAGGCTAATTCTTGTAAATTTGCTGTTATCGTGTAAATGAAATATTAGTAAACTACTTCACTCAACGATATCTAAGTCAAATGTTACGACCTTATTATGATTTCTATATGTTGAACTTCCGCTATGACGTGTAAGTGCATGTAAACATTTGAGTAAACGGAACAGACACAGCGTCCATCCATTGATCACATCAAGCTGATAATTAAGTTGTCATAAATGATTTTGGACATTAGTCAACATTCAAAATTTAAAGTTGCATTTCACTAAATTTCTGGGAAATGGTTTACATTTAATTTTGAGATTTTAAAAAATTCTGTTCTTTGTTTAGGTAATAGACATTTAATGGAAAAACTATTTACGGGAAGCTGGGATACAGACCGAAATTTAAAAAAACTGCACGTATTTAAAAAAAAAATTTAAAAACACTGCTAAACATCATAATGAGACAAACAGAAAACAGATACAAAATGATTTTTTTTATCAAACGCGAAACCGATATTCGAAGAGGTGACGTGTTTTTTGCAGTGCTCAAAACCAGCGCTGGCGTACTTCCTGTTCTCTCTAGTGTAATTTTTAAAACTTTGGGATTTATATAAGTTGCTTAATGATTAAGACTAAGTGTACGGTAAGGGATTGTAACTCAAACGTTATCTTAGCATAATCGTAGTCTTGAAAGTTTCATGTGCAGGAATCTGGCCCCGAGTGCAATGACCGCAGAGCTTGAGTGATGTAATAGCGAAATAGAACGAACCATTCTTCATTCTGAGCATCAAAACAACGATGTCTTTGGTTAAAAATTGCGTAGGTTTTGAGTAATTCATCTTGCTTTCATAAGCCTGTCAAATCCAAGACGATGCAGTTTACGGCAGGCACCAGCATTTATACAGATGTGGTCAGAGACAGCACTCACGGTGTTGATGGGTCCAGAACGGTTGTAAGGCAGTCTGCTAGACACAGGCGTCAAGTTCAGACACTCTGTTTGATTTCACACGTCGCACTTCGTAGAAATTCGAAGAATAATGAAGGTATCTCCTACGCATTTCCTTTTATTTTAGAAAATGCAAATTTGAAGTGAAGATATTTTTTTCGAAACTTGTAAAAAGTTCACTGAAAATTGGTGTCCGAAGAAAATTTACTTTTAAAACTTGATTCTAAATATTTGTTGAGCAGCCCTTAGCTTCATGCATACTGTGTATAATTAAAAGCAAGATTACTTGAAATCTAACTGATGAAAAATTAATATTGCTAAAAATTCTGAACAACATTATAAGATGAAGTATCGAGGTTCATAAATAGCTGTAATCTATGTATTATATAAAATACGTAACTAGGCTAGAATTTCTCAGCATATTCATGATTGATTTATTTTCTCCCCCAGCTTCAACTGTTGCTGCTGGCGTGCTTGGCCGTCGTGGCGGTGAGTTTTGCCTTCAAATTTCAAATTTGCTAATTAACTGGTGAATCAATATTTAATTCATAACTCTGTTTCAGATAATTTTATTTTAACATATAATAGTGGGGAATATATGTCGGTAGACCTATTTTCTTTGGGTATTTAAAAAGCTACATTTATTTTTTGTGAGAGTTTGAATCAGTGATACATTGAAGTAAAATTGAATGATTATTCGACTAAATTAAAAACAGTACATTATTTTTCGCTCATTTTTCTTTCCAGGTGAGCTTCCCTTTCGCAAGTGAGTAGAGTAACTTGTTTTGTTGATGCGTGTGGTTTTCAGGAACTCCGATCTAAACTCGGCTGCATGCTAGTAAAAAAACTTTTGAATCATAAATTACTGTCGAAATAATGTTACAGGCACGACGTGGACTGGCGCACAAAGATGTAATTTGAACAAAAAATCTTGAGGATGCGCAATTAAATAGCTTCCAGCCATCAAATACAGTTTAATTTTTAAATATGAACCCTGGTAGTGTCCTTAATAAATCCAATAATATACGATGGATTTAGAAAACAAGACATGTATGCAATCCTGAGAAACACTGGTTCTATTTTGATATTTTTTCTAATACAATGTTGTTTAGTCGCCGCCCCCTCAAGCGCTGCCAAGAAACGCCACGATTGCGCAGACTAACTATTATGGCGTTGTTGAGATCTAGTTCAATTCAGGGGATTTCTACCTTGATTAAGCCTTGAGTTATTGTGCATATGTATGCTTCCAGTGTAAACATTTTGAATGGAAAGTCTACCGTGAGAAGCTTACAAATCTATTCCAACTCCAGACATCCATCAAGGTAGAAATCCAAAGAATTGGACAACATCTCACAAGCCCCGTAATGAACAGTCTTAGTAATCGAGTAGATTCTTGTTTGCGTTGAAAGAGCGGTACGTTAAAAATATTGTTTTAAAATGTAATAAAAATAAAACTTCTTTTGTTCAAGATTGCACGAGTTCTGTGTTTTTTAAAATCCATCCTGAATTGAGGAAATTATGAAAAACACTTTTAGGCTCCAGACTTAAGAATCATTCCTTATAATGACTTCGTTAGTTTGATGGAAAATTGTTATGCCCTATAGGAGAAAGTAACTTCACTTGATACTGACAGTTGTGTTTCTATTTTAGAGAAGACAATGTGGGCGGTTACAAAAAATTTAACGTAGGAGATTTTAAACAAACCTCATATTAACATTAGGAATGCAGATTCTGTTAGATCTACGAGGATAGATTAAATTAAGTGGCTTTTTCTCTTCTCTAAGAAAAGTAATGACCTCACAGCAGTGTACCTTCATCCTGTGTTACTGAATGCTACATGAGCTTGGAAAAAGAAATCACACCATTAATTCCTTGAACAAATACACTGGATTTGAGGCTACAGCTGTTAAAAATCATTGATACATAGGTTGCTAACATTTTAATTGCTCAAGACAATGCATATGCGCTTACATAACCTCTGTTATGTTAATGTAATGTTATTTGTCAATAAAATGATCACTTTTTCTATTAATATCTACTCTAAAAAGTCCGTCATTTTCCGACGGATTTGTTTAAATTTTTTACCATAGGTGTTAGCTGATAGAACAGTTTTTTGGACTCTTGATTTTTTTCGTAATTTTATTAGAAAATGTAATTCTTCAAAAAAACTCTAAATGGTTATTACGGAAAATGGGTCTCCTTCAACTTTGAAGTTACAGAAACGGCATTATGTTTTCTAAATAGCAAAATGTATTATCTAGCGAAGTACCAAAATATTTTTGATTTTCCATTATTTAATTTGTTGAATGTAAGGAATTTTTTCTTAAAAAATTTGACTTTTTCCTTTTTTCCTTCTAATGTCTAATAATTTTCAATTTAAAACAAATTCCAAAAGTTGTTTCCGGTATTTCTCTTGATTTTTTCAAGTTCTATCCAAAGATATATTTGTCATTTCTATCATTTCTATACCTCTATAACTGTGGGAGGAGATCCGCTTCAAACGTCAACAACTTGAGGTTTTCAGGAGAACCTAATAAAATAGGTGCAATGAGTGGTCTGCAGCTCAATCTGACTCAAAATTTGCTCACTGCGTGTGAGTTAGAATGTTTTTTTCCGTCCCAAAGCATTTCGAAAGTGAGCTGTGTAGCTGAACCCTCGAACATGCTTCGTCGTTAGGGGTCTGGGGGGGAGGGGGGGGGGGGAGGGGAGGGACCTAGGGGGACCGTATGGGTAAAAACCTAAGTCAGTCACTTTCCACGGTGTGTTTATGAAATACTCACTATAGGTTTAAAATAGTGCAACAATCTTTTTTGAACTCGTGTGTTTTTTCGTAATTATTTAAGAAATCTGATTTTTTTACACGAAAACTGGAAAAAATTCTGTAAATTGTATCTCCTTCAATTTTGAAGTTACAGAACCGGAAAAATGTTATTTTATAAAGCTAAATGTATTATCTAAAGAAACAATGGAGTGAAATTGTGATTTTTTGATTCGTTGAATTTAGGATTTTTTCATAGAATGCATTTTTATTTTCACTAATTATTTTTGTTATAATTTTCATATTAGGCATTTAACAAAAACATCCATAAATTTTTAGCTCTTTTTAAGCGCTGTCGATAAATATATTTGCGTTTCCTTCAAATATAAAACTGTGTGAGAAGTGTCATTTCAAGAGTCATCAAGTTCAAATTGTCAGGAGGTTCTGACAAACTCTTCACCTGGCCGTATAATGACGTGACTGGCTTTTCATAAACTGTAGCAGACAAACGAACGCAGCTACAAGCAGTGATGTATATTATCGGGTCCAGAGAAGAATTCTCTATAACATGAGCTATAAACAGAAAATTGACAATTTTGGGATTTTGGGGTAACACGGTCCTCCTAATTGCCGGCATTTCGCACGCTGTAGCAGACGAAAGAACACACTTTCAAGGAAGTGAAGCATATGGTTAGACTTGTATGAAAATTCTCTATAAGATAGGGAAAAAAGCGGATAATTAATTTTATGGGGGATATTCAGTTAGGATATTTAGAAAAAAAATAATTATTGAATGATCGTGCAAAGAGTTTTCCAATAAAACCATTGTTAATTATGTAACAAAGCATGTTTAGTTGAAGAGAATCGACTATTGAGAGATAACGTCAATACTTCTATGACAAAATTATTCTAGATATTATGTTCAGCTTTTATCCTGTTAGCAAAAGAATGAGGGATTATTTATTTACAATTTAAATTATTGATCAGTACCGCTAGCACATCAAATTGAATGACTCGGAAAAAAAAGCAAAACACAGTCTCTGGTGAGAATATTCCTTTATTGAACTGGAAAAGGTAATTGAAATAAAATTGCACAGCTAATTCCTTATGGATTATTTCAGCATTGATTTTATAGTGAAATTATGAAAGAAAAATCATCTGAATTTTATCCTAGTCTTGGTAGTTTTATGATCGATCCTTAGCGAAATTCATATCCGAACTCCGGCCTCGTTGTGCAGGTCTGTGGGGTGAAACTCCTGAGGCGGTCAACTCGGCTTCTCTCGTCAACGTGGACGGGTGAGGCTGAGAAATATCATCTAAAGCCTTCATATTGGAGATCAGGTTTCCAATTGACGCATCCCTCATCACAAAAATTAATTCGGGTTACTACTTACATTCATGTTCTTGATCGTTGACTCAGGGTGAGAAACTGTACGAAAAATAATGTAAAATGAAATAGGAGTATTATTTAACTAGAACATTTTTTCGATCAGAGTTAGAGATAAAACATGAAAACGGTAAAATTAAATACGGTGACTTTCATTCGATTAATTTAATGTAAGCATACTGATTCAATGAAGAAAATGAAGAGAGTGAAGGAGCTCTCCTGATATTCAGTCACGTAATGAAAGGTCTAAGGGGCCACAATCACATGGAATCAAAATGAAATCTCATGTCAAAATTTCAGGTGTTAAGCTTTGAACAAAGAACTGAATAGTTTAAAAAATATCCAAAAAGGAGGATATGGATTTGCAAACAACTTTCAAACAACGCTAACATAGGAGTGAAGCCGGCATTACATATTCTTCTGTCGAATTGGTTGTCCTATTCTATGAATGTAGGTATTAGGTAAAATAATTTTACCATCGAGCTAAATTAAAACCAATCCATTGACGATTACATTAATAAGGGCCGTTTTATTAGCATCAGCGTCCAACCTACCTAAGTGGCTTAACTTTTACAGCCAACTGTCCCGCAACAAATAGGTAAATCGTTTGCAAATTTGATCTCAGATCATTTCACGTGTGATGGTCTCTCAACTCATATGATGAACTTGAGAATATCCGAAGCCATATTAAATTGCGTTTAGGAATTTTGTTTTCCGGGTACACCAATGTTGGAGATGCTGATTCCCGAGCCAGATGCAAAAGACCTGCACAGGAGACGGAGATGAGCGAAAGAGACAGCTGGGAAAAGGACGAAGAAAATAACAGAGAAAGAAGCATGGAAAATTACTCGGAAAACCGAGAGGGAAATAGCGAGGAGAGCAGTGAGGAATACATCAATGAAGAAGAAAACAATGATGACGAAAACAATGGAAGTTTAGAAGGCAATGACATTGTATAAGTTAATGTCACTGAGGGAAACATTTAGAATATGGGTGGTAATGGTTGTATGGCAGGTGATAGTAGTATAGGAAATGTTTAGAGGGTGGATGGCGATGATGGTATGGTAGGCATTATTAATGAGGAAGGAAATGAAGGTGTGAAAGGCATTGATAGTGTAGGAGGATTTAGCAGAGTGATACGCAAGGGTAGTGTGGAAAACAGTTTGAGTGAAGATAGCAGTCAAGCGAGTTCTAGTAGCAAAGAAGGCGGTGGTAGTGGAGAAGGTAGTAGCATTGAAGATGGCAGTATTAGTGGAGACGATAGCAGCACTGAAGAAAACAGTAGTAGTGGAAAGAGCATTGGTAACGGTGAAGGTAGCAGCAGTGAAGAAGACAGTAGGGGTGGAACCAACGTTGGCAATGGAGAAGGTAGTAGCAGTGAAGAAGGCAGTAGTGGTGCAGCAAGCGTTGGTAATGGAGAAGGTAGTAGCAGTGAAGAAGACAGTAGTGGTGCAGCAAGCGTTGGTAATGGAGAAGGTAGTAGCAGTGAAGAAGGCAGTAGTGGTGCAGCAAGCATTGGTAATGAAGAAGGTAGTAGCAGTGAAGAAGGCAGTACTGGTGCAGCAAGCTTTGGTAATGGAGAAGGTAGCAGCAGTGAAAAAGGCAGTAGTGGTGGAGCAAGTGTTGGTAATGGAAAAGGAAGCAGCAGTGAAGAAGGCAGTAGTGGTGGAGCGAGTGTTGAAAATGGGGAAGAAAGCAGTGAAGAAGGCAGTAGTGATGGAGCGAGTGTTGGTAGTGGAGAAGGTAGCAGCAGTGAAGAAGGCAGTCATAGTGGAGAAGGTAGCAGCAGTATAGAAGGCAGTCATAGTGGAGAAGGTAGCAGCAGTGAAGAAGGCAGTCGTAGTGGAAAAGTAGCAGCAGTGAAGAAGGCAGTCGTAGTGGAGAAGGTAGCAGCAGTGAAGAAATGTTACCTCCAAATGTTCCCTCGGCCGGAGGTCAGAAATAAGGTAAACGATGATTCACCAGAGCAAATCACGTTTTATCTTTGCTCAACCGACCAATTCTGGTGCTTTCTAAACCACTGTAAGCGCTTCAAAACATTTGTCTGTGAGAGCTGAGGCTTTCTAATTGAAGCTCTTCCGGAGAATCCAAATTTTTGCAGCGTCATCCGAACAGTTTTTGTGGAAACTGGGTTCTGTAGGTGTTCATTAAGGTCTGCAGTGATTTTAAGAGCCGTGGTCTTGCGGCCCTTGGTAACAATTCGATTTAGAGTCCGACGGTCTCTCTCAGACAACTTCGATTTTGAGCCAGATCTGTGCTTTGCTGAGGACGTTTTTCCTTCTTTTCAGAGGCAGTCATTACTTTTGAGACTGCATGTTGAAACGTCAAGCCTTCGGGCAGTTTCTGTTACCCTAGCATCTGTCATTCGAGCACCGACAATTTGGCCTCTTTGAAAGTCAGAGAGGTCTGCCATTTTTATAAGGCTATAACTAAATTTTCTTTTTAGATACCTGTGAAAAACAGTTCATTTGAATAAAATATCACATAGCTACAATAATAAATGATGAAACATTAAAGTATGTCACGTGTTGATTGATTATGACGTGTTCGCAGAGTATGATCGAAAATGTTAGGTGTTTCCATTATTTTGTACAACCCCTGTAATTTAGCATTTTTTGTCAAATGTTCACATTCAAATGTTATCGTTGATTCATATCATTGAAATTAGGAAGTAATGGTCGGTAATGGTGCAAATGTTTTCTTCAAGTAAAATATATGAGGAGAATTTGGCTTACTTGATAGTCGATATGTGCTAAGTAGATGTGAACGATGGTTTTTTGTGATGTACCTATGACAAAATAGTTGAAAGGATAGGTTTCACATGCTGTATACGGATCGAACTACGGTATGGCTGGAGAGGTCTCCTATTAATTATTGGCAATTAAAAGCGATTGTCGAATTTACCAAACATTGAACTTCGGATGCTGCAATGATGAATGATTTTAGTTTACTTGAAGTATTCTGACTTACCGTTGAAAAAATGTTCTACTCACCCACAAGAATATGAGTCGTTTTAAAATTGCATTTGCTTCTCTAGAATTTGTATGGAAATGTCGCTATGGAGATCTAGTATTAAGAGTGTCTCGTAGACCAGGGAAAATTTTCAAAAAGAAACATAAACTCGTGTGTGATACACAGTTTCTGGGTAAATGTCATCACTATGAAAGCCGTTCCTAAATTCCTCAGAGTTCGTCTGTGCCGCCGCCAACTGGAGGCTTCAGACCTGCGGCGATCCTTGCAGCGAAAGCAGCTGTGGAACGAACTGAGGTTCAAGCAACGGACACCAAAGACCCTGGAGAGGCGCCAAGATTTCCTTCGCAACCTCAGATCATAAGTATCTTTTATAGACTTCGCTTGCCTCAAATTACGGCTTTATCGCAAGTAAGTGCAATATTATGTACGAGCAGTACAAAAGAAGAGGCTAGTCAGGAAAGGAGTTTTACCCCAGTGCAATAATATTGACCCGTCTAATGTTATTTTGATTTTGTTGCCAAAGATTCTGTCGTCAGACTCAAAACGGATTTGTTGCCTGGGACTAGACTTTGGTTTACCCATTACCAAACTGAATTTCTACTGATATTTTTTAGTATTTGGATGGTTTTCCGACAGATTATCCAAGTTTGAAATTTCACAATTTAGCCACAATAGTAGAGCAACGTTTAACAGCGAACTGAAAACACTTGCTCATAATAATCAATAATAAATTTGATAGCCAAGAAAACACTTTTGGAATGTTTAAAATGAAAGATATTTCGACTCTTAAATGATTAGGTACTGATAACTGAATTTACGTTCCCTAACCCTATAAAGAGAATGCGGTTAATATTTTTATCAAACGGGACTATATTTCAAAAATGGAATCAATTCTATCACACAGAGAAAAAGTTTGTGAAGATCTTACTGACAAAAGCTTTATTGTTAAAACTCGAAAATAAGATCAACTACAAACTAAAAAAAGGTCGAGACTTAGGAATTCTAAACGATGAGTTTCATAAAACTTGCCTCTTTGTAGGATCTCAACTTGGAGTGTAATATGGTTTGCTCAAAATTCATCAACCTGATGTTCTGCTGAGATCTATTTTATCTGCATTTTATCTGCAATACCCACTACTTTAAACCCTGTACGAACTTAGTTCCTATTCTATCCTCATTTTATAATAGTGAATATACAGTAGAAAACTAACATGAATTTGTTCGCGATTTGTCAACCGTTGACAACATAGATAATCTCTTCATGTGTAGTTAAGATGTGGAGTCTATGTACACTAATGTACCACTGGATGAGGCAATTGATGTTTTACTGGGTTGAATTTTCCAAGATAACCGATTCATACTGAGTTACGATAATTCGCAATTCAAACGTTTACTTGAAGTGGCGCTAAAAGATTCGTATTTTGTATTTAATGGTAAACGTATACGTATAAATTGACGTACTTGCAATGGGCTCTACATGACCTCTCTCCTTCAATGATGAACTCCTTCCTAGCCCACTTGGAAAATCATTTTTTGAGCCAATGTCCACCGGAGTTTAAGCCATTATTTACCGAAGGTATCTGGACGATACATTTGTTTTCTTTCGCATTGAAATGGAAGCCAATATTTTTTTCAGTATGTTAACACATCCCATCCTTATGTTAAATTTACATCGGAAGTAGAGCAAAATGGTCAGATCCCTTTCCTAGACGTCCTCATAAAAAAGTCAAATTCAAAATTCATTTCTTCTGTCTACAGGAAACCGACGTTCACTAATTATGCTATGAATTGTTTCAGTTGTGTATATGAAGGACATATAAAATCATGTATATACAGTTTACTTCATCGTGCATACTGCATATACAGTAAATATAAAATATTCCATTTTGAAATTGAATTAATTGCAAAATATTGGTTAACAACAAATATTCGAAATCGCTTATTCAAACTGTGTAGGAAATTTTTTAGATCTGCTCCTCTCCTGCAATTTGAAGCGTACTAAAGCATAGTTTATACTCCGAATGACTTTCATGAGTTATTTGAACGCAGAGCTGAAGAAGGAGGTAGTGTCTTTGGTTCGTAGGTTTTTTTACATTTGTCGAGGTCAGAGTGTTTTATAGAAATATTTTTAAGATTGCATACTTTTTTAGCAGGAAGGAATGGTTGAATGTCTGTGGAGTGGCTGTGCCTATTTTTATGAGTGTGACTGTTGCATGCAGTCTTACGTCGGTAGTACCAAACTCCAATTCATCAGGCATAGCCAACACTCAGGAATTTCTCATAGAACTGGTCGTGCACTAACCCTTCCACCCCAATCAGCAATTAGAAATCATTGTAAGAATTTAAACTATTCATTTCAAAATTAGTAATTTATCAACTGTACGCAGAGCTAATAGTGAGCATGATCTTAGAATTTTAGAGTCCCTTTTGATATTCACTGATGAGCTTAACATCAACAAAGACATTATAGTAGTGCCGTAAAGTTATCCATTGCCCCCACCTACTGACGTTGTTCTGTGTGTGTGTGTATCTATAGCGTGTATTCGCTGGTGTAGCTGTATTAGCGAGCTCGTGTGTCTTTGTGTGAATTAGAAGTATGCAACTGTTTGTGCATGAATGAATACAAATTAAGGTTCTTAAACGTTCAGAAAATTTTGCGGAATTCATATATTTTATACGTTTTATTGAAATTTTAAAAATTTCCATTTTTTCTCTTGTTTCAGCTGTGATGATGGAATTTTAATAATTCTTCAACGTTCTTAATATATGTTATATACGTTTTTACATTCATTTTTGTTTTTATTCTACAATAAAATGTTGCTGTACGTTGCTCCCTATAACAGAGATACTAAATAGCGTGGCCCGTTTGCCATGAATTGTTTTACAGTTTATGAGCGTTTTATGTGCTGGGGAAGGTTTTTCCACAAAAAAAGCTCCAGAAACTGAGAGAGCTTTTGGCTCCAGGTCAGATGAACAGTAACTAACAAAGATATCATTCCTCTGATTTATTTTTTTGTTTGGAATATTGAATGGACGATAACTTACAACGTCTGCATTACTTTGAGGGACGTAGAGAGACTAGAACACTTGTCGAACTTTATGAATGAGGAATCTTTCTGGTACCGGGGCCCAGCCAAGCGTTTTTCTGGTATTGGGGCCCAGCTTTCTGGTATTCGGGCCCAGCCAAGCTTTTTCAAGAGAGTGTTGCATGATTGCGTTTCTTGAAATTATCTTTGTACACCACTTTGGCCGCGAAGTTCAAACATTTTTCTCATTCTTTTTGAAGAAATTGAGTTTCGTCTACCCAGGCTAGACTGCAATAGTCCAAACGCGATAAAACTTAAGACTGGACCACAAATAATCTAGATTTTTACTCACGTGTGTTCATATTGCGGTGAAAAAACATTAAGCTTCGAATAATTTTTCTGCATATTGTTTCTGCGAGTATAGTTTGAAATTCATATTCTCGTCAAACCAAACACCAAGGTTTTTCACTTTGTCTACCGGCTCGATTTCATCGTCTCCAAAAATTAGCGCAAATTTTGAGAATATTCTGATAGCATTATCTGATCCAAAAATAATGTAGTGCGTTTTCCTTGCGTCAAGTTTGAGGAAATTTTGCTCACACTGCAATTTCCGGTTCTTCAGAAAGCTTTCAGCGTCGATTTGCATATCTTTCAAGTATGCCATCGTACTGCCCATAGCAATTTGAACATAATCAGCATACATTGAGATTTTTGTGTTTGCTGGGATGGTGGGGAAATCATTGATGAATATTGAAAATAGAAGCTGGCCAAGGATTGAACTTTGGGGAACGCCAAAGGTATTTTGTATGAATGACGACATATAGTTATTTAGGCACACTGCAGGAGAGCGGTTCTGTAGGTAGCTTTCAAACCACTGAGTCTGGTCTGTGGTTCTATATTTTTTTGTATGAATTTTAAAATCGACACTGTCGAACGCTTAGGAGAAATCAAGCAGTAGTAGGAGAGTTCAATTTTTCGGTCTATATACTAAGAAAAAGTACACTAAAGGTGCCTACCCAAAAAGTTACTCGGTTCTCTTAAATTGAACGATAAAAGTTGCACTGCATTCTACATACTTAATTAAAACGAAGCATTAGTGAGCAAAAAACGCTGTAAATAGTTACAATATCAGCACAACGTTACCTTCAGCATAAAGGAAGTTATCAGCACGCAGCCAGCCAAAGCTGCTGGAGATGGTCCAGTGGGCGGACTAAGCGCTTTTATAAGTTGGCAGTTTATATCGAGAAATTTGAAACCAAGCGAAAATATGCAGTATTGGATACTTGTAGTGAGGCTCATATCTCTGTATCACCTGTGGTAAATAAATTGTTTAAAATTGTTTAAAATTATTTGATTAGAACAGTACGGACAAGAAGGATATTCTGTTAAAAAAATAGAAAGAAATGTAATAAATATATGGACAAGAAAGTATCGAAGTTGAAAATTTATTTGGTGAACACAGCTAACAGAATTTAACATAAAACAATCGCTTTTCCTCAATATGACCTTTATTTTTGAGACGGACATGAGTCTCCTTAGGAAAGCTTCACAGGAATCACGATAACACGTTCTATGGAATCATATACCATAGACGACGAATTTTAGCCCTGAGGGAATCAACGAATCGCAAGGAGTTTTACATGCATAACTCTACGAGATGGATCACACAAAAAAGTCTAATGGGTTCAGATCGGGACTCTTAGTAGTCCACTTTTCTCTCCTCAGAAAAGCTGGAATGTACGCCTGAACCTATAGCTGAGTCAATTTTTGAGTCATGCGATGGAGCAGAGTCTTGCTGAAGGGTCCAAGGTTCACCACCGAACTGTTCTTTTACCTATGACAACAATTCTGCCTGCAAAATGTCAGAAAAGTATCGCTGGTTGCTAAGTTTGACTTCTGAAGGAACAAAACGAGAGAAGACTTTCAAACGACGATTACAGCTGCCCAAACCCTCACAGACTGTGGATATACAAGTCTGTTGACTCTTCAGTCATCCACAGATCTTTTTGTATCCAAACTTTATCTTTCTGACTGTTTACATTTTGTTGAACACCAAATTTCTTCTCTTCTGCGAAGACCAAATTTAGAAGCATGCCATCTTCAAAGAGCTTGAGAATGTAACGGCTTCTATCAAGGCTCACACTTTCATAAGTGAATGTAAGTTTATGCCTTTTTTGCATCTTGTAAGGATGTAGCTTGAGATCGTTTTCGAAGAGTATGCACGTTGAAGTCTGACTAACTCTTGCTTCCGTGGACAATTTTTTATCTAAGTTAAATGTTAAGAACTTATTTTGATTTCAGTACTTTGAACTTCTGATATGACGTGGACGAGTGAGTAGACATTCGAGTTAACGAAGTAGATTCGCTGCAGCGTCTATCAATTGATAGCATCCACCGGATAACTAATTTCTCATATATCATTTTGGATGTTAGTCAAAGCTCAAAGCTTAAAGTTGCATGTGACTCAATTTCTGACACAGGGTCTAAAATTAATGTTGAGATTCCAAAAATAAACTGTTCTTTCTTTAGGTAACTAGCAGCCTAATTAGAAAAGCTCTTTATCGGAAGCTGGGATAGCAGAGCAAAATTTAAAAACTGCACATATTTGGAAGAAAATATAAAAAAAACACCGTTAAACTACTCAATAATACTAACAGAGAGCGTATACAAAATAAAACTATAAAATGACGCGCCAATCCTTAGAAACGAGTGAAACCGATATTTGAAGAGAAAGCATGTTCTTTGTGGTGTTCAAAACAAACACTATCGTTCATCCTGGTAT
Organism: Morinoia aosen; assembly: GCA_030386875.1. Classification (NCBI taxonomy): domain Eukaryota; kingdom Metazoa; phylum Arthropoda; class Malacostraca; order Amphipoda; family Talitridae; genus Morinoia; species Morinoia aosen. The sequence goes on along the minus strand of CM059567.1, from coordinate 31,927,559 downwards.
CTTTAATGTAGTTTTCGGAATTATGATTTAAATTATCGTAGTTGCTTACTGATTTAAACCAAGTGTACGTAGAGGGCCTGTAAGTCAATATTATCTTAGAATATTTGCAGCCTTGAAATTTTCATGTACAAGATTCTTGCACCAAGAGCTTCGGCCGGCAGCAGTTGACTGATGGAACATCGAAACAGATGGGCCCATTCTTCATTCTGAGCAATATGTCAAAGATGTCCTTGGTTGCGTAGGCGTTGAGTAATTCATCTTGCTTTCAAAAAGCTGTCAAATCCAAGACGATACTGCGCACGACTCCAGTATTTATACAGCGGTGGTCAGAGACAGCACTCACGGTCTTGACCAGCTCACCTACCAGAACGATTTTGAGGGATTCGCTAGACACAGGCGATAAGCTCAGACACTCAGCCTGATTTTACAATTCGAACTACGTGGGAATTCGAAAAAGAATGAAGGTAGCTGCTAGGTATTTATTTTTATTTTTGAAATGAAAATACGAAGGATCAACATTTTTGATCCCTTCAAGAAAGTGTAATGCATAAATGTGCCTAGGAGAAAATTAACTTTTTTAAACTTGATTGTAAATATTTGTTGTGCTGACCTGAACTTCACGTATACCATGTAGAACTACGAACAAGATATCTTGAAATTTAACTGGTGTAAAATAAAGATAGCTTCTAATACTGAAAAATAATTAGAGATGAACAATCGAGATTCGCGAACTGTAATCTATCTGTATTTCATAAAATAAGTTTTTAGGCTAAAATTTCTCGGCATGTTCATAATTGATTTATTTTCTCCACAGCTTCAACTGTCGCTGCTGGCGTGCTTGGCCGCCGTGGCGGTGAGTTTTGCCTTCAAATTTAAGACTTATTAATTAACAAGTCCTAAATTGAACCTAAACTGAATGTAACTGCGTTCAAGATAATTTTACTTTCTTTCATAAAGTAGGGAATATTTGTGTTGATCTTCTTATTCCTGAGTATTTAAAGTGTTGTGCGTTGCACTTCGACGGTTTTTGTTCTTTTTAGTGAGAATTTGAGTCAGTGAAATAATGATGTAAGTTCAAATGAACATTTATCCAAACTAAAAACGAAACATTATCAGCTTTTTTTTCTTTCCAGGTGAGCTTCCCTTTCACAAGTGAGTAGAGTTCCCTGTTTTGTTGATGCATGTTGTTTTCATGAATTTCGATCTAAGCCTAGCTGTATTCTAGCACACATACATGCGAAGTACAAATTGCTGTCAAAATTATCTTACGGGCATGGCTTGAAATGGTGCATAATTTAGAAATTTGAACAAGAATTTCTGTGGAAGAATACGTAAATTATATCCAATTGGCAAATATGTTCGCTTTTTATACACGTGAGATTATTTTGATGTCATGTTGGAGAAAGTAACTTCACTTGGGAGTGTCCCAGTTGTATTTCATCATAGTTTATGGATGAAAATGCGGTGCTGTTACAAAAAACTTCGTGTTGCTGATTTTAAACAATCCATGTACAAACATAAGGTACACAGATTCTGTTAAATCTAAGGGAATGAATTACCTTAGGCGACTTAACTCTCTTCTCTATGTATTGCTGTGACCTCACAGCAGCGTATCTTCATCCTGAATAGCTGAGCGCTACATTTCTTGTGCGGTTGTCCTTGAAATGGAATCAAACTTATCATTAAATCCTTAAACAGAGACCAAAGATTTGGTGGTAGAGATGTTAAAAATCTGAAATGTATAGCTTACAATCTTTTTTTGGTCAAAAAAATTGAGGAAGGTTCATATATCTTTTCTTAAATTGATGTAATGTTATTCAGTAATAAAATAATGAAAAAGCTAAAGTTTTTCAATTTAATGGAAATAATGATTGAACGATCATTTTGTAATTTTTTTAAAACAGCAATTGTGAATAGCATATTCAAAACTTTTTTAATGGAAGCAAACAATTATTGAGCGAGAGCGTAACAATTTTCATGACAAATTGATTGGTAATACTATGTCCAGCCTTTTCCTGTTCAAAGAGAAGAATGAGGGAACTTTTAGCTACTATTTCAACTGTTGTTCAGTACCGCAAATGAAGTAAATTGAATAACTCGAAAAAACAGCGAAACCGGTCGCTAGTGAAAGCATTCCGTTATTGAAATAGGTTCGGTGCTATGGTAAAATCTCCCGGATGACTCCTTTTTGACTATTCAAGCTTTGCTTTCTTCTCGGTGAAACAGTTGAAGAAGAATTACGTAAATTTTTTCATTCGTTTTATAGCTGAAAATTTGGGGAAAACAATTGCTTCGCAAGAAACGTTGCCCAATCTTTGTTTCAACAGATGACGAAAAATAAACAGCACACAAAATCGCAGATGAATGTATTTGAACTTACAAAACTACTTTATTTAGACATTGTTCAGTCGTTGAAATATGAATGCGTATCCTCTGTAGTTGCCTACCATAATCGATTCTTAGCGATATCCATATCCGAACACCGACATCGTTGTGCAGGTCTGTGGGGGGAAGCTCCTTCTGAGGCGGTCAACTCGGCTTCTCTCGTCAACGTGGACGGGTGAGGCTGCAAAATATCATCTATAGCCTTCATATTGGAGATCAGGTTTCCAATTGATGCAACACGCATCACGAAACTTAATAGGGTTACTATATGGAAAAATGAGAACTTACGTGTTCCTGATCATTTACTCAGGGTGATAGCCTGTACGAAAATTTAATTGACAATGATATCAGAGTATTGTTTAACTAGAACACTTTTCAAAAAGAAATGAAAGTAAAATAAGATGTTTTAAAAATCTCAATACAGAGTCTTTCATTCGATTTATTTAATACGAACATTAATATTCAATGGAAAACATGAAGGCAATGAAATTTTTTTGCTGAAATTCAGTCACCGTAATGTGAAGTCTAAAGGTCCACAATACTGTGCAATAAAAATGAAATTTTATGTTTAAAATCGATAAGTTAACCAGTGAAGAGATGAATAGTTTAACAAAATGTTCCCAAAGCATGGAATGGATTTTCAAACAACTAACGGCGAGGTAGCGGCTAAGCCGGCATCAAAATTTCATACGTTGAATTTTTCTGCTATTCTGTGAATGTATTACGTGAAATAATTTTAACATGCAAGTATCCTACAAATAATTCATTCTCTGGTAAAAACTACTAATTGCGTTTTTAACAGTAATTAACGTCTTCTCTACAAGAGTGTAGATATTTTAGCACCATCTGTTCCCCTACGAAGACGTAAATTGTTATGAAGTTTGATCCCAAGGCATTTCATGGGAGCCTGTTTCTTAACTCAAGTGATAAATGTGACAATATTTGATGCCTTGTTAAGCTACATTCACATATTTTGTTTTCAAGGTACGCTAATGTTGAAGATGCTGAGTCTCGAGCCAAAGGCGGGAGACCTACACTGGAGACGGTGATGAGCCGGCAAAAAAGAAAGGGAAGCAGCGAGGAAAAAAGCAAGGAGAGCAGCGAGGAAAAAAGCAAGGAGAGCAGCGAGGAAAAAAGCAAGGAGAGCAGCGAGGAAAAAAGCAAGGAAAGCAGCAGGGAAAAAAGCAAGGAAAGCAGCAGGGAAAAAAGCAATGAAAGCAGTGACACAAACAGCCAGGAAGGCAGCGATGGAGAAGAAATAATTGACTCTACGAGTGATTCCCCAGAAAACAATGAAGCTGATGGAAGCAATGATAGCGTAGAAAACAATGGTATTGTTGAAGCTAATGTTACTGTGGGAGGCATTCCGAGTGTGGTAGAAGGTAACAGTGGGGAAGGAAATAATAGTGGGGTAGGCATTGGAGGTGTGGTAGGCAATAGCAGTGATGAAGGCAGCGATGGTGTAGAAGGAATTGATGGAGGAGAAGGCAATGAAAGTGGTGACGGAAGCAGCAGTGGAAACGACAATGGTAGTGGAGAAGGGAGTGTTAGTGGCGAAGACAGTGGTAGCGGAGCAAACAATGGAGATGGAGACGGCAATGATAGTGATGGAAGCGATGGCGTAGAAGGAATTGGGGGAGGAGAAGGGAGTGTAGAAAATAGTGGTGATGGGGAAAGCAATAGTAGTGGAGAAGGAAGTGGCAGTGGAGAAGGAAGTGGTAGTACTGAAGGGAGTGTCAGTGGAGAGCCGAGTGACAGTGTAGAAAGTGGTGGTAGTGGGGAAAGCGATAGCAGTGGAGGAGGAAGTGTCAGTGGAGAACCGAGTGAAAGTACAGAAAGTAGTGTTAGTGGAGAAAGCAATAGCAGTGGAGGAGGGAGTAGTAGTGCAGAAGGAAGCGGTAGTGGAGAAGAAAGTGGTAGTACTGAAGGGAGTGTCAGTGGAGAGCCGAATGACAGTGTAGAAAGTGGTGGTAGTGGGGAAAGCGATAGCAGTGGAGGAGGAAGTGTCAGTGGAGAACCGAGTGGAAGTACAGATAGTAGTGTTAGTGGAGAAAGCAATAGCAGTGGAGGAGGAAGTGTCAGTGGAGAACCGAGTGAAAGTACAGAAAGTAGTGTTAGTGGAGAAAGCAATAGCAGTGGAGGAGGGAGTAGTAGTGCAGAAGGAAGCGGTAGTGGAGAAGGTAGTGGTAGTACTGAAGGGAGTGTCAGTGGAGAGCCGAGCGACAGTGTAGAAAGTGGTAGTAGTGGGGAAAGCGATAGCAGTGGAGGAGGAAGTATCAGTGGAGAACCGAGTGAAAGTACAGAAAGTAGTGTTAGTGGAGAAAGCAATAGCAGTGGAGGAGAGAGTAGTAGTGCAGAAGGAAGCGGTAGTGGAGAAGGTAGTGGTAGTACTGAAGGGAGTGTCAGTGGAGAGCCGAGCGACAGTGTAGAAAGTGGTAGTAGTGGGGAAAGCGATAGCAGTGGAGGAGGAAGTGTCAGTGGAGAACCGAGTGAAAGTACAGAAAGTAGTGTTAGTGGAGAAAGCAATAGCAGTGGAGGAGGAAGTGTCAGTGGAGAACCGAGTGAAAGTACAGAAAGTAGTGTTAGTGGAGAAAGCAATAGCAGTGGAGGAGGGAGTAGTAGTGCAGAAGGAAGCGGTAGTGGAGAAGGAAGTGGTAGTACTGTAGGGAGTGTCAGTGGAGAGCCGAGTGACGGTGTAGAAAGTGGTGGTAGTGGAGAAAGCAATAGCAGTGGAGGAGGAAGTGTCAGTGGAGAACCGAGTGAAAGTACAGAAAGTAGTGGTAGTGGAGAAAGCAATAGCAGTGGAGGAGAGAGTAGTAGTGCAGAAGGAAGCGGTAGTGGAGAAGGAAGTGGTAGTACTGAAGGGAGTGTCAGTGGAGAGCCGAGTGACAGTGTAGAAAGTGGTGGTAGTGGAGAAAGCAATAGCAGTGGAGGAGGAAGTGTCAGTGGAGAACCGAGTGAAAGTACAGAAAGTAGTGGTAGTGGAGAAAGCAATAGCAGTGGAGGAGAGAGTAGTAGTGCAGAAGGAAGCGGTAGTGGAGAAGGTAGTGGTAATGGAGATGGCAGTGGAAGTGGAGAGAGCAGTGGCAGTGGTGAAGACAACGGAAGTGGTGAAGGTAGTGGTAGTGCTAGTGGTGAAGGCAGTGGTAGTGAAGAAGGCAGTCGTAGTGGAGAAGGTAGCAGCAGTGAAGAAGGCAGTCGTAGTGGAGAAGGTAGCAGCAGTGAAGAAGGCAGTGGCAGTGGAGAAGGAGGCAGAGGACATGGCAACGGCTGCGGCTGCCAGTCTGGACAGCTGAGCGCTGGAAGCGATGCGAGACCCGCAGTTGTGACGCTGGACATCGACGTCGCCGTTGTGCCTCCTTGTCATTAGCGTCGTCAGTTGTTAGAGTGCGGTGTGCAGTTCAGACGAACATTTAACCTCTGGCTTAACCACTCATAGTTAGGGATACTGTGAAGTCGCCAAATTCTTGCCTGTATTATCCATACAAGTTTAAGATTAGTGTCGTTAGAATTTTTGTTCAGAAATTATTTCCATTCATCCCGTGCATTTCATAGTTGTTCACTTTAACAAATAATTTTTAATTTCAAGTAGAAAATGCTTTATAGGTAGGTTACTTTCGATGAGATTTGTTTGATTTTTACGATGTGGCTTAGAATAATAAATATTTACCTGCATTCAAAGTGGTTTTTATCAAACGATCCCCTTCGTTTGTTCCATTCAATTTCTTAAGAAGCACATAATGTGTTGCCGAGCTGCTCTTGCTTCAACAATTCTCGACTTGCCAATCTGAGTGACATGGTTTTCAATGACTCATCTCCTACCACTGGATGATGGAAACTGTAGAGTTTAATATTATGACCTCAGAAATTTTAATGATGGTCATGACTGAATGATGTTTAATAATGGTGATTACTGTTGGAAATGCGTGATGACTACCAGAAATCAACTTCTGAATTAAAGGGATCGAATTTATTTTTCACTTGTGATGCAGAAAAGATAATCTTTTGAACAAGTATGGTGTACAAGCTACCTAAATGTATTTAAATAAACTTATTCAAAATTTGTTGTTGTCTTTACACATGCAAATGTTATCGTTGATTCTCATAATTTAAATTAGAGAGCTAATAATTGGTAATTGTGAGGAAATTTTTATAAAGGAGAATACATGAAGCGAATTTACAATTTTTGGCTCACGCAACATGTACGAAGTACATATGAAGGAAGTTGTGGTGTACATGAGGAAAAATAGTTGAGAGGGTAAGTTTCATGCGCTATATACAGATTGCACTATGGTATGGCTGTAGATATCCAAATAATAACTGTTGAACAAAAGAGATCGTCGGATTCAACTAGCGCTAAACTTTGGATGCTGGATTGACGCATAATTTTAGTTCACTTGAAGTATCCTGACTCCGTATTGAACAACGGCTCTACTCGCCTACTAGAGTGTAAATTACTTTTGAAATTGCATTTGTTTCTCAAGAATTTGCGTGGAACCCTCGGTCTCCCAGGATATAAACTACATGATTTTCTTGCTAATCAACATATCGATACCAATCACACTGATGAACAATTGGAAAACATTGTTTCAGTTGAAATAAACCACAGCAAATTTGGAATGTTTATTTTTACAAATCTGCAGTTTTATATTTCTAGCACGTTTCGTTTTTCTCCATAGCTCACCCACCCAGTGAACCAAATTCCACTGGTTAGCTGTACTAAAACTTGTTAGCTGATTATGATTAGAGTCATCTAGCGTGTAAGCAATGTGTCGAGAGTTTACGGATGTGGGCCAAAGGAACACGTGAAAAGATGTCATTTGGTGGCCCCATGGTTTGGCGAAAGCAAAAAGATGATTCCGCAGACTGTTGTACTGAATTTTATTGTATTCAGTGAAAACAGCAGAATTTTACATGAAAAGTTAAAGTTAAATAAAATATTTTAAAATACCCACAGCTAGAAAACCAATGAAATCTAGTGCTAGTTTTCGAACAACTACTTCTTCTAGAAGATCTGAGTGACGTTGAAGAATGTAGCGACAGCAATGACGCAGAGTTTGACATTCATGAGGGTCCAGTTCGTTGGGGATTTGGTCAGGACGAGTTGAATAATTTAGCCCGTGATTAGGGCAGAGAATAAATTCAGACACACTAGTATTATGACAGAAAGAAAAGAACACACTTGAAAAAGGAGTGAAGGGATTATGCTTTCGAACTAGTGAAAAAACATTCCTGCATCACTTTCAAAATGACTGTGAATTTGTTTTGTCATAAGATTCCCAGTTCTCTGAAAGAATTAGAGCTCTCAAACTGCAATGCAAATGGATGGAGACTGTATATTGATAGCACAAAGCGGAGATCGAAGTGCGCTCATCTACGCAATGACGCTGTCCCCATTGGACATACGGTGTATCTTCATGAAAAATATGGCGATGTAAAAAGAGTTATTTAGTGATTGCAATATGAAGAACACAATTGGATCATCAGTGTTGGCCTTTAAGGTGATATCCTTCCTTCTTGGTCAGCAAGGTGGATACCCATAGTATCTCTGTTTCCTCTACTATATGTGGGATAGCAAAGCTCGAGAGAAGCATTCAGTTGAGACGAATTGACCTTCAAGACCTAATCTTAAATCTGAAGATCCTCACATTTTACATGAGCTACTTGTTTAGAGGAAGAATATCATGTTTTTGCCCTGAACATAAAACTAGGTCTAATGAAACTATTGGAAAAAGCATTAGCAACTGAGGTCGATCGTTTAAAGTACATCTTTTTGGCATATCCTAGATTGTCAATCGAAAAAAATCAAGGCCGTTTTTTTATGGTCGATAAATTAGACAGCTCATCAAGGATGAGATGTTCATCGGAACTATTTCAATTTTTATACTATTGCGACTTTTTTAAAGCAAGCAAAACTGTTATGTACAGTATTTTGCATATTTTCAAGAAAATGAAAATCTTACGCTTCAGACCTTTCATGTGATAGAAAAAATAGATTAGTAATGTACTTAGCAACCAAATACGTGTTACTCAATAAAAACTGTCAGACCTAACCTAATAGAAATTACATTCTCAGGGATTTTAAATAATGTTTTACTATGAGTTTAACATGAAGTTTTATTCTTTAGAGTGAACAATAGTTTACTGAAGGTCCTATAGTTGAACACTAGAGAAGTTCCTGACTGGAATCTTTAAAGCGTTACTCAAGGTTAAGTTGAGAGTGGTAATTCTCCATGTTCTCAAAGTTGAGAGTGGTAATTCTGCATGTTCTCAAAGAAATTTTCTCAGTGGATTACTGTCCAGAATAAAATCGGTTAACAGGAAAAAATTGAGAGTAGAGAATCTTTTGGCTTCAGAGGTTTGAGAAAAGTTTCTAGTGGGGGTAGCAGCTGGAAACAAAAGCGCTCGATGACCAGATCTCGAATGGACCTGGAAAACAGGACCAGGAAAGCAGGAGCAGATGCAGCACAGGTCGACACAGCAGAATACGCACCAGCACACTACAGGACCCTACTCAAAAAGTTCCTCAGTTCTTCTAAAAGGACCGAGATGGATTGCACTGAATTCTGCATACTGGATTAAAATCAAGCTTTGGTGTGCCAAAAACGCTGTAACGGTTAAAATATCCCCACAACGTTGCCCTTAGCATGAAGCAAGTTTTCGGCATGTAGCCAAGCAAAGCTGCTGGAGACAGTCCTGTGGGCGGACTAGTTTTTTTGCGGTTTGAGTTGAGAAATTTAAACCCGAGCAAATATGATTGGATGCTTGTAGTGAGGCTGATTGATGAGGAAAGAACGGGCAATTAATGTTTTCTATTCAAGAAAAATTAGAGAGAATACATGGGTTTGGCCTTTCTTATTGTGACAAACATTTTCATGAATATCTGGATAAGAAAACATTGAAACTGTGAATTTATTTAATAAATACATAGCTTACAGACTCTATAATAATACAAAACAGCAAATACTCAGTATGTCCTTTTTCATACGGACTCTGCTTTGGAAAGCTTCACAGGAGACACGAAGTACCTCATGTGTAACCAGTACCCATCCTCAACGAAGTTTAGACTTGAGGAAATCAACGAATCATGAGGAGTTCTTCTGACATAACACATAAAAAGTCTAATGGGTTCAGATCGGGACCACTAGACGGACACTCTTCTCAGGCCAAAAATGCCGGGATGTGCGCCTGAATTCATTGCTGAGTAATTTTTGAGCCATGAGACGGGGCAGAATCTAGTTGAAGAGTCCAAGGTTCACCACCGAACAGATCTTTTGACCATGGTAGCAGACCTGCACTCAAAATGTCAGAAACGTATCGCTGGCTTGACTTCAGCAGAAACAAAATTGAGAGATCTTCAAAAGGCGGGTGCAGCTGCCCAGACCATCACAGAGGTTGGATTGTTACGTCTGTGGTCTCTTCTAATATCCACAGAACAGTTTGTACCTCAAACTCTATCATTCTGATTGTTTATAGTATGTTGAACATCGAATTTCTTGTCATCAGCGGAGACCAAATTTGAAAAAATGCCATCTTTCATGAGCTTGAGAATGTGATAACTTCTGTTGAGTTTCATACGTTCCTGCTTCTGTGGCCAATTTTGCAACAGATTAGCCGGGATTTCTTCTCATTGTTTCTTTGGTATTTTTGATGAGACTGAATGTTAGGACTGGATGTTTTGTTTCCAATCTGTTCTATCTGTTCTATTAAATGTCGCACGAGTTTATTAAAACTTTTTAATCCCTCTCCAAACTGTTTCACTGCAAATGTGTCGTTTTTTGGTAATGCAAGATTTATTTTCATCAGTTTAAGATGAGATAGGATTTTTTTCTGTGAAGTCGCTGAAAAATTCAGTTTTGAGTAATTTTACACTTGAATTATAGATGTAATTGTATAAATTGAAGTTTAAATTGGAAGATTAACTAGTGTCATGGCTTAAAAATATATATTTTAGATAATACTTCAAAGTTGTGTTGCGATAAATATGGCGGACCATGTACTTAATATTCCTTCATAACTATTCTAGGCCCGGAGACAAACTAATCAAAATTCTCGCCTTGGAGGATACCCCAGTCATTCTAAGGCGAGCTTTCTAGAATGAATAAACAACCTGAAAGTTAAATACATTAAGAAGTTCACTAATGTTTTACACTCACACAGATGAAAGTTAAAAACAGAATCCATGAAGAACAAAAAATTCATGGACCAGCACCTTTCATTCACCATCGCTGCTCTGGTCCTTTGTCTCACGAACTTAGATTTTACATGAAAAAATGTTCAAGTTAATTTTCAGTCCATTTAGGTCTGAAATAACACACTTACAGAACAAAAAATTTGGTATCCAACTTCGAAAAGAAAATACAGATTGTAGAGTAAATGCTACATTATGAAGCAATGGGAAATAATATTTCCTTTGGTCTACACGACGGGATAAAACTAATTAAAATGTCAAGTAATTTAAAAAAATTAAATTATGCTGCATTGTTAATTAGTATTAGGTACTTAATGACTGAAATAGTTACCTGCAAATCAATATGAGTATTATGAAATGACATTTCAACAAACACAAATTATGAATCTAAAAAAATATTTTATATTTAGGTTTCATCCAGCATTTTCTAAATTAGAATTATTTGAAGTGAAAGTCAGAAAAGCCAATACGTTATTTCTTAATGGAACACAAATTGATGTAGCAGTTCATGCGATTGACAAAAGTGAATCCTTTGTGGCAGAACCTACATCTCCGCCATGGTTCCTTGTATTCCGGGAAATGGAAAATACCGTCACATCTAAAGTCTTTACTTGGCACGGGAACCCGAGCACGAGTTTTTTTAGCTTGTCTTTCTGGTTCTACACCAGAATGCTCGTCTCTTCTCTTTATCACGGATGTCTGCTTTCCTGTAATCATCAATTTTATCTTGAAATTCAATCTAATGTATTTCCATCTCATGACCACCTAACAATGAATGATGCCTTCTGTAGAGGAGCCATCCATCAGTTACTGATAGTCTGAATAGGTAGAAAAAACTGGGCACGTACCATTTCTTACTCCTCAATAGAATTCTATACAATGACTATTACATGCCAGCTAAATTCCCTCCTTTCTTGAATTTGTTGTATTCGTGGATCATTTAGAGAAAAACAAAGAAATTATATTTCTCCTCACTTGCACTTCATCACTCTACTATTTTCCTTCTTCTCTTCTGATATATTTCGAAGTCAAATTCATGATATTATTGTCGAACCATTTTATCAGATATTTTTTTCCCAGTATCACAGCCCAGTCATAAGATCCTCATCCTTTTTCTTCAAGTTCTTATCAGACATCAGTATTTTATCAGCTCCTTTCATTCTATTTTCTCTCACGGTACCTACCCCTAAGACCCCTCATTCATGAAACTTCTCAATTAGTGACATTGAAGGAAAATAGCTGTTAAAAAACTTCATAATTATTTTGTGCAGATCGAGAGTCTTTCACCGAGTCACAGGACTAAATCATCAGTTATTCCAAAAGGTGATGGAGACTGCCCTGATTCGCTAGTGTAAATCTCGAAGTCATACATAATGCCTGATGAGCCACAAATTGTGAAAACGCAATTACCCCATTTATGAGATATTGTTCAGAGAGATATTGTTTCGAGGAGGATATTGTTTTCGTAGGGATAATTTGCTCGTCCATAGAGTTGAATTCTCCAGGTACTACTCGTTGCCCACTTCTTCATGATGTAGCATATATGCCACATTAGGAAAAAAGTGTCCAAAAGACTGTATGTACACCTAACAGAACACCTCTTCAAACTCCAAATATAAGTAAAAAAGAACACATATGCTGTGATTCGGATGAATGAAAATTGTTATTTAGTTTTGCCTTCAAATTTGAAAATATTGTCGTAGCATGGAGACATTACTGCACCTCAGCTCACGCCATCTTGTTAGCAACTGAATGCATGCATGTCAGTAGAATACGTTGAGTCAATCGTAGACCTACTGACCGAGTTAATATACCGGTGAGATAGTTTTACTCGTAACCTAGCGCATAAGCACGTTATGAGCTAGACTCGCACACTGAGCGACTCAGAGCTGCTGAAGTCGCTATTCGTCTCCCCTACCGCGCAGTCTCACCCGTGCCTCAATTTGGTGCTTGCTCAGCTACCGAAGTAGCGTTGTAACTTGTAACACCTGAGTGGGCAGACGCCCAGTACCTTATATGCAATTTCATACAGTACTCAAGGCAGTAGAAGCAGTCACAGGAATGAGATGAGGTACACGACGAGATGTCCGAACAGGTGTAAAAGTTTTCTTGCTTCACACTGAGGCTTGATAGCTGCAGCCCAAAGTAAACGAACTTGAGCAAATATATTCACGTTATATTTTCAGAAGTTCTAGGTTGATTCTGACAAATTTATTAATATCATGTAAATGAAGCGTTCGTAAATAACATCAGGAACAAAAATTCTGTGTATTACATTTAGGTTAATTGCTATAAAATTATTATGATTTCAGACCGTTGAACTTCCTACGTTCCATGAACATATTTGAGCGTAGATATCCGAGTTAGAATTAACGAAATAAATTAGTTACAGCGTTCATCCAATGATTACTTCAAGCGAAAAATTAAGTTCTCATAAATCATTTTGAGTGTAAGTCACAGCTTGAAACTTAAAAATACATGTCACTCAATTCCTGACAAAGAGTTATATTCAATTTTGAGATTTTAAAAATTAACTACTTATTTTTAAGTGATCGGCCCCTAATCAGAAAGGCTCTTCAGGTGAAGCGGGGATTAAATACTGAAATTTAAAAGAAGGTAGGCCCTACATATTTGGAACAATAAGCTAAAAATAACACCGAAAAACAACTCATAAATACTAGGAGAAAACATATGCAAAATAAAACTTAAACCTCTCATACCAATCCTTAGAAAAATTTGATAACGAAATTTAATGAGAAGGCATGTTTTTTGTGGTGTTCAAAATCAATATTAAAGAACTTTTTGACTTCTTTATTGTAATTTTTGGAACTTTGTGACTGAAATTAGAAGCATAGACTAAACGCACCGTGAGGGCCTGTAACTCATATGTTCTCTTAGAGCATCAGCAGCCTTGAGAGTTTCATGCGCATGAATCTTGCACCCAGAGCAATGTCAGCAGAAGTTGACTGATGAAACATCGAAACAGAAGGTCTCATCCTTCATTCTGAACAGCATGTCAAAGACATCAAAGGCTGGAAATTGCGTGGGTTTTGAGTTATTCATCTTCCTTTTAGAAGGCTGTCAAATCCAAGACGATGCTGCGCATGACCCCAGTATTTATACAGCAGTGGTCAGAGACAGCACTCACGGTCTTCACCAGCTCACCTACCAGAACGGTTGTGAGGGGTTTGCAAGACACAGGCGATAAGTTCAGACACTTCGTTTGATTTCGCAACTCAAGCATCGTGGAAATTGCAGAAAAATGAAGGTAAGTCATTCGTATTTCCCTTTATTTTTGACGTACAATTTTGAAGCATCGATTTTGTCCGATACTCTGAAAAAAGGTGACTGAAAATTTATGTCTAGAAGAAAGTCTACTTTGTCTAACTTGATTGTAAATATTTGTTGCGCAGACCTGAACTTCACGTATACTGTGTAGAACTACGAGCAGATAACTTAAAATTTAACCGATGTAAACTGAAGATAGCTTTAAAATCTGATAATAATTCAAGATAAACATTTAAGGTTCATGAATAGTAATCTAGCTGTATTTCATAAAATACATTGCTAGTCTAGAATTTTTCAGCATATTCATGATTGATTTATTTTCTCCCACAGCTTCAACTGTTGCTGCTGGCGTGCTTCGCCGCCGTGGCGGTGAGTGTTGCCTTCAAATTTCAGACTTGTTAATTGACTGGCGAACTTGATTTAAGAATGTAACTCAAGATAAAAATGAGAACCAAAGTAAAAATATACATTTTTATTGGTTTCTTTTTAGGCAAACGTTTCGGAATGTTAAAATTCCATCTTCAGTGCAGAAAAACATACAACGAGGTCAAAAATATCAAAATACACCGAAGTTAAAAAAATACGAAAAATAAGTAAAAAAACATCTATAAATCTTTAATTCTATTTCTCATTCAACTGCAGTAAAAACGATCATTCTCATTGGCTCACCTACCCACCCTTTCACAAGCACATACATTCATACATTTGGACATAGGAATCTAACAAACAGACGCACAAACACACTCCACTCACAAACACACAGAAATATGTCAGTAGGTTGAGGCAATGTTTAGTTTGACAGCACTCAAGTCTTTATTTAAACAATTTAAACAATTTAAACAATTTATTTACCACAGGTGATACAGAGATAAAATGTTTCTTAAGTCTACTACAATGGTCAAATTTGAGTATAGCTACCTGTGGGCCCGAATAAGTTCAGTGACTTCTAGGGCATCCTACCATCAAGGTTAGTCTTAGGAGTACAATAATGTTTAACCTAATTCACTTAAACTAGAGACGCATTAGACTGATCAATGAGATAGGTAACTCGAAATTAGATACTTCATTTCACAATATAGTTCATATGGACTAGATTTAACAGAATATTCGACAAACGATTCAAGAACAGACTGAAGATCGGCGAAATTAATCAAGGCAAATTACATTATTAGGACCAGTTATGTAGGGGACAAGGTTTGACTCTGTGATCTTACACGACTAGTAATCTGATAGGAAGTGAGACTCAAGACTTTTTTTGAATACCTTATAAGAATTACTTTCACGGATCTCCGCAGGTATTGAGTTCCAAGTTTTAGTTCCAACGAAGAGGATACTGTGTTGTGACCGAGCCTTTGAGTAATAAGGAAGCATGAATTTACTTCTATTTCGGGTTAAATGGTCGTGATGACCAGTTTGCGTAGTTAATAGTTGTAGTTTTAATAGTTGTTATTGTAATTTTTGGAACTTTGTGACTGAAATTAGAAGCATAGACTAAACGTTTTAGGTCAGTTTTATGGGTAGACATGAATAAAGATTCTAAAATACGAAGTCCTGTTCGTTGTTGGTGGTACACAGAGTGGAGAAGTTATTGGTTCAGCAATTTAATCATTAGTGGCATTTAATCAACAGGATCTTCGCATTTTAGTATCTTTATTCATATCTACCCATGAGCTTGACTTGAATAAAGACTTGAGTGCTGTCAAACTAAACATTGCCTCAACCTACTGGCATATTTCTGTGTGTGTGTGTGTGTGGAGTGTGTTTGCGCGAGTCTGTTTGTTAGGTTCCTATGTCCAAATGTATGAATGTATGTGCTTGTGAAAGGGTGGGTAGGTGAGCCAATGAGAATGATCGTTTTTACTGCAGTTGAATGAGAAATAGAATTAAAGATTTATAGATGTTTTTTTACTTATTTTTCGTATTTTTTTGACTTCTTTTTTTATATTTTTTGACCTCGTTGTATGTTTTTCAGCACTAAAGATGGAATTTCAACATTTCGAAACGTTTGCCCAAAAAGAAACAAATAAAAATGTATATTTTTACGTCGGTTCTCCTGTTTATCTAGCGCGTGAGATTCTCTAAGAATCGACCGATTGGAAATATAAGAATGTTACTCTGTTCGAGATCATTTTATATCATAAAGTGGGCGATGTATGCGATGAGACTTATTCTTTTTTATTATTTAAAATGCTTGACGTTACACGTCAGTGATTTTTGTACACTGTTTTTGTGCGAAATTGAGTCAGTGAAATATTGATGTGAATTTAAAAATATTTTTCAGTCCTAACTAAAAGCAATATATGTTTTTTTCGTTCCAGGTGAGCTTCCCTTTCACAAGTGAGTAGAGCTACTCGTTTTGTTGTTGCATTTTGTTTTCTTGAATTCAGACATATCTTTAGCAGTATTAAAGTACGAAAACATTCGAATGGCGAATTGCTGTCGATTTTAGGTTACGGGCACCACTTGAAATGGCGCACAATTCTAAAACCTAAACAACATTTTGTCGGAAAGCAAAAGTAAATAATTTCTGACCAGCAAATATGTTCACTTCTTATGTGTATGGGAAAATTTTGATACCCTGGGGAGAAATTAGTTTCGCTTGATACACACACTTTTGTTTCTAAGTTGCTTACGGATGATAACACTGAGCTGTTAAAAAATATTTCATGTTGTTGGAGTTGAACAATTTTTGTATATGCATTAGGTACATAAATGCTGATAGATCTATGAAGATAAATTACTTTAGGTGACTTAATTCTCTTCTCAAAGCAATGCAGGGACCTCACAGCAGTGTGCCCTCACTCTACGTTGCTGAACGCTACTTTTCTGTGTGGTTGTCCATGAAATGAAGTCAAAATTATAATAAAATCCTTAAACAGAATCTCAAGATTTGATGGTAGAGACGTTAAAAAAATCAAGGAGATAAGCGAGGATAGAAGCCAAGAAGGTGCCTAATCTAAGTAATATTTACCTTGCAAACTTGTATTGCCAAAAAAATGGATGTAAGTTCATATAACTACTTTATATTAATGTGATGTTATTTGTTAATAAAGTAATAGCACTTTTTCAGTTTAGAGGAAATAATGATTGAATGAGCATGTTACAATTTTTTCGATAAACCAATCGTTAGTAGTACATCCAAAACTTTTTTACTTGAGAGGAAACAATTATTGAGTGATAATGATAACTTATATAACAAAATGATCTTCATCATTATGTCCAGCCTTTCCCTTTTTAACATTTAACTCATTTGAGAGCTTCATATAAAGTAAAAGAAGCTGAAAGAAGGATCATGTAGCTACTATTTTAACTATTGTTGAGAACCGCTAGCACAATAAGTTGAAGGACTCGAAAAAATAGCAAAACCAGTCGTTAGTGAAAGCATTCCATTATTGAACTAGGTTCGATAATTGGGATTAAATCGCCAAGCAAATTCCTCTTGGATTATTCAAGCTTAAGCAATTTAAACAATTTAAACAATTTATTTACCACAGGTGATACAGAGATAGAATGTTTCTTAAGTCTAGTACAATGGTAAAATTTGAGAATAGCTACCTGTGGGCCCGAATAAGTTCAGTGACTTCTAGGGCATCCTACCATCAATGTTAGTCTAAGGAGTACAATAATGCTTAACCTAATTCACTTAAACTAGGGACGCATTAGACTGATCAATGAGATAATTAACTCGAAATTGGATGCTTCATTTTACAATATAGTTCATATGGACTAGATTTAACAGTATATTCGACAGACGATTCAAGAACAGACTGAAGATCGGCGATATCAACCATGGCAAATTACATTATTAGGACCAGTTATGTAGGGGACAAGGTTTGACTTGGTGATCTTACACGACTAGTAATCTGATAGGAAGTGAGACTCAAGATTTCTTTTGAATACCTTATAAGAATTACTTTCACGGATCTCCGCAGGTATTGAGTTCCAAGTTTTAGTTCCAACGAAGAGGATACTGTGTTGTGACCGGGCCTTTGAGTAATAAGGAAGCATGAATTTACTTCTATTTCGGGTTAAATGGTCGTGATGACCAGTTTGCGCAGTTAATAATTGTTTTAGGCTATTGTCGCCATCATTTGTTAATGTTTTGTAAGTGAAATTGCAAATGGAGATTTTGTAGAGATCCGAAAGCTTAAGTATTCGTAAATTTTTGAATGAATCATTTGTGTGAGCATTATATTCTAGATTCTTTACCGCTCTGATGGCTCTTTTTTGCAGAGTAAAAATAACATTGGTTTTATTTTTATCAGTTCCGTGCCATGCTTCTATTCCGTATTGCAAGTATGGTGAAATGAGCGTTCGGTAGAGCATTTGTAAGGCTGTTTCAGCCAGGAAATTTTTAACTTTATTTAGGATTCCGATAGACTTTGATAATTTTGAACTAATATGAGCGATGTGCTCTTTGAAGGTTAGATGTTTGTCTATTATGATGCCCAGGGATTTACTTGAGTTAGTTTCTTCGATTTCACCTTCGCCAATTTCAATGCGTGGGAGAGATTTATTTTTCTTGTATGAGAATGTAATAAATTTTGTTTTATAGATATTAAGGCTTATTTTATTAGCTTTAAGCCACAATGAAACCTTACGAAGTTCATTATTTATACGGTCGGCAATCCTAGTGGAATTTTGGTTTGGAAGGACCGCAGAAAGGGTACTGTCATCGGCAAAAAGTATGAATTTGATGAATGATGTAGATTTAATAATATCGTTGATAAAAATCAGAAATAGGAGAGGCCCAAGGACAGATCCTTGTGGAACTCCATGGCTAATTGTCTGTGGGTCTGATTTTGCTTTGCTTTCTTCTCAGTATAAAGCTGTTGAAAAAAATTACATAAATGTTTTCACTCGTCTAGGTAGTTGAAAATATGAGAAAAACAGTTGCTCGTGAGAGTAACATTGCCCCAAAAAATATTTATTTCAACAAATGACAAAAATTAACACAAGCCAAAATAGCAGATGGAAGTACTTGAATTTACCGAATTACCGTATTCTGACAATGAGGACATTGCCCACTCATTAAAATGTCATGCTTATACTCTCTAGGTCCCTTCAATAATCGATTTTTTGCGAAGTCCATATCCGAACACCGGCCTCGTTGTGCAGGTCTGTGGGGTGAAGCTCCTTCTGAGGCGGTCGACTCGGCTTCTCTCGTCAACGTGGATGGGTGAGGCTGAAAACTATAGTCTAAGCCTTCATACCGGAGGTCAGGTTTCACATTGATGTATCACTCATCTCAAAACATATTAGGGTTACTTTATGGAAAAACATATACCGGCAAATTCTTGACCATAGACTCCGGGTGAGAGCCTGTATTAATAAATAATTAATAATGATATAAGTGTATCGTTTACCAAGAAAAAATTTTCAGAAAGAAATAAGATAAAATATGAATAGTTCAATATCTCAATAAGGTAACTTTATTTCTATTGCTTTTATCTGGGCATTCCGATTGAATGGTGAACCCGAAAATAGTTAAGGAGCTCAGCTCATATTTTCACTGCAATGTACAGTCTATTGGGCCACAATCTTGTAGCATCGAAATGCAGTCTTGTGTTCAAAATTAAGTAGCTACGCATTATAAGCGTGGATACTCCGTTCGCTGTCGTGTTTACAATACAATGCGGAATAGTTTAGCAAAATGTTCATTAAGCTGGTGACGGATTTCCAAGCGTACGCCGACGTAGCGGTAAAGCTGGCATCAGAAATTCATCTGTTGAATTGGCTTTACTATAGTATGAATGTTTTGTATAAAATAATCGTAACAAAATTTATATTGAAAATAATTCATTTACCAAAACATTACTGCGGGCCGTTTAATCAGCATTAAGGTCTGAACAGGCAAAGTTGCAGAAGTTTTACTGAAAATATTTTGCTACAAAGACGTCAATCGCTCGGAAATTTGATACAAGGGCATTTTATTACCAGTGGATAGTTAAATTCTTAACTCAGGTGACACATGTGGAAGTCATTGAAGCCTTAATGCGTAGAGTTCACAAATTTTTATTTCAAGGTTCACTGGTGTTGAAGATGCTGAGTCACGGGCTGAACTCGAAATTCCTTCGCTGGGGACGGTGTTGAGCTTGCAAAAAAGCAAGGAGAGCAGCAAGGAAAGCAGCAAGGAAAAAACCAAGGAAAACAGCAAGGAAAAAACCAAGGAAAACAGCAAGGAAAAAAGCAAGGAAAACAGCAAAGAAAACAGCAAGGAAAATAGCGAGGAAAACAGCAAGGAAAACAGCAAGGAAAATAGCAAAGAAAACAGCAAGGAAAACAGCAAGGAAAATAGCAAAGAAAACAGCAAGGAAAACAGCAAGAAAAACAGCAAGGAAAACAGCAAGGAAAACAGCGAGGAAAACAGCAAGGAAAACAACAAGGAAAACACCAAGGAAAATAGCAAGGAAAACAGCGAGGAAAACAGCAAGGAAAGCAGCAGCGAAGAAGAGATTAGTAACTATGTTGGCGATTCTTCAGAAGACAATGAAGCTAATGTAAGCAATAATAGCTCAGAAGGCAATATTAATCTAGATGGTGATGTTACTGTGGGAGGTTTTCCGGGTGCAGAAGGTGGTAACAATGGGGGTGCAGAAGGTGGTAACAATAAGGGTGTGGAAGATGGTAACAATGGGGGTGTGGTAGATGGTAACAATGGGGGTGTGGAAGATGGTAACAATGGGGATGTGGAAGATGGTGACAAAGAGGAAGGAAATAATAGTTTGTTAGGCGTTGGAGCCGTGGTAGGCATTGGAGGTGTGAAAGGCAACAGTAGTGATGACGGCAGCGATGGTGTAGGAGGAATTGGTGGAGGAGAAGGCAATGGAAGTGAAGAGGGCAGTGGAAGTGGTGAAGGGAGTGTTAGTGATGAGAGCAATGGCAGTGGAGGAGGAAGTGGCAGTGACGAAGGGGGTGTTAGTGGAGAAGGCAGCATTAGTAAAGAGGGCATTGGTAGTGTCGAAGGCAGTGTTAGTGTAGAAGGCAGCAGTAGCGGAGAAGGCAGTGGTAGTGGAGAAGGCAATGGTAGTGGAGAAGGAAGCATTAGTGGAGAGGGCAGTGGTAGTGTCGAAGGCAGTGGTAGTGTAGAAGGCAGCAGTAGCGGAGAAGGCAGTGGTAGTGGAGAAGGCAGTAGCAGTGGAGAAAGCAGTGGTGGTGGAGAAGGTAGTGGTAGTGTAGGAGGCAATGGTAGTGGAGAGGGCAATGGTAGTGGAGAAGGCAGCATTAGTGGAGAGGGCAGTGGTAGTGTCGAAGGCAGTGGTAGTGTAGAAGGCAGCAGTAGCGGAGAAGGTAGTGGTAGTGGAGAAGGCAATGGTAGTGGAGAAGGAAGCATTAGTGGAGAGGGCAGTGGTAGTGTCGAAGGCAGTGGTAGTGTAGAAGGCAGCAGTAGCGGAGAAGGCAGTGGTAGTGGAGAAGGCAATGGTAGTGGAGAAGGAAGCATTAGTGGAGAAGGCAGCGGTAGTGTCGAAGGCAGTGGTAGTGTAGAAGGCAGCAGTAGCGGAGAAGGCAGTGGTAGTGGAGAAGGCAGTGGCAGTGGAGAAAGTAGTGGTGGTGGAGAAGGTAGTGGTAGTGTAGAAGGCAATGGTAGTGGAGAAGGCAGCATTAGTGGAGAGGGCAGTTCTAGTGTCGAAGGCAGTGGTAGTGTAGAAGGCAGCAGTAGCGGAGAAGGCAGTGGTAGTGGAGAAGGTAATGGTAGTGGAGAAGTAAGCATTAGTGGAGAGGGCAGTGGTAGTGTCGAAGGCAGTGGTAGTGTGGAAGGCAGCAGTAGCGGAGAAGGCAGTGGTAGTGTCGAAGGCAGTGAAAGTGTAGAAGACAGCGGTAGTGTAGAAGGCAGTGGTAGTGGAGAAGGTAGTGGCAGTGGAGAAGGCAATGGTAGTGGAGAAGGCAGCATTAGTGGAGAGGGCAGTGGTAGTGTCGAAAGCAGTGGTAGTGTGGAAGGCAGCAGTAGCGGAGAAGGCAGTGGTAGTGTCGAAGGCAGTGAAAGTGTAGAAGGCAGCGGTAGTGGAGAAGGCAGTGTTAGTGGAGAAGGTAATGGTAGTGGAGAAGGCAATGGTAGTGGAGAAGGCAGTATTAGTGGAGAGGGCAGTGGTAGTGTCGAAAGCAGTGGTAGTGTAGAAGGCAGCAGTAGCGGAGAAGGCAGTGGTAGTGGAGAAGGCAATGGTAGTGGAGAAGGAAGCATTAGTGCAGAGGGCAGTGGTAGTGTCGAAGGCAGTGGTAGTGTAGAAGGTAGTGGTAGTGGAGAAGGCAATGGTAGTGGAGAAGGCAGCATTAGTGGAGAGGGCAGTGGTAGTGTCGAAGGCAGTGGTAGTGTAGAAGGCAGCAGTAGCGGAGAAGGCAGTGGTAGTGGAGAAGGCAATGGTGGTGGAGAAGGTAGCATTAGTGGTGAAGGCAGTGGTAGTGTCGAAGGCAGTGGTAGTGTAGAAGGCAGCAGTAGCGGAGAAGGCAGTGGTAGTGTCGAAGGCGGTGAAAGTGTAGAAGGCAGCGGTAGTGGAGAAGGCGGTGGTAGTGGAGAAGGTAGTGGTAGTGGAGAAGGCAATGGTAGTGGAGAAGGCAGCATTAGTGGAGAGGGCAGTGGTGGTGTCGAAGGCAGTGGTAGTGTAGAAGGCAGCAGTAGCGGAGAAAGCAGTGGTAGTGGAGAAGGCAATGGTAGTGGAGAAGGAAGCATTAGTGGAGAGGGCAGTGGTAGTGTCGAAGGCAGTGGTAGTGTAGAAGGCAGCAGTAGCGGAGAAAGCAGTGGTAGTGTCGAAGGCAGTGAAAGTGTAGAAGGCAGCGGTAGTGGAGAAGGCATTGGTAGTGGAGAAAGTAGTGGTAGTAGAGAAGGCAATGGTAGTGGAGAAGGCAGCATTAGTGGAGAGGGCAGTGGTAGTGTCGAAGGCAGTGGTAGTGTGGAAGGCAGCAGTAGCGGAGAAAGCAGTGGTAGTGTAGAAGGAAGCAGTAGCGGAGAAGGCAGCGGTAGTGGAGAAGGCAGTGGCAGTGGAGAAAGCAGTGGTGGTGGAGAAGGTAGTGGTAGTGTAGAAGGCAATGGTAGTGGAGAAGGCAGCATTAGTGGAGAGGGCAGTGGCAGTGTCGAAGGCAGTGGTAGTGTAGAAGGCAGCAGTAGCGGAGAAGGCAGTGGTAGTGGAGAAGGCAATGGCAGTGGAGAAGGAAGCATTAGTGGAGAGGGCAGTGGTAGTGTCGAAGGCAGTGGTAGTGTAGAAGGCAGCAGTAGCGGAGAAGGCAGTGGTAGTGTCGAAGGCAGTGAAAGTGTGGAAGGCAGCGGTAGTGTAGAAGGCAATGGTAGTGGAGAAGGTAGTGGTAATGGAGAAGGCAATAGTAGTGGAGATGGCAGCATTAGTGGAGAGGGCAGTGGTAGTGTCGAAGGCAGTGGTAGTGTAGAAGGCAGCAGTAGCGGAGAAGGCAGTGGTAGTGGAGAAGGCAATGGTAGTGGAGAAGGAAGCATTAGTGGAGAGGGCAGTGGTAGTATCGAAGGCAGTGGTAGTGTAGAAGGCAGCAGTAGCGGAGAAGGCAGTGGTAGTGTCGAAGGCAGTGAAAGTGTAGAAGGCAGCGGTAGTGGAGAAGGCAGTGGTAGTGGTGAAATTAGTGGTAGTGGAGAAGGCAATGGTAGTGGAGAAGGCAATGTTAGTGGAGAAGGCAGCATTAGTGGAGAGGGCAGTGGTAGTGTCGAAGGCAGTGGTAGTGTAGAAGGCAGCAGTAGCGGAGAAGGCAGTGGTAGTGGAGAAGGCAATGGTAGTGGAGAAGGAAGCATTAGTGCAGAGGGCAGTGGTAGTGTCGAAGGCAGTGGTAGTGTAGAAGGAAGCAGTAGCGTAGAAGGCAGTGGTAGTGGAGAAGGAAGCATTAGTGGAGAGGGCAATGGTAGTGTCGAAGGCAGTGGTAGTGTGGAAGGCAGCAGTAGCGGAGAAGGCAGTGGTAGTGTCGAAAGCAGTGAAAGTGTAGAAGGCAGCGGTAGTGGAGAAGGCAGTGGTAGTGGTGAAATTAGTGGTAGTGGAGAAGGCAACGGTAGTGGAGAAGGCAGCATTAGTGGAGAGGACAGTGGTAGTGTCGAAGGCAGTGGTGGTGTAGAAGGCAGCAGTAGCGGAGAAGGCAGTGGTAGTGGAGAAGGCAATGGTAGTGGAGAAGGAAGCATTAGTGGAGAGGGCAGTGGTAGTGTCGAAGGCAGTGGTAGTGTAGAAGGTAGTGGTAGTGGAGAAGGCAATGGTAGTGGAGAAGGCAGCATTAGTGGAGAGGGCAGTGGTAGTGTCGAAGGCAGTGGTAGTGTAGAGGGCAGCAGTAGCGGAGAAGGCAGTGGTAGTGGAGAAATTAGTGGTAGTGGAGAAGGCAATGGTAGTGCAGAAGGCAATGGTAGTGGAGAAGGCAGCATTAGTGGAGAGGGTGGTGGTAGTGTCGAAGGCAGTGGTAGTGTAGAAGGCAGCAGTAGTGGAGAAGGCAGTGGTAGTGGAGAAGGCATTGGCAGTGGAGAAGGAAGCATTAGTGCAGAGGGCAGTGGTAGTGTCGAAGGCAGTGGTAGTGTAGAAGGAAGCAGTAGCGTAGAAGGCAGTGGTAGTGGAGAAGGCAATGGTAGTGGAGAAGGAAGCATTAGTGGAGAGGTCAATGGTAGTGTCGAAGGCAGTGGTAGTGTGGAAGGCAGCAGTAGCGGAGAAGGCAGTGGTAGTGTCGAAGGCAGTGAAAGTGTAGAAGGCAGCGGTAGTGGAGAAGGCAGTGGTAGTGGTGAAATTAGTGGTAGTGGAGAGGGCAATGGTAGTGGAGAAGGCAGCATTAGTGGAGAGGACAGTGGTAGTGTCGAAGGCAGTGCTAGTGTAGAAGGCAGCAGTAGCGGAGAAGGCAGTGGTAGTGGAGAAGGCAATGGTAGTGGAGAAGGAAGCATTAGTGGAGAGGGCAGTGGTAGTGTCGAAGGCAGTGGTAGTGTAGAAGGTAGTGGTAGTGGAGAAGGCAATGGTAGTGGAGAAGGCAGCATTAGTGGAGAGGGCAGTGGTAGTGTCGAAGGCAGTGGTAGTGTAGAAGGCAGCAGTAGCGGAGAAGGCAGTGGTAGTGGAGAAGGCAATGGTAGTGGAGAAGGTAGCATTAGTGGAGAGGGCAGTGGTAGTGTCGAAGGCAGTGGTAGTGTAGAAGGCAGCAGTAGCGGAGAAGGCAGTGGTAGTGTCGAAGGCAGTGAAAGCGTAGAAGGCAGCGGTAGTGGAGAAGGCGGTGGTAGTGGAGAAGTTAGTGGTAGTGGAGAAGGCAATGGTAGTGGAGAAGGCAGCATTAGTGGAGAGGGCAGTGGTAGTGTCGAAGGCAGTGGTAGTGTAGAGGGCAGCAGTAGCGGAGAAGGCAGTGGTAGTGTCGAAGGCAGTGAAAGTGTAGAAGGCAGTGGTAGTGTAGAGGGCAGCAGTAGCGGAGAAGGCAGTGGTAGTGGAGAATTCAATGGTAGTGGAGAAGGAAGCATTAGTGGAGAAGGCAGTGGTAGTGTCGAAGGCAGTGGTATTGTAGAAGGCAGCAGTAGCGGAGAAGGCAGTGGTAGTGTCGAAGGCAGTGAAAGTGTAGAAGGCAGCGGTAGTGGAGAAGGCAGTGGTAGTGGTGAAATTAGTGGTAGTGGAGAAGCCAATGGAAGTGGAGAAGGCAATGGTAGTGGAGAAGGCAGCATTAGTGGAGAGGGCAGTGGTAGTGTCGAAGGCAGTGGTAGTGTAGAAGGCAGCAGTAGCGGAGAAGGCAGTGGTAGTGGAGAAGGCAATGGTAGTGGAGAAGGAAGCATTAGTGCAGAGGGCAGTGGTAGTGTCGAAGGCAGTGGTAGTGTAGAAGGAAGCAGTAGCGTAGAAGGCAGTGGTAGTGGAGAAGGAAGCATTAGTGGAGAGGGCAATGGTAGTGTCGAAGGCAGTGGTAGTGTGGAAGGCAGCAGTAGCGGAGAAGGCAGTGGTAGTGTCGAAAGCAGTGAAAGTGTAGAAGGCAGCGGTAGTGGAGAAGGCAGTGGTAGTGGTGAAATTAGTGGTAGTGGAGAAGGCAACGGTAGTGGAGAAGGCAGCATTAGTGGAGAGGACAGTGGTAGTGTCGAAGGCAGTGGTGGTGTAGAAGGCAGCAGTAGCGGAGAAGGCAGTGGTAGTGGAGAAGGCAATGGTAGTGGAGAAGGAAGCATTAGTGGAGAGGGCAGTGGTAGTGTCGAAGGCAGTGGTAGTGTAGAAGGTAGTGGTAGTGGAGAAGGCAATGGTAGTGGAGAAGGCAGCATTAGTGGAGAGGGCAGTGGTAGTGTCGAAGGCAGTGGTAGTGTAGAGGGCAGCAGTAGCGGAGAAGGCAGTGGTAGTGGAGAAATTAGTGGTAGTGGAGAAGGCAATGGTAGTGGAGAAGGCAATGGTAGTGGAGAAGGCAGCATTAGTGGAGAGGGTGGTGGTAGTGTCGAAGGCAGTGGTAGTGTAGAAGGCAGCAGTAGTGGAGAAGGCAGTGGTAGTGGAGAAGGCATTGGCAGTGGAGAAGGAAGCATTAGTGCAGAGGGCAGTGGTAGTGTCGAAGGCAGTGGTAGTGTAGAAGGAAGCAGTAGCGTAGAAGGCAGTGGTAGTGGAGAAGGCAATGGTAGTGGAGAAGGAAGCATTAGTGGAGAGGTCAATGGTAGTGTCGAAGGCAGTGGTAGTGTGGAAGGCAGCAGTAGCGGAGAAGGCAGTGGTAATGTCGAAGGCAGTGAAAGTGTAGAAGGCAGCGGTAGTGGAGAAGGCAGTGGTAGTGGTGAAATTAGTGGTAGTGGAGAAGGCAATGGTAGTGGAGAAGGCAGCATTAGTGGAGAGGACAGTGGTAGTGTCGAAGGCAGTGCTAGTGTAGAAGGCAGCAGTAGCGGAGAAGGCAGTGGTAGTGGAGAAGGCAATGGTAGTGGAGAAGGAAGCATTAGTGGAGAGGGCAGTGGTAGTGTCGAAGGCAGTGGTAGTGTAGAAGGTAGTGGTAGTGGAGAAGGCAATGGTAGTGGAGAAGGCAGCATTAGTGGAGAGGGCAGTGGTAGTGTCGAAGGCAGTGGTAGTGTAGAAGGCAGCAGTAGCGGAGAAGGCAGTGGTAGTGGAGAAGGCAATGGTAGTGGAGACGGTAGCATTAGTGGAGAGGGCAGTGGTAGTGTCGAAGGCAGTGGTAGTGTAGAAGGCAGCAGTAGCGGAGAAGGCAGTGGTAGTGTCGAAGGCAGTGAAAGCGTAGAAGGCAGCGGTAGTGGAGAAGGCGGTGGTAGTGGAGAAGTTAGTGGTAGTGGAGAAGGCAATGGTAGTGGAGAAGGCAGCATTAGTGGAGAGGGCAGTGGTAGTGTCGAAGGCAGTGGTAGTGTAGAGGGCAGCAGTAGCGGAGAAGGCAGTGGTAGTGTCGAAGGCAGTGAAAGTGTAGAAGGCAGTGGTAGTGTAGAGGGCAGCAGTAGCGGAGAAGGCAGTGGTAGTGGAGAATTCAATGGTAGTGGAGAAGGAAGCATTAGTGGAGAAGGCAGTGGTAGTGTCGAAGGCAGTGGTATTGTAGAAGGCAGCAGTAGCGGAGAAGGCAGTGGTAGTGTCGAAGGCAGTGAAAGTGTAGAAGGCAGCGGTAGTGGAGAAGGCAGTGGTAGTGGTGAAATTAGTGGTAGTGGAGAAGCCAATGGAAGTGGAGAAGGCAATGGTAGTGGAGAAGGCAGCATTAGTGGAGAGGGCAGTGGTAGTGTCGAAGGCAGTGGTAGTGTAGAAGGCAGCAGTAGCGGAGAAGGCAGTGGTAGTGGAGAAGGCAATGGTAGTGGAGAAGGAAGCATTAGTGCAGAGGGCAGTGGTAGTGTCGAAGGCAGTGGTAGTGTAGAAGGAAGCAGTAGCGTAGAAGGCAGTGGTAGTGGAGAAGGCAATGGTAGTGAAGAAGGAAGCATTAGTGGAGAGGGCAATGGTAGTGTCGAAGGCAGTGGTAGTGTGGAAGGCAGCAGTAGCGGAGAAGGCAATGGTAGTGTCGAAGGCAGTGAAAGTGTAGAAGGTAGCATTAGTGGAGAGGGCAGTGGTAGTGTCGAAGGCAGTGGTAGTGTGGAAGGCAGCAGTAGCGGAGATGG
The DNA here is from genome assembly GCA_030386875.1 of Morinoia aosen. Classification (NCBI taxonomy): domain Eukaryota; kingdom Metazoa; phylum Arthropoda; class Malacostraca; order Amphipoda; family Talitridae; genus Morinoia; species Morinoia aosen. The sequence goes on along the minus strand of CM059567.1, from coordinate 31,899,708 downwards.
CAGTGGTAGTGTCGAAGGCAGTGAAAGTGTAGAAGTCAGCGGTAGTGGAGAAGGCAGTGGTAGTGGAGAAATTAGTGGTAGTGGAGAAGGCAATGGTAGTGGAGAAGGCAATGGTAGTGGAGAAGGCAGCATTAGTGGAGAGGGTGGTGGTAGTGTCGAAGGCAGTGGTAGTGTAGAAGGCAGCAGTAGTGGAGAAGGCAGTGGTAGTGGAGAAGGCATTGGTAGTGGAGAAGGAAGCATTAGTGCAGAGGGCAGTGGTAGTGTCGAAGGCAGTGGTAGTGTAGAAGGAAGCAGTAGTGTAGAAGGCAGTGGTAGTGGAGAAGGCAATGGTAGTGGAGAAGGAAGCATTAGTGGAGAGGTCAATGGTAGTGTTGAAGGCAGTGGTAGTGTGGAAGGCAGCAGTAGCGGAGAAGGCAGTGGTAGTGTCGAAGGCAGTGAAAGTGTAGAAGGCAGCGGTAGTGGAGAAGGCAGTGGTAGTGGTGAAATTAGTGGTAGTGGAGAAGGCAATGGTAGTGGAGAAGGCAGCATTAGTGGAGAGGACAGTGGTAGTGTCGAAGGCAGTGGTAGTGTAGAAGGCAGCAGTAGCGGAGAAGGCAGTGGTAGTGGAGAAGGCAATGGTAGTGGAGAAGGAAGCATTAGTGGAGAGGGCAGTGGTAGTGTCGAAGGCAGTGGTAGTGTAGAAGGTAGTGGTAGTGGAGAAGGCAATGGTAGTGGAGAAGGCAGCATTAGTGGAGAGGGCAGTGGTAGTGTCGAAGGCAGTGGTAGTGTAGAAGGCAGCAGAAGCGGAGAAGGCAGTGGTAGTGGAGAAGGCAATGGTAGTGGAGAAGGTAGCATTAGTGGAGAGGGCAGTGGTAGTGTCGAAGGCAGTGGTAGTGTAGAAGGCAGCAGTAGCGGAGAAGGCAGTGATAGTGTCGAAGGCAGTGAAAGCGTAGAAGGCAGCGGTAGTGGAGAAGGCGGTGGTAGTGGAGAAGTTAGTGGTAGTGGAGAAGGCAATGGTAGTGGAGAAGGCAGCATTAGTGGAGAGGGCAGTGGTAGTGTCGAAGGCAGTGGTAGTGTAGAAGGCAGCAGTAGCGGAGAAGGCAGTGGTAGTGTCGAAGGCAGTGAAAGTGTAGAAGGCAGCGGTAGTGGAGAAGGCAGTGGTAGTGGTGAAATTAGTGGTAGTGGAGAAGGCAATGGAAGTGGAGAAGGCAATGGTAGTGGAGAAGGCAGCATTAGTGGAGAGGGCAGTGGTAGTGTCGAAGGCAGTGGTAGTGTAGAAGGCAGCAGTAGCGGAGAAGGCAGTGGTAGTGGAGAAGGCAATGGTAGTGGAGAAGGAAGCATTAGTGCAGAGGGCAGTGGTAGTGTCGAAGGCACTGGTAGTGTAGAAGGAAGCAGTAGCGTAGAAGGCAGTGGTAGTGGAGAAGGCAATGGTAGTGGAGAAGGAAGCATTAGTGGAGAGGGCAATGGTAGTCTCGAAGGCAGTGGTAGTGTGGAAGGCAGCAGTAGCGGAGAAGGCGATGGTAGTGTCGAAGGCAGTGAAAGTGTAGAAGGCAGCGGTAGTGGAGAAGGCAGTGATAGTGTCGAAGGCAGTGAAAGTGTAGAAGGCAGCGGTAGTGGAGAAGGCAGTGGTAGTGGTGAAATTAGTGGTAGTGGAGAAGGCAATGGTAGTGGAGAAGGCAGCATTAGTGGAGAGGGCAGTGGTAGTGTCGAAGGCAGTGGTAGTGTAGAAGGCAGCACTAGCGGAGAAGGCAGTGGTAGTGGAGAAGGCAATGGTAGTGGAGAAGGAAGCATTAGTGGAGAGGGCAGTGGTAGTGTCGAAGGCAGTGGTAGTGTAGAAGGTAGTGGTAGTGGAGAAGGCAATGGTAGTGGAGAAGGCAGCATTAGTGGAGAGGGCAGTGGTAGTGTCGAAGGCAGTGGTAGTGTAGAGGGCAGCAGTAGCGGAGAAGGCAGTGGTAGTGGAGAGGGTAATGGTAGTGGAGAAGGTAGCATTAGTGGAGAGGGCAGTGGTAGTGTCGAAGGCAGTGGTAGTGTGGAAGGCAGCAGTAGCGGAGAAGGCAGTGGTAGTTTCGAAGGCAGTGAAAGTGTAGAAGTCAGCGGTAGTGGAGAAAGCAGTGGTAGTGGAGAAATTAGTGGTAGTGGAGAAGGCAATGGTAGTGGAGAAGGCAATGGTAGTGGAGAAGGCAGCATTAGTGGAGAGGGTGGTGGTAGTGTCGAAGGCAGTGGTAGTGTAGAAGGCAGCAGTAGCGGAGAAGGCAGTGGTAGTGGAGAAGGCATTGGTAGTGGAGAAGGAAGCATTAGTGCAGAGGGCAGTGGTAGTGTCGAAGGCAGTGGTAGTGTAGAAGGAAGCAGTAGCGTAGAAGGCAGTGGTAGTGGAGAAGGCAATGGTAGTGGAGAAGGAAGCATTAGTGGAGAGGTCAATGGTAGTGTCGAAGGCAGTGGTAGTGTGGAAGGCAGCAGTAGCGGAGAAGGCAGTGGTAGTGTCGAAGGCGGTGAAAGTGTAGAAGGCAGCGGTAGTGGAGAAGGCAGTGGTAGTGGTGAAATTAGTGGTAGTGGAGAAGGCAATGGTAGTGGAGAAGGCAGCATTAGTGGAGAGGACAGTGGTAGTGTCGAAGGCAGTGGTAGTGTAGAAGGCAGCAGTAGCGGAGAAGGCAGTGGTAGTGGAGAAGGCAATGGTAGTGGAGAAGGAAGCATTAGTGGAGTGGGCAGTGGTAGTGTCGAAGGCAGTGGTAGTGTAGAAGGTAGTGGTAGTGGAGAAGGCAATGGTAGTGGAGAAGGCAGCATTAGTGGAGAGGGCAGTGGTAGTGTCGAAGGCAGTGGTAGTGTAGAAGGCAGCAGTAGCGGAGAAGGCAGTGGTAGTGGAGAAGGCAATGGTAGTGGAGAAGGTAGCATTAGTGGAGAGGGCAGTGGTAGTGTCGAAGGCAGTGGTAGTGTAGAAGGCAGCAGTAGCGGAGAAGGCAGTGGTAGTGTCGAAGGCAGTGAAAGCGTAGAAGGCAGCGGTAGTGGAGAAGGCGGTGGTAGTGGAGAAGTTAGTGGTAGTGGAGAAGGCAATGGTAGTGGAGAAGGCAGCATTAGTGGAGAGGGCAGTGGTAGTGTAGAAGGCAGTGGTAGTGTAGAAGGCAGCAGTAGCGGAGAAGGCAGTGGTAGTGGTGAAGGCAATGGTAGTGGAGAAGGAAGCATTAGTGGAGAGGGCAGTGGTAGTGTCGAAGGCAGTGGTAGTGTAGAAGGCAGCAGTAGCGGAGAAGGCAGTGGTAGTGGAGAAGGCAGTGGCAGTGGAGAAAGCAGTGGTGGTGGAGAAGGTAGTGGTAGTGGAGAAGGTAGTGGTAGTGGGGAAGGCAATGGTAGTGGAGAAGGCAGCAGTAGCGGAGAAGGCATTGGTAGTGTCGAAACCAGTGAAAGTGTAGAAGGCAGCGGTAGTGGAGAAGGCAGTGTTAGTGGAGAAGGTGGTGGTAGTGGAGAAGGCAATGGTAGTGGAGAAGGCAGCATTAGTGGAGAGGGCAGTGCTAGTGTCGAAGGCAGTGGTAGTGTAGAAGGCAGCAGTAGCGGAGAAGGCAGTGGTAGTGGGGAAGGCAATGGTAGTGGAGAAGGAAGCATTACTGGAGAGGGCAGTGGTAGTGTCGAAGGCAGTGGTAGTGTAGAAGGCAGCAGTAGCGGAGAAGGCAGTGGTAGTGTCGAAGGCAGTGAAAGTGTAGAAAGCAGCGGTAGTGGAGAAGGCAGTGGTAGTGGTGAAATTAGTGGTAGTGGAGAAGGCAATGGTAGTGGAGAAGGCAATGGTAGTGGAGAAGGCAGCATTAGTGGAGAGGGCAGTGGTAGTGTCGAAGGCAGTGGTAGTGTAGAAGGCAGCAGTAGCGGAGAAGGCAGTGGTAGTGGAGAAGGCAATGGTAGTGGAGAAGGAAGCATCATTGCAGAGGGCAGTGGTAGTGTCGAAGGCAGTGGTAGTGTGGAAGGCAGCAGCAGCGGAGAAGGCAGTGGTAGTGGAGAAGGCAATGGTAGTGGAGAAGGCAGCATTAGTGGAGAGGGCAGTGGTAGTGTCGAAGGCAGTGGTAGTGTAGAAGGCAGCAGTAGCGGAGAAGGCAGTGGTAGTGGAGAAGGCAATGGTAGTGGAGAAGGAAGCATCATTGCAGAGGGCAGTGGTAGTGTCGAAGGCAGTGGTAGTGTAGAAGGCAGCAGCAGCGGAGAAGGCAGTGGTAGTGGAGAGGGCAATGGTAGTGTCGAAGGCATTGGAAGTGGGGAAGGCAGCACTAGCGGAGAAGGCAGTGGTAGTGTCGAAGGCAGTGAAAGTGTAGAAGGCAGCGGTAGTGGAGAAGGCAGTGTTAGTGGAGAAGGTAGTGGTAGTGTCGAAGGCAGTGGTAGTGTAGAAGGGAGCAGTAGCGGAGAAGGCAGTGGAAATGGAGAAGGCAATGGTAGTGGAGAAGGAAGCATTAGTGGAGAGGGCAGTGGTAGTGTCGAAGGCAGTGGTAGTGTAGAAGGAAGCAGTAGCGGAGAAGGCAGTGGTAGTGTCGAAGGCAGTGAAAGCGTAGAAGGCAGCGGTAGTGGAGAAGGCGAAGGTAGTGGAGAAGGTAGTGGTAGTGGAGAAGGCAATGGTAGTGGAGGAGGCAGCATTAGTGGAGAGGGCAGTGGTAGTGTCGAAGGCAGTGGTAGTGTAGAAGGCAGCAGTAGCGGAGAAGGCAGTGGTAGTGGAGAAGGCAATGGTAGTGGAGAAGGCAGCATTAGTGGAGAGGGCAGTGGTAGTGTCGAAGGCAGTGGTAGTGTAGAAGGCAGCAGTAGCGGAGAAGGCAGTGGTAGTGGAGAAGGCAGTGGCAGTGGAGAAAGCAATGGTGGTGGAGAAGGTAGTGGTAGTGTAGTAGGCAATGGTAGTGGAGAAGGCAGCATTAGTGGAGAGGGCAGTGGTAGTGTCGAAGGCAGTGGTAGTGTAGAAGGCAGCAGTAGCGGAGGAGGCAGTGGTAGTGTTGAAGTTAATGGTAGTGGAGAAGGAAGCATTAGTGGAGAAGGCAGTGGTAGTGTCGAAGGCAGTGGTAGTGTGGAAGGCAGCAGTAGCGGAGAAGGCAGTGGTAGTGTCGAAGGCAGTGAAAGTGTAGAAGGCAGCGGTAGTGGAGAAGGCAGTGTTAGTGGAGAAGGTAGTGGTAGTGTCGAAGGCAGTGGTAGTGTAGAAGGGAGCAGTAGCGGAGAAGGCAGTGGAAATGGAGAAGGCAATGGTAGTGGAGAAGGAAGCATTAGTGGAGAAGGCAGTGGTAGTGTCGAAGGCAGTGGTAGTGTCGAAGGCAGCGGTAGTGGAGAAGGTAGCAGCAGTGAAGAAGGCAGTGGTAGTGGAGAAGGAGACAGAGGACATGGCATAAGTTGCACCTGCCAGTTAGGACACCGGAGCGCTGGAAGCGATGCGAGTCCAGCGGTTGTGGACATTGACGTCGCTGTCGTGCTTCCTTGTCATTAGCGGCATCTGTTGTGAGATTGCGGTGTGCAGTTCAGGCGAACTTTTGACCCATGGCTTAACGACTCATCGTTATAGGTCCTGTGGCGCCTATGCTACCTGTGTAATTCAAAAAGGTTTAAGATTGGTTTGTTTGGCTTTTTGTACCGAAATTATTGATATCCGCTACATACATTTGATGTTTTTCATCTCGCCCCCAAAATTTTAAATTTCTTATATAAATGTCTTCATGGGCAGGTGACTTTGGAAGGGAATTTATTTTTAGTGTTACGATGTGGTTTGGGAATAATAAATATTTACCTGCATTCAAAGTGGTTTTCATTCCTCTATTTCCTTCGTTTGTTCCGTCGCTCTCCTAAGGAGGAGTTTATAATTTGTGTTACAGAGCTGCTCCTGCTTCAACAATAATTTTTGTCGATCATTTCGTCAATAATTTTCAATAATTTCGCTTGATCATCTTGTGTCGCGGTATGACGATAACCTGCGTTTAATATTACGACTTCAGGAATTTCAATAATAATCATAACCTTTGGATACTGAATAATGGTCATGAGTTTTGGAAACGCATGATAACTTTAAAAATTATAATTGCATTTATTACAAATTCGTTATATGATGGTGATGTACGAGGAATAACCTTCCGAAAAAGTTTGCTGAACAAGCTGTGTAAATATATTGAAATAAACTAGTTCAAAATTGTTGTCATCTGCTTGCATGCAAATGTAATCATTGATTCAGATCACTGATATTCGAAAGCCAATGATAGGTAATGGTGCAAATATTTTATTGCAGTAGAACATGTGAATCGAAATTACTATTCTTGGTTTACTCAATATGTATCATAAGTAGGTGTGAACGATGGATTTTTGTGATGTTCCTGTGGTAGCATAGTTTAGATGATGAGTTTCACTTGCTGCATTTGGGTTGCCTTACGGTATGGCAGGAGATAGCCCTAAACTTCAGATGCTGTAATGATGATTGGTTTTAGTTCATTGAAAGTATCTTGACTTCCAGTTAAAAAAAATGCTCCACTCACCTGCCAAAGTGTTAGTTGTTTTTGAAATTACATTTCTTTCTCAAGAATTTGCATGGAAATATCGGTCTCCTAGCTCATAAACGACAGGATTTTGTTACTAAACAACATATCGACACCAATACCACTCGAGATCAATTTGAAAACATTTTTCGGTTAAGTTAAATTTTTTAGATTACTAAAACTAAAGTTGGCCTGCTGGTTACAAATCTGTAGTTAGTTTTTCTTCATCATGACAAGTTTTTCTTTACGGCTTATCCACCCTATAAAGAAAATTCCTCTGGTTAGCTGAAGTTAAACTTGCCAGCTGATTACGATTTGACCCTTCTAGTGCGCAAGCAGCGAGTCGAGAGTTCACGGATGTGGGCCAAAGGAACACGCAAAAAAATGCTAGTTGCTATTCCCGTGGTTTGTCGAAAGTTAAAAGTTCACTCTGCAGACTGTCACTTTTGTTCAGTGAAAACATCAGTATTTAGCAAAACAAAGGAGAGTAAATAGAATTTTCTAATATACCGACAGCTAGAAGAAATGAAATCCAGTGCTAGCTTTCTAACAACTACTTCCTCTAGAAATTCTGAGGAACGTTGAAGAACTTAGTGACAGCAATGATGCAGAGTTTAACATTCACGAGGACCTAGTTAATAGAGGATTTGACAGCTCAAATTGAATGATTTAGCGCGTGATTTAAACCTGCCAGAAAAAGCTTCAGAAAGTCTAGCATCAAGACTGAATGAAAAAACACTTACTTAAAATAATTGAAAAATGAGTGAACTTATCGTACTTTTAAGCATGGGAATGTTCATTCCTGCAGTACTTTCGAAATGAGAGCTGGTTCGTGTTTTATCATAATATTCCTGGTATACGTAAGGAATTAGGGCTTTCAATTTCTAACATAAATGAATGGAGACTGTTTATGGACAGCTTAAAGCGGAGCTTGCGGTACATCATTCTACACAATGGGGATCTGTTTGGAGCAGTCCCTATAGGGCATCCGGTGTGTCTTCAGGAAAAATATGGCAATGTAAAGAGAGACGTATTGAGTTATTGCAATATGGCAAACAGTATTAAATCATTGGTGTTGAACTTAAGATGTTGTCCTTCCTTCTTGGTCAGCAACGTGGATACACGAAGTATTTCCGCCTCCTATGTATGTGGGGTAGCAGAGCTCGCGAGAAGTATTGGGTTCCGACGAATTGGCCTCCGAGATCTGATCTCAAACCTGAAGATCCTAACATTCTACATGAGTCACTTGTCCACCCAAAGAATATAATTTTCCCCTCTGTATATAAAATAATGCCTCAGGAAACAATTTGTAAAGGTTTTGGCAACTGATGGCGAATGTTTGAAATACTACATTTTGACATTTCCTGGACTGTCAATCGAAAAAAAATAAAGGCCAGTTTTCCGATGATCTACAAATTAGACAGCTCACCAAAGATGAAAAGTTCGTCAGTCCTATGTAAACTTCTACATTATTGTAACTTTTATAATACAAGCACAACAACGGTTACGTACAGTATTTTGCACATATTTTTTTAGAAAATGAAAACCCTTTAGTTCAACAACTTGACGTGGTTGAGAAAAATCGAGTTCATTTTTAGATTCAGCACTGAAAGATAATTTATTCATAACTGTCAGACCAAACTTATCAAAAATTTTGTTCCCAATTGATATTATATTGTGATTTTTTGTTTTGAACTTGATTCAAAAATTTTCCTTTAAATTAAACCAATAGTTCACTGTAGGCTTTGTTAAACATTAGAGGAGTTCCCAACGGGAATATTTTAAGCCTTACAGCGCAAACAAGGTTAATTAGATAGCTGTAATTCTTCATGTCCTCAAAGAAATGTACTAGACGAAATACTTTTAGGAAAGGAATCAAAACAGGAACAATTTGAGAGCTTAGATTTTTTGGGCTTCGGAGGTTTGTGGAAAGCGTCCAGCAACTGCGGACAAAAGCGTGTGATGACCAAACCACGAATAGACCGAGAAAACAGGACCAGGACAGCAGCTGCAGATGCAGCATGGGTTGAGACATCAGAATATGTAAAAGCACATAAAAGACACTTGCCTAAAAAGTTGCTCTGTTCTCCTAAAATGAGTGAGATGGGTTGCACTGAATTCTACATACATGATTAAAATGAAAAATTTGCGTCTAAAAAATCCTGTAAATGGTTACAATATCAGAACAAAGTTGCCTCTTGCATAAAGCAAGTTTTCGGCACACAGGCAAGATGATTGAGACAGGCCAGTGGGCGGACTAAGTTTTAATAAGGCGGTTTAAGTTGCGAAATTTGAACCCGAGCAAATATAATTGGATACATGTAATGAGGCATATTGATTTGGAAAAAACATATGAAAAAGGGTACTCTATTTCAATAAAATTAGAGAGAACATATGTACAGCATCCACCACTTACTTGGTATAAACATTTTAATAAATATCTGGATGAGATAATACCGCAATTGAAAATTTAGTTAATGAACACATAGCTCACAGACACTTTAACAATAAACAATGACATTTATTCAATGTGACCTCCATCATTTTTGATAACGGACCAAAAGTCTATTTTGGAAAGCTTCACAGGCGGCACGAAGTATTTGCATAATCGTGGCTCACTCTCGATGAAGTTTAGACTTCAGGGAAACAAGCGAACCATGAGGAGTTATACAGACATCACACAAAAAAAATTCTGATGAGTTAAGATCGAAGCTTCCAGAAGGCTTCTCTTCTCTGCTCAGAAACGCTGGAATGTGCGCCTGAATGCATTATTGAGTCATTTTTTCATTCGATTGTTCGAATGAATATGTGTAGTTCGATTTATTTTTCAGGTTGTTTTGTGAGCAATTCCACAATTTCATTATTAATACACAAGGAGCAAAAGTCGTTCATTTTAATTATTTTATTAAAGAGCCCTACAAGGTAATTTATACTTTTAGGCATTTGCAAGTGAACACATCCGTAAATAGTTTAAGTTTCAAATAGTGTGCGACGGTCATTCAAAGGCAGACTAGGAACGACGCTTCGCTACGCCAAGGCACGGGAAAAGAAACAGAACGGTATCTCAGCGGGGGAGGGCAAGGTATGCTTTATAGAAAAGTCGCCGACACAGCGCGAAGCCAGGGTTAGAGGCCAAATGCCTACCTGAAGCAAAGATAAACTAATGTAAGTTTAGACAGACGACGACCAGTGACAAAAGTTCTGTTTTACAAAATATTAAGTGACTTCAAAATTTCACTTAAAAAAGCCAACCTAATTGCACTCGCAAGGGCTAGACGACGTTGTAAGTTAGAGGTGAGGTAGACGAGACGCCGGAACGATAAATGATAAAACTGGCAGTGGAGAGCCCTCCCAGTGTCAATGGCACGGAACGTAGCGGTCATACTGAAGGTAAACAAAATGAAATTAACAAACAGCTGAGCTAAGATTACGATCAATAAACCAAGTAAACAAAAGCAAATATGACCACCTTGACTATTAACTTGGTAGGTATATTACCGAGTTTAGAAGAATAATTAGAAATTTAAAGGAAAACAGTCGAAGGTAGGTGGTCAGGGAAGGACAACTAGGATGGTTTAAGGATTTTGTTTTGATGAAAATCATAGGCCCAGAAGAAGTAAATTAAGAGCAACTCTTGGACGAGTAACATCGCATCCAAATGCTAGGAGCTGAACTTTAGAATCAGGAAGTTCAATGAGAAATGGGCAGAGCTCAGTCTCGTATAAGTTACATCTAAATGCCGTTATTAATTTAAATTCGATGTTTAAAGTTAAAAGTTTAAATCTTTAAAAACCTCTATGAGATTCAATAAGCCCAAAACTAAGCAAAAACAGAATAACAGGCCCAGGCAAAAACAATAGTCGAAACAAAGAAGCAGCAAGAAATTTAGAATGCGTGGGTATTGTAGAGATAAATAAATCGGTTGACACCGGCAGGACACTACTCCAATGCAGAAACAGACCAGCTCTCACCTTAAATCTTAACTCAAAATTAAATAACTCCTTCGACATCACTTCCCACTGACTGCAAACCACCAAGAAACCATGGAAAGAAGCAAAGCGACCCGCCCAACTTCACGCCACGGTCCCGACAGACAAGTGCACGTCGCGAGCACGTGGGATATTTTTCCCACAGTTTGTGTGCGAAATTACATCGGAAGAGTTCGTAGGGGTAGAAAAAAAGTTGTGTTTACGAACATGATTCATATATTCCAAGTGATCAGTAGGTTCGCTTGGAATACCATCAGCTATATTGCTTTCTATGTTTACGAAGAAATTGTTAAAAAGACTAGCGATATCGTTATTCTCGTGGTGTTTTACCTTAACTTGAACAATAGACTTAATCGTTTTCTTACCGGCATTATTTGGTTTATAACACGAATCAAGTAAGCGCCAGTTTTTTTTTAATTTCAGTTTTAAATTGAGTGATTTTGACCGTAAAGTAATTTTTAATCGATGTTCTTATCTGATTTGTCACATAGTTCTATAATCTCTCATACATTTCCCTAGATATTCGCCTTTCGTAAGGAAGAGCTAGGTAAGCTTGGCTTTTCTTTATACTAATAACGATTTCTACAGTAATCCGAGGCTTTTGTCTATTTTTAAGTGTAATTGTACGAGTGATGATCGGACAACATTGATTATACGGAAATGTTATAATTTCAGTCAAATTTAGTATTGCTTCATCAATGTCCGCTGCATTGTTGTTCTGTAGAAGGATTGGGTATGTTAGCTTTATTTATTCTAGAACTGTGCGTTTTGCGCTCAAATTTGATTCATTTACGCAACGATATGAGTAAGTTTCAGATTGTGGCTTCTTGCAAGTCGCATAGACGTTTCTCTTAAAAAGAAAAATTGTAAAATGATCCAATAAGTCGAAAGTGATTATTCCAGTAAGAAAATTGGCTGGATCTGTCATGAAGATATTGTCAAGTAGCGTAGGAGATTCTAAAATTATACGTGTACGCTTTGTGAGAATTCAAAAGAAAGATTTAGACTGAAAGACTTTCAGGAAATTTGAGATTTATTCACAGGTTTCATTTTTCAGCAGATCATAATTTAAGTCACTTCAGATTATCATTATGTCATTTTATAAAGACTTGCTAACCTGCGACATAATACAACGGAGCTCATTCACGAAAAATACAGGACAAGCTGTTGAGGGCCACTTCACCGTTCCAAGCAAAATCCGTTTACCATTTTTCGTCAGTTCTATGAATAGTGACTCTATTTGATCCTGATTCATAGGCGCACTTGCTATGATTCTCGAATCTATGTGTTTAGATGCGTACTGATGCCTCCGTTGTGTTTATTGCTATTAAGTAGTGAGTGGTGGCTACGATAATTTTGTATTTGAACCATGTCTTTAGTTGAGTCATCTAGCTAGTTTTTGGCGAAGCCAAGGACGTCAAAGTTATAGCTTAGTTGTGTGATGGCATAAGATATTTAATCAGTTTCTGGATATAGTGACCTACAGTTCCATTATAACAGCGAAAAATCAATACATGTTTTATTGTCATCGATTCATGAAATTATTGAATATTAATATTTGGACAGTTTCTGGTTTCATTTTGGTTTGGATATAATCTGATCAAATGATTGAGACCTGGGTCAATTTCATCAAATATATCAACATGTTCAGTCATTAAAATCAATAAACAGTGAGTAATTTACAACGTAGAAAAAATGAACTTCAAAGGTAAAGTAAAAATAAAGATATGCCAACTTAAAAATAGATTAAAAAGTAAAAAAGGAAAAATTCCAGCCTGATTTCACAAGGAGTACACACACTCAGTCCATGAGCGATAACATCGGGGCTCATAAATTGCTCTTAATGTAGTTACGAAAGCCGCCGTACACCAAGTGGTCTCCGCATATTACACATGAGATATAGGAAACGACAAAATGAATTTAAATCGAAGTGGCAGTGACCCTATTTAAAATGAAAACCTTGAAAATCTAAATTATTTTCAGGTTTAGTCACGCAGGTGACACACAAATGAAACCTGAGCAGCAAATTCGATAAGAGCGTACGATAACAAGAAAAAGAAAGAAAGAAAGAATATAAAATTAACAAGTAAAAAGGACAAAAAACAAATCACAGTTACAAGTTTGACGTTAGTGCTATGGAAAGGCAAAAGAGGCGATTTTTGTAGGAAAGATAGAGGAATATTGTGGGTAGAAATCAAAATATATTAATTCAAGTACTACAGTCCGTAAAGCACTAATTAAAAATTTCTTTCGAGGACTTGCCGACATGTTACGATGATCTAGAGCGAATAGACAACCTGAAAATTAAATAAATTAAGAAGTTTACTAACATTCCCCACTCGCACAGAAGAAACGAATCTTGAAAAACAGAATCTATTACGAACAAAACTTCATAGACCCAGCGGCGTTCCATGACCATCGGTGCTCTAATCTCGCACACCGAGCGACTCAGAGCTGCTGTAGTCGCTCACCGCCTCCCCTACCGCGCCGTCTCACCCGTGCCGCAATTGGGTCCTTGTGCAGCTACCGAAGTAGTGTTGTGACACCTGTGTGGGCAAGTCATGTGAATGAAATATTCAGAAAAAATTTCAAGAAAAATAAATTCTGTATATTACGTTATATAAGTTAGATGTTACGAACTAATTTTGATTTTAGAACGTTGAACTTAACCCAGTCTAACTTTTTCGCCGGAGCATGCATGTTTTTCACCGCCTAAGGGATTTAATTACTAGGGCGGCTAAAAACATGCATGCAGGTGGCGAAAAAGTTAGACTGGGAAGGCGTGGCATGAGCACATAAAAGCGTAGACATTCGAGTTGGTTGAAGAAGTTAATTAGCTACAGCGTTCATTCATTGATTACATCAACCGGATACTTGGTTTCCCATGAATCACTTTGTATATCGGGCAATGCTTGAAATTAAATAAAAATGCATGTCCCTTAATTCTAACAAAGAAACAAATTCAATTATTTGAAGTAAAAAATATATTGTCATTTCTATGTAATTGGCACATAATCAGAAAAGCTCTTTAGGTGAAGCTACTGTTAAAAAAATTTCATATACTTGGAAAAAACTAAAAGTAACTCAGCCAAACAACTCAAACATACTATGAGAAAAATTTCAAAAAATAAAATTTTAAAGTATCATGTCAATACTTAGGATCGTGTGAAACCGATGTTTGAAGAGGAAGTATGTTCTTGGTGGTATGCAAAACCAATGTTAGCATTCGCCTTCCTCTCTTAATTGATAATTTTAGAAATTTGTGATTTAAATAGTAGCTTACTGAATTAAACTAAGCGTACAGTGAAGGCCTGTAATCCAAACGTTTTCTTAAAATTTACGCAGCCTTGAATGCCTCATGCGCGTGAATCTTGCACCTAGAGCAATGTCAGCAGGAGTTGACTGATGGAACATCGAAACCGAAGGTCTCATCCTTCATTCTGAACAGCATGTCAAAGATGTCAAAGGTTGGAAATTGCGTGGGTTTTGAGTAATTTATCTTCCTTTTAGAAGCCTGTCAAACCCAAGACGATACTGCGCACGGATCTAGCATTTATACAGCAGTGGTCAGAGACAGCACTCACGGTCTTCACCAGCTCACCTACCAGAACGGTTGTGAGGGGTCTGCTAGACACAGGCGATAACTTCAGACAATCGGTTTGATTTCATAAGTCGAACTTCACGGAAATTGCAAAAAAATGAAAGTAAGTCATTCGTATTTCGTTTTATTTTTCACGTTAAATTTTGGAGCATTGATTTTTTTCGATACTCTTAAAAAAGTTGGCTGATAATATATGCTTAAAATAGAGTCTACTTCTTCAAACTGGATTGTAAATATTTGTTGTGCACACCTGAACATCACGTATACTGTGTAGAACTACTAGCAGATAACTTGTAATCTAACTGATGTAAATTGAAGATAGCTTCAAAACCATAAAAATAATTCAAGACATGCATTCTAGGTTCATGGATAGTAATATAACTGCGTTTCATGAAGTACGTGGTTAGGCTATAATTCCTCAGCAAATACATAATATACTTATTTTCTCCCCAGCTTCAGCTGTTGCTGCTGGCATGCTGGGCCGCCGTGGCGGTGAGTTTTGCATTCAAATTTCAGACTTGTTTATTAATAACTGGCGAACCAAAATGAAGAACCTAACTCTGTTCGAGGCCGTTTTATTTACTATCATAAAGTAGGGGTTACATGTGGTTATATATTTTTTCAAGGGTATTTAAAATTTCGTGTAATACATGTTAATTTTTTTAATTTTTTATAGAATTTAAGTGAGTGAAATATTGGTGTACATTTAGTTAATCCAAACTAAAAACAATAACTTGTTCTTTCTTTGTCCCAGGTGAGCTTCCCATTCGAAAGTGAGTTGAGTTACTCGTTTTGTTGATGCATCTTGTTTTCATGAACTCCGATTTAAGCTCAGCTTTGATCTTGTACATAACATTTGAGTTGCAATTTGCTGTCGAACTTATGTTACTGGCATCACTTGATTTAGCGCACAATGTAGAAATTCAAACAACAATGTCTGAGGAAGCCTAAGAAAATTATTCCTGACCTGGAAATACATTCACTTCTTATGTATGCGAAAAATTTTCTAAGCCCTGTGGGGAAACGTAACTTCACTTGATACTCACAGTTGTGTTTCTATGTAGTTTATAGATGAAAACGCTGTGTTGTTACAGAAAATAAAATATTGGTGATTTTAAACATTCCTTGTACAAACATAAGGTACACAAATGCTGTTAGATCTACGGGGATAAATAACCTTAGGGGACTTGATTCTCGTCTCAAAGCAATGCAGTGACCTCACGGCAGTGTGCCCTCACCCTGCACTGCTGAACGCTACATCTCTGTGCGGTTGTCCAGGAAATGAAATCAAACTTACCATTAAATCCTTGAACAGAAATACAAGATTTGAGGAAGAGATATTAAATATATCTAACACATAGTTAATTAATATATGTACCGGGTGACCCACATAAATATTTCGACTTTTTAATTGATTTTATCTCCGCTTCAAATATTTTGTTTTTATATTTGAATTGTTTTCATTTTACAATGTAATTAATTTTGATGTCTTTTCTAATATTTTAAGTTTTCGAAAATCGGTTGAATAATTTCTTTTAAAATGATCGATTTACTGAAAGAGGTAGAAAAACTAATTGTTCAAAGGAAAAGTTTTAAAAACAACTCTGGTGTTCTTCTTCACTTCACAATACCTACTGTTAAAAATTTACTACATTGTGAAGAAAAGGCAATTCAAATGCTGTATGTTAATTTAAAGCGGAGATATAACCAAATAAAAAATCGGGGACATTTTTGTGGGACACCCTGTAGAGTAGGCAAACTTTTATTGTCCAAGAAAATGAATTTTTGTAGTTTCATTTAACTACATCTACGTTAATGCGATGGAATTGGTTAATAAACTGATCAGCTGTTTTTGAGTTTAAAGGAAATAATGACTGAATTTTAAAACTTTTTTAATTGAAATGAAACGGTCATTGAGCGATAATGTAACTAGTTTTATAACGCAATGATCGTTAATATTATGTATAGCTTTTCCCTGATTAAAAGGAAGAATAAAAGATCATTAAACCACAATTTTAATTACTGTTCAATACCGCATGCATAACAAATTGAATGACTCGAAAAAACAGGAAACAACAAAACTCGAAATCAGCAAATGAAAGCTTTCTATTATTGCACTGCGTTTGGTCTTTGAGATACAACCGCCCTGCAAATTCCTCAGGAATGATCCCATTCATTTTTTTTCTCTGTGGAACAGTAACAGGAATATTACGTTAATTTTTTCATTCGTCTTGGTTGTTGAAAACCTCAGGGAAACAGTTGCTCATGTAAGTAACTTTGCTGAACATAATATTCATTTCAAATAAGGACAAAAAATAAACATCACACATAATAGTAGATAAACGTATGTGAATTTATAAATTTACGTTTTATTTTTTGACATTGAAAACTTTGTGCTTTTATTGAAATATAACGCTTATACTCTGTAGTTGCCTACAATAATCGATTCGTAGCTGAGTTCGTATCCGAACTCCGGCCTCGTTGTGCTGGTCTGTGGGGTGAAGCTCCTGCTGAGGCGGTCGACTGGGCTTCTCTCGTCAACGTGGACGGGTGAGGCTGAAAACTATCATCTAAAGTCTTCATATCGGAGATCAGGTCTCCCATTGATGGCACACTCTTCACTATACTTGCGCGGGCATCTATAAGGAAAAATGTGTGCTTACATATTCATGCTTATAAACATAGGGTTAAAGCGCTCACAAATAAATAATTAGTAATGATAAGAATATCGTTTAACTAAAACATTTTTTCGAGGTGAAAAAATACAAATATAACAGAAAAACGTTACATTCTCATGATAGATATTTTAATTCTATTTATTTCATCTGGACATTGAGATTCAATGGTGAATACAAAAATAGCAGAAAAGCTCTTCTGATATTGTCACAATAATGTGCATTCTAATGGGCCATAATCATGGGGAACCAAAACAAAATCTTGTGTTAAAAATTGAGCTTTTAATCAATGAAAAAAGCTAAATAGTTCCGCTAAATGTTTCATAAGCCGGCCGTGAATTTTCTCTCAATTTGCCTGCGTAGCAGTTAAGCCGGCATCAAAAATTCCTCTGTCCAATTGGCTTTCTTATTCCATGAATGTAATACGTGAAAAATATTAAGCATGAATATTATTAATTGAAAATAATTCATTTTTCATTACATTTCTAAATGTTGTTTAATTAGAATCAATGTCATTCACAATCAAGTCACCGAACTTTTACAGCTACATAGATGGATGCCATCCGTAAATTTGGCCCCAGCGCATGTCATGAGTTTGTTTCTCTAACGAACATGATATATGAAATATGTAATGTCTTATTGAATTACGTTCCCAAACTTTGTTTTCAAGGTACACTAGTGCTGGAGGTGCTGAGCCTCGGGTCAAACGCAGAATACCTGCGCTGGAGACGGTGAAGAGCTTACAAAACAGGAAGGAAAGCAGTGAGGAAAAGAGCAAGGAGAGTAGTGACGGAAAAAGCAAGGAAAGCAGCGAGGAAAGAAACAAAGAAATGTGCAAGGAAAACATCAATGATTAAGAAATTATTGACTGTGGTAGCGATTCATCAGGAAACAATAGACCTGATGAAAGCAATGATAGTGTGATAAGCAATGTCAATGTCGAAGGTAATGTTACTGTAGAAGAAAATTTTGGCGTTATTGGTTATGGTGGTGCGGCAGACAATGGTATTGTGGGAAACATTCCAAGTGCGGTAGATGGTAACAGTGAAGAAGAAAATGATAGTGTGGTAGACACTGGAAATGTGGAAGGCAGTAGTACTGAGGAAGGCAGCGGGGTTGTAGGTTGTAGAAGGAATTGGTGTAGAAGCAGACAATGCAAGAACAGAAGAGAATGGTTGTGATGCAGACAACGATAAGATAGAAGGAATTGGGGAGGAGAAAGCAATGTAGAAGGTAGTGGTAGTGGAGAAAACAATGGCGGTGGAGAAGACAATGGAAATGGAGACAGCAGCGGTAGTGTAGTGAGAAGGGAATGGCAGTGTAGAAAAAAAGTAGTATGGGAAAGGTACTGGTAGTAGAAAAGGTAATAGTAGTCGAGAAGGTAGTAGAAGTGGAACAGCGAGTGGCAGCGGTGAAGGTAGTGGTTGTGGAGAAGTAAGTGGTAGTGGAAAAAGCAATGGAAGTGTAGAAGGGAGTGACAGTGCAGAAGGTAGTGGTAGTGGAGAATGCAATGGTAGTGGAGAAGGCAGTGGAATTCGTATAAGGCAGTGGTAGTGTAGAAGGCATCGGTTGTGTAGAAGGTAGTGCTAGTGGAGAAGGCAGTGGTACTGGAGAAGGAGGCAGAGGACATGGCATAAGTTGCGGCTGCCAGTTAGGACACCTGAGCGCTGGAAGCGCTCGACGTCGCTGTCCAGTGCTTCCACTTTAGGGTAAAATACCCCATTTTAGGGTAATCAGGTGTTGTCTAGGGTAAAGCAAAATTCTATTGTTTTTAGGATTATTCGACTGTCGGGCTAGCATTGCAAAATTGCAGAGTCCTCCTTTCATTGCCAATATCACGTTTGCTCACAAGTACTACAATATACCTTATGTAAGGTACATTTCGGAAGTACGCTACCGAAGTATTCATGGAAATGTTCAATAAGAGTCATATTTGGAACAAACGCAAAACTTGTGCGAACTCGCTATTAATTTAGTCTCTATTGCATACTACGATAATTAGCTAATTGCTGTGCTCATCGCTGTATATCTCTCAGATCTCTCTTCAGTATAATGTTGCCAGATTTGGTGCATAAGTAATACCTTTTTTAATTAAAAGTAATGACAATAATTAAAGTGATAGGCAGCATGGTATAATGTTTGGGATTTTATATTTTCTAGCCCTACACAACTAACTCGTAAATGTATTAAGATTTGCACCAATACATCGGTCACCGTCGTATACTGGAATTGAACAGCTACATAACGTGTTCAAAACGACACTGCCTCAGCCGAGGGCTGGTAGTTTCGTTTCAGTCTAGTGCAATTGACTGTTCCAAGTGTTGTCACGTGCAGTATTGCATTGTGACCAAATATCTGGTTACTTACGTCGCAGTAAAATGCTACTATTAAACAGATTCCGTGTTTGATGAAGGTGCTACCCTGCCTATGAAGAAAATCAAAATTTTATAGCTGCCATTTCCACGAAAATAGAAGGAAGGGAGGATGGAGAGGCGAACAACTGTTTCGAGGCTGGGTAGAAAAGTTTCAGGCTTCTATCTCAACTAAGGATATGGCATACTGTACTATATACTCAACTATCGTTACATGGGGTAAATCTGAGATTATTCTTCATGCCAACAGTTAACGCCATAAAAATCTTCAAGTGTAGAAAAGGAATGTACAAACTATAACTTTGTTCATTTTATCACACGATCCAATTGACCGGTCAGGTATAAAAATTGAATTGCGGATATGTGCATATCTTTCTGAGTATAATTTCCTTATTTCGTTAACTGACTCATTGCTAAAACTACTGCAACAAATGTTTCTTTAAAGAAATAATCTTAGGGAAACAAAGAGCTTCAAACATTATTAGACAATGTTTTAGTAAACATTTAAGTGATCTTGTCGTAGTCATCTTCATATTGAAGTTTATATTCTGTAATAATTGAAGAAAAAACTGATTGCAGTAAAGATAAACAGCTCGGAGTCATCGTCCAATACTAGAGTGAGAGTGCATTTAAAAGCTCCTCTATTGATCTTGTTGAAAAACATTATAGCACAGCCAATGGATTGTTTACTACGCTTAACAAATATTTCAGTTATAAAAAACTACAATGAGCGACATTGAAGGGTTCTGTTCTGACACGACTAACGTTATGATGGGATTCAAACATTCTGTGACTTCCTTGTTAATAAAAATAATTTTCGACTTCATAGAAAAAATGTTGGCTTAGTGGAAATGCAGATATTGGGAGTGAATAAAACGCTTGTAAGATTGAAATCGAGGTTCTTCTTCCATTATTCTTGGCACTAGGGCTTACTAACGTAGGACTCCGATTCTTGGAGGAGGTACAAGTATTCGACTGTAGGCTTTTGGCTTTTTTGACATGTAGGCTTTTGTCGAAAAATAATCAGGCCATCGGCTGGGATTCTTAATTGTAACGAAGCTCTTATCTGTAATTCAATGGGGCTAACTTTGCTTCAGTAACATCTGTTTGGCCTTACTCAACGCATACTATCTCTTTACTCAGCTGAATTCGCGCCTATTGACTATACTGATTGCGAAAATTTTGGTAATGTCATAATTCTTCAATCAGTGCATTACATTCCCTGCCGCGTTTTTTGCAATTGCACCAAGAATGAGGGTGTATATGAACTTATTTCACTTTTAAATTCCTCTAATATGTTTGTGCAAGAATTGTGAGCTTGTGTTTGTGTTCCATAAATAGATGTTTCGAGTATTGCTTTGTCGTTAATTTCCTCTTACTATGTCTTTGCTTCTCTCTGCTAGTCAGGAGTAAATCGCCTGGCCTCGTACTTTACGCTCATTGAACAGAACTTGTAACTAGGTAACCAAACAAAGAAGACAAACTATGGTGAAAGCAATATTAATTGTTACATGTATCGTGACACATATGACTCCGTAAAGTCAGAGAATTTCATTTTCTAATATCAGCATGAAACCTGATGTTGTATCATTTTTACGCATGTAAACATGGAAACATTGAATATTTTCACGTAATAGCAGTGATAGTCTTATTCGATATTTTAGGGTAATTTATGCATTTGTAGGGTAATCTTGAACA
Source organism: Morinoia aosen (assembly GCA_030386875.1). Lineage (NCBI taxonomy): Eukaryota > Metazoa > Arthropoda > Malacostraca > Amphipoda > Talitridae > Morinoia > Morinoia aosen. The sequence continues at coordinate 31,878,933 of CM059567.1, read as the reverse complement.
GAATTTTAGGGTAGGGACTTTCACATTCGTGGAAGCCCTGTCGCTGTCGTGCCTCCTTGTCATTAGCGGTATCGGTTGTTAGATTGCGGTGAGCAGTTCGGACGAACACTTGACCCATGGCTCATTGTTAGGGGTACTGTAAAGGCGCCAATGTTACCCGTATAATCCAAATAGATTTAAGATTGGTTTTGTTCAGATTTTTGTACAAAAATTATTGATATGCGCTACATGCAATTGATGGTTGTTCGCTTGCCCAAATAACTTAAATTTTTATATAAATTAAATGGGCGGGTCACTTTGGATGAGATGTTTGTTTTTAGTTTTACGATGTGGTTTGGGAATGATAAATATTAACTGCATTCAAAGCAATCTTCGTCACACGATCCCCATCGTTTGTTCCTTTCGTTCTCATGCATAAGGAGGAGCACACAATGTGTCATGCCGAGCTGCTCTTGCTCCAACAATAATTTTAGACTTCCTAGTCTGAGAGGCATGGCGATTTATGGCTCATCTTTCGTCACCGGGTGATGAAAATTCTGGATTTTTATTATGACCTTATGACAATAATCATGGCTGTGGTTATCGAATATTAGTCCTGACAGCTGAAAATGCATGAAGACTGATGAAAATTGACTAAAGAGTTGAAGGTTTAGAATTCATTAATTGCATGCGATGTATAATGAATAATGTTCAGATCAAGTTGGCGATACAAATGTGAGTGAGGTAAATTTGTTGAAATAACTTACGTTAGAATTTTTTGTTCTCAATTTACAAGCCAAATGGTATTACTGATTCATCTCTGGAAAAAGAAGAACATGATCTGCAATAATGAAATGGTTTTCACAAAGTACAATATGTGATCGTAATTCACAATATTATTCTTGGCCTATCCGATGGCTTTTGTGCCGAGAATTGATGTGAACGATGGTTTTTTGTGATGTACGCGTGGAAGAATAATGAAAAGGATGAGTTTCACATGCTATATACGGATTGCACAGCTGTATGACTAGAGATATCTCCAAATGATAATTGTCGAATGAAAAAATTCGATAGATTATAGAATTTACCTATCGTTGATCTTAAGATACTGCGATGATGAGTAAGTTTAGTTCACTTGAACTAATCTGACATTCCATTCAACACATGCTTTACTTGGCTACCAGAGATCTAATTATTTCAAAATCACACTTGTTTCTAAAGGATTTTTATTGAAATATCGGGTTTCCAGCGTATAAACTACATGATTTTGTTACTAAACAAAAAACACATTGACACCAATAATCGTAAATGTGCAGGATATTTAATATAAAAACGCTTGAAACTAAGGATAAGCAATTTCAATCAAACTTTTACTAATTTTTCTGAAGTGCTTGTGGATCAATTGTACAGTTTATTCTTCTTGTTGACCAAGCCTTCGTGCCGAGCTGGTCCTCAACTACGATGCGTTTAAATCAGACCGTGTACAAGATTTGCGAAATTAGTACCAGTTGGCGACATAAACGAAAAAATCAGCATTCATTAACACAGGATCGGACTCGTAAAATCTCGTAAATTATGAAAGGTAATGACGTCAGAAAATTCTGAGGAAGCTCATCTCAATTTTTTGGAAGTGTTAATCCACAAATTTCCTGATCCGTTTCAACATTCAGAATGTTGGTGTGCTTTATTTGTGCGACGAATTCACGTACTTTTATCCAAGAATACTATTACTGTTATGGGGTCAAGTTTCATTACGTGAGGAGGAAATCTCTCGAACAATTGGAAACCAAGTGCTGGGTGTCGAGAAATCTTTTTGGCGGTCATCTAGTTTGGCAGGGGTTATCCAGTATTAAAAATCTGAAAGCAACACTTATGAATGTCTTTTAAGGGGAAGCTCATTTTTCAAACATTCTATAAAATTAAGAGATGAAAATAACTTCGAATGCTGTGTAAATGGCTAACAAAAGATTTTAAGTTGAAATGGTTTGTTAAGTTTCTTCAAATTTTCTAATAAAAAATGATGCAATTTTGAAGTTCAGCCAATTATGAAACTGGCAGACTAGGTCGGAATTTGAGAAAAAAGTAAAAGATGGAGGGACCAAGTTCGTAAAATGATTCGGAAGCGAACCGTTCCAGAATGATGTATCTAATATTTTGCAGTAAAACAGTCATATGACCAGCAATGAATCTGATGCTTCATCTATGTGTACGATATGAATCACATCCTGAAAGCAGTGAGCGTGGGCGTCGCTGCGTTGAAAGGCTTTGCAACGAAACGATGAGAGATCTTTTTTACTATTCTTCTCCGTATTATAGCCCATATTTTAAACCATTGAAAATTCATCTACAAATAAGAAAAGCCTATTCATTCGGAGAGCGCTGACAAATTTTAGCACATTCGCTTTATGGCTATCCTGGTGACCTCGATGTGAATGGCAACACTTGTCTCTGCGAGCCGCGACGGCTTAAAACGAGGTGTCCTCCTCCACTTCGTTACAGCGTTTCCTGAGCTTCGTTCAAACGCAGCAAGTTGTGAAAACTTTGCAGTGACTTTTTGAGGTTGTTCCCAATAAAATCTCGCAAAATGAAGGTAAATTTTTTAATTAAGTTGCATATCAGTATTTTGGTCTAGCAATAGAATGTGAGGAGAATTTCTAAATATTTTCTTCAAAATAATTTTTGAATAAATTTTCAAAGGTGTTTGGATTAGCTGTGTCGCTTCAATGATGACTGGTTAATATAACCGTGTTTAAATAAAATGTTAGAAAAGTAATGATATTTCATTCCTGTTTTCGGTAAAGTTTTCATACTTTGAAACATTTTGTCCTCCTATGGCAATCAAGAATTTGGCATCACAATAAATTCTGATATGGAATCATGTTATGCTTGTTATATGATTTGATTCCATATGAGTGAAGGTAATGGAAATGTCCTGAAATGGAGGTGTTTTGCTTGCTTTATTTGTCATCAAGGCTTCATCAATTAGTTTGCGTTACTTATTACCATTGATGTTCAGGAACGGAAGTAATACATGACTGAAGTTTCAGATGATGCAGTAGCTACAGCTCATTGTCTTCAATTTGAAGTACTAACACTGGAACTCATCCTCTGGCTGTTCTCATGTACTATTCAATCTATACTATAATAAGAGCCGCGTCCGTCCGTCTCTCTGTTGTGTCCGTCCGTCTCTCCGAAGCCAGCCTGCAGTGTGTGATGAGCGTATCTGTGATACAAGCTCCGGTCCTATATATTTTGACGGGCCGTGTTCACGCGGCCTCATCAACTCTCGAGAGATTGTTTTTTTTTAATTTCTTACGGCCTTTCTCTCATTTCACCCTCTTTTTTATTTCATATACAGTGGGTGGACTAGTTACTGATAAATATACAAGTTGCAGTTCGAATTGTTGTGTATTAAAACAGAACAGTTTCAAGAAGTAACTATTCTATGTTCGTCATAACATAATAATTTTGTACGGAATTGTTATGAAAATAATTTGTGAAAATCTTCAATGAAACAAAGCAGTAGAAAGATAAAAACGCATGGATTATAGGAGAAATATAAACGTATTTTACAGAATTTTTTTTCAAATTTTGATTCAATATGCAACATTCAATCCCTACATCAAGCAACATATGTATCAGCAATGATATGCATGGATTAGAGAAGAAATATTCAGTTGACCTACTCAGTAGGACCAGTTGCTAATTTGGGTGCAGGTAAATAGTACTTTTGATATACGCGAAAAAGCCGACACTTCTTTTTCTAGAGAATTTACTCTTCAATATCTCAGACAGATTCACATAATGAAGATAATAAACAAAAAGTCCGTTCTGTGTGCGATTTATTGTATTAGTATGATCGATTTGAGGAATGGGGAATTTTCGTCATTAATTCTCAGCTCTTATTTTATTTAGAGACCTGTAGCGGAAGTCAAAATTAAGCATAACGTCATCACTTTTAGCTGATGTGTATGATATCAACTTCACGCTTGCGAGACCAAGTTCATATGAATTCTGATTGTAGCGAGACCTGTGAAGTCGTATCTGGGACGATATAATGACCTCTATATTTACTAAAATACTCCATTATTCATGTATGAACACGTAACTGGGAGTGAGAGATAATTTATTTATTTTTCTTAGCTTAATCAACTGTTCTCGATAACTTTTCTTAGAAGTTATCAAGCACCGCAAAGTGACACTCAAAATCAAACTGAATTGCTGGGCATCATTGCACATAAACGTCATTCTTCTAAAAGCTGGCCGGACTTCAAGTTATGATTAATTTGGGGTGACTCGTTCTGCCTATACTGCTGCCTCAAACAGAGAACTTGGCAGCACTCTAACGTCTTTTTCTGTTTGACAGAAACTAACCCAGCTTTCAATGCAGTTTAACCTTGAATGTCGAATAATATCGATTCCTTAGCAGCTCAGGATACTTAACGAACGTTCATAAGTTTCATGGAGGACATTCGTTTTGCTGAGTAACTATTGAGACGACTGGCCATTCTCCAAATCATAAGGGTAAAGCGGATGAAATTTTACCTCACCTGAATGACTTAAGGAGGGAATGTGCAGTCGTATTCCGTCTGTATCCATACAGCCGCTCAGATTAGTATTCGCACAAATTCTAAAGCCATTCGAAATATTTAGAAAATTATTTCCAGTTTTATTTTAGTTTCATAGAAATCTAGTTTTCTCATATTTATTAGCTCCAAACTACACTCCCCTTTTTTGCAAATTTCTCTGCCCTAAATTGAGGCTGATGATACTGACAACCTTGAGTTCTCAAGGTATTTCAGTAACTTCACGTTTCAAAGGAAAATTCTGATACAATTTAAATAATTCAGGGTTATAAAGAGCGGTTAATATATTGTAACCGAATCTAAGGACGATAGGTTTCAAAAAGCGATTTATTTTCTAAAGTCCGCAGCTTAAATCCACGCACGATAATATCGGATGTTATTCAATTGCCGTTCTCTTTCAGATGCAGCTGCTCGTGCTTGGATGCCTCGTCGTACTGGCGGTGAGGAGAATACTTAGACTTTGGATAAAAACACTTCTATGAAGAATAAAATGCATATTATTCATTAGCGGTGTAGTTAGTGAAGTCCAACAAGAAATGTAGGACTTTCAGAAATAAATTCCCATTTGAAAATTATAGCACATTTTGCAATAGTGGAAGAAAATTCATGCTTGTGTTACTAAGGGATCAATGGGAAAAGGGAAAAGCGAAATGAATAAACTTTTAATTTGCAATTATAATATGGAAATGTATTTATTTGAAATATTTATTTGAAATACACGGAATTGAAAATAATTACAAACTTCATACTTTATCGAAAGTCTAGGAAGGCATACCATGAATAATTGAAATAAGGAGTTTCTTTGAGAAATATATTAAGAAAAAAGACTTCGGATCGGTATGAACTTTGTACATGTATTAATTAAGTAGTAAAAATTAAACTGGTATATTTTTTTTTTCAGAGTGCCATGTCCGTTGAAAGTGAGTACCACCTGGATGGTAAAGTTGAGGGTTGGCTCCTACCACCTCCCGGAGAAGTATCAATACTTTCAGTAAATACTTCAACTTGAAAGACCCTTTATGTTCACATGCTCCAGTGTTTACAAATTTACGAAACTTTTTGTCATGATAGACGCAAAATATACACGAAAGTCTAAGTTCCAAGGAATTCAAATTCCCAAATGACATTTTTAGTCCCAACATTTAATGCCCGCATCATAAAGCGGATGTGGTTTTGAATTGAGATTCATCAATTGTTTCGTCTAGGTGATAATCAAAATTCGTTTTCGCTCTTAGCTCACAGTCAGTTTTAAGATTTGCTACCTGAGTAAAATTGGGAACATGTTTCTAAGAAGCCATACGATGACAAATTGTGAACTTACTATTCAAAGGCCACCAAAACATTTATTTATTTAATAAAGGATGAGTATACTAATTGTTTTTCAGAATTGGTTATTTTTGAATGCTCACGGATTGGGTCTATTGACTATAGAACTTATCCGTAGATATGCAGGGCAAGAATGGTATAGTGTTAGTTATTACAAGTTATTAAGATATTACCACTGGTATAGTGTTAGTTATTACAAGTTATTAAGATATTACCACTGGTATAGTGTTAGTTATTACAAGTTATTAAGATATTACCACTGGTATAGTGTTAGTCATTACAAGTTATTAAGATATTACCACATAACAACTTAGTGCAATCGACCGAACAGTGAGTTGTCATTTACTTGATTATTAAGTGATCACCTTGAACATAATTTTCCTATTTTCCCTATAGTTATAATAACTATCTTCTGCATACTCGTACCAAAAACAGCTGATGGTGTTATTGATCCGTGGTATCTAATTTTAATTGTTTGAGATTTTAGCAACGCAAATGATGAACCTAAAAATGGTTTTCAAGTTGCCATGTATGATTCTCGGTATGTCGTAAGCATCCAAATTTATAGCGATATGTACCAGCTCATAACATCACTTACCTTTGCATGTGCTACAACACAAAAATTTATGTAAACCTAAAGGGAAATTTGGACCTGAAATGTAATTTCCTACAACTCTCAATCAAGATATGCACTTTGTTTTGCACTGAAAGTTTCAAGCCGAACCAAAATGCATATAAAGTTTTCCGAGTACTGACTGCGATTGGTTTTATTGAATTTTTGCATTGTTTCATAAATTTAGAGTGCTAATTTCCTGTGTTGTTTAGGACTCGTGACGGATGTCGACGAGGGCTCGGACGCGAGCGCCGCAGAGCTGCGGCTGTGGTTGCAGGCGGCGGAGGAAAACTTCAGCGGTCGGGACGACGACGATGGGAACGATGATAATGATAATGACAATGATGATGACAATGATGATGATAAGGATGATGATAAGGATGATGATAAGGATGATGATAAGGATGATGATAAGGATGATGGTAAGGATGATGACAAGGATGATGATAAGGATGACGACAATGATGATAATGACGATAACAACGATGATGATGATGACAATAACAAAGATGATGATAATGACGATAATGACAACGATGATAATGATGATGATGAAGACGATAGAGATTTAGAATTAGCAGCTGCTGCTCTAGCTGCAGCTGATGACGACTAAGACTATGACTGAGCAACCTACAAGTTTTGGAAACGGTACCAATCGGAGAAAGACGTAAGCGTGCGTAGAGAGCTTTTGCGTAGGTGAAACAGAACAAAGAAAAAGCTGCAGTGTAAAATAGAGGGTTTTATAATTCTATTACTACATCATCAACAATTTAGGAAATACTACATGATTAGGAGAACAGTATTGGTACAAGGTGACCAACATTGTGATGGCTACTGGATTAACAACACAGCTCGAGAGGCAACTGGGCTAAGGACAATAAGTGCCTGATGAACAACTCGGTACTGGCTACAAAACTATCCGTATTGTAATGACTACAAGATTTACATATTCGTTAGTGACCTCAGCAACAATGCTATAATAACTACAGCAGGGTCAGTAAATAGAATGACCAATACACGATGAAGATCAGTATAATCTTGACTATAATCATTTGTAAAGAGGTGGAGTTTGGTCACTGTCACCTACGTGAGACGCGGGAGGCCGGTCTGGGGTAATGACAGGATGCGAACGATAATACGGATAAGTAATTCGACATCTATTTAAAATATATTTTCCTCAATAATGGAAAATAATTATGCTTATTTTGTTAGCGTACAACGACAAATGTAATTGCTTGAAATTTTAGGAAGTTTTACGATGGACTAAAAACAACACGCACTTTTTTTCAATTTGTTCCTTCTGTGAGCTCATTGGTGTGATGCTAAAAAGCGCGTCGATGTTAGTGATTAAGAGTGTTAGGAGAGCATTTTAAGGGGATAAATATTGTCCTTATTTGTTTTTAAATGTAGTGGTCACTTTGTGTTTCGCTTGATTATGAATTTCACGAGCAATTTTTAGAGCACGAAAATATCAGCAAATTGAATGAATGGCTAACTGATTCTTTCACTTGATTCCAAGTAGTTTAACACTGTATCATGTTATGAATTCGCACGCTTTTTTGTCTTTACATTGCACTAGCATTTGCATTTATCCTAATTGCCGCTTTGAAGTAATGTTTGATTTCCTAATCTAAGAATAAATTTTTGCAGCAGAAATTTTGTTTTATTTCCAGCGAGGTGAAAGGTTGATGAGAACAGTCAAACTCAGCGAAGCTACTTTTTATTTCTGTCACCTCACCGAGACTAACAAATAGCTTCTACCCCATAAAATACAATCTTATGAGTAGCTTGGATAGAATAGAAAAATATTTTCATAGATAATATTCCTTAAGTTGTTTTGATCATTGAATGTAGAAACTGGAAAAAGTATTATTGTAATAGAATCTAATAGACCGACTTCTTCGCAATTCTGCAAGTGAAGTGTGCTGCACTGCCCTGATCCAAATGCAATGACATCGATAGCAATTGAGCTAATTTGGTTCATTCAAAATTTGTGCTAGTATTTACCTGTAACTCACGAGCTAGCAAATAAACATTGAAGTTGATGTTTATGATGAAGTAAGATGTGGTGAGACAAAATGTTCATCAACCTGAACTACGTTAATAATACACGTTACTGTTAGTTTACATCTATGTACAAGTATATGAGACATCTTGGCAGCAATGGAATCGTTAAGAATTTTTTAAAATCTTGAGCACTGGAGGAATTTATGTCGAATGTTCATTTCTACCATTTTACCTCTCTTGAGAATTACCAGAAAAGATGCTGATATCCTAGGTGAATAAAATCAATATCGATCAGAGCTATAGGTCAACAGTACTTTGTAATTACAGTGAACGACTTCTTGTACTTAATTACCGGACGTTTCAGTTTTATTTGGAGCAATTCCTCCTCGTAGGCTTAATGCAATACATGTCGTACGGACAGTTTTATTACCCTAGGTGTAAGCTCTATATGTATGTAGTGATCATCTGATTAGCTTCGTTCCGATGGTGTGATTGTGCTGCTGTAATACGAAACCAAATGTTGAGAAACTAAAGAATGCGTTAATTACACCAACTTTGTTAAGATCGGAATCAGTTTTATGTTTCAAGTAGCTAATTTCCAAGTTAAGCAACTTAATTCACGTCATCACTTTCATGCTTCAGCATGCATAATCTTGGTTTCCGCATTCACCGTCTGATGAGTTGCAACAGGTGAACCTCTGAACGAATGAGAAAATTATTCTACGGGATTTACTATCAGTATTTCACTAACTTTCGAATGTATCATGCGTTTCACAGTTGAACAAGTTTTCAGACACTGATGTTAGTGAATCCCACAGCAATTAACTTTATATTAATGACGATGTCCTCATGGGTGGGACTGATCATAGCAAAATAATTTCCAGCTAAGAGACTATAGATATCATTTGCCATTCTGAAAAAATACCCTGTTGTTTAAAAGAAGTAGTTTATATTGTAAATGATTAATTGTCCCCTCATGCAAATAAGCCTATTTTACTTTATGGAATAATACGGAAATCACTGAATTAACGATAACATAATAATTTGTAAGTCATGTGATTTTAACATCATGTAATTATTCATAAATTAGGACTTTGCGACCTACACTATATCGTGGGTAAATGAGCTCGTGAAGACTATAAAATAGCAACTTTATTAGCAACGACTTTTATAACGACTTTATAAGCAACGACTTGCGTATAAGCAACAACTTTATAAGCAACGACGACTTCCTAAACGACTGGTTTACTTTTTTGCAGACTCGAAAACGGGCTCTGAAGACAGTGTGAATGATGAATCATGCAAATGAACTGACAATCATTAACATGCGAAACATTCTAAAATACTCGATTTTAAAAGGTCAAACAAGGTATGACAATTTTTTGTAAAATATGAAATTAATTTTTCAAATTAACAATTTCGTACTCGTTAACGAAACAGCAGAGCGAAACAACAGGCTATTTAGCGCAATTCAGAATATTATTTCGTATTTTTTAAAAATATTTTACAACAGCAATCAAGAATTAGTATCAGGTACAGTTCAGTGCCAATGACCCTACAATATACCACAGACAGCAGATATCAAAGAATTTGATGTCTCAAATAAAATTCGAGGTGTAGGCAACATCCACTAATATTAATTGACTCTTCTTCCAGCAGTTGCTTAGCAAAGAGAAAATATTTAGTTCTTTGGCACTATCACACCAGTAATTAGAATACCATCCTCATGTAAAATATATTGTTAAAACTCAGTATCTTGTAAATTGGGCAAAAACAGAGGATAAAAACAGAGGATAAAAACCTCTGTTTAACCTATTGACTGCATTTCTTAGGCTTTTCGCATTATCGCTTTACTTATCGCAACGCCCACAACTGCATATATACTATGTATAATGTTCGTTTTGTAACGTTATCATGGCTTTGAGAGCTCGTTTGCTTAAAATGATGATTACTGCAGGAAGAAAGTATACTGCAGATATTCATCCATAAAATACTCCTATACATTAAAAATGGCCTATATGGCAAGTGAGAATCGTTAAATGTTTTCAAGTGGGCCATGTTTTTACTGACTTGTGTCATAAAAGATGGTACAAAATTTTTCACATCCTAGACTTCATCAATATCACAAACATGATTGACAACTAATACACTTCTACTTCGTTCAAATCACTAAATCGTAAACAAACTGCTAAGCCCTGCTAGTGTGACTTATTATCCGCTGTAGAAACTTCACGTCTAGGGTCAGAAAAACATACTCAAATCATTATAAAAAAATCCGTAGACTTTCCATTTGTCGGGAGAAAATTGAAGTTGGTAAAATATGGCTTAAAATGTCATTTTTAGTTTTCATCAGTAAAAATAGCGTGACATCTTTTTCAACGCTTTGGTTTAATGCTGCAGAAATCATATACGGTCTTTATTTCAGCGCAAGAGACAAGATTAGAGACTTGAAACACAGCTCATCAGGAAAAAAATGATCCGGTGGATGCCGTTGAGGTTTCCAGGTGCACAGAAATTTCATTCCTCAAGTGATAAGACGCCCCAATGTTGGTGGTCCATCAAATTTATTTTTAATAATGATATGCACGATTGGAGTTTGAACATTACCTACTGCGAGTGTAAAATCATAAAATTGCAACATTTTCAATCGCAGTAACAAGTTGAAGATATGAACCAGATGTTGGAGACGCAGCAAGGAATGCTCCTAACCTTAGATTTCGAAGCAGGAAAACTCCGCTGATTTTGAAGGAGGTACAATCCGTAAATTTTGGAGTTACAATCCGTAGATTTCGAAGGAGCTACAATTTCACTTTCAACGTCTCTAAGACCAAGTCTCTCTTCACTCGAAGGCTTAACTGCAGCCTTCAATACCGTTTTCAACTCAACATTGATAACAGTGAGTGTGGTTCTTAGTTTATCGTTTAGGATTTTTGCAGTTTTAGTAAATCTATTATCAGAGCAGTCATATTATTCTTACGAATTATAACTACTCTTAGCTTATTTCACCTCAAGATTAGAATTAATTTCAATTTTGAAACACTGATCAACACTGATCAGTGTTGATCAGTGATATTGTATTACAATAAGCGTACACAAAACCATTAACATTAGAATATGCACTTAAATAAAATACCGCAGTTCTTCATCGGGATGAAGAACTCAACAATTCTCAGTCAAAGCTGGTTTCGAATACATCTTCCAAAAAGTGCTAACAAACTAGACGCCGAAAAAAACGGTCGAACAAAGGACTCGCCGCGCGCAAGTCTAACAACAGAGTATGCTGTGAGCTCAGAAGCTGTATTTGAAAGGTACTAGGTGCTTCAAAGCAGTGAAGCAGATGTTTTTAAATCCAATTAGCGCTCTGAAAGAACAGTGTATCTCAACATGATCATGTCCCGTATGTTCCGATTCCATAAATTTCACAAAATTAATGTCGCAACCGAACCAGAAAAGTTTTTATTCGATAATTTGAAGGTAGGATTTAAAAATTTCACTTGTATAATGTTCAAGGGCTGGCTCGCTACCAGATCATTCCAAATTCATTACTCAATTCAGAGCTCAATAAATGTGAAACATTTTACCTTCCAACAGCAAGCCTTTTAGTTCGTTAAATTCGGCTGCCTTATGACCTAAAGCAGCTGTTTACTCGAACGATGTTTCTATTGTAAAACTCTATTTTGGTTCAAGTAAGTAAAATTGCCGATCCATTTTAATTCCTAACTTACTATTCCCCGTTCATAAACTCATTTTCAACATTAAAGCACAGTGGTAAGAATCTTATACATTTGCTCTACAAACGAACATCTTTTGCTCATTTTGAGACAAGAGCTTTAGTGTTATTGTCTATACATATTTTAAAAGAAAAAACAGTTTTAAATGATATGAAATCAGTTTTTTCCTTTGCAACTAATGTAATACTGATGTAAATGTATTTTTTTTATCAGAGATTTGTTAATTTTATGTAATTTTGTGTGTCTTTGCTTTTCTTGTCCCATAATTGGATATTCTGATTCACTTTTGACTACTTTATTTTCTCAGTCGTTTTCAGGTTGATAATGAACAATGATAACAACGTCTCATAGATAAGCGTGCAACCCCAAAGATGAAGATTAAAAGCTCCACCAATGCGTTGAATTACATCGGCGTAGCATACATGCATGACATGGACTTGACCCGCAGCAAATATGTTCTGTCTATTTAGCCAAGATAGACTTTTCTCTCTCTGTAATACTTCAATGTTTTGATACATAGCTCATCTTGAATAATTAAAGTAGCATTCAGATTCAGCTTTCCGAATAAGATCTCAAACACTAAAATCACAAAATTGATGTGCTTGCCCAATGGAACGCTATTGGAATTTCTACAAAATATTACTTTGCTTCACAGTCAGCCACTAGCTGAACGGTGACGTGAACACGTTATCTAGTTAAAGAGAGGAGTTTTCTCTGGGTGGGTAGGGATGTGCTGTGGAAAATTGGGGTGCTGTTGAGGGCGAGGAGCAGTGGGATAAGCACTAGGGTGCTGTAGCGAGCAGAGAATGTGGGATGCGAAACCCACTGTGAAAATGTACAAATCGAAGTAACAATATCTACCTGCAGTAAGTTTTCGTGAAAGCGTGGCTTGTACTGTTTAAATTATTACGAGCTAGCCTCGGTTTGTCCACTTGAATACTTTTTACACTTGTGTACCAGATGACCCTATTTGAACAGTTAATCGACGCTTATATTTCTGCTTCGAAAATTTTTTATTTTCTCTGTTTAGAATGTACTGATTTGAAGCCAAACTCTGCTAAAAATATTTCTACGTGGAGCACCTGCCGACGACCAATATCACTCACAATATATTTTGGGAAGTATTATAAAATTCCGAAATCGTTTTATTTCTCTTCGAAAATTATTTACTTACTCACATTAGTTTAATTTGGGTATTGATGATTAAAGTAAAATTGTAACAGAACTTGTAGAATTGAACTGAAAATAATATCTACATGTATTGAATGGTAATGACTCGCTAACTTATAATCCGATTTAAATGTAATTAGTTTCATCAACACAAAACTCTGGTTATAGCTACCAAAACGTGGGAGGGTATCAAAAACACTTTTTCATAAACAATAATCGCTAATGATAGTGAAAATAATTTCATTTCTTTATAATCATCAGTGCAAACAAAAATGCGAAGCTACATTTGTATTAATAATTCTTGTTATTTCAATAATGAAAACTTTTTTGAATCCATAGAATAAATTATATATTCCATCCATTTGCAGCTTAGCAGCCATTCTTCCTAACGAATTCTAGGGTTTTTTCTTCATTTCTTTCCTTGCATGCCTTATTATTTGTGGATTTTAGGGAAGAGTATTAAATTCTAACGGATTATTTTCTCTCAAACCATCTACATTCAGCGACAGAGTTGTGTAGATTTTATTTCTCAAGTGTCCCCGCAAAAAGAAGTCACATGGAGTGAAATGAGGGAAACTGGGCAGCCACTCTTTGCCATGTCCCGGCAGATGGCACGGTTCTGAAACACGGTAAATATGCTCGAGCTGAAATATTTCGATTATAAGAAGCGCCGTCCTGCATTCATCAGACCGGGTTAGATCTACGACCTTATGCTTCTGAAACTGTGCGACGGTGTCCTCTGTGAGAAGTGAAGGTACAGCGCACCATTACGGGGGCCCTCGTAAAAAATGAAATTGATTACTCTACCGTTGCCCCTGAGAAGCCTTTTCTTGCTTAAACGGAACATCTTAAGTCGCTTTCCCAAGAGTTATTTTTAAGCGCTTACACTCTCCAATCTATTTCTTAATTTTTTTCATTTAAACTGAATTCCGTTTCATCGGTTACGACCCAAAAAATAATTTTGGGCACCTTTGCACGGTTTAAGTAGCTATAATCAGAGTTTTATATTAATTAAATAAGTGTTTTTCTATTACAAGAGTCAAAATTTTTTCATCGAACCAATAAATGAATGCTTAAATCGGACAATTAGTTAGTAAGGTATTACCATTCAAACAGAGTTTTAGTTCGTGTGTTAATAAAATGAACGTCTCTATTATAACTTATCCAATGGCTGCAAACCTTCTTCTTATAAAGTCTCGAGCTGGGATCGTCAGAGGTTGATAACTTCTGTCAGAATTTTAATTTAGAATTAATTTTATTCCAAACGAAAAACAATGAATTATCTCGGCTTGTGATTGACGGCCCGACCTGCGTCATCTGTAAAGTACGTGGAAAAAACATTTGTGCTAGCGGAAGCCAATAGCCTAACCGATAGTATGATTATTTTACCAGTTATTTCCAGAGTAAATTGAATTTGAGTACTTTTAGTTAGGACTGGTTTGGTTTTGAATTGTGGTTCATCGCGTAAGACACATTTCAGAAACATATAAGGAAATGAATTTCAATATGAGAGGCAAAATACAATGAAGCATCTTATAAAAACAGTATTTTAAATTCACTTTGACCGCGGAAACATTTCTCAAAGATTTAGAAAAGGGTCTTCAGAAAGTCGTTCTTCATGTATTTACGATCATTCCGGACGTAAGAAATTCAATGAAAAGAATTATATCCTTAGGCCCTTTATTTAATGACAGCTATAACCGTATGCGCCAGATTCATACACACAACAGATAATTAAATGGGCAAATGTCACTGGTTAGAAACAATTCAGCTTTAGAACACCTCAAGGGTAGAAACTTCTCAAATGCACTGTTGACACACATTGTTGAGAGGCAGTGTATTTTTTGGAGATAATTTGAAAGCTATTTCATTAATCACTGATAGAACGTCAAGGCCTCTGAAATTTATCTGCTATTAAATAATATATTCAGAATAGCATAAATAAATGCCCTTGTCGGTATATCTGCTAACAGTTTGTCAGGGTCTCTTATTCTGTTCATTGTCACAAAAAGAGACGTTTCATTAAATTGATGAGAATTCTGCTCTGAATGTTAGAGAAGTGTTTTAAAATATTCGTACACGATAAAGATGTAAGTTCTTTCATGCAGATCTTCTCTAAGGCAACTCACATAGTAGACAAGAACTTTCTCCCTGCAGAGTAAACCATGTTCAAAATGAACATTATTCCGCCCAATCAAAGACTAATGTTCATCACGGAAATATTGGTTCGACATCAGACCAAGTTGAACGGCTGTGCTTAGCGAGTTCACCTCTGTGTCCCCCACCACCTTCTCGGTAGGGCCTTCTTCTCTCCGCCTCGCCTCAATGGTTACTGACAGTTTCGATTCGGAACAGACGGCGAATATTCCTAGAAGTAATTTTTTATTCACTTCTAGTCTAGCTTAATTTCTGTCTCTCACCATGTGTTGTTATTTTAATGACGTTTATAAGTTCTTCTACGGACTTTTCAACGCTTTACGAATGAAGTATAAATTTGCCTCGGTTGAAAGAGATCAATTCAATTTCAAGCGAAATCTGATTAGTTTTTCGACTATGAAAAATGAACGGCGATTTAACTTCACATATAGAGTAATGGATGGCTCACGAGAGTGAAAGAGTAAAGATAAAGAATAAACAATTGGATCACTTTGCAAACCTTAATCCAAGTTTTGTTTACGGATTTTGAAGGCACGAGCACTTATATTTTTTCAAAAAACCAAAGATCCCCAGAGTGATCCTAATTTTATAGGAATTAGTTTCATGCGTGGGTCAATTTTTGAGATTAAATTTTAGTTCGTGTTCTAATGAATTTTCAGTGAATGCAATAATGAGAAGTTTACTTATCATCATCTCAGGGGAATTTTACAAATCTAAAGATTTTCCGCCATAATTTAAACCATTAATGAAGAAAAACTTCCCATCTCATAATTATCAGCAATTGAACCTCAATTCTTTAGATCTTCGTTTCTTAACCTGAGTGGCAAACATTTTACACTCTGATCCTACAAGACGACAACCTTTTGCCGAAAAGTGTCTGGAAAAATATTTTTCTTTACAAAACGAGTAAACATTCACCTACGCATGAAATCCAGTTCAAACCGGCAGATCCAAACAAAGCTCCGCTGCCAGCACTCACATTTGATTTACACGTGGAGTACGGAAACTTTTGTGAACATTACATGAGATAGATTATAGGAAAGGCCTTCAGTTTTTATATGTAAATGACAATTCATAGTTATTTATAGAACTAGGAAAAGAATAATTCGTTTCCGGCATGAACGAACACCTGTCTTCCAGCTGTCAAGGTATACATATAAGGCCTTTAAAACGCGTGAGCGTCAGTCGAGCGTCGCTTTCCGGAGTTGACTTACGTTCTTTGTTTCTTGGAAAAATTGTGAAAGGCGTGTCAAATTTGAGGCCCTCTTTTGCCAGTCTCACAAGATGAAGGTAATTGCTTAAATTTATCGCTCAAATATTTCAATTTTAAAATAGGAAAGATTTGATTAGATTTTATGAACAATGTAACTTTATGGTTGAAGATGTAGAAATTTTTAATACTGTTTGTAAAAACAACGTGAGTGCAAGCCTGCTTCTTTGCATACAGCTTAAATGTATTTGCGCTGGCTGTAAAATGCAACAAATTCATTCGTTCTTTACAAAATAGAAAATAAAATTGAGGGATTTCCACTAAAGTACTTTGAAGATTCAGATTGTTGTAAGTGATAGCAGTAACAACAAACTCTTTTTCGTTCATTGTCATATTTAATAGCAAACGTTCGTGACAGAATATTTGGCAGAGCTTTTGGCGTGTGAATTATTTTTCTGTAAAGAAGCATCGCGTTACCGATTGATTTAACTGGTATTAGAATTTGGCGTAGAGTATAATTTAAATTGCATTCCAATTAGAATGAGTCTTCAAAGCACATAATGTGATAGCTATAGTAATGGAAGTAGTGATTCTAAAACAATAACGAACAATTTCAGTTGAAGTTCTGCGACAAAGTTGGAACAAGAACTAAATGAATAAAAAATAAAGATTTCAATCCCGTGTGTTGACATGGGCAAAATTCGAGCGTATACCAACATATCACGTACAGATCTATATATTTAACACAACAGCTAACCGTGCTACAACTTTGTTTACAGCTGCAGCTGCTGATGCTTGGGTGCCTCGTCGCTCTGGCGGTAAGATTATTTTAAGGTAAAACTGAGTGGAAGAACACATCCTTTTCTCAGGTGTCGCCTTCAGGATATCGTAGACGTTTGTATTGCCAAATCTTTTCTACAAGGGTTTTTAAATCGATTCAATAGGTTTGCGATTGAAAATTATCTACATGAATACAAAAATATTCCTAGAAGTGAAAAGTGAGCACTTTCATATCTAAACGTATTAAAATTAAAATACAGGTAAATAGAGTAAAAATTTCTGCAGATTTTGTGAAATAATTTTTTTTCATTTCATATCTGTTCTCCTTTGAATTAATTGTATAAATATACACAAACACTTTTTAATTCATTAATGCGCCAGTATTGGCGAACTTGTTTGAATTTTCGAGCAACGTTTGAAAATTTGACTTATTTTTCGCCACGTAGCATTCTTGAGCATCAAAGCCACTGATATCAATTGAGTGTTTTTTATTCCCAAAATTTATCCGGAATAATTTACTGTGTTGAAAAACCCTTCCTAGTGTCAATAATGTTAAATTATGATTGTTTCCTCTGAATTATAAGTTACTGCTCGAAAAATCTTACTTTCAATCCTGGCTTCCTTATGGCTTCGCATGACTGTGTGCAAGTTTGTGTTAAAGTTTCATTCAATGTTCTGACACTAAAGTGCCACCAGAACTTCCAAATAGTTTTTAATTTTTCAGTTGAATAGGTTTCCCACTTCTGCTTTCATTCCTGCAAAAAATGAAATTTAAAATAATATGAAGATCGAGTTTCAAATTGCCGAAGAATGCCCAATTTTTACAATTTGGGTGATAATCACCGCTGACATTGGATATTTTTCTGCCCCAGAGCGGTCTCGGAGCCCAAAAGTCATCCCGAAAAGCATCGGACGTGTCTTCGTCTTCCAGGGACAATGTAGGCGCGATGAGTGCCCGAGATGACTTTGACATCTGCTACAGAGGTCGGTGCTGGGAATGTGAGGACAGCTGCTTTGTGGACTCCCAGTGCGATGACGATGAGAGGTGCATTGGTGGCAGCTGCTGCGAGTACGAAGGTGATCGCTGCAGATCTCGTAGAGATTGTGATGATGACGACGATGATGACGACGACGACGATGACAAATGAGGTTTTTCAAAAAATCGAGCTGAAAGGGATCATCGCTTCAATCTTTCTCGTTAACATCATTATTATTCTTTTTTGGATGAAAGTCGGCGGTAATGCTGAAAGATCGATGATACCGTCAAGTTTCCCTGAACGACAGTTCAAAGTCGGCTGGGCTAATTATTCCCGATTTTGGACAAAAATGATTAAACTGTGGAAAATTATTTTTTGAATGAAAAGGATTTCTTGTAAATTATTAAGATCGTCATTTCTATGGATATATTTGAAAAAGACAATTGCTATTATTTAGCCAACCTTATCATTCGTGCCTTATTCATTTGTGCTAAAGAAAATTTATCCACGACTTGTACGATAGCACATCGAAGGTTTGAATTTCACTTAATAAATTTATTTGTTCAAAATTTGTTTTACTACCTTTGTAGGAACAACATAATGTCTACTTTACCTCCTGTGTTCGTGCATTAATAAACATCCTCAATATATAGAGTATACTGGCGGTTTTTCCCATAATAGCGACAATTCAGGCACGGACGTCAAATTTGCTCAGACTATTGAAAAAAAATACTTGTTCAATTCGGCAGTTAACGTGATCTTCGGTTAGATAGAAGAAACCTCGAGAAGCCAGAAATAGAAATCGTAATGAAATGTGATAGTTTTTTCTATAGCGATGTTCCATATCCTCTCTTGCTGTTTTAAACCGTGTGTGTTTGTGTGGAGACGTTGGTTCCACAAGTTTTGAGCAGCTTCGGAATCGTCTTGGAATATCTTACTTAATGTGGGTTTTTGTTCGAAGCTTAAGTAATGGTTAACTTGAGAAAAGTGTGGAAAACAATAATGAAGAATTATCACAAGTTCGTGCTTATGACGACTTTGAGAACGAAAACTTCGCTAAGTCGTCAAAAGCATGAATTTGTAATAATTAACTGAAGAGAAAAGATGCGAGGAAGACCATAAACACATAGGTATAGATGCGCCAAATCATTCCTGCAAATTTCTTCATCGTCGTCGCCCAAATCTCAGACTGAAACTCTCGCTGCGAAAGCCGGAATTCTCCAAGACAAACTCTGAGGGAGTCAACTCTCTCCGGCTGTTGAAGTACCACCCCCCGGTAGGGTTAAAATAGTTCAGTAAAGGAGCTAAGAGCCAAAAATCAATTCAAAATACACCACACCGTCAAACCATCACACAAATTTTGATTTCCTCTCAGTGAGCGCCTTCCAGTAGCTGAGAATCAAAGTTGCGCTCAGAATGTTGGCCTCACACGTGCAGGAAAATTCTCAACACAATTTGTTCAGGCTCTTTCATAAAATTTAGTGATTGCGTGAGGTGAGACGTATAAATTTAAATCCGATTTTCCAGAGCTGTCTCATCCTTTAGGTAATGACAATTCTGAACATTTTAGAAAATACTGCAGTATAAAAACATTTTTAATCGAACTTATTAGAATTGAAAGCAACTGAGCTCAAAAATGAAGCTGTGTGAAAATGAGACGAATAAATGACGAGCAGTAGCTCTTCTAATGGAGTTTTATTAATTCATCTACAAATAAAATACTTAAATCTAGCTCGTTCAGAATTATACTTACATCCAGCGAGTGAGATTCGAATCTTCCGACGCAAAAGAGGAAAATATTCTGCCATACAGATGCCAACGACGATTTAACTTATGCTCTCCGTCACGCACGAGGAAAAAGATAATTATCTGTCTGCCCACGCAGCAAGGCAGGCACCGTTGGTTTTATAGGGATCCACTTTATATGGAAGCGGTAGCCCTTTATAGCTCGATGGTAATTTTTTGCTTTGATTAGAACGGTTTTCACACCCTCGTGAAACGTACTTCTCAATTGTGAGAGAATTGTATTAAATTTTTAAAATAGAGAACGTTCACCTACGGCTTGAAAAATAAGTTTTTCAATGCTCTTGTTGTGTTTAAGTTGAAGTTTTGTGGGTAAGAAAAAATATAGAACACATGTGTTCTCACACGAGCTTCCAGGGAACAATTATTCAAGCTTTGGTATGTAACATCGGAGAGAAAAGCATACGCGTTACGAAATAATTTGAACGTTTCGGCACGCCAGGATGTTTATGCATTTATAGTTAAAGAACAGTTATCCCATCTGTCAAAATAAAATATGCTCTTGAAAACCGTCAAACCTGAACAGATTTTATTTAATTTACCTTTTTGTTCCTTTAATTATAAATTTAAAATTATAGTGATTATAAATTCATGTGTCACGGAGTTCACAACCAATAACATGAGGCCTCGGCCGAGGTGGAGCATTGGGCGTCTGGAGCAGCAGCGAGCCGGTCGGTCACTTGAGCTTTGTTCAGCCGAGGGTCATCTGATATTGTGAGCGTGCACTTGTGGAGTCGGTCTTATAACGCCCTGTCAACATGTAGGTGCAAAACTAACTCACCACTGAATCTGTGATATCCATGCGTTCTATTTGAAAACCTAATTTCAAAAAATCATTGCAACATTTTCATCAGATATTCTGCAGTGTGACAAAATACGAATGTAACAACATGAAAAAATGAAAATTGGTTGAAAAATGCGCTTCTTGAACAGTTGAAGATAAAAAGTTCAAATGTTATTTTATCCGAAAGGTATTATTGCACAGCAATAATTTAGATCTCATTGAATGAGCAGAGTCTTGCGCAGCTGGATGTGGGTTCGTTTTGAAATTCGCAATATTTTTTTCACGAATTTTCAAATATTTGTTTTAAGTGTCCTAAATTTTTCCATAGATTTTTCAGTGCCACTAAAAAATACTTGAGAATTTCAAAAATACTCACGTCCAGCCATGCAACACTTTCTTGCGCATTCAACGAGATCTGAATCATTGCTCTACGATAATAACTTTTGGAGAAGATACCTTTCAAGCATTTTATCTTCAACTGATCAGGAAGCGCATTTTCTACAATTCTTCATGTCTTTCATTTTTTCATTTGCAAGCTATATTGATTGGAAAATTTCACGCGGCTGACGTTCTGAAAGCTATATAAAGATATGAATATCTTTTCCTCATTGAAGGACCACAAGGGGTATCATAGATACGAATCACCGCTCTATGCGGCATCTCCGCACATGTTTATCTGTAGAATCATTTTCTGTATCTGGAGGACACCTATAAAGGGCCGCTCTTATCGAGGCCGGGTGCTCAATCCATCAACATCCCGTCTTCTGTCAACACCTAGCTAAATAAACCCCGCCAAGCTTCACAAGTGTTTCCCTGCCCGTATATTTTGGTGGCCAACGTATGTGGCGAACAGAACTCACATTCGCATAACTGTTAAGTGGATAGCAAGTGTCCAATTACTGGCAATTTTGAACAGTATTAAATCCTGATGTGTACCGGGGGTAACAATCAACTCTGGCAACCGCAAGAAACTACAATCGTTTTCGGAATAAGTGTACCGAAAAGAGCATTACAAGAAGCATACGCCCAAATCAGCATTTTTTTACACCACGATTTACCGCTGCGAACACGTGTTTTGGTGTATGAAGCCGGCGACGATATCGAGCTGGTGTTTGAGGTGAAAATCGCTGCTTTCCCAGCGAATATCCAGTGAAGAAACAATTGTGATACATCAGTGGAGTGCTACGAACAATTTTTATTGTGTGGAGATAAATTACTACGATTGCATCACTAACAGTACCAGGATAATTTGTGTCAAAAACAGTACGAGTGTATATTGCATCATTAACTGTAGCAGTGAAGTGACACGTACTTTCATTTCAAAAGTGTAAATTCTTCAACGTGGTGAACAGTAGCAACGCAGTATCATCTTGCTGTACCAGCCGACATCATTGTTTGCACCTCATCACAGCCGCACCCTACCCCATCATTGCCTGCAAACGACGTGAGCAGCCATTGTCATCTTTGATCTCAGATAAGTCTTTCTGAAAAAGAATTATTTTTCTGTTGCTAGATGCAAGGGAGCTCGGTCTCAAGCAGCTTATTTTTTGTCGCACTTCCTGCCGCGGTTTTTTTTTGCCGTGTCCATTTCCCGTCTAGCTCTGCAATCTGTAGGCGTCAGTATCAGTCTGTGCATTGTGAGAGACACATCCGTGTCCTACGAATCTGGACGTAGCTGGTTGCCCACTGTTTACCTTCAATTATCGTCGTAAGTTTCAGATTTTTTTTATAATAGAATAGGAGTGTTAGTGGAAGTGTCTGAAACACTTTGATGTTAATTTTTGAAGCCTTAAATTGATAGAAATTCACGTTTTTTGCTGTGAAGCAGAGGTATTTTTTTTTCTAACGTCTTGCCGAGAGCTTTATCGTGAGCTGAAGCAGTCACGTGTGCACTGTGTTATATTATTGAGCAGTCACAAGTCTTATTGTGGTGCTAAAAATTTTAATTTTCAAGATTAGTGACGTTAATTCTCGTTTTTCTTTGAGATTATTGGTAGTGTGTTTTCTTATTTCCTTGCTACTGTTTGTGATTATTGATTCAGGTGGAATTATTAATTTCGCTGTGTTTTGATTGAAGTTAGGCGAAATATTTTTATTTTTGTTCCGAAGG
This sequence comes from Morinoia aosen, assembly GCA_030386875.1. Classification (NCBI taxonomy): domain Eukaryota; kingdom Metazoa; phylum Arthropoda; class Malacostraca; order Amphipoda; family Talitridae; genus Morinoia; species Morinoia aosen. The sequence continues at coordinate 31,855,700 of CM059567.1, read as the reverse complement.
GATGCATTAATTTTTGATTGATCTTTGATTAATATTGAATTTTGACGTTTTATTAAGAATAGGGAGATTTTTGAATTGATTGAGGAAATAGGAGTAATTGATGTCGGATTACTTTGATAGTGACGACGAGGTAATACGGACAGAACCTACTGTAACTAGATACGGACGAGTGAGTACCCCAAGAGTGACTAGTGAGACAGTAGTTAGCAAAATGACGACCCCTAACACAGCGACCGCTGGACAAAATACTAGTGCTGGACCTAGTAATGTTAACACGACGCAACTTGCACGTGACATTGCTGCAAATATAAATGTACCTACTGTCGGAACGATAATGACGAATGCAGAGCTCCCTATCTTCAGGGGAAGACGACGAGTCCATGATGGAGAGTTCCTAGAAAATAAGACATTCTCGACCCATATCCAAAATCTCAAGGCGTACATGACCTTGTTGCCAGACGCCACAAGCGACGAACGACGTAAGGAATTTCTAGTACGCTCGGCAAACAAGAACGTAGGAGATTTCAATAGCGTAGTTACGAAATTAGTTAATGCTGACCTCAATTATTCTTTTGATCAGGTAGTTCAGATCCTTGAGGACATTTACGTTTCACGTGGAGAGAAGAGTATTCATGCATTGGCTTGCGACCTAAACGAGTTGAAATTAGTAAAAAATAATGCCCTCGCGGCGCAGCTCGTGAACGCGTTTTCAAAGATTAGAAAGCTTACGGAGAGTATTTTAAATTCAAACTCGCTAGGGTGGCAGCGCCACGCATATTTTCAGAACTGCACGAATCAGGCTGAGTTGAAAAAATTTGTAGGCGACAGCATGTCGTACAGTTTGGCATTGGCGATTTTAGGTCCGCTTTTTGATGAGTCGTTCGCTAGGAAAATTTTTGAAACACAGTTTTCCACTGCCGAGGAGTTATTGGCTAAGTTAATTTCCGCAGTGCGAAGTCAGAGCGAGTCTAAAAAGATTCTCGCGCAAAAGTATCATGTCAGACAAGACAGTGAGAGTTACGTAGGTGAGGTGACTAGTGAATTTGAGGAAGTTTTGGAAGAACCAGATCAATTCCAGGAGAACGAGGTGTACTACGGAAGTGTCGGAAATTACCGTAGGAATTTTCGATCAGGAGTACGTAGGATTGTTCCTAAGCCCTGGATCAGAAATCCTCGTATTAGAGGACGAGAGTTAAACAGTTATGTAGGTGATAGAGGAAATGGATACTTAGAATGTAACATGATAAAATCAGACAGTAGTAGTTCTGGTTCTGGTCAATTCGGAGGAAATTCAGGAACGAAAAAACCGGGATTTCCGTACTGTAACTCATGTTCCATGGTAGGGCACTTTGAGTGTAGATCTCAAAGAGGTCAGTTCCCGAGAGGATGCTTTGCCTGCGGTGGAACTCATGTAGTAAAGAATTGTAGAGCGAGCGGTACGGAAGTCCGTAACTATAAGGCGTATTTACGCGGTAGAGGTAGCACAAACCGTGGTCAAAGTGAAGTTCATTGGGCGGAGAGCACGTCAAGCGATTTTTTAAACTAGGTGAAGGTAGTAAGGGGGATTTGAAACAGATTGAGCCCGAGGTATTTAGCGGTACCAACCTCGTTAAACTAGAAACCGTGGCAAAAATTCCAGATACCACCGAGATAACCAAATCGTATGTTGACCCCTTGTTTCAGTGTAAAAATAGATATAACTTGTTGCAAGATGAAGAGCTTGAAAATGATCATTGTCAAAGCACGACTGTAGAGTCATATTTTGCTGTAAGCGTTGTAAAAAATGTTGATAAAAATGCTGGATTAGTATCATTCAAGGATTGCAACAAACCGACCATTATTCTCAAAAATAATGACCAGTATTTAAGCGCTTTGCTTGACAGCGGCTCAGAGAAATGTCTTATCAGTTACAGACAGGTAAAAAATTTAAGTGAAGAAGTAAAGCCGAGTAAATTGAGAGTAAAAGGCATCAACGGGAAGAGTGACGTCACAGGTGAAGTAGAGTTATCTATTAAAATTCCCGGCACTAATAAAGTAATTGAAACAAGTGCACTTGTTGTCAAAGAAGCTAGGTTTAATTATGACCTGATACTGGGTCGAGATGTATTAAAAGATGCCGTTATTAACTTTAAAAATAAAGAACTTCTTTGGAATAATATTCCAATTCCTTTTCAAGATTTAAATATGGAACCTTTGTTAAGCAGAGAAATAATAATGCGAAAAATAGTGAATAGTGACTGTCTATTGTCAGAGATTGCTGTTGCGAGAAGAAGCAAGAGGCAATTAGAAAATGATGACTGCAGGAAAAAGAGTCCAGCGACGGCTGAGGCTCAGTCAACAAGTACGAAGCAATTAATCGTTCATTGCAATCAGGCTGAAGTGCCTGGTAATTCACTTAATGTCATTTATGGCTTCCTTAAGAAACCAATGGCAGGAGAATACATGATTCTGAAACGATGTCTTGATAATGGTGCTCTAATAGCTGACTCAATTGTTCAAATAAATGAAGACGGTGTGGTACCTGTTATGGTTTTAAATCCAAGTTATGAGACAGTGTATCTCTCTGAGAATTCTATGCTATGTAATGTGGAATTCATAAAGGCTAATGAGATTGAGAGCGAAGTATTTTTAACAAGTGTGGAAAAAGCGCTCAGAGATGCGAGTGATGTTGAAGTAAATTCTGTCGCGGGGTCAGATACGACGAAAGTTAAATCGACATGTGGTGGAAGGAATGCCATTGTTAATAGAAAACTTGAGTTGGAGGCTGATACTCGTGGCAGAGGTGAAATTCTTGTTGATGACAAGGAGTTATGTTTTAATGCAGAAGTAAATGCAGGTTTAATAAGTGGAGAAAGTGGAGAAAAGGAGTTAAGACGTGACTTGACGGTAAATGATATTTCATGCAAGGAAGATGACGTACAATTACCTTTAGTTAATTTGTTGAATAAGTTCCGGGATGTAGTGACCTTGGAAGGCGAAAAAATAGGTGTAACGAATATCTTGAAGCATCATATTCAGTTGAAGACTGATGCGCCTGTATTAAATTTAGCTCCCTACCGCATACCTCATAAGTACCAAGAAGAGGTAATGAGAATAACTAATGATATGCTCGATCAGGGAATAATAGAGGAGTCGTCCTCTGACTTTAATTTCCCTGTCATTGTAGTTAAAAAGAAATCAGGAGATCTGCGTCCCGTGATAGATTTCCGTTCCTTGAATAAGGTTTTGATTAAACATTCTTACCCCATTCCCCGCATTGACGACATTTTATCGACGTTAGGTGGTAATATGTGGTTTTCTAACCTTGACCTTCGCTCGGCATTTCATCAGATAGAGTTAGAAAAAGAGAGTAGAAAATACACGGCATTTACCGTAAATTACCGTAAATATCATTTTTGCCGTGTACCATTCGGACTTTCTACTTCTCCGGGAATATTTCAAAGAGTAAAGACATCTGCTCTTGCACCCATTCTGGGTAAACTAGCTTTCGTCTTCCTAGACGATATACTGGTGTTTTCAAAAAATAAAGATCAGCACTTGATTGATATAGAAATTGTGCTTAAGATGCTGCGATCCGGTAAATTATCCTTAAAACTTGAGAAATGCCATTTCTTTAAAAAAGAGCTCGAATATTTGGGCCATATCATTGCCGCCGACGGTATTAAGTGTAAACACTCACAGAAATTACAAGACTGCCGAGCGCCGACCAATGTGAAGGAACTGCAACAGTTTTTAGGGTTAGCTAATTATTTTCGAAATTTTTTACCCAACTTTGCAGAAGTAGCTTACTCCTTGTACAACCTTTTGAGGAAAAATGTAGCTTATACTTGGACAGGCGAGTGTCAAAAGAGCTTTGATTTCATGAAATCGTTGTTGACTTCCGACACAGTTCTGAGACATCCTGACTATACTAAAGACTTTCATGTTTTCACTGATGCTTCCAATACAGGGATTGGTGCTGTATTAATGCAAGCGGATGATTCAAGCGACAAAATTCTAAGACCTATAGCTTTTATAGTAAAAATTTAAATTCGAGCCAGCGAAGGTATTCTACTACCAAAAAAGAGTTCTTCGCAATTCATTCAGCTCTAAAGCACTTTGAGTATTTAATAACTGGTTACCCCGTCCGGGTATACTCAGATCATAAGCCTTTGGCGCCACTTTTTAATAAAAAATTGCCTGAGGACACCAACATGGCACGCTGGTGCATAAATGTACATTCCTTTGATCCGGTTGTAAAATATCTACCTGGTAAAGAAAACGTTGTAGCAGATTATCTAAGCAGATTACCTGTTAATAACGAGAAATTAAATCTTAAAGAACTAAATTCTTGTGATGATTTGGAAGTCGCATTTGAATCCGAAGTTTGTGTTGTGGAGACTCGAGCACGACACAAACGCATGACAGGAAGCGAGGTAGTTGACCTGCCTCCGACTCGAGACGATGCTGACAGTGCAGCAGACCCAGACGCACGACCGGCGCTGATAAATTATGTACCGACAGAGTCTGAGATATCTTGGACGATTAAGGAGTTTATCGACGAACAAAACAACGACGCATTTTGCATAGAAATTAAGAATGCTTTATTACATGACAGTATTTCGACTATCCCAGACTTGCAAAAATTTTTAATTCTGAATGACATTCTTTATGGACGTAGAGAGATTGATAATCGACCGAGTACAATACTCACAGCAGTTGTACCAAATTCCTTAATGGGTAAGGCTATTCTGGCCATACACAGTCTATACCACACAGACTACAAGCACACTTTGTTTAAATTTAAGTTAAAATATTTTAATCAGTTAGAGAAAACCATTGTGCGCAAACTTGTTCAACATTGCGAGGTGTGTAAAATTATTAAAGCACGACCATCAGTTCCAATTAAAATTTTGACAGCGCCGATTGCTAAGGCACCGTTCGAAGTGGTTTCAATGGATCTTCTTGGTCCACTTAAAGTAACTGATAATGGGAATAAGTATATATTAGTTATAATTGATTTGTTTTCACGCTTTTGTCGTTTATATGCAATCTCAAATCGAAATACGGAAACAGTGATTTCTTGTTTAAGCAATTGTTTTTCACTTTTAGGTTTTCCGAAGACGCTCATATCAGATAATGCTCTTGAATTTAAATCAGTGGCACTCAAACAGTTTGCAAAATTACATGCCATTGCAAAAAGGGAAGTTTTGGCTTACAGCCCACATTCTAATGCTATTGTGGAGCGCAACAATAAAAAAATTACTAATCTTTTGAAATTATATGTCAATACACTTGTTCATGCAGAGTGGGACCAATTATTAGAAGTTGTAGAGAATGCTTTGAACAATTCTTTAAATTCTACTATTGGCGAAACACCAAGCTTTGTAATGTTTAATCGCGATACGTGTGCTTACTACCAGTCCGAAAATTTTGACTCAGTCATTTACAGCTTTGATGAAGAATTAGATTTAGTGAATATCAGAGCTAGAGAAGCCGTGCGAACCGTGGAAAATATTAGAAATTTAATTATTAACAACACAACAGAGCGAAATCTCTATAGAAATCTTAAGCGGCGCAACAAGGATATTAGCGTGGGAGATAGAGTTCTTTTGAAAAATCATGGGAAAAAATTTAAATTAGATTTAACATGGATAGGGCCTGCGGTAGTCCAAAAAGTGAAACGTAATTACGCTGACATTAAAATTGGATCTAAAATTATTAGAAGTAATCTTAATCATTTATTACAACTCAAACAGGTCAAATCTGTGAGTTAAAAAGACGAGTTCATTGGACTATACGACGTTTTAACTAATCGACGAGTAACGAATTACCCTTTTCATCGTTGTTTACTCCGTTTTACCGTTTTTTTACCTTTTACCTTTGTCTTACCGTTTATCAATAATGTTAAGGACAATAATAATAATTTTAGAAGCATTTTTTTCGCTATATGCAATATGCTTTGCGTTCATCTTAATCTCAGTTATCAATGCGTTGTATTTTTATATGTTAATTTTACTGTTGCTTTATGCTCAAGTAATTTGATGTAAGGTTTAAGCATTTAACCCAAAGGAATTTGTACTGTCTCGTTTAGCTGTCGCTAAGACGTTTCATTCATTTTTTTTTCTAGAATTCACTCAGACATTCGTATTGCTAAATTGACAGTTTTAATCATGAACGGATGCGCCGACGGCGAATTGCAAATCGCTGAGGTTGCTGTTCACCTTGCGAGATGGGTTGTTTTGACACTGCGGACGTGTACCGCAGTGCTATTTTTGTTCCGTCGGAATGTCGGGCAATCAGCAAATTTAGATTACATTCGTGGGAAAGGAGTCTTGTCACCTTACACATTTTTTTTTTCGGTAGGCTTAGAACTTATATTTTTTATGTGAAACTTATCGTGGTTGTGCAATGACAGTTGTCAGGCAACCGAGATCTGATACCAAATTTATTGTTATAGTTGTTCTTTTTATTTTGTAACGGCCATGCTAATCTTTCTGTATTTGTTCTTTGCAGCGCATGCGCGGGACGAATCAACCATGGCTGAAGCGTTTGAGAGCGAGGCGGTCGCGGGTGCGGCGACGACTTTCGCTGGAAATGACGATTTTCTGGTCCTCTGCACGACAGTGGCGTTTGACCAAAAGTTTAATAACATGGAGATCGCGCTGATAGTGATCCTCATCCTATTTTCGACGTTAGGACTCGCCATGATTCTTCATTGTCTTCGTAGGAGAGCAACGATTTTACTTAGTCTACGAGATCAACGTTAAGAACTTTAGTGATACATTTACCTCAAGTTGGAAAATGAAAAAGTTGAAAAATTTTATTGGATTAGTTGAAAATTTATTAATCAGAAAATTTATAAGTGTTAGATTTTAAATTATTTGAAAATCTGGCGCGCAGTGGTTGCAGGATATGCATGTCGCATGAAACACGCGATAAAATATGCGCGCAGTGTTCTATTTAATCTATTATTTAATCTATTTAACCCATGTTTTAATTTAAGTTTTTTACTATTGACGCGTTAATTCCCAGGATTTTAATTAGTAATTTAATTTCGTTATTTATTTTGAGTTTCAAAGGTTGACATTTATAGTTTAAAATGGTTTGTTTCGTTTGCTCTATTAATTTTTTTTTTGAAGGTGCTATTTTCGATGTTTTGCGAGAAATTTAAAATGTATTGAATATGTGTTAAATTGCAACGATCGAATGCTATTTGCGGTAATCCCTATATTTAATGAGATATAATTGGTGAATTGGTTTGAGTTGAATTAACATATGTTGACGGATAGGATGGCGTTTTATGGCGCTTTACTATTATTAATATGAATGGCGTTTCAATATTTGATCCCTACATCGTTCTACATGGCTGACGACGTGCAGAGAATTTATTGCACGGTAAGTCGATTGCTTTGCCTTCGCGTGTTCTCGTTGCTTTCGCTATTTTTTGCTTTTAGTTATTAAGTTTTTTTTATGATGACATGCCTTAAATTTTGTGTTGAAGTCGTACTAAACGTGTTTGAATCCTTCTTTTAGGGGTTGATTGAGGTAACATGTTAAGAATTTGAACGGGTCTTGGAAAAAAAAAACAAAAGGGGTTTTAACATTTTTAGTTGAATGCGGTTTGTCTAACTGTTGAATTTTTGCGGTGTATTAAGTTTATTTTTAGTGTTCTAAAAATTTTTTTGGCTTATTCCTTAAGCGGTTTTTGGCGTTCTATTTATTTTGCCATGTGGATAACCTAACTGATTCGGCAGGGGGTGAATTGGTAAAAAGCATTTTTTTTTATTTAGCATGCGTTTTACCGTGTTCTAGTTTTAGAGCTTTGGTTCTAGCTTTAGTTTGTGCGTTTTATTAATCAACGTGTTTGTTGCGTTACCCTATAATCATTTCTTGGTAATGCAACAGTTTTAGTTTCCGTAGTGTAGTAACCGTAAATGTTTCTTTAACATGTTTCCTACGGTTTATTTTGTTCTTCGTTGGAGCTACTGACATTTTTTTTTTCTTCCTCCTCCGCGTTCTAATTTTTAATACGTTAAATGCGTTACCTATAATCTAACTGCTTTGCGTTTATTCTATATCTTTTTGGGTGATGTAATCGGTTCTTGTGTTTTTTAACTATGAGCTTAGTGATGTATCGAAGTTTTTTTACGATAGGGTACGTATATATAATGTTCGCTCGAGTTACCCTCGTGATTGCTTGTTTGCTTGAAACTATAATAAGGCTTGGCGTGATAACAGTTGTCAATTTCTTTTGCTTTCGATAATATAAATTGCGATACGGTTAACGTAATTTAATGTACAACGGCTACGAGCGATTTCATAATAGTTCTTTTTCGGTTGGAAGTGTCGTTTAATTTTTTTTCTTTCTCAAATAATTTATTGTCAATTCATGAATTGTACTTTCATTGATTGCTTTATTTCTGCGAATTCTTGAATTTCGTTTAAAAGTTTTATTATTTTTGTGTGGTGCTCTCTCAACATTCGGGAGGGGGAGCTATATGCGGCATCTCCGCACATGTTTATCTGTAGAATCATTTTCTGTATCTGGAGGACACCTATAAAGGGCCGCTCTTATCGAGGCCGGGTGCTCAATCCATCAACATCCCGTCTTCTGTCAACACCTAGCTAAATAAACCCCGCCAAGCTTCACAAGTGTTTCCCTGCCCGTATAGCTCCTGGAGCGCACGCTGCAAAGCTTTCCTCGACGCGTTCTACAGTAGAGGAAACAAGGATGGGTCATTTCTATGGGAGAAAATACACCTCCTCTTGTTCAGCTAGCCAATAGAAAGGCTTTATTTCAAAGAAAATTTATGACGTCACCAAAACTCCATGTCGTTTGGCCAATAGTGTAGCCAGATTGGAGGGTAACAGTGCTACGAGATGCAATATGAGCGCTGCTATTGGCTCGTTGCAGTGACGTCAGCAAAACCACATGATCAACGAAAAAAAGACTGGTTTGAACCTACCTTGTTTCCTCTACCGTGACGTGCTCCTCCCCTTCTCCCCTTTGCTTACCCCCCTCACGGAGCAAAAAACTTTTTGTAGCTTTGCTAGATTGTTAACTAAGGAGTTTATCGAATAGACCACAAACACAAAATCCAGATATTTCTGGTTCGTGTTTAATGAGGTGACTGTCCGGCGATAGCAGCTGCATTCGAATACACCCTTTTCCCCCCCTCGTTTCCTTTTTTCACGAAGCAAAGAACGTTCTGAACCTCCGCTAGCTTGTTTACTAAGGACTTCTGCGGTGTATTGCTACGCCAGTCACGTATTCCTAAGCGCAGCAAATCACAGGTCGGCACCCGTCGGCGGGTTGCTTACACATCGTATTTTGTGTTCACGGACGCTTTGGTGTTCCAATGTGTTTATTCTGTTTAGAATTACACATGCGACGTTTTTTATGTTGTAAGCTGCTCCGTTTGAGTGGCAGGAGGTATTTTGTGGGATCTACTTCCTGACGTATGGAGCGTCGGTCTGTGCGCCGGCCTTGGGGTTATTGCGTCTGTTGCTGGAGAGTGCGGTTGTGCGTGCTTGAGCTTCCGGTTTCGCTCTTGAAGTATCCTTGCGAGATACTTGTGTTGTTTTTTCTCTTTTTCTTTGCTGAAACACAAGCAGGTAGGACCTGCAGCCGTGAAGTGTTTTCACTAGCTTGGAGCTAGTGTGTGCTTCATTTCTGCCGTGGAGTGTTTCGTTTTCACGGCAGCGTGCGTTCACACTGGGTGTGTCCTCTGACACACGAGCTCAGGTGTGTGTCTGGTGTCGGCTGTAGGGGAGGTTTGGAGGCCGATCCGAGCTCTGGGAGCTCGGCTTTAAGACCTTGGGTCTCGGGATTTGCACATCCCACAACAAGCTATCTAGGCTTTTTTGCCTTGCCTTATGTCGGAGGTGCGTAAGGCAGGGACTGCGTCATCGAGAGATGATGCAGGGTCGCCCGGGGCGGTTAGTGGTGCATCTGGGAGAGCCGCCACGGTTGATCTTAGGCAACTGGACAGCATCCTGATGCAGGCTAAGGGGCCTATTATTGACCGATTGGGGAGAGCTCTCCCCAAGTTCAGCGGCGACGACACAGTGGATGTGTCGGAGTGGCTGGATGACCTTGAGCGCAGGTGAAAGGTCGAACAGGTTGGACCTGAGGAGGTCGTAGACTTCCTGCTCGAGGGCAATGCTGCGCTCGGGTGTTCCGCACCCTTAGGGTGTCGGAGGCCTCCCAGTGGGAGGTAGTGAAGGCGACACTGCTGGCGCAGTACGGCATGTCGCGGCAGGAAGCCTACAGGCGCTTCACAGACCGTCAGCTTCAGGCTGGCGAGGCCGTGGACTTCTATGTGGACGACCTGCAGCGCCTTGGCACTCGGCTGAGGGCAGGGCCGGAGGACTTGATCTTCCGGGTCAAGTTCCTTGAGGGCCTGCCTCAGGCCATCCGTAAGTGGGCAGTGATGCTTCCGGAGGTTTACACCTCCAGCTTCGACGAGTTGCTGTCGAAGGTGCGTGACAGGGTGTCCGCACAGCGTGCTGCTGATGGCCTTCCTTATGCGAGTAAGGCCAAGGCAGCCGCAGCTTCTTCCGGGAAGAAGCCTGGGCTTGTATGTCCAAGGTGTACAGGACCTCACCGGGTGAGGGACTGTACCCAGATTCGCCGCAAGGCGAAGGCAGTGCCTCCTTCGAACAGCAAGAAAGAAAGCTTATGCTTTCGCTGCTCGAAGCCCGGGCACTTTGCTCGGGACTGCCCAGAGCCCACAGCTGCAGCTGGCGGCGCTGATCGCGGTTCGGGTTTCCGCGGGGATGAAGTGGAAAGGGGCACCGCTTTCTCCGGCGTGGAAACCATGGAAGTCTAGGTACTTCCAGTAGTCTCTCTACGAGAGGCTTGGCTGTCAGGGACAGCCAACAGCGTCCTGGGGACGTTGTCGTGACTGGCGCTCATGCGCCTGTCACGGGTAAGCAGGGCTTACCCATGGCAGCTGGTAGGCTTACTTCGAGTAGCATGCCAGTTGTCAAGGCCATTGTGAATGGCCATTCTGCCTTGTGTCTGGTTGATACCGGCAGCGGGTGCACGATGGTGTCCATCCGGGTGGTGGAGGGACTGTCGGGCCGCAAGCCCGACATTTTGTGATGGCTGATGGCAGAACTTCCTCTGAGGGGAAGGAATGTCAGGCAGTCGTGCAGTTGCATGGGACCTCTTTTAGAGTGCCAGCAATTGCAGTTGCAGGGTTGGAGAATCTTGGTGTTGACTGCCTCTTGGGTGACGATGAAATCGATCACATGGAAGGAGTCACTGTCAAAAGAGGACCGAACTCTCGGTACCAGGTTGAGTGGGGTCATCCCACCTCTGCCAGGTGCTGTGGTAGTGCTCCCATGAAGGGAGATCGTGAGGTTGTTCGTGGGGTTAACTCACTTACGATTAGTGATCACTACTTTGAAGCCACGTTTTCTAACGGTCATTGGACCGTTAGTTGGCGTTGGTCGGCCGGCGAGCCGACGCAGCTTCAAACTGGTGTTGGCGAGTACAGGTGTACGCGCGCGCCAGGCGTACATGAGAGGTATGCTGAGGAGATCCAGAGTTGGATCTCTAAAGGTTGGCTGGTGAAGTGGAACGGCCCGGTAAAAGGGGTCATACCACTTTTGGCGGTTGTCCAGCCAACCAAAGACAAGGTGAGACCGGTAATGGATTACCGTGAACTTAACTTGTTCATTGAGTCTCACACTGGTGATGAGCAAACCACTGTGTGTGTGCCGATAAGGTGCGCAAATGGAGGCAGTTTGAAGGGGAGCTTAAGGTCCTTGACCTTAAGTCTGCCTATCTTCAAATTCGTGTCTCCCGTGACTTGTGGCAGTATCAAGTCGTGAGGTATAATGGTGTGCATTATGCCTTGACTCGCCTCGGGTTTGGCTTGTCATGTGCGCACAGGATTATGACGATGATCTTGGGCAAGGTTCTTTCGATGGACGATAAGATTAATCGTGCCACGGATCATTATATTGACGATATAATGGTCCAAGAGTCCATTGTGAGTGCTTCTCATGTGAGAAAGCACCTGCAGTTGTATGGGCTCGAATCTAAAAAAACAGTGAGTCTCGACGGGGGTCGAGTACTCGGGATAGCCTTAAAGAGGTCTCCCACTGGACATCTGTTGATGTCAAGAGGAAGTGAGTTGTCTTCCTTCATTTCAGAGACGTCTGAGATGAATAAGAGAGAGCTGTTCTCTCTGTGTGGCCGCCTTGTTGCTCATTATCTTGTAGCTGGGTGGTTACGACCTCACTGTAGCTATTTGAAGCGACTGGGGTCAGACGGGCCATGGGATAAGCCTGTCAGTCACAGTGTCCTGAAACTAGCTAAGGAGCTGGCTTCGCGAGCACTGGCTGATGACCCTGTAAAGGGTCGTTGGCATGTCGATCCTGATGGTAATGTTACCGTCTGGACTGACGCCAGTTCACTGGCAATGGGTGTGGTCATCCAGGTGGATGATCGCATCGTGGAGGATGCTACCTGGCTGCGGAAGCAGACAGATCATCTCCACATTAATGTCTCAGAGCTTGAGGCTGTGGGACGTGGAATCAATCTGGCTATTATGGGGGGCTTCAAGACTTTCACTATAGCCACTGATTCCAAGACAGTATTATCCTGGTTGGATAACACTGTCGGTGATCACAGTCGTGTGTGCACCAAAGGAGCAGCGCAAATGCACATCAAGCGTCGCTTGATGGTGATCAAGGAGATCATCAATGAGTATCAGCTGTCGGTTCAGTTTCGATTCGCTCCCACGGTCGAGAACAAAGCTGATCAGCTCACTCGTGTGACTGTGAGCTGGCTCAGTTATCACACGGCTGACGAGCCGGACTCTGTCTTGGCTGCGTCATTGGCGGCTTCTGCAGAAGAAGGGACGCCAGAGAGCGCCATTTGGAAGGCTCATTTGCCTCACCATTTGGGCGTTGATCGTACCTTTTATTTGGTCAAGCAGTGCAGGCCGGGCCTTACTCGAGACGAAGTGAAACGTACGATTGCAGGGTGTGAGGAGTGTCTTCGCATTGATCCTGCAAGACGGGTGGAGAACCTTGTCGAGCACGGCTATTTACCCGTCGAGAACAACTGGCATCGTGTAGCTGCGGATGTGACGCACTATAACGGTGTACAGTTTCTCTCTCTCGTCGATTGCGGACCATCTAGGTTTGCAATTTGGCGAAGGCTGTCGAACGAGTCGGCAGCCAGTGTAGTCGCTCATCTCCAGCAGGTGGTGATTGAGCGAGGACCTTTTGTGGAGCTATTGTTGGACAATTCTGCCACATTTAGGTCGGCAACTGTCACTCAGTTTGCCAACGAATGGGGTATCTCTCTGCGTTTCAGAGCCGCTTATGCCCCGAGCGGTAATGGAATCGTAGAGAGAAATCATCGCACAATCAAGAGGATTGCTGCGCGGGGGGGGGGGGGGGGGGGGGATCACCCCCGAGGTGGCGACATTTTGGTACAATGTAACGCCACGACACGGAGTCGATAACAACTCACTGCCTTGGCGTAAGTTATTTGCCTATCCTTGGAGGATGCCTTACGACAACGGCTTAAGTAAGGCCGGAGATGACGGCAAAAACGTGCATTTTGCCGTCGGTGACAGGGTGTGGGTGAAACCCGCAGTGCCCTCTTGCACCAAGCAATGGACTCCTGGGCGAGTCACTGCTGTTCGATCAAGGCACGTTGAGTACATTGATGGCATGCCTAGGCATGTCAGCGACATAAGGAAACGTCGCGGCTCTGACTCTGAGGACATGTACGATGCATGTGACTCAGACGACGATGGGCCCCATGAGACTCCTGTTGAGCCTCTTCAGGTTAGTGTTGAGGAAGTTCCGGAAACACAACTCGAAACTGCAAACGACACGGGAGAGCCCGTCGTTGACGCAGGTGACGAGGTTGTCACGGAGAATGGTAATGAGATGCCAGGACGACCCGTTCGGTAGCGGCGTCCCCCCCAATGGTTGAGTGATTACGTCACCTGAGTTCCTCGAGGAACTGAGGGGGATGTGGTGTATTGCTACGCCAGGCACGTATTCCTACGCGCGACCAATCACAGGGCGGCACCCGTCGGCGGGTTGCTTGTGTACACATCGTATTTGTGTTCACGGACGCTTTGGTGTTCCAATGTGTTTATTCTGTTTAGAATTACACATGCGACGTTTTTTATGTTGTAAGCTGCTCCGTTTGAGTGCAGGAGGTATTTTGTGGGATCTACTTCCTGACGTATGGAGCGTCGGTCTGTGCGCCGGCCTTGGGATTATTGCGTCTGTTGCTGGAGAGTGCGGTTGTGCGTGCTTGAGCTTCCGGTTTCGCTCTTGAAGTATCCTTGCGAGATACTTGTGTTGTGTTTTCTCTTTTTCTTTGCTGAAACACAAGCAGGTAGGACCTGCAGCCGTGAAGTGTTTTCACTAGCTTGGAGCTAGTGTGTGCTTCCTTTCTGCCGTGAAGTGTTTTCGTTTTCACGGCAGCGTGTGTTCACACTGGGTGTGTCCTCTGACACACGGGCTCAGGTGTGTGTCTGGTGTCGGCTGTAGGGGAGGTTTGGAGGCCGATCCGAGCTCTGGGAGCCCGGCTTTGAGACCTTTGGTCTCGGGATTTGCACATCCCACAACAACTTCTGTATTGAATCGACCAATAAAAACCACAAAGAAAAAGAATGTTCTGGGGCGTGGCGCAGTTAAAGAGACACCGCTGCCACGGCGCGCTACCACCGAGCTGTCACAACAGATGTTCGAATGCTCGGTAGACCAACTCTGGCATGAGCCTCTAACTGCGTGAGCTTTGTTTGATGCCAAAGTTATTTTATCCACATATAAGCTTTACCTACAAAGTTCTTTTTCTGAGTTAGAAGTAAAGTCAGTATAGTATGTCGTATTTCATCAGTACGTCGTATTTTGTGCGACATCGATATGTTTGAAATTTAATGAAATTGCGCTTTTTTCAAAGTTTTTAGTGCTCTAAAACAATCATCAAAGTTCATTTCTTTTTTATGAAAAGTTTGTTCCATTTAACTTATGGGAAAAATTTGAAATGCACTATTACGCACAAGAAAAACTAACATAGATTCATCTCATGTCAAGAAAATTATCACGATAAGCTATTTTCTCACTACCTCTGTACAATTAATGGTGGATTTTGACTCGTGTTGCCGTGTTGACTGAACTGATGCACTAACCAATATTTGTATACGTATTTACGAGCTGAAGTTTGTAAGTTGGTAAAATGGTATTTCACAAATGGTAACTGAAACGTTCGTTTTGACTAAAACGTGCGAATTTATGGAAATCAGCAACAATAGAGTCAGACTATGGTTAAGTTTGACAGTGAAAAAAAAAATTATCAGGTAGATTTTGCTACAAGATTTATTCATACCTGCCTTTGTGTCTGACACGATATTAATAAAAGTTTGTTTAACTTTTAGCATTAAGTACGAGCGTGTAGGGATGTATAACGTTATTTCGTAACCAAAATATTCCTATATTCAACATTTTCATTGCACTACACAAAGTAATGGATTGTTAATTTTTATCTCTTAGAATGATGAAAAGCCTCAATATCATGGAAAGAAAACAAGAAAGGTAGGAAAACCTGTGCAGTGAGAGTATGTGTGGTTAAAGTGTTTTCCGCATACTTTGATCTGTGAGGTTGATGATTTTGTTTATTTCATCCTCTGTGAAACAAATGAGCAAATTCATGCCCCGACACGTACAGAAAATCTATGGAGATTGCATGGTGTCTGCAGTTTCCAAAATCGTGAAAATAAGCGAATGTTACATGAATAAGGAAATGCCTGATTGTTCACGGGGATTAAGTTAGGAGAAAAGTGTTGAGGACGACTGGGTTACGAGTAAATTTGATGACTGAAACGTGGTTGGTGTGAACGCGTTGAGTGTGAATGTTAGTCAGAAAACGGCTGTATAACGACCTAATAAAATCTTTGACTTTGATTTTGTACATACATACATACATATACCGGGCTTATCCTCCCTATGGGAGGGTAGCCGACAGCATGCCACATTTTGTATTATATAGAATAAATATACCTGAAATTTTACTTGTGCGAAGTTGGCCTCTAGCTTTCTACAGGTTTTTCTAAATGGGGGATCAGAAACCGAGATGTTTCATGATAGTTCGCTTAATGGTTACGCAGAAAATTCACGTTAATTGATCGCTCATGAAATGCTTCCTTTAATGCAAATCGATATATTTCTGACCGAAAAAATTTTATTATAAAAATTGTACCACCTGCAATGAATTGTTTTCAAATAACGAAACTGTTTCATTCCCAATTTTTTTTTTTTTTATGAGTCAGTGTTGAATATTTCAGTGAATTTCACGAGGGATTGAACGAGAAATCAAAGGAAATTTTCGCTCCGGTCTTATTTTTCAACAGGAAAACATTTATGTAAAAATTGCCATCGCACGGTACTTTTTGCAGTCATATTGATTGCAAAAATTTTTTCTCTTATGTTTGCGTGTATTTGAAGATGGTTCATTGTGTTCGGGATCCATTTCACCCGTAAAATTACTGCAAAACGTGTCAAATGCATCAGCGTAGAACTGTCCTTACGTATCGCTAGAGCAAAATTTATTAAATTTCAAAGTAATCGAACTTTCTATTTACAAACGAAATTATTCGGATTGCCTTTCTTACTCACAAACGAAGCCTGCAGTTTACCAATTGGTGTCTTCTTAGCTCGGGCTGGCTGCGCTACCAAAAAGCACAGCCCTTGCAGTGAGCTGCCAGAGCGACATCTCTTATTTTTTGTTTTGTGACTCAATTAGTGCAGGGCCGTAGGGGCCAAAGACTTTTTTATCATACGAGCATGTTCTTGAACGGACAACTAGCATTAACCGCAAGGTTTGTCCAGACAGCGCTCAATGTAGTCAAAGTCTGCTGGAATTCGGTTGATCTACCTGCCGTAAACGCCCCGATCAGGTTGTGCGTTTTGAGAATCATAGGCGTTCAGAGTTATAGAACGGCATCTCTGGTTGTTTACTCGTGTTGTGTCAGTCAATTAAAGTTCCTGTCTTTGAGTTCATCGTCTGACTGGCATTAGTCACAAGCATCATTGTTAAACGATGTTTCTTATTCATCTTTTAAATGAGGTTGCAAAGAATGTTTATAAGTAAATATATATAATGAAAACAGATTTTTTAACGATTGCCTATACCCTCCTGTAAGATCAAATGAAAAAACAACATGTGACGTAATTGAATTGCTTCATATGGTGAGTTGTGGAAACTTGCGTAGGTGCTGTAGCGTACATCAAGTATTGGAATGTAGAAGACTTTAAGGTCTGTTAGAAAATCATATTTTTTGAATCATTCAGAGACCATTTTAAACTATTTACCATGAACTGCAACAAAGTTACGCTGAAAAAAGCGTTTTTGGGAACAGAAGCCAATTTTCTAGAATAGGCCAGCCAATATTCTCTCAGCTGAAACAAGCTCAAGCTCGTAAAAATTAAACTTTATTGACAATAGCTGAGATTTGAATCGCTGAACACAAACGAGAAAGATTTATTACTATTCATATGATAACGTTGGACCAACATAAGCTCTGTGTGTGACGCAAAGGGGATAAAATGAACATCTGTCAGCCCACGTTCCAGGGTTCATGCTTTTTGTTTAACGGGGATGTGCGAGAGTTCGAGTTGTGGCTGGGACTACAATTAGGATGATGCCAAATTTTCTGTATCTATAGTACACTTTGCGCAAATTCGAATAACTTAGGTTTTCATACGTCATGAATATACTAAAATTATTTGGAATGTTTGCAGTAAAATTTTGCCTATTAGGTAGAAACAGAGAGGAACTATTGATTGGATTGATTAGATCCTATTTTCTAAGCATATATTCCAGAATCAATTGCTTAAGTCTTGGTGTACAATATAGCAGAGAAATTTATAGTTATGGCCAAGAAATTCAAACGTTTCAATACCGCAAAATTTTTACCCGTGCCCTAGCACTTGAAATGTTTACGGATTATGCGTTTATACAGTACTCAAGGTGTTTATTATTAACGTGGACCCTCTGTTTGAATCGTAATAATTTGTAAGCTGATTATCCGATTTATGCGTTCGTTTTTTGGTTAGATGGAAAAAATTGTTTTCTTGCATAACTACAGGACAATTGTTTCATTTACACAAAAATACGGATTCAGGTACTTGAAATGTGCGAGGGTCCCCCTAAATTTTTTGCTACGGATGATTGCAAATGATAATAAATAAATTTAAATAATTTGTTGTCATGAATACAAAATAAAAAAACGAGGCGACAAGTGAAAAAATAGTTATTGAAATTTCAGTACGAAAAAGTTTTGTGAATCATTTCAACGAAGATAATATTCCAACTATTTTCAACTTGGCGATCATTTTTCAAATACATTCTCGAATTACTTCATTCATCTTTTTCATTGCACGCCTTAACCCAAGCTAATTTTCCAGTAGAGCATTGAACTTTGTCGTGATCTTTTCTTAAGCTGTGATCAAGTTATTTAGATTGTATATTCCAGACGTCCCCACAAAAAGAAGACATATGAAGTGAGGTCTGGGGATCTTGGCGGCCACACCTTGCCATGTCTTACGTCGATGACGCAGTCCTGAAACACTATGTTCATTTACAGTCCTGAAACACTCATTCAATGTCCTCGTACACCGAAATGCTGTTAGGAACAACACAAACCCCGTTTAGCCCTTGATTCCCCTTGATTCTCAACGACAAGAATATCCTTGGAAAAATAATTCTATTATATTGCAGACACACTACACGTTATTTTTGATGACTGTGAAGTCTTGTTGACGAAGTATTCATAAATGTAATAATTGAAGAGTACATCTATTTTTTTGCCTCATAGCTTTAGAATACTAGCCACCCATACATGAATATCTTTTCAAGTTACTATTAGAATTATCATCGAGACTACAGTGTTTATACTTATTGCCAGCATGAGGACGTTGTCATCATCATTATAATCATCTTGATTGAATTATCAACGTTATCTCCTTTACCGTCATCTTGTATTTGTAATTAACTTCTTAATCTCAGACAAATATAACAGTTAAATTAATTCTTGAATAGGGTTATCGTTTAACTGCTAAATTTCTTCTCAAAGATCCCTAAGATGCCTTTGGAACTTTAAAACCACAACTGCAAATTTACAAACTTCGAGCAACGAAACTGCAACTCTACAAACTGCATCACAACAAAACTGCAACTTTCCAAACTGCACCACAAGATAGCTGTAACTTTACAAACCTCGTCACAACAAAATTACAACTCTACAAACTGCACCACAACAAAACTGCATCACCGCCAGCCTGTCGTGTGAAGCATCGAAGTTCCCACAGCCTCACCTCTGACGCGTTCTTATGTAGTTGCCAGGGAGAATGACACAACTACTTGAAAGCAATACCTTTTATTCCCAGAAGCGATATATGAATAAAATCACAACATGTTTAGAGCTTTTGCGATGTTTTCATTGGTGTGTGATGTGCGATGATCTGATTCAATTGTGTGGTGGATTGATTTAGTTTAAGCTTAAGCCTCACTGAACAAAACAGAGGTGTCCCGGTAAGAGGTCGGATAGAGGTTCGTGTGGTAAGGGGCTTAGTAATCGAAGAATCTGTGGCGTTTCTTCTCACTCTACGCATAAAACCGTAAGGTTGAAGGGAATTTTTAAACCAAGGCATATACCGTTTGGGTCATAAAAAGTAAACCCAATTATTTATGTCAACAACTTTACAGTGAATGAAGATAATTTAATTCTGTTTTTTTTTGTATTAGGTGGAGAAAAATCTTTTCCTTAAAAATGTTAAGTCCCATTAAAATTGGTTGTATTAGTAATGAGATAAATAATACTCGCAAAAATGTGAGTTATGCATCACATTCTAATGAGGTCATAAATGATACAAAGTTGATGTAATATTATTCCAAAAAACGAGTTATAACAAGTGTTTTTTCTCAGGAAATCTTTATTCAAATTTGGTTCGAACTGCCTTTAAAGTCTTTGTTCTTGAGAATACGTTGTTGATGAAAATGCGTTGTCCTTTTGTTAGTTGTATAACGGTGAACTTAAAGGTAAATTTTTCGACCACTTGGACATTATTTATACTCAGACTTAAAAATTTGTAGTCAGAATATATACTTCTGCGTGAGTAATGCAGTAAATGGAACTGAAATATCTCAGCCCAAATTTATTAACTTTTAAAATTGGGTTTACTTTTCCATGGTCCATACGGTACATAAAAAAAGTAACAGGGGCCCTGAAAAAAGCAGTGGACCTAAAAAGATCGTGTGTAACGAAATAAAATTCCTTTCCTCATATACCAACAGGAAGATCTACCTGTCCTTTAGTTTAGGACCTCACATCTTTCAACTCCTAGGGAGCAATAATTCACACTAACACAATAGTTCTGAACCTAGAGAGGTCTGTAGCGCGGCAATGGAGCAAACAACGCAAGTTGTGTTAGGTTCACGAGGAGACAGGTCACGCTGTTCACCTATGCAAAGTAACGAGTAGAATATGTCCTTAATTTATTGCGATGCAGAACACGACGTCAGGCGAAACACCATCTTTGCCTCCGACGTCATCACCGTCTGTACGCCATCACCTCCATCGCCGTCTGTATTGCTTCACCACCATCACTGTTTGCATTGCCATTTCCATCATCACCGTCTGCACTGCTATCACCATTATCAACGCTTACACTGCTTACCCAAGCAGACCAACGCTTTCTGAGGTGGTGGTGGGTGGGGTGGTGGTAGTGGAGGTGGTGTTCGTGGTGCTGTTGGTAGTGGGGGTGGTGGTAGTGGGTGGGGTGGTGGTAGTGGAGGTGGTGTTCGTGGTGCTGTTGGTAGTGGGGGTGGTGGTGGTGGGTGGGGTGGTGGTAGTGGAGGTGGTGTTCGTGGTGCTGTTGGTAGTGGGGGTGGTGGTAGTGGGTGGGGTGGTGGTAGTGGAGGTGGTGTTCGTGGTGCTGTTGGTAGTGGGGGTGGTGGTAGTGGGTGGGGTGGTGGTAGTGGAGGTGGTGTTCGTGGTGCTGTTGGTAGTGGGGGTGGTGGTAGTGGGTGGGGTGGTGGTAGTGGAGGTGGTGTTCGTGGTGCTGTTGGTAGTGGGGGTGGTGGTAGTGGGTGGGGTGGTGGTAGTGGAGGTGGTGTTCGTGGTGCTGTTGGTAGTGGGGGTGGTGGTGGTGGGTGGGGTGGTGGTAGTGGAGGTGGTGTTCGTGGTGCTGTTGGTAGTGGGGGTGGTGGTAGTGGGTGGGGTGGTGGTAGTGGAGGTGGTGTTCGTGGTGCTGTTGGTAGTGGGGGTGGTGGTAGTGGGTGGGGTGGTGGTAGTGGAGGTGGTGTTCGTGGTGCTGTTGGTAGTGGGGGTGGTGGTAGTGGGTGGGGTGGTGGTAGTGGAGGTGGTGTTCGTGGTGCTGTTGGTAGTGGGGGTGGTGGTAGTGGGTGGGGTGGTGGTAGTGGAGGTGGTGGTCGTGGTGCTGTTGGTAGTGGGGGTGGTGGTAGTGGGTGGGGTGGTGGTAGTGGAGGTGGTGGTCGTGGTGCTGGTGGTAGTGGGGGTGGTGGTAGTGGGGGTGGTGGTCGTGGTTATAGCATTTTTACTGCAGCAATGGAACCAAATGCATCGCTCATCTTGCTGACAATGGACATGGAATAAGCAGAAGTGTGTGCAAGAACGGCTAGCTGTTCGAGCCGCATAACTGCTGCTCCTGAGTGACGCAGCAGAACTTGCTTCCAGCCTCGCTGACCATCTCTCCAGCTCTGCGCCGCTCACTGCGTTGTCCATGTCTTCGTCCGCTTGCTTCATGAAGCTCTGGAAGCACGCTGCTCTTCTGAGGGGGAAACGGAGGGGAGGGAAATGTATCTCTTGTTTGTTTAGTGATAAGTTTGCTGTTGGTGGATCTCTTGTATCACTTTCTACGTATGGTTTATTTGTGTACTAACGTACTATACGCTGAGTGGTAAGTTCTATCATGTATTATTTTTGTGGGAGGGTTATTGAAAATACCAGATAATTCCGAAAAAAAACTCATATATAATCTAGGCAACCGTTCACCGAATAATTCCATAACATATGATCCATTCATAAATTGCAACTGTACAAGCATCTGCAAAAACTAAACTAAATCGTCCTGAAGTCCTTAATAACCCGTAACTCAAAACGGTTTTCAAAACGATGCTGTGCTCTCTGAAGTGCGAGAATTGAAGAAGTTTGTGAATTTTTTGCCAGAAACTTTTACTTTTTGGGTAAAATTTTGGGTTCTCTATGTCAAGGTACTCAAACGAACAGTTGGGAACATACTCTATTTGTGATCATATCAAAAAATTAACTGCATGGAAGAAAAATCCTCACCGTCAGAGTATTGGTAATTTTTCCTACTTACTGTTAGAACAGCTATTTCAATCACCAATTCTTTATGCAAGAACATAAGTCGTAAAGTGGAGTATTAGTGGAATGCATTGTGGTTACTCGTAGGTCATTCAGGTCGTCTCTAACATTTTCTTCTTTAGGTATTAGATGTCTAAAAGAAATAGGTTTTAAATGTCTTGCCTCTGCAAATTTACCACATGAATAAACTGCATTTATGAACATTCAGCGAGCTTAAATTTACTCAGATTCAACTAGGTCAGCGCTCCACATTCCCTCGGTGCTGCTGAGCCGCTGCAGACAGCCGGCAAACTCGAGTGCGTTGAGCGCGCCATCTCCGTCTCCGTCACACGAGCGCACGCTCAGCGCCGGCACCTGCAGGTCGGCCCTTCTGCTGCTCCGGCTCTGGAGGCCGCGGCTCAGGCGTTCCTTCCACCCATTACATGACTCTGCAATATGAGCTTAACCGTTTGGACAATTATTTTAGACACAGTAATCTTTTACGTGTGACCATGTACATTTACTGGAACATTTGTTCATGTCTTGAAAATACGCATTATTCATGTTAATTATGAATGAAGTTATCCATCGGAATCCTAAATAAAGTTAAAAATTTCCTGCCTGAAACAGCTTTGCAAATGCTCTACCGAACGCTCGTTTCACCATACTAGCAATACGGAATAGAAGCATGACACGGAACTGATAAAAATGAAACCAATATACTTTTTACTCTGCAAAACAGAGCCAATCAGAGCGGTAAAGAAACTAGAATATAATGCTCACACAAGTGATTCATTCAAAAATTTACGAATGCTCAAACTTTCGGATCTCTATAAAATCTCCATATGTAATTTCATTCACAAATCATCAACAAATGATGGCGATAATAGCCTAAAATAATTATTAAGTGCACAAACTGGTCATCACGACCATTTAATCCGACATAGAAGTAAATTCATACTTCCTTATTATTCAAAGGCCCAGTCGGAACACAGTATCCTCTTCGTTGGAACTAAAACTTGGAACTCAGTACTTGCGGAGATCCGTGAAAGTAATTCTGACAAGGTATTCAAAAGAAATTTTGAGTCTCACTTCCTACCAGAATACTAGGCGTGCAAGATCACGAAGTCAAATCTTATCTCCTACATGACTGGTCCTAATAATATTATTTGCCATGGTTAATATCGCCGATCTTCAGTCTGCTCTTTTATCGACTATAGAATATACTGTTAACATCTAGTCCATATAAACTATTTTGAAAATGAAGCATCCGATATCGAGTTTTCTATCTTATTTGTAAGTCTAATGCGAAACTAGGTTAAGTGAATGAGGTCAAACATTATTTCACACCTCAGAATAACGTTGATGGTAGGATTCCCTAGAAGTTGCTGAACTTATTCGGGCCCACAGGTAGCTATACTCAAATTTGACCATTGTACTAGACGTAAGAAACATTCTACCTCTGTATCACCTGTGGTAAATAAATTGGTTAAATTGTTAAAGCTTCAACTTTGAATGCGATGCACATAGTAACATTCCCTTGTTTCATTCTTTAAGAAAAAGGATCTTTTCAGTAAATTAAGAATTGAATTAACCCCTGTTTTTAAGTAGCATTTCATTTCCAAAAACCGTTTGGGGAACTTCAAATCAAGGAATAAAATTTTTTTATGTCGTATGTCTGAACTGAAATATTTACTTCCAGAGTTTTATAAAAGAATCACACGCGTCTAGAACTTCTTTCCTGACCAAAAACCATAATTTTATTCTACTTGTCAGATCATTCAGAAATCTATGATGAATCAAAATAGCGCTATCATTTATTCTTAAGCTTAATTTTACCCAAGTAGGACTATGTATATAGCAAACAGCTGTGGGGTCAATGCACCAGGAGGAACAGTACAGTGGACACGATGTGATAGGGAGATCAGCTCAGAAGCTTCTGAGAATACGGTGCTGAAATCTCTGGAAGGCCAAATGAGTGGAACGGAAGTCTACTACACGAAACTAGGTACAGGCTAACATATTTAGAACTTCAATATAAGTTATGAATGTAGGAATATTTGCAGACTTTCAAAGTTACAATCTGAATTCAGCTTTTCATACGAGAACTACACTTATACATCAAAACTCGGAATCGCAGTCATTTTTTATTTCGTGACCGTAGCACACAATGAAGAACCACAAATTTCACAAAGATGCTTTTGATTATTACGTTGAAATAATTTTAATTTTACGGAAAAAATTAATCAGAAAAAACTCTCAACTGATATTTTAAAAAATTCTCTCAGACGAACATTTAATGAAGATTTGAATATTTTCTATACCATTCATAGTAAACCCCTAGTTCAATTTTTGGCGAGTAAACCTAATTTTAGTAGACAAAACTTGTTTTACTTGCCAAAACTGTTTTACCTGCCAAAACAGGTTTCTGTTGCAAACACTAACCGTAGTATTCAAATTTGTTTTACCAACAAAAACTTGTTTACGAGCTAATACATGTGCTACTCACCAAAATTTCTACGGGAGCTTACAATGAACAGCATGAAAATTTTTCAAATGTTTATCAAATGTTCATCCTTATATCTTCTTTATATCACCGATGAGATTTTTCTCCATTTTTGTTCCCATGTTGAAATTAATTTTACGCTCACAAACAAGAAGCCGCAATGGCAGCTGTTGCGAATTTAGTAGCAATATTCCATTTTTGTCAGTCCGATCAATTTCAAAAACCCTGCGCGCCAAAAACCCTGCGCGCCAAAAACCCTGTCGTTCTGCCATCACTGGATAAATATAGCACATTAGCGGATAGTTTCCCATTGATCGGAACTTATAAAATGTTTTTTCAAGGAAAACAGTTACTGTAGTATTACCTACATTTGCCCTACAAAAAAAATTATACTGTAGTTGAAACAAAAAACGTCGACACCCTCCAATGGTTTCACTGAGACTTAAATTTATATTATTCGAATTGCCTATTTCCGAGCTGAACGTCCCCCACGAGATTGAAATGAACAGTTTAGTTCAATTATTTCACAAATTTAATTATTTGGGCGGATAAATGTGAAATTCAAGACGTAAATTTTTTTAAATTAGATTTTTTGGGCTATTGAATGGGCAGTTTATTTTTTTTATTTTCAGAGTTTTTTGAGTTGATAAACCGACAACTTAGCGGTTTTACTTTTAGAATTATATTCTTTAATCTGTCACCATAAAAAGCGAATGGTATAAGTTTACGCGGGGCAAGATTAAGGTGTAAAGTGTTCGACAAGAGTTCTGTTGATCTCGGGAATTAAAGCGAAAATGTAAAATTTCATAACAACGACTCTAATTGTATTGCAGTAATATGGCTTAATTTATTGAGGGTTGATGTCACATTCGTAAAAACGTTTTGAGAAAGTCGCCTAATATTCCAATGCACTTTTGCTAACTTAGATGTCAGATCCAAATTGTTAAAATCGAAAAACTTGTTTGCATTTCATGATCGAATAAATATAATTTTCCTAAGATATTTTTCCGCCCAGCAGCATAACTAAAGATTGAGTTAAAACTTGAGTCGTGTGGCTGTCGTCTGTTATGATAAACAGAAGCGAGAGTTATTCTGAAATTCACTTATGAGAAGTTGCCCCTTCGTAGTTCACGCTACTCACTTTCAGCAGGAAGCCCGCCCTGTAAAGAAATGAAGTACAAGATTTTGAAAATGCTTCGACCAAAAGTAAATAAAGTGATCTCGTAATATTTTTAGATAGAAAAAAAAATTTTAAATTAAAAGATGTCACAAGAAAAAGATGAGATTTGTACCAAAATCTCAAGTGGTATAAATCATTACAACTAACATCGGAAATTATTATATTCAATTAATAATTACGTAAGAGTAAACATAAAGAGAAACATGATTACACAAAATTTTTAAACGACGCAAATCCCCAATATATTCTTAAAACAAAACTGCATTCAAGAGAAACAGAAGGTTTTTAATGTTAGAGACGATGAATTCGTAAAAGTAGGAAATGAATCCTAATTATTTTGCTACGAAATGAATTTTCGAAATATTTCAGTGACGATATATATGTAGACCAACGAATTGAGACTTACAGAAAAACATAACAGTTTTCAACAGAAACAAGTTTCAGTCTATCTCTTTATTTTGATACGTGTTCTAAAATCTAGCTCCTACGCTATAAATAACAATAAATGGTTGAGACACAAATTAAGTAAGACGAAAAGAGAGGGAAAAAACCGAATCCGTCCTCAGCTGTTTCAAATTACACTGACAGCAACCTTTGAGGCGAGGTGGAGAGAAGAAGGCTCTACCGAGAAGGTGGTGGGGAGACACAGAGATGCACTCGTTAAATACATTATTTCATCAGTTAAAACATAGCTACCTACAGGAAGGCTGTTCTTACCGCCAAAGCGAACAGGCATCCCAGCGTCAGTAGTTTGACCTGGAAAGAAGAAAAATAAATTTAATCGAGAAATTTACAAGATGTCTTCATGGAGCGGAGGGAGATTATGTTCAAGAAAAAACATTGTTTCAAATGTAACAGAACATTTATTCGTATAATGTTCGTTCGGCAACGTTTTCATGAATTTGAAAGCTCATTTGCGTAAAATTTTTTATTACTGCAGGTAGGAGGACGACGGCACATATTCTTTCTTACATCACTCAAATACATTAAACATGGCTTATGTGACAGTAGGAAGCGTTAAATGTTTTCAACTGGTTCATGTTTTACTGACTTGCGTCATTAGAGAAGGTTCTAAAACTTTTCAAACTCTAGACTTCATCAATGTCACCAATAGAATAAGTCATCAATATATTTTTAATTTCTCGTGCTACGTTCAAATCCTTACATCATAAGCAAACCGCACAACTCCTAGTTCTGAATTCTTTTTTATTATATTATAACAGCAAAAACCGTAGACTATTAATTTTTCTCGGAACAAAAATGAAGTTAGTAAAATATTGGCTAAGACTTCATTTTCAATTTTTATCAGTAAAAATAGCGTCACATCTTTTTATCGTTGTCTTTTAATGACGCAAAAATGAGATACGTTCTTTTTTAGTGCAAGAGACAGCATTAGAGACTTTAAATGAAACTTATCAGGAAAATAATGAGGTTTGAAGGCGTACAGAAATTTCATTCTTCATGTGATAAGACACCCCAATGTTGATGGTCCATTAAATTTATTTTTAATAATGTTTTGCATGGTTCGTTTTGCACATTAGCTGTTGCAATTGTAAAATCGCATCATTTTCAATCGCAGTAACTATTTAAAAATATGAACCAGATGTTGGGAAAGCAGCGAGGAAGGTTCTTAACCGTAGATATTGAAGCAGGTACAATTCGACTTTAATCGTCTCAAAGCCAAGTCTCTTCACTCGAAGGCTTACCTGCAGCCTTCAATACCGTTTTCAACTCAATATTGTTACCAGTGAGCCTGGTTCTAAGTTCATCGTTGAAGATATTGGCATTTTTGGTTGACCTTTTTCACTGTAGTCAGATTATTCTCATAAATTGTACCTGATTTCAATTTATTTTACCTGAAAAAAAATTACAGTTAAAATTAATCTTTAAACACTGACCAACCAAATACGTTTTGTTACACAAGTTGATTCAAGGTTTGAAGAGTATTATCACATATTTTATTACACTGAGTGCTCAGAATATCTCTAGCATTAGAACACGTACCTACATGAAAACTTATTTTAAGCTTTACCTGCATCTCCACGTTAGAGAACGTAACAATTATTATTCCCGGTCAAAGTTAATTTTGAATTCGTCTTCCAGAAAGTGCCCAAAAAATATATGTGTCAAACAAAGGACTCGCTTCGTACAAGTCCAACGACAGAGTAAGCTCAGAAGCTGTGTTCGGACGGTACATGTAGCTTCAATGCAGCGAAACAGATGTTTTTCTTCTCATCGGAGCTCTGAAAGAGCAGTATATCTCAGCATGATCATGTCTTGCATGTTTAAATGCAATTAAAATTTCACAGATGTCGTTGGTAAACTGGAATTTTTTTAATTAGTTCGATAGAAGAAAACATTCAACAATTTATCCAGTATTACACGATCATCGTAAATTCACCACTTGATTGAGAATTCAATGAATGAGGAATAATTAACTTGCTAGGAGCAAACCTTTTTTGTTTATTTGGCTGTCGTATGACCTCGAGAAGCCGCTTACTCGAACGGCATTTATATTAACAAAAGTTCGTTTAGAGCTCGAGTGAATAAAATAGCAAATGCAGTTTAATTCTAAACTTGCTATTCTAACTTTATAAGCTAATTTTCAACATTTAAACACAGTATTAACAATTCTATTCATTTGCTATTTAAATGATATCTTTTGGTCATTTTGAGACGAGGACCCGAGTGTATCCTCAATACGTTATTTACTCCTATAAATTTATTGATAATTTATTGATATATTGATAATTTTGAATTTTGTTTGTTGTTGTGACGACTACCATAAATTTCAAAACTCAATATTTTACCAACAAGCATTTTAGCCTTTATATTCTGAACGCTCGGAAACTGAATAGTTATTTTTCTCTAACGGTGTTTTACGTAAATGTTGATGAGAAAAACTATCCATGGTTTTCTTAACTTCATGACAATTACGCTCAATTGATAGTCAGACCAATAGTTTCATTCTATAAGATCATTTAAAATTTCTCCGCACTCAAAACTTCAGTCAATCTCCACAGTCAGTGTAGTATATCTTGTCATAATATATTCAATTATTTCTCTTATAAAAGTGTTATTGAATCCTTGAATGGAGAGTAAATTATTTTCTATAAGACGCGTTTCCAGAAATAAATCCAAATGCTTTCATCACTTGAAGCACAAATTTCTTGAGCTATACTCAAAACTGGATTCTTCAAAAATGTGGTCCAATGTTCCCGAAATATTCTCTAACAAGCAATATGAATATTTCAGTGGACCTGGATTAAAAGTGTGCATCTGGAACAGTGAGTCAAATATGAAACGAAATACTGTTAAACTACTGATCGAGTATTGTAATTTTTTCTTAAAACCTCAACGTGACAATTTGAAGGAAAATCTATTAGGGGCCTAGTTATCAGTTTTTCTCGTTGTTTTGTCTTTCAGTCATTACAAGAGATAATTCAAATCCCAGCGTTCTAATGTCTCAGTATTATCAGCATTCCCTAAAAATGCAACGCTGAGAATTTGTTACCATTCAAGAACCAGAAAAAGGGAAACGAATGTTTGTCCTACCTTTGTTAAAATTTATTCCTAGTTTTTAAACAGTTTGAAAATTTGATGCAAGAGTAAAACCAAACCATACCGTCACAAAATTTCAGCAAACCTGCAAAAAGTTAAACATTAGTGTTGAGCAATTTGAGAGGTAGGGGAATAGTGAAATGGAAACGTGAAGTTCGTATTTACAACTTGCGTAAGTAATTCATCGGATGTTGCCATAAACGCCGTAGTTTAATTCATAGCTACTATGTTATGAAACTTCAAACCTTAGCTCTGTTCCCCTGCGAGTTTCACAAGCGCATCCCTCACGCTGATGTACATCGGTTCCAGCAGCTGCGTCTGAGGCCGTGGGACGCACCAC
The DNA here is from genome assembly GCA_030386875.1 of Morinoia aosen. Lineage (NCBI taxonomy): Eukaryota > Metazoa > Arthropoda > Malacostraca > Amphipoda > Talitridae > Morinoia > Morinoia aosen. Next base: position 31,825,761 of record CM059567.1, on the reverse strand, counting down.
GCCATCTCTGAGCTCTGGAACACACCGTCTCATAGTCATGAAAAAACGTATGAATGTTTTATAATATTAAAATTTTCTCCAGGCTTTCTTTAAAACAAATTACAGTGACTTGGTATATGCGTTTGTGAATTTTAATCATATATTCTTTTCACTAGAATAATTGATGTAATCACATACTTTACGCTCCTTGTGAATGACAAAAACAACAAATTTACTGCAATAAAGTCAGGCAACATCCAATACGAGATGAATACATGGTTTAAAGAGCAAGGTGGAATCTAGCAACGGCTAATTTAGCGCATTTTTTCCAATGCTATTGAAATATTCAATCTACGGAAAACTAATTTTGCATTGTCAGAAAAATAACAGACGAAATGTTTTTAACGAGAATGTCATATTATAACAGCCGAGAAAAGCGTTAAAAACTTAGAAGTAAGCCCTCAAATTGCTTTTCTTACCTGCAGCATATAAGAAAGAGCTGCACTACACGTTAAGTACATGGGACAAAGTTCGCGGCTTTACTGCAGAAGGCACTATCCTCAAGAGATGCAACAGTAACTAAGCGCAATGTCATTTAAACGTCTCATACAGAAACTGCAGAGCGTGCAACTGCGCAGCACAGTTGTGACATCAGTTTCAGTGACAAATTTTTTGGAGCATTTCACTTGTTAAATTTTCAATGAAATCTCAGTTATTTTACGACCTAGAATTGTTCATGCAGATAAAATTAGTACCAGCTTCTCCAACTTGCCCATTCGGCTTCGATATTTCGATGGGAGCGTTGCCTTCTAGCAACGAATTTAACTAGTTTTTGAGCAAAGCTTAAATGGAATTTAAAAGAAGTTTTTTCCTCTGCAATCAACCTAATCAGTGCCTCGTTCTACACGCATCGGAAACACAAATTATTTATGCAAATACCAACACGAGTGCATCTGACAATTTCTTCTTTTCTCAGATCGAAAACTGATTTCCGAGGATTTGCTATGTAGCGGCTGAAGCCTCTTCCGACACTGATAAGCATGTCATAATTTGCGCCCAACGTGATGCTTAAAGAATCCTTCAATGCATGAAATTACATAGGCACACCAAACTTGCTTGACTTGATAGATAATCATGGGCAAATATTTTCAAAATGTCTAATTTAAACAATTTAAACAATTTTTAAACAATTTATTTACCACAGGAGATACAGAGGTAGGTGATACAGAGGTAGAGTTTTACTTAAGTCTAGTACAATGGTCAAATTTGAGTATAGCTACCTGTGGGCCCGAATAAGTTCAGCGACTTCTAGGGCATCCTACCATCACGCTATTCTAGGGTGTACAAAAGTTTAACCTAGTTCACTTAACCTAGTTTCGCATTAGACTGATCATTGAGATGATTAACTCGATATTTTACAAGTCGGCTATATTTAACAGTATGTTCGATAAAACGATTCAAGAGCAGAGAGAAGATTGGTTATGGTACACAAGGCAAGTTACATTATGACATTATCATTAGTTACATGTAGGAGGCAAGATTTCGACACGGTGATCTTACACTACTAGTATTCTGATAGGAAGCGAGACTCAAGATGTCTTTTGAATACTTTGTACGAATTACATTCACGGATCTCTGCAGGTATAGAGTTCCAAGTTTTGGTTCCAACGAAGAGAATACTGTGTTGCGACCTGGCCTTTGAATAATAAGGAAGCATGAATTTACTTCTATTTCGGGTTAAATGGTCGTGATGACCAGTTTGCGCAGTCAATAATTGTCTTAGGCTATTGTCGCCATCATTTCTTAATGTTTTGTAAATGAAATTACAGATGGAGATTTTGTATAGATCCGAAAGTTTAAGTATTTGTAAATTTTTGAAAGAATCATTTGTGTGAGCATTATATTCTAGGTTCTTTACCGCTCTGACAGCCCTTTTCTGCAGAGTAAAGATTTTGTTGGTTTTATTTTTATCAGTTCCGTGCCATGCTTCTATTCCGTATTGCAAGTATGGAGAAATGAGCGTTCGGTAGAGCATTTGTAAAGCTGTTTCAGGCAGAAAATTTTTAACTTTATTTAGGATTCCGATGGATTTTGATAATTTAGAACTAATATGAGTGATGTGCTCTTTGAAGGTCAGATGTTTATCTATTATGATGCCCAGAAATTTACATGAGTTGGTTTCTTCGATTTCACCTTCGCCAATTTTAATGCATGGGAGAGATACATCTTTCTTGTATGAGAAAGTAATATAATTTGTTTTATCGATATTTAGGCTTATTTTATTAGCTTTGAGCCACGATGAAACCTTGTGAAGTTCAGTATTTATACTCTCCACAATCATAGCAGGATTTTGGTTCGGAAGGACCGCAGAAAGCGTACTGTCATCGGCAAAAAGTATGAATTTGAAGAATGATGTAGATTTTACAATATCGTTGATAAAAATCAGAAACAAGAGAGGCCCGAGAACAGATCCTTGTGGAACTCCATGGCTAATTGTCTGTGGGTCTGATTTTGCGTCGTCAATGACAACGTATTGCTTCCGATTTGTTAGGTATGATCTGAACCAATCATGGGCAATCCCTCGAATGCCATAACAGTGTAGTTTCGATAATAGTATTTTATGGTCCACACAATCAAATGCTTTTCGGAAGTCAAGAAATACAGAGAAGACAGGCTTTCCTTCATCTATATTAGAATAGAGGAATTGTAAATGATTTAATATAGCCTGTGTTGTTGATTTTTTAGAGCGAAAACCGAATTGTTTATCGTAAAGAAATGATTTTTGTTCAAAATAAAAGTACACTTTTTTATACACAATCTTTTCGAATACTTTGCTAATAATTGGTAGAATGGAGATAGGTCGATAATTGTTTACACAGGTTTTCTCACCACTTTTAAAGATAGGGGTTACTCTAGCAACTTTGAGGGAGTTCGGGAAAGTGCCTAGTAAGAGAGACTGGTTAATAATATTTGATATCAGTGGGGCTACAATGTCAGCAATAACTTTAAGTACTTTAGTCTGAAACGTTTGTAACCCACTCGATTTATTTTTCATGTTGTTTATGCACGTAATTACATCGGAGGAGTTTGTAGGCGTAAAGAAAAAGGAGTTGGGTTCTCGAATATGATCCATAAATTCCAGGTGATCAGTAGGTTCACTTGGAATACCATCAGCTATTGTTTTCCCTACGTTTACGAAGAAGTTGTTAAAGAGATTAGCAATTTCTTTCTTCTCATGATATTTTACATTATCTTGAACAACATATTCAATTTTCTTTTTATCGGCATTATTCGGTTTACAGCAGGAGTTAAGGAGATGCCAAATCTTTTTAACGTCAGTTTTGAATTGAGTAAACTTGAGCGTAAAGTAGTTCTTTTTTGATGTTCTTATCTGGTTTGTTACATAGTTTCTAAATCGGTTATATGTTTCTCCAGATATTCGTCCTTCGCAAAGGAGGGCTAGGTACGCTTGACGTTTCTTTATATTTATCACGATGTCTCTGGTAATCCAGGGCTTATGTTTATTTTTCGGGGTAACTGTACGAGTTACAATTGGGCAACACTGATTGTATGCGGTCATTATAGTTTCAGTCAACTTTACTACTGCTTCATCAATGCTCGTAGTATTATTGTTTTGTTGAGAGATGTGCAATGTAGGCATTGATTCTTCTAGAACGGTGCGCATTTCTTCAAGATTTGATTCGTTTATTTTACGATATGAGTAAGTTTCAGCCCGTGCCTTGGTGCAAGCAATATAGACATTTTTCTTAATAAGAAAAACTGGGAAGTGATCTGATAAGTCAGAAGTAATTATTCCAGCAAGAAAATCACTAGGGTCTGTCATAAAGATATTGTCAAGCAGCGTAGCACACTCTGAGGTTATTCGTGTAGGCTTTGTAATGATCGGAAGGAAGGATTGAGACTGAAAGGTAGTTAGGAAATTAGAGAATGGTTCATGGCTTTCATGTTTCAGTAGATCATAATTGAAGTCACCGCATATTATTATGTCATTGTATAAGGGCCTGTTGAACTGAGAAATAATACGATTCAATTCATTCAGGAAGGATATAGGACAGGCTGTAGGAGGCCTATACACCGTTCCAAGCACAATGCGTTTACCATCTCTAAAAAGTTCTACGAAGAGTGATTCTATATGATCCTGATTCATGGTTGCACTTGCTATGGTTCTCGAGTCTATGTGGTTAGATATATATGTGCTGATGCCTCCGCCCCGCTGGTTTTTTCTTAGCGAATGGTAACTATGATAATTTTCAAATCGAATCATGTCTTTAGTCGAGTCATCTAGCCAGCTTTCGGTGAAGCTAATCACGTCTAGGTTATATTTAAGTTCAGTAATAGTACATTGTATCTCTTCCAATTTTGGATAGAGTGACCTACAGTTCCAACACAGGAGTGAGAAATCTCGGTCAGTTATTCGTATAGTTTCGTTGAATTCTGATATATTAGTATACCTACACTCTTGAGAGTCGTTTAGGTTTGGATATATTCTGTTCAAATGATTGAAATCTGGATCGATTTCCTCAAATATTACAGGGTGATCAGTCATTTAAAATAAGTAAAAGTAAGAATTAGGTACTATAGAGCTTAAGACGAAATACAGAGTCAAGCTTAAAGGGATATTTCAGTCTAAAAAGTAGCTTATTAAGTAAGAGAGAATAGAGTAAAAAAGAAAAATCTAGCGCGATTTCGTGAGTACACACAAACTCAGTCCATGAGCGAGTGATAATGGAGTTCAATATCACAACATTGGTGCAAACAGATTGCTAAGGGCGTTTTCGCAAGTTCACATACAACAGGTAATAAATTTCTAAAGATTATGACGACAATGATACAATCAGCTAATATGGTTTACGCGTAATAATAACTGTAGTGGTAAATAGAGAAGAATTCACAGTAACATTGGTTGGTGAAAAATTACTAATTGCGATGTTACAAAATGTGACACACAGTTGTCATAGATGTTTACACACACATCTATTATTTATCTGTTATAATATTGGAGTTCGATATCACTACATTGGTGCAAACAGATTGCTGAGGGCGTTTTCATAAGTTCACATACAAGAGGGAATAAGTTTTAAAGATTATGATGACAATGATACAATCAGCTAATATGGTTTACGCGTAATAATAACTGTAGTGGTAAATAAGGAAGAATTCACAGTAATATTGGTAAGTGAAAAATTACTGATAGATTATAATGACAATGATATAATCAGATTATAAGAAGATTACAACGACAATGATATAATCAGCTAATATGGTTGTACGATGGCAGTGGAGGGCAGAAGCGATTATCAGATTATAAGAAGATTACAACGACAATGATATAATCAGCTAATATGGTTTACGCGTAATAATACTTAAGTGGTTAAGAAGAGAAAAAATTCACAGTAACATTGGGAGGTAAAAAATTGCTGATTGCGTTGTTTCAAAAGTTCACACACAGCTGTCATAAATGTTTACAAGCACATCTGTTGTACACTTGTATAGATTCAGGTTGAACGAGTATCACGTTGAGGTTTACTGACATGATACCTAATTGAGGTTAAATTAATACGAAATTGACATATTTAGGGGATGAAAATGAAATTGACTAATTTAGGGGATCACCTAGTCTAGGGAATTTAGGGGATCACCTAATGACAATGATACAATCAGCTAATATGGTTTACGCGTAATAAAAAAAAAACTTTAGTGGTAAAAAATGAAAAAAAAAATCACAGTAACATTGGGAGGTAAAAATTGCTGATTGCGTTGTTGCAAAAGTTCACATACACCTATCATAAATGTTTACAAACACATCTGTTAAACATTTGTATAGATTCAGGTTAAGCTAACATCAAGTTGAGGATAAGCTGATATGATATCTAATTGGGGTTAAACTAGCACGAAGACTGACAATCAGATTGAGGAGATCACCTAGTCTAGTCACCCATGACTTGTTTTGATGTCATATTGAGTTGTTGCATCAGGTATTGCTCGAGGTCATCTGGCGTGTTGATCTCGCGGCGTCTTGAATCTGGGTTTCCGGGGTTAAATATGAAAATGTTTCCATCCTGTGTTTTTGGGGTTCCAACTTTATCCGGGAATTTCCTTTTGGCCATCCTTAGAATGTACATGGCGTTAGCTCGTGAAGGTATGAGGTATTCATTTATGAAGAAGAACTTTGGTTTCTTTTCTCGGCAGGCGTTGAGAATTTCACGTTTTTTGTTGTAATCTTTTAGTTCAAATGCAATGTTTCTTTGATCTACGTTCCCAGTTACTGGTTTTTTCCCCATTCTTGTAGCTGACGTCATATCAGTGTCGGAGAGGTCAATGTTGATCTTGTCCTTCAGGAGTTTGCAGACTGTATCCTTACAGATTTCGTTTGCGTGAGATTGCGGTATTTCCCTTCCAGAAATGACGAGAGTACATTTTTTGTCTTCAATGTCTCGGCGTTGATTATTTTTTTCCAACTGGTCGAGGCGGGAGGTTAAGCTATCCATTTTCTTGTTCTGTTCATCGAGAATTTTTTTGTTTTCCGCTTCTTTTGTTCCAAATAGCGTTTTAAGGTGGCTTATTTCATTTTGCATTTTTTCAATATCACTATTAAATTTTCTCATCACTGAATCGAAGTATTTTATTAAGACAGAGACCACTTCTTTACCGCCTTTCGTTAGGCTAGACACATCAGGGTATTGACCAAACTTCGGTTGAAATTCGGTGCTGTTGTTGCTGCTGTTGTTGGTGCTGTTGTTGGTGCTGTTGCTGGTACTGCGTCGTTTGTTAGTCATCTTGAAGATTGAGGGAGTGCGGTCGTTGTGTAAACGAGGGTTGAATACTCTCACGCTTTTGAGGGAATATTATGCTTTTAGTTTGATTATTTTTATATATGGGGTATTTAAATCACATTTGAATACTCAGGACGAGAGTGGGTACCCATTTAGGTTAGAGGTACATTCTTTCTAACAATAGGCACTTTGTTTCGGAGCGAGCGCCACACCCGTCCTCACACCACGGAGTCACTGAAGACAATTAGCCAAGATAGGCTTTTCTCCCCCCAAATACAGTAAGGTTTCGAGACATTACTGATCTAAATTGAGTAATTGGATATAACACTACGGGTTCAGGTTTCAGAACAAGATCTAAAATTCTGAAATAACAAAACTGAAGTGCTCACCCACTGGAACTCTATTAAAAATTATATGAAGGATTTCTTCGCTGCACAGTCAGCCACTAGCAAAGCGCTGACGTGAACACGGAAGATTTTGAAACAGAGGAGGTTTCTCGGGGAAGGTAGGGATATTCTTTGGAACATTGGAGTGCTGTTGAGGAGGGTAAGGAGTTGTGCGGTAAGCACTGCGCATTAGCAAGCAGAGGGCGTGGGATGCGAAAGCCATTGTGAAAATGAGCATATCGAAGCAGCGAAATCCACCAAAAATGAATCATTTGTAAGAATGCGACTGACACTTCAGTTTTCTCCGAGCTCGCGCCTGCTGGTTCACTATAAAATTTTTTCCACGTGTATACCCGATGACGCAAGTTAACTTGCCAATCAAGACTTATCGTTCTGTTTAAGTAGTTTATCATTCTCTTTGTTTCGAAGGTTTAGATTTATACTCGAACTCTAATTAAATATTTCAACGTGGAACACTTGCCGACAACTAAATATATATATATGCATCTAGTTGTATTTATATATTATATATATAATATATATATATAATATATATATATATATATTTACGAACACACATACTGCATATACTGTATATATAAATTGAATGATAATAACTTGCTAAGTAATCATCCGACTTAAATAATTTTTTTTAGTTGAATGGAGACAATTATTATCTAGCATATTTATAAGACATCTGGTTCATAAGCACAAAAACTGGTTATTGATTCTTAAAATGTGTAAAGGTATCCAAAATATTTTTGTAATAAATAGTTGCAAATGAAAATGAAACTTACTGAATTTATTTGATACAATGATTACGAAAAAAGATACAAAGCCCTATTAGGAGAAATAGTTAGGGAAATTTAAATAACAAACTATTTTCAGATTCGTAGAATAAGGGATATATTTTATCTACTTCCAACTTAGCGACCATTTTTCTCTATGTATTCTCGAATTTTTTCATTCATTTTTTTCCTAGCACGCTTTATCGTTCGCAGATTTTAGACAAGCGCATCGAAGTTCTAAATATACATGCTGTGTCACTATACCTTTACGTTCAATATATACTGAGTGTACAGTTTACAGATGCACGCTTTACATAAGTCGGATGCCTTTTTGCAAAACAGTGAGATGTTAAAATTTCAATTCAATTCCATTTCAAATTATGTAACATGTCATGAGAATACCGCACATTCTCAATTTGTGATGAACTCGTCCGACTTGTTTGATGCCATATGTTTTCAGTTCACATTTCAGTTTTTAAGATTCGATTTCCTTCGCCGTAAACATAATCTCTTTCCAAGATAGCGAAAGCGTGCGTATAGCCATCCTTGACGAGAGAGGAACGCAAGAGGCGGACGCTGACTTCGCTGTTGTTTAAAGGAGAAGTTTGACAGAAGTGGAAACGAGACTCTAAAGCGATGTGATCATTAAAATAGTGTGTTCGAATAAAGTTTAGCGGTTGATTGAAACAGGCCTGCTAACAAATTCAAACGTATTGATTCAAATGCAAGTGTGGAGAGAAATCAGTGTTCACAGAAATAAGCAGACTAAAATAAACGCGTTGATTGTCAAGTGCACTTACTGAATAAGACGAATTAACTACGTGAAATTCATAATACAAATATGGGATAAAATGTTAATTTACGAAAGGATTGTGCTAATTACGTTCATTATTCTTTGACTGCAAATGTATATAATTCACTCAATTTCTGCTACAATTTTAATTCCCTTGGAAAGAGTTTCGTATGAAAAAAGGGAAAAATATAAAGATCATGCAGAGGAAGGCAAAAATTCAGTTGTAGAATTTCTTATTCAAATTTGATTTGCGTTGAAAATTAATGTAAAACATTTTAACCAATATTGAAAATTTCAATTTAAAAAAATGTCAAGCATGGTCTTTTCAATATGCCGCCGCTTAATTGGGACTGTCAATAGTTGTACTTTGAGAGCTGAAAATTTTTAATTAAAGAAATTAAAACTTGGAGCGAAATGAAAGCAGCTGCGGTCACGCAAACTGATAAACTGGAAATAACAAATGTGAGGAAACCTGAGTACTTACATTGGCTAAGATGCGCAATATGGTTTCAGCAGATGTCTTTCTTCTTCGCTCCGATCTTAGTCTTAATCTCCCACTGCGAGAGCCAGAATCCTCCGTGACAACTTCTGAGGAAGTCAATTATTTGCAGCTGTAGAAGTTCCACTCACCGGTGGGGTAAAAATAGTTCACCTTAAAGGAGTTAAAGAGCCAATAATGATATAATCAATTCAAAATATGACACATCGTCAGTCCATTACACGAATTTTACCTTCCTCACTGCGAGCTCCATCACGTAACTGAGAATCAGTGCGCTCAGAATGTTGACCTCACACGTGCATGAAAATTCTAAGCTTGAGTTTGCCATGCGCTTTCATTCAATTTAGTAATTACAATACGCAAGATGCATGAATTTGCGTCTTACTTTTTTCCGTTGCTGAAGCTTCCGTTAGGTATTGACAATTTAGGACGTCTTAAAATATACTTTGCGTGAAAATATTACTTTTAATCAAAATCATCAGAATTGAATGCTACTGAGCTCAAAATTAAAGCTTACAAAAATGAGACCAATATATGAACAGCAGTTGCTCTTATACGTAGTTCAGTTTTATGAATTCGTTTACAAGTATAAATCTGACATGAAGCTCGTTCAGAACAATACTTATATCTAGCGAGTGAGATTCGAATGTTCGACACAAAAGAGGAAAATATACTCCCATTCAAATGTACATGATGATTTAACTCAAGCTCTCCGTGACGCACGAGGAAAATAATGAACATCTGTCAGCCCACGCACCTATGTATGCACCAAGGGACATCGCATTGGTTGCATAAGAGTCCAGTTTATTTCGAAGCTGTAGACATTTATGGCACGATTGGGAAATTTTGTTTGGAATACATCATTTCCCATACGTTGTGAAACGTAATTTTATGCCTTATAATCATGCGAAATTGATATCAAATTTCAAAATTGTGAACTTTCACACAACGTATAAAATAGTTTTTCATTGCGTTTGTTGTATTTTAGACGACGTTTAGAGCGTAAGAGATGATGTAGACGACTCGTTTCTACACGTGTTTTCAGGCCAGAATTATTCTAGCTCTGGTATGTGATGTCGGTGAGAAAAGCATACACGTGACAAAAGAATTCGAGCGTTACAACACTCTAGAGTTTTGATGCATTTACTGCTGAAAAAAGCTATTCCATCTTTCAAAGTAAAATATGTACTGATGATAACTCGTCAGACCGGAGCATAGTTCATTTTATTTGTATTCCGGTTCCGGTGATTACCCATCATGGTTGGTGGACGTGTGTCACAGAGTTCAGAAGCAGCCAATAACAGGTAGCCTCAGCCGAGGTCGAACAGCAGCAAGCCGGTCGGTCATTTGAGTTTTCTTCAGGCGAGCATTATCTGATATTGTGAGCGTGGAATTGTGGAGGCGGTTTTAAAATGCACTGCATGAAGGTACGTGACTAACTCGCTGTTGGATATGTCACAAATGCGTTGCATTCTCAACCCGAGAATTAACGGTACATTTTCTTCAAATATTCTGCAGCGTGACAAATAAAGTATTGGTGTGTCTTATCCCCTTCGGAGTAACTTTCAGACAGCTTTTCAACACAATTTACAGGATTTCTAGATTAGCGTCTAAAAGAAAATTTTTCCAACTGTTTAATAATGTATTAATATTATCTCTTTTATGTCTAAATTTGTGAAAGAAAATATTTTAATGTAGCATAGACAGGGGAGTTGGCTATTGAATCATCTGATCACTGGGTGATGTAACCCATGTAACTATGTAGTATTGATTTTGATAAAATGCATTCGTATTTATCTTCCCCGCATTTTATTATGAACTTATCCATTTTCAGCTTCAGTTACTGTTGTTGGCGAGTCTATTTTTGTTTTTGGGGAGAATAACTCTGCAATTTCTTGATAAAATTGTATAATTTAGTTTAAATGCTGTTAATTTAAATGTTTCAATTATTCAATTCATGGAGAAGATGAAAATTGGCCAGAAGAACGTATTCGCTACGGTTTTGTGGTTTTGTTTCTAATCAAAATTTATTGATCAATAAAAAATGGTTGGTCTACGCTTCAACCTATCGTAGTCATTGCTGCTGTCTTCAAGCGCCTCCCTGCAGAACCGACACCGCCGGAAACAGTGAGGTTGTTATTTCAATAAGTAATGTCATGTTACCTATGGACATTGACAGCAATAGAAAATTCAATTGCTTTTTGGTGCAAAATTTAATTCAACGATTATATTCTACAATCCCTATTTTATTTATTTCTGTTCGAGTTTTATTGAAAATTAACTTGAAACTAGAAAATTGACCGATAGTTATGTTCTTCTGTGTTTCCCCTTATTTTTAGGTGTATTTTCACCACTACTGCGGAGCTCATGAGAAGTTTAATACGAACCCTTTCATAAGTATAGGCAAATATCCCATTCTGGTCATTAGAGCTCGAATCATCTTGTCCGGAATTATCATTTTTAAACGATCAGTCAACTAATTAGGTGCAATGTGAGAATGAACAGTTCTACTATTTTTCTTTGCACATGCTTCGGAATATTATAATTCTATACTCAGTGCTACAACCTAAAAATGGTCAAACTTAAAATATACAAAAAGTTAATGAAATAAGTAAACAAACATCTGCAAGAACTAAGATCCTAATCCTCATTCAAAAGCAATAGAATTGATAAAATCGGGGGAGTGGAACTCATTGTATAACCTAAACCAAAGGTAACTGAATATTTGAATTTCTTTCTTTACATTGCAACTTTCTTCCACTTTCTTAATTTTGAGTTAAACTTTCTTTAGCTTGCAACAGTTTTCCAGAAATACACAAGCCTAATTTTGCTTCAAAAATTTAATATATTCCAATTACAGTATCGTATGATAATTCCAATGAAGAATTGAGTAAACTCCGTGTTCTAATCTTTTGTGTTCTTCGTGTTCCATTAGCAAGTTTATTCTGAGTAGATCAGCGGCTGATCACTCGATTGATGAACTTTCGCTGGCATGAGAAGACAGTTGAAACATTCTCACTTCGTTATTGATTTCGGTTCTTCTGCTCTTTAACTTACAACCATGAATATGTATTAGCGGTAATTATTTTCAACGAGATACTGAATCGCTCCTCGGAATTCCCTGATTCGCCGTGAATAACCTGCACATTCATTTGTGCTGGACCGGAATTATATCGAACCGCTATCGATGCCGTCGTATATACCACAGCCTAAAGTTGTAGTCATTGTCTTAAAAAGGATTTTCAATGCCCTTATAAATACTATCTGACGAAGTAGCAGCGTAGACTGAAAGTATATGATGCGTTTGAATTTTGCCTCACAAGGGTCATTGCAATTGGCTAAAGGCTCATTATAAGGACCAAAAAATTTCGTTGAAGTACTTAAATTTCTATATAGATTTCAACTTCATGCATTTGGTCAATAAATACTTAAAACATATATTGCAGAGACGTACTATATTGAACAATAATCGGAATCTCTAAATTTTAATGTTGCCCGATACGTAATGTTTTTGAGATAAATAATATTTGATTTTCAGGGGGGGAGGGAGGGGAAGTTCAGAAAGATATGTTTTAACGTGGTTTCGTATAGTAAGTAGTCAGCAGTGGTTCGAATCTCAAAAAAGCTCGAAAAAAGTGATTTGAAACCATTGAATTTATAAAATGTACTTTCTTAATGTTCTTCTACGAAGTATTATTTATGTACAATAAAAAAACACTCATGTTCAAACGATACCGCGATTTGTGATGTAAAGTTCATATGAGCCGAGAATGGAGAATGACATCAAACTGGCTCAAATATAATCTTACGACATTTATTTTATTCGTATTTAATTTCATGTGCTCTTCGCAGCCGAGTTATTAAGAATGCGCCATTCCGTGAAGTGTCTTGGGGAATCCGGGCGACGTGTGGCGACATCCTCCGTCGGGTATAAGGGAAAAACTCAACCACAATACCCTCTATATCTACCCAGGTGTCGGAAATGGGCACCGGCTTTTCGGGCGAAACTGTCATGGCGTCCTGGTGTTTGTAACAAGGCATTTGGAAAACTAGTGTACAAGATAATAGGTATCAGGCTTGATTGGAATAAAGCATCCATTGTAATTTGAACAAACATTCTATTATATTATTTTAAAAATCTTGTAAAATTTATGCCTGAAAAAATTGAAGCTGGTAACAGGGTAATGGGCTTTTTAGCATTATTTTTTTCATTGTACAAACATTGCTTCAAGAAGCAACCAAAATTTTTTTCTTGTTAATGAAGCCATATTCAAGATGCTTGCAAATTATCTAGCTCGCATTAAGGCGGTGAATATCATCGCTGTATTAAAAGGATCATTTTTTTCACTGTTTGTCTCTGAAATGAACAATTTACTGATGATTCTTCCGACAGATGGAATCCTAGCCTCCTTTTGCACTTGGCCATAAAGCTCAGATGATTTACAAAAACAATTAATGAAATCTCTTGGTCTCAACAATAAGAAGAAATTCCTTATTTTGCTTATAATATCCTTCCCCTATTATGTGGCGCAGGCTTTTCTTGCTCCTTCTCTTGTAGTGATGGAGTGATGGTGCTAATGAGTAGATTTGCTTCTGCTTCCAGGAGACGGTATTGTCCCTCACTTCGTGTTCCAATAACGATGAAGTCGAGTGGCCACCGGGTACAAAGTGTACGATCTATGTTATCACTTTTGGTTTTGTATGAGCACTAGCTTTGTTTTTGTTCCATGTTCTGCATCAATGAAGTGACCTGAAGATTTTAAGGCACGCATTTCTTACAATTTACACAGTACATCACCTACTCGCTTTAAATATTCGCGTCTGTTTTTTAATTTCAGCTGTTGTTAAAGGCTCAAGTGGTTCGATATTTTCAATGAAACACTTATTTTATTTTGTGTAATATACTTTCTTCAATCTTATTACTCTTCGTTCAAAGAGAAGCAGTTCCACATTCTTCCAGTAACCGTAGCAACTAGAAGATAGCAAACCAAAGTAGACACCGCAGCAAGCGTTACAATCTCTTAATCAGTCGCAAAACTGCAGACTATAGTCCTACGGGAAACTGATTATGATTATAAAACGAAGAATATTTTTAAAAGATAGATGCAAAGTCGAAGGCATCAAATATTAACTCCCGAAACACAAAATTTCAGAGTGCTATTTCAATGAATAAATGATGAGTGAGGCAGTCGAAGGGCGAGGAAATTTTTGAATTCGAATTTTTTAATAAAGAAAACTAATGCACTCTCAATATCTAGAGACCACTTCCGGGCCTGAAGAATTTGCACCAACAGGCACCCATGATCTGACTGAGAGTGAAACAAGAATGTAATAATTTATAGACCAAAGTTAGGGGTATTTGCTGAACATGCGTAATAATAGACCATAGTGCTCACTGCTTGAACGGAAATAATTAGGTGAAAATCTTTTGAATCAGGGTGAAATATACACTCACCCCTATTTAAGTGGCGCATCCAAAACTGTCAGGCCATAAATAATGCGTGACTTGAAAAATCAAAGTGAACCTCCCATGACTTTCAATACAGCACAAATGCATTATTCAATCAATAATACTACTGCGTTGCCGTATTAGCTCCTAGTGCTCACTCTATTCATCGTTACTATAAAATATAGCAAACAAATTTAAACGAGCAACAGCGTCCCAGTGATTTCATTCTTACCTTTCCAGTTTGACTTGAAATCTTTAAGACTGTGGGCTGGATAGGGATTATATTTCGCGGAAAAATTTACTGCGAACTTCTTTTGTTCATTCTCATCAACGCAAAACATAACGAAGCAAGGTGCACGTTTTCAAATTAAAATTATCAGTGAACAGTATACTCTCTGAACAGCAAACTTGACTTTTTCAGGGGAATTTTTTCAAAGCAGTTTTACAATAATTTCATCAAACATTGAACCAGTTTTGTTGCTACAGATGTTACACCGTACCATATACCATCCTAATCATCGAAATCGTCATGATAGCAATCGCTAACAAATTTACAACGTTTGTTTTTAAATTCACAACAGTGACCTCTTACGCAATATTCAAGATCATCATGGTCATCGTCATCGCCATCGCCACGGCAGTCTGCGTCAATAATACAAGGTTCATATGAGTCGCATTCCCAACACAGTCTGTTGCTACCAAAAAGGTAGTGCCGTTCGCACTTGTCGTAGTAACTAACCCGGGCAGTGAGGCCAAAGTTGTTGATCCTTGAAGAAGAAGACGAACCCGACGCCTGTCGCGACGGCCTCCTGGCTGCCAGAGCGCTCTGCATATGGTTATCGAGATGTCATAGGTGCTACGTTACGAATTTGCACCTGTGAAAAAGGATGGAAGAACTAATAATTTATTATCGGTTATCAATGTGTAAAAACATTTACACAATCATGTACTAGAAAGACGTTACAGCGAGACAATCGTTTCAGAACAAATGTGAAGTTTTATATTTCGGTTACATGCAACTGATTAGAAACAGTCACAGAAATGTTTTCGAAGATTGGAGTCAACTTCAATCAAAATATTTTTCAGCATTCACCTAAATAATTGCACTATGACTAAAATTTTCGACGGTTGGTTTCGAAAGATATCATAGGAAATGCTCAAGTGCCTGAATCCCGCGTACAGATCCTCCTATCTGAATGATCACAGTCTCCTGTGCAATACCCTGGGCGACAAATCGCTTCTCGTATTCACTAAGAATGCGAAGAGGTATTAATTGAAATGAAAACGTACTCGAAATGTCATAAATATTTTTTCTTTCCACTCTAACCCTTCCTTAAATGAATCACTGAAATTTTGAAAATCTTCCCTGGAACTATATAGCTGCTTTTGCTAGATTTTAGAGTTATTCTCACCGACAGAGCGAAGGAACACACCAGCAACTGCAGCTGGAAAAAGCAACATCATCAGTTGACTGAAAGCTATATAGATGTCAATATAAGGTTCTTCATAATAAAAAATAACAATTTTAGACGAAATATCAGTTTGCCTGATTCACAGGCTTCTGTACATTTTGTTCATTTATGAATTTTGAAAATTTCTGACGAACAATGTCTAAGAAAAACAACAGTTGAGCTATTTTTCATGGTAGCAATGAGAAAAAATTTATACTTCGAGCTGCTTCATAAAAATATGAGCCTAAATAGTGAGACAATAAAACTCATATGCATACAAGCTGCAGAAGGAAAGTACAAAATTTCATTCGAATGTGTTACTTAACCTGGTCTCTTTCACTTCTCACAATAGGGCAGCGTATTTGAAATTATTGTATACAGCACAGTTCATGGAAATCGTATATCATAGAATATGTTCACAAAGTTTTAGTATTTAAAAAAACCTATACCAGATATCTCTGATCAATTCTGTAAATACAGAGTGTTATCAATATTATAGAAACAAGAAATCCCGCATTTAATTAAATTCACATCATCTACCACGTATGTGAAACATTGCAATAAAGAATAATGCATCAAATCCATACTACCATACGCTATTTGGGTTATTAAAGGATGGGCTTCACAGCATTTTCGCATCTTTGCAAATTTTCAAGGCAAGGAAATTTTCACTATCTAGATAATTTATCTCACATTCCGGTAGGATATGTAGGGTTTTTTAAGTAAGTGACTTAAAATTTTTTCTTTAGCGAGAAAGTGCTAATTCTAAACACAATCGTGATTTACTAATTTTTTGGCATTGGTCATACCCCACGATAAACAAAACTGATCATGTAGCTTATTTAGGTCATATTCTTAAAAAAGAGTAATCAGATTGAAAGCAAATTGACATTCAAATTATAAATGAAACCAAAAATACAAGAATCGTCTAAATCGTCACTGTGATAAGATCAACTCCGACTAACACGATTTCAATGAACTTGAACTTGAACTTGAACTCGAGGGCCGACAGCGTCGGGGCTTTGTAACGGCCTACAATTCCCTCCGCAATACTCACAATATTCACACTAAAGAGGTCAGTGCCTGTGTACCAGACTTGTCCAATAAACTACACAGGTTGCCATTGGACGGCATCACTGGGATAATCAGTACGTCAAAACGCCATCACTAGGCATGGTGGTCATTACAGCCCACTCCACATGAATGGCTCATTTCAGTCATTGTCTCTTACACCAGGCACGTACAAGATTAATTTTTATAGCTTCAATGATACTCAAATTACACTCCTGATCCAATCCAGCCAGACAGCTCATACCACAATTATCTTCAATTATCTGGTATATCACTCTTTCTCTCCATACTGCTCAAACACCACATTCATGAAACTCTCTCTCTCTTATTCAATCTTACTACATTCCAGCACAAAATGTTCAATTGTTTCTTCCACTCCCCTATCACACAGCCAACATAATCCATTATTATTCTCATTCCACCTCCATGCACGTCTATTCACGCTCAATGCCTTACACCTCACAGCAAACAAGAGTTGGCTTTCAAAACGACCATCATAGAATATCTCACACTTAGGTACTCATTTCCTTAGCACAAACATTTTATGGTCACTATCAATATCAAAATCATCTTCATCTACAAACATTTCTTTGGCACATACTCTTACTCTACTATTCACTATCATATAGTCAATTGAAGTTTTACAATCCCTGCTTCGCCATGTATGAAAGCAATTTCCTACTGTGACATTCAAGTTCTCAAGTTCATTCTCGTCAAAGAAATTAATCAATTTTTGTCCATTGGCATTCACCGGCTCACCAAGTACATCAACATATCCATTCATGTCACCCATCACAATCAGAGGGCACCTGCAGGGTTCTCATACAATCCTTTTTAATATCTCGTACTTTTTATACGCCCTTCGTGAGCTAAAATCCCATCAGCTGTCATATAGCATACAATCACAACAACACATTCTCTGGTATGCATTCTTTCACACTTAACAAAACATCATTCTCAGGTTTATTTACAACAGGAATTTCTTATAATTTCCAATTTAGAGCATTCTTTAAAATCAGACCAACTCCACCACCTCTTTTTTTGCCAACTTACTCACCCTTTTCCTATCATATGGTACGTATTCTCTTTACATGTTAAACTAACTCTATCACGCATTCGGGTCTCTACTACACCAACACAATCCAATTATCCATTCTCAAATTTCGCTACAAGGTCATCTAACTTTCCTGCATTCCATCCACGCACATTTATACATCCAAACCTCACAACATTATTGCAGAATTCAAGCAATTCTTCATTTTTGCTCTGAGAGATTTTAATTCATCCTGTTTCACCTTCCATTATGATATGAGTAGCCTTGAACCACTGGACGTATCTCCTGGAGAGTTTCATCTCATCTTCTTGTGTAGGGTGGACTCCATCTCCAAGAAAACATTCGCCTATATCACGCTATCCATATCCTGGAAGCTGGAACCCAACTCACGCTGTCTCACACTCTCGGTCCTCATACTCATAATCCTTTCATGCACCTCCCTGTTCACCTGCTTTCGTACCCTTTCATACTCCTCATCACAAGCAGGCCTTCTCAGGAGACTCGTCACAGCAACTCTAATGTTTTTCTTCTGTGCACTTTCAACCACTTTCATAATCGCGTTCATTGTGCATTCTTTCCCACCTTCAAGCAACCGATTGCCACCTCCTTGCAATACAATCATACCTTCATTCATGCCATCTATCACTTTCTCAGCATGTTTACAAATTTCTTTCACTCGCTTCCCTCTCATGCTTGTGCATCCACTATTGTCATTCATTTTTCCAAACCTACCCACATTCTTCACCATACTATCTCCACATATTCTAATCATAGGTCTCATTCTTCCTTCCATACTACTCTTTCTTACCGTTCTTTCACTCACTCCATTCTTTCCATCCATCTTCTTTCCATCAACAGGCTGCTCATTTACTCTCTTTTCATTCGTACTTCTTTCAATATGCTCATTCATCTTTCTACTTTCAGCTGTCACATTTGTACCATCATTTACATCATCATTCACTGCATTTACGCTCCTTGCACCATTCTCATTCTTTCCTTCTATCAGCTTCTCTAAATCACCCTCCAAAACAGCCATCAGAACTGTCAACCTCTCAACCTCTTCTTTCAACTTCTCTCTCTCATCAATCAGGCATTTCCAGCATGCAAACTTATACTTCCTCAGCTCTCTCTTACTCATCCTTCTAAAGCCTTTGCATTCATCCATATCCATTCAATATGAACAGGCCTTACTCTGAATCAACTTCTTCTTCCCATTTGCACATCCAACCCCAACACTACTTTCCCCATCACATGCCATTCTCAACCTATTGAAATGAACCACAGGCTTCTATCTCAGCACAGACTTACAGGCAAATACAGGACTACCAGTCAAAACACACTAGTCAAAACTTTCAAGTCACGATACAGTCTCAGGCAGCAAAAGTACTACTCTCACAGGCACTCCATACGGTGCCACGCACTATACACACTTGCATATACAAGCTCTATCAGTTTTGCTGCCAATTCACTTTAGCCCACCACAATTTTATTCAAGGGTTCAGTTATCTACAGAGACAATTCCAGTACAAAGGGCTTAAATTCTTAGTGTAAACTAGAGAATCAAGAGAACTGCAGGCAGTAACTTAGACCTCACACTAATTTCGACGGTCACGTTTATTACGGCTTCCGAGGCGAGATACAAATCTAAAGTGACACCAACACCAGGACCCACTCCCCGAACAAAGATCAAACCACGATACCAGAATTGCACATCTCCACACTCAAGTATTGAAACAGTATCTCGTAGAACGCACGAGTAGCAAGAATTTAAGAGTTACCTTCATGTTGAGGGCTCGTTATTAGACCGCCTCCACAAGTCCACGCTCACAATATCCGATGACCCTCGGCTGAACAAAGCTCAAGTGACCGACCGGCTCGCTGCTGCTTCAGACGCCCAATGCTCCACCTCGGCCCAGGCCTGCTGTTATACGCGACTTGGGAACTCCAGGACACTTGTTCGCCAACTGTAATTTACAATCACGAGAACAAGTATTAAGAATGAGGTATTTTTATACATGGAATTTATAAACATAATTTTATATTACAATGTCTATATTCTCTTGGCTCCAGTATATTTTTTCCTGGTTGTTACATGCTGTTAACTTGATAATTATTTTCAGGAAATACGCTTGAAAGCTAGTGCACTACCGCTTAAATCTTTTTTGCGCCACGTCTTTCACACCCAGTAAATTCTGAAATAGTTCTTGTTCAGTGCAATAAAAAAAATTCCAAAAGCTTGCTGGAAACTTATTATAATTTTCGCTCAATTTAGAAATCAAGAAGCAGTAATTCAATGACGCCAGTAGAAAATGTTCTAATTTAACTTGAATTAAACCTCACTCTAATAATAGTCAAACTTCAGTCCAAAGTACATACATTCAAATTGAACATATGGCACAAACCTCGCTGTGTGGGTTGACAAATATTTCGTTTTCCTCGTGCGTCACAAAGAACACGAGTTAGTCCATTGCTAACATCTGAACGGCAATATTTCTTCTTCTTTGTGTTCATGAATGTACGTGATCCCATCTCATGTACAAACGAAAAAAATAAATTCTGAACGAGCTGAAGCTTTCCATTTTGTTGAGAGTGCATGGACGAACTTTAAGTCTATCGGTAATCTTTGTTCACAGATTCGCTGCTGTACAGTTTTGTTTCTCATTCATAGCTAGTTCTAAAGGTTTCAAAGAAATGCTCAATTTTCTCAGAAGCCATCTTCGGAATTCCAGTAAACTGATGTGAACTAATACGCCAGAAAGGGATCAGACTCAAATTCATGTAACTCTGTTTACGCAACAGCTGAATTTCGAAACAGGATATAAAAGGGATAACTTAATTTGGGTAAATCGGTTTTTGCTGTACAATAACTCTTCAACAAGAATTTAGGCATCAGTATTCCGTATAATTTTACTAAAGGCACGAAGAGCTAAGCTTGTTATCCGATCAAGAACGTGCTTGTAAGATACCAATGTAGTCTTTGGAGCCTTCAATCCTACATCACTTGAGTCATCACAAAGCAAAAAATAAGAGAAGTAACTATACTTGTAACTCACTTAAATGGGTGTGATTTTTACCAGC
The DNA here is from genome assembly GCA_030386875.1 of Morinoia aosen. Taxonomy (NCBI): domain Eukaryota; kingdom Metazoa; phylum Arthropoda; class Malacostraca; order Amphipoda; family Talitridae; genus Morinoia; species Morinoia aosen. The sequence continues at coordinate 31,804,419 of CM059567.1, read as the reverse complement.
GCATCCCGACTGAGCTGAGTAGATACTAGCGCGTGGACTATACGCTTTGTTTGTGAGTGTGAAAAATAACCCAAATTATTTAATTTGTGAGTAGAGAATTCCAATACTCAGAAATTTGATCAATTGTGTTCTAGCGTTTAGGTACGGACAATTCTACGCTGTCGTGTAGGAAACGTTGTAGGATGTAATATCTTTCACTAATTTTACGGGTAAAATGAGTCCTGAACACTATGAATTTACTTAATCTCCAAGCACACGCAAAGATTAGAGAAAACATTTTTGAAGTCAAATAAAAGAAAAGCGCCAAGGCTTTTGAAGGAAATGTTCTCCATGTAATTATAACAATAAATAGACGAGAAAATTTGCTTTGATTCCTTTTTCAGTCAACAGTGAAATTCATTAAAATATCCAGCACCGACACAAAAAAAGATGAATTTTTGAAATGAAAAAGTTTCGATATTTGTAAATGATTCATTCATTTCGGCACAATTTCTCTAAGATTTATTTTTTCAAAAGAAAGTACGTTGATTCGCATCAATCGAAGTATTTAATCAGCGATAAAATCACTCAACGTGAATCTCCTGCATAACCATAGTTTAACAAGGCAAAATGACAACTTCGGCCAAGTAATAATTAGGTATATTCATTCTAAAAGAAATGAAATCAAAGTCTCAGGTTCTATTAGATCCTCAACTAGCCGTATTCTAACTGATATTCACACTAAACACGATCACACTTACGATACACCAAACTTTCACACTCTACTCGTTCACACCAACCATGTCTCACTCATCACATTCACTCTCAACCCAGTCATCCTCAACACTTTCCTATCGACTTAATCGCCGTAAACCAACGTTCACTTCTTTCTTATTCACGAGATATTTCGCTTACTTTCTAGACTCTGGAAATTGTAGAAGCCATGCAATCTTAATAGTTTTCCTCACTTGCTGAGGCATGAATATTTTTTCAGCTGTTTCACAGAACATAAACTAAACAAACTCATCAACCTCAGCGGATCAATATCTGCGGTAAACATTTTACCACATGTTGCTCTCATGTTACAGGTTTTTCCATATTTTCTTTTTTCTTTGCATTATATGAGGCTTTTCATCTCTCCAACAAATATAAATTTTTCATTCGGTATATCGTGCGGTGATTTCTAAGAAAGCACCCTCAAAACATACTGGATACAAAACTTGGAAAAAAATAATTACATACGCAACCAAATTAAATGTATTTTATGTGAAACTAAGACAATGCTAATTCATCAAAAATCTTTCTTAATTTTCTTAAACCCTCGGCTGAACAAAGCTCAAGTGACCGACCGGCTCGCTGCTGCTCCAGACGCCCAATGCTCCACCTCGGCCGAGGGCTTCTGTTATAGGCGACTTGGGACCTCCGTGACATATGACCGCCCGATATAATGTGTAATCATGGGAGCCAACATTAAAAAACTGGAAAACTGCCCAGGTTCAGAGAGTTAATGGTTTTATATTCAATTCTTTGTGATGAGAAAAACATCTATTTTTGACAAAGGAATTCAAAAATATTCTTTTCCTTTCAACATACAAGTTATCTTGGCACATGTACTCTATTTACGTTTTCTGGTATTTTGCATGCCGTCGGTTGAATAAAGGTTTTCTGGAATACACGTGTTGAAATTAGTGATCTTCAGTTTTTAAACGTTCATTTCTTATTTCATACATTACTTCCGAATCCAGTAAATTTGAAAATGATTTCAATTTCACATCTCACTGCTAAAAAATTCTGGTAATTTTTTTTTGTAAAAATTTGTAACAATTTCCATGCAATTAAGAAATTTAATCAGTAATTCAATAAATCCAATGAGAAATATTATAATTTACCCAAACTAAAACAACACGCTTGTAACACCATGACTTCGGTGCAAGGTACATTCCTATTGAACAAAAGACACGAGCCTTGCAGCAAGGGTTGACATATACTTTTTGTTTTACTTGTGCCTCCCAAAGAACAGATGTTAGTCGTCGTTAACATCTGTATGACAGTATATCTTCTTCTTCGTTTATGTATACGTATTCATGCGTAGAACACTGGCGAGCTAAAGCTTTTTCTTTGTTGTAAGCAGATAGACAAACCTCAATATAATAGTAATCTTCATCCCATTATGCAGTGCTCCAATGCATTGTTTTTATTTCGTTCTTAGCTAGTAAAGGCTTAAAAAATGGTTCAGTTTTTTTACACACCATCTTCTGAGTCACAGATACTTGATGTAACCTTCATCATCGCAAAGAAATCAAAAAGAGTGTGAGATGTCCGATTTCGCTTTGGTGAAGATGCTTCCATTTAAAATCACTTAACAGTCATAGTTTAGGTATTTAATTTGCGTAACTTAGTTCAGGGAATAACAGGGTAGAGCTAATTTGGACATCGTACGGCTATATTTCTTGTCGGCCGATGATTAACATGTATATTATGCAGATACAAATAGTTATCTGACCTTACATCTTTGTATTACCTGAACAACCGCAAGAGGAAAAAATAAGAGACGTCACTCTGGCAACTCAATTTCAGAGGCTCGGATTTTCACCAGCACAGCCTCAGCTGAGCGAATACTTGTGGGTGACCTTCGGGCTTTGTGTGCAATGAGCTGTGTCCTCGCCTGAGAAACTCCAAATGAATTCATCTTGGTGTGGGAATTTTGAATGCCGCTTAATTTAAAAAAAATGCTTATAGGCTGAAGCTCGGAGAATTTGATGATGCGTATTATTTATAATACCCGTCAGCAATTTTAGAAGTTTAAGTTAGCCCTGAACGTTATGAATACACGTCGTGCTCACGCACACGAAAGGATTAGAGGAAACGTTTCATAAAGAAATATCAGCTGCACGTTAGGGCATATTCCACTCGTAGTTTAAAAAAAATTAGTTTAACACAATATCCTTGATTATCTGTTGAATCAGCAGTAAGATTTATTGAAATATTCACCAAAGTCGTTGTAGAACAAATGAATGCTTGCCATAAAATAATTTTGAAATTTGGAAACGAAACACTTTCGAGAAAACTGTCCTAGAAATCTTTTTCGCGGAGATATTAGTTGTATTGCACCAAACGACTCTTTTAATTTTAGAGGGACTGATAAATACCGATGGTTGTCCTGTCTTTGAACAGTACAGTTCTCAAAGCATATGAACAAGTAACTACTAAGAAGCAAATTTTTTCCCGAGGCCAGAAAAGTTTATTTAGACCCCACATGCTCATCTGCTGTTCGTAGATCACTCAGAAGCCACAGAATGTGGTTTGCTGCTATGGAGTACAGCGCTGATCGAAACTCACCTGAGCTAATTCCGGCACGAGAGCCAAAATGAGATATGGGACAGCATGACTGTGAAGGAACTTCGCCATGACAGAGCGAGACTTCTCCATGACCACCTCTGAGGGAGTGAACTCTTTGCAGCCGTTGAAGTACCACCTACCGGGAGAGTAAAAAATAGCTCACCTTGAAGGAGCTAAAGAGACAGTAATCAATTAAAAATTTGCCACACCATCAAAGAATCATACCAAATTGGTCTTCCACTCTGTGAGCTCCTTCCAGTAAGCGAGAATCATAGTCGCACTCAGAATGTTGACCTCACGTGCGCAAGAGAATTCTCAACACGAGTTAGTCCAGGTTTTTTATTCAATTAAGTAACTGCGTGAGGTAAATGCATAAATTAAAATTTTAGTTTTCATTGCCAAATCTAATAGTTCAGATTGGTAATTTAGAGTATTGCAAACAATATTCAGCATTAAAATTACATTTTTAATCGAAATCATCAAAATTGGGTACAACTGAGCTAAAGAATAAGGCTGTAAAAATATGAGATGGAAATTTGAACAGCAGCTGCTTTTTTAAAAGAGTTTCATCAACTCGTCTATAAATAAAAAAGCTATATTTTAGCTTTTTCAGAATTATATTTACTTCCGGCGTGTGAGATTTGAATATTCAGACAAGGAAGAGGAAAATTTTAGGTCATTCAGATGCCAACCTGGATTTAACTTATGCTCTCCGTGATGCACGAGGAAAATAATGAACATCTGTGAGCTCACGCTGCTATGGCCGCGCATTGGCCATTTATAGCACGATGCTAAATTTTTGCTTGAATTAGAACGCTCCATACACGCTTTTGAAACGTAATTTTGTACTTTGAAATCATGCGCATAATATGTTAAATTCCAAAATGAAGAGAGTTCATATAATTTATAAGAAAATATTTTTAAGAGTATAAGAAAGTTTTCAAATGCGCTTGCTGAATTTTAGATGATGTTTATTGCGGAAGAGAAGCTGCAACGTGTAGACGACTCGTGACGACTCTACACGTGTTTTCAGGGCAGAACTATTCAAGATTTGGTATATAATGTCGAGGAGAAAAGCATACACGTGACAAAAGAATTCGAGCGTTTCACTACACTGGAGTGTTGGTGTATTTACGACTGAAAAAATAGCTATTCCCTCTGTAAAAGCAAAATATACTGCTGTAACTCGTCAGACCTGAGCATATTCCGTTTTATTTGTATTACGGTTCCGGTGATAACAGATCATGGCTGGTGAACATGTGTGATGGAGTTCAGAAGCAGCCAATAACAGGAGGCCTCGGCCTCGGCCGAGCAACAGCAAGCAGTTTGGTCACTTGAGTTTTGTTCAGCCGAGGGTCATCTGAAATTGAGAGCGTGGAATTGTGGAGGCGGTCTTAAAATGCACTGTATGCGTTGTATGTGACAACCCAGTTGTAGAGAGTTATTGGTATTTATTCAGCAGATATATACTGCAGTTTGACAAATGAAATATCAATGCATCTTACCCTCTTTGGGATGATTTTCAGACAGCTTTTCAACCATGCAACTTTTGTAAACTTTTCAACACTATGTAAACTTTTTTTAACATTCAACAGTCTTCCGAAAATACACAAGCCTAATTGTGCTTCATAAACTTAACTTTTGGCCAATTGCATTAGCGCACGATAATCCCAGTTATAAATTGAGTAAATTCCGTGTTCTAATCTTCCATGTTTTGGTTTTCCATTGGCAAGTTTTTTCTTTGTAGATCGGCGGCTGATCACTCGATCGCTGAACTTCCGCTAGCCTGAGAGGACATTTGAAACTGTCTCACTTCGTTATTGATTTCGGTACTTCTCCTCTTAGCATAGAGCTATGCAATAATTATGTATTAGGTAGTAGTTGATTTATTTAACCCGCACAATCATATTCACTTGACCGGAATCATATCTAACAGCCGCCGCAAACACCAAAGCTTTAAAATGTGGAGTCATTGTATTGAAAATAATTTTAATGTTCTAATAAATCGCGTTTGAAGAAGTTGCAGCCTTGACTGAAACTATTTTATGTGATTGAATTTTGGTACACAAAGGTCAATGAAATTTGCTTAAATCTAATTTTAAAAAACATTGAATTCCACTGTAGGATTTGAAATTGAACGTAGATTTCAACTTCATGCATTTGGTGAATAAGTGCGAAGTACAAATATGGTAGAAACCATGTATATCCAGCAGCAATCGGAATCTCTAGATTTCAACTTTTCACAATATGAAATGTTCTTGGGATAAATAAATTTTTGATTGTCGAGGGTGGAAGGGAAGTTTAAAGAAATATATGTTAACGTCAATTCCTTTGGTACTCAGCAGTGGTTCGAATCTCAAAAAAGTCACGAAACCTGTGATTTGAAACTTGTGAATTCAAAAAATCTACTTTCGTAATGTTATTCCACGAAGTATTACGAGCAGTAACAATGTTTATTTTCAAAATATACCGCGATTTGTGATAAGTTCATCGTAGCCGGAAATGGAAAATGATCTCCAACTTTTTCAAATATAATAAGGTATTTATTTTAAGAATGTTTCATTTCCTTTCTAATTGTGTCTCATATTCTTTCAGATTATTTGCAAAATCTTGTAGAATCTTTGTCTAAGAAAATGATAGCTGTTATAAACGTAACAGCTAGGTTACTCCAATCGACTATTAAGCTTGATTTTTTCCATTGCATTAACGTTGTTTCATGAAGCAACAAACTTTTTGTCCCACTAATGAAGCATTCTCCACATTCAAGATGCTCGCAAACTATCTATCTAGCAATAAGGATGTGAATATCTTCTTTGTGTAGAAAGGATTATTTGTTTCTTTTTGCTTGTTACTGTAAGAGAACCATTCTTTTATCGGATAGAATCCTGGCCTCCTTCTGAACTTGGCTCTGAAACTCAGACAATTTTTAAATACAGTTACTGAAATTACATGGTTACAGCTGGGAGAAGAGACTCCTTATTTTGTTTTTAATATCTTTCCCCTCCAATGCGCCGCAGCTTTTTCTTGTTTCTTCTCAAGTAGTGATGGTGTTAGTGAGAAGAGATGCTTCTATTATACTTCCAGGAGATGGCACTCTCCCTCGCTTCGTCGCACAATAACGATGAAGCAGCATGGCCACAAGATTCAAAATGTGCGACCATATCACCTTTTTAATTTTGTGGAAGGACCCGCTTAATTTTTTTTCGGTGTTCTGCATCATTGAGGTAACCTGGAGATTTTAATGCTCACATTGCTCACTGTTTAGTAAGAACATTACTCACAGTGGCTCACGCGCTACAAATTTGTACGTCTTTTTGTATTTGTACTTTAAGGATCAAATGAATTGACATTACCGAATGAAAACCTATATCATATTCTGTAATATTCCTACCTTCATCTTATTCCTCTTTATTCAATGAGAAGCAGTTAGGCATCTTCCCGATGACTGCGGCAACTAGAAGATGTCAAACCAAACTAGACACATCATCGCATTCTCTAAATCAGTCGCAAAACTGAAGGCTACAGCAACACAGTTGTAATTTGATTAGGTGTTAACTAATACGAAGAATATTTTATTAAAAAATAGGTGATGTCGAAGACAGTCAATGTCATGCCACCAAAACATAAGACTTCAGAGTACTATTTCAATGGTTTCAACGCGAAAAAACTTCAAAATATAGATTATTGATTTAAGAACCCGAGTTGCACTCTCAACTTCTCGAGACCACTTCTTGGTCCACAAAATTTGTACCAACAAGCACTGATGATCTGACTGGAAATGAAACAAGAATAAAATGCAGTATTTTATTGTCAAAGTTAGAGTTACAACATTAGTGGTAATTGACCATGGCTCTCGCTGCTTGATCGGTTACAAAGTCTTTTGATCAAGGTTAAATATGCACCCATTCTGAGTGTCACATTCAAAACTGTTATACCATAAATTATGCGTGAATTTATTGATCAAAGTACACCTCTCATGACTTTTCAATATCGCACAAAAACATTACTTAATAAATATAACTGCTGTGTAGCCGTGTTAGTGCTTAGTGCGCACTATAGCATATCGTTGCAAGAAAAATAGCAAAAAAATGTGAACCTACGACAGCGTTTAAGTGATTACATTCTCATTTTTCCAATTTGACTTGAAATCTTCAAGACTGTGTGCTGGCTTGGGGTTATATTTTGCTCAAAATTTACTGTGAACTTTTTTGTTCATTCTTCTTGACACACACTATAACGGAAAAAGCTGTACGTTTTCTATCTAAAATTACTAATGCACTGTATACTTTCTGAACAGCAAACCTGACGTTTTCCAGGGAAATATTTCAAAGCAGTTTTAACTTCATCTATTCAAACTATGAACCAGTTTTTTGTTTCAAGTATTACACTGCACCAAATGGCATTCTAATCATCGTCATCGTCATCGTCATCTTCGCAATCTCTATGGTATGTGCAACCTTTGTTTTCAAATTCACAACAGTAACCTCTTACGCAATATTCACGATCATCATCATCATCATCATCGTCATCGTCATCGTCATCATCACGGCAGTCTGCGTCATTACGACACGGTTCATCTCTGTCGCATTTCCAACACCATTTGTCGCTGCCGAAGCTCTCGTGGCGGCCGCAGTAGTCGAAGTCATCATCCCGGGCAGTGAGGCCATAGTTGTCGATCCTTGAAGCGGGAGACAAACCCGACGCTCGTCGCGAGGGCCTCCTGGCTACCAGTGCGCTCTGCAAATGGTTTTCAAAATGACATCGGTGTCACGTTGCAAATTTGTATCTGTTGAACAGGATTGATGAAATAATAATCGGTAATTATTGTGCAAAAATATGAACAAGTGTATGTATGCACTAGTAAGACATTAGACAATAGTTGCAGTGGGAATGTTTCAAATTTAATATTTCGGTTACATACGAATCATAAGAAATAGTCACAAACATTTTTGAGGATTGGGGTAAAACATCAATAAAACTACTTTTCAGCCTACAGCTAAATAATTGCACATGCCCCGAAGTTTAGACGGTTCGTTTCGAAAGATTTAATTGAAAATGTTCAAGTACGCTTATAATGCCCTCAGACCCTCCCACCCAAATGATCACTCTCTATACCTAAGTTAACATCATGCTACTCGTGTTCATTAGGAAAGCGAAAAGTTCTTTAGTGAATTTAGAAACCAATCGAAATTTCTGTCATGCAATCACTGAAACCGTGAAAATCGGCACTGGAAATGTGTGGCTTCTATCGCTAGATTGTAGCGTTATTCTTACCGACAGCGCGAAGAGACACACCAGCAACAGCAACTGCCGATGAAAAAAAGGAAACATCCTCAGATAATTGAAAGTTAGCTGTAAATATAAAGTATTTCATGAATAAATAAATAACAATGATAGACGAAGCATCAGTTTGCTTGATTCACAGGCCCCCGTACATGTTGTTCTTTCATGAATAATACTCTGAAAATTCCAAACGAAAAACGACTAAGAAAAACTATAGTTGTGTAATTTTTCATTGTATGAACGGGGGGAAAATTTCAACACTTTAGGCAAGCTGCTTCATGAAAACTTAAGCCTAAATAGTGAGACAATAAATTCATTATTTTCATTCAAGCTGCATGTAGGATCGTACAAATTTCATTCGAGTGTGTTACTCACCCCGATCTCTTTTATTTCTGAGAGTAGGGCATCGTATTTGAATTGGGTACAGTACAGCCCATGAAAAACAATATATCATAGAATATGTTGGCAAAGTTTTGGTATTTAGAAAAATACATTACAGATAGGCAACATCATCATCTCTATTAATACAGAGTGTTGTCAATGTTAAATACAGAGGAAATCCTGCGTTTAATTAAATTTACACCTACAACATTTATGTAAAACATTACTATAAAAAATAATGCAATCAAGTCCATACTGCTCGGAAAAGATGTGCGCTACTGGGGTTATTTATAGATGGGCTACACAAAATTCTAGAATCGACGCAAATTTTAGGGGAAGAAAATTCTCAATGACTGAATAATACATCTAACATTCAGTAGGGTATGTTTTCTTATTTTTTTAACACTTGAAATTTTTACTCAGCGTGAGAGAGTTAATTTCGTATTTACAATCGTATTTACCACTTCTTTGGCATAGGCCATACCTTAAGCTATGCTAAACTAATAGCGAAGCTCATCTTCGTCACATTCTTAAAAAAATGAATCAATTTTAACAGCCAATTGACATTCAAATTAAAAATCAAAGCACTTGACATCCATGGCAATTTTTCATCATACTATCCTTCAATAAAAGTGAGTGAGCTATGAAACATAGGACCAAAATTCAGAAATCGACCACATCATTACTGCCATCAGTTCAACTCCGGCAAACAACTTCAAAACAAATCTTACATGACACGAACTCAAATACACGCTGCCCGAACGAAGATCAAACCACAACGATACTAAAAGTGTACATCTCAGTACTGAAGAATTAAAATAGTATCACGTACAATACATGTGTAGCCTAAATGCAAGAGTTACCTTCATGTTGAGGGTTCGTTATAAGACCGCCTCCACGAGTCCACGCTCACAATATCAGATGACCCTCGGCTGAACAAAGCTCAAGTGACCGACCGGCTCACTGCTGCTCCAGACGCCCAATGCTCCACCTCGGCCGAGGTCTGCTGTTATAGGCGACATGTGACCTCCGCGGCACATGTCCGCCTTCCATAATTTACAATCACCGGAACCAGTATTGAAAAAATGAAACTATCCAGATTCAGCCAGTTCTAGGAAGTATATTCAAATTTATTGTGGCAGGAAATATAACTAGCTATTTTAAAACATGGAATGTATCCACATTATTTTGAACAGCAACGTCCATATTCTCTTGGCACGTGTGTATTTTTTCCTGGTTGTTACACTCTATTAATTACATAATGGTTATCTGGAAAACACGTGTGAAAACGATGATCAACCTGAACACGAAGCACAAACCTCGTAGCGCTGGTTGATAGGTATTTGCTTTTTTGTTGTGCGTCCCAAAGAACATGAGTTAGTCTATCGCTAATATCTCAACAGCAATATTTCTTCTTTTTTACTATGTATGGACGCATTCACATCTCATACACGAACGAAAAAAATAAAATTGAACGAGCCAAAGCTTTTCTTTTAGTTGCAAGCGAACTTCAAGTGTATTGGTAATCTTTGTTCACCGATGAGCTGCTGTACAGTTTTGTTTGTCATTCCTAGTTAGTTTTAAAGATTTTAATGCAATGTTCAATTTTTTCAGATACCATTTTCTGAATTCCAATAACCTGATGTGAACTAAAGCGCTAATAAGGAATCAGACTCAAAATCCTCTTACATTACACCTCTGTTCAATTTTGGAACAAGGTGTAAAATGGTTGGATTGATTTGAGTAAAGGAGTTTTTATGTCAAATGACTTTTCAATAAGATTTTAGTTGTCAGTATTCTGTGTAATTTCATTCAAGGCACAAAAAGTTCCACCATTCCCCCAAAATTGTACGATTAATGCTAGTTATCCGACCTAGAACGTGCTTGTAAGAGACAAATAGTCTTTTGACCCTGCATCACTTGGGTCACCACACAAGTAAAAAATAAGAGATGTCGCTCTGGTAATTCAATTCTAGGGTAGAAATTTTCGCCAGCGCAGTCAGCCTGAGCTGAGCAGACACTAGCGGGTACATCGCAGATATTGTTTGTGAGTGAGATAGCCAATTCGACTAATTTCGTGTTTGTATAGAAAATCCGTTTTCTGCAAAATTCAAAAAGTTTCGCTCAAGCGTTAGGAACAGTTCTACACTGACGTATATGACACTTTATAAAATATATTGTCTTTCAGTAATTTTAGGGTGAAATTAATGTTGTGATCTTATCACAACGTAAGGATCTTTCGAAGGAGGACGCTCCACTATTCGAATGATCCAAAAGCAGTTAGAGAGAGGGACGTCGTATGCCGCAGAAACGGTTATCAGACTTCGCGAATCGTTCTAAGTAGTTATTCTTCTTCCCCTTTATATCTCCTCTACGTCGACTCCGAGATCGCGGAAGAAGCAAAGACGTCAACGGACTGAAGGAGCTGCCGAATGCCGACACAAGAGAGATTCTTCACTGTTATTTCTGTGATTATTCAATAGCCCATGTTAATTAGATCATTTGTACGATTAGCGAGAATTAATGTTTCCCTTTGCTCATATAATTTAATACGCTAGAGTCATACACAACCGCTGGGTCGAGGAATAATCTATATTGAGATTTGCAATGTTAAGCTATCGTTCGAAGTGGGCGTGAGAGCAGACGATCTAGAGGGTGAGCGCTCCGCGCAGACGAGAAGGGTCAGTACGTCCGAGACCTCCCTCAGAGAAAGAACGCCTTAACACATCTTGAACGCCTGCCTTCGGGCTAGGCATTGTTTCTCCTTTGAAATGTGTACTACTAGTGATTCCTCATACCTGTTAAATTAAAGTAATTGATAAATGTCTCGGCGTACACACGATATAGCCATCTTCCGGAATCTGTAACTAAGATAAGTCCACCATGTCATAAGCCCCTTAGGTAACATCCTCATTGCCTCCCTTCTGGGCGTAGGATTATCGGTATTATGCCTTAAGCATTCATTTATATCGTCATGCCTTCAGCATATCTTATATTTTGTCTTCAATGTCAATCGAAGTGTAATTTAGTGCGTTAAGCTTATTTTACTTTAGAATAATAACCTTTTGTGACGAGATTAGGGAATAAAAATGTCGATGTACCATTGCGTATAATATCCTGCCGGTTAGGAAGATGAGTTATCATGATCTGTGGAGAGATACTCCACGCTACCAATTTATATCAATTTCTACCATTCACATTAATTCGATACTTGCTCACTAATTAAATTTATGGACATTGAAAAGTCCCAGTTCATCTACGTTAACCTAAAATAAAATAATGTGGTCATAAATCACGACCGTCAAAAGAGAGCTAAAAGATGAAAAGAGAATAAAGAGTGACATCAGAAAAGGGCTCCATAACAATTGGTGAGCAGCGGTAGTGGATTTTGATTCCTATTTTCTGAATAAGAGGTAAAATTCCCTTACCCTTTTCCTCCGAAACGCTCGTGCCTACAAAACAAAATAAATTAAATAAACCTCCAGCAGATCTTGATAATTTCATCTCCACGTTAGGATGTTTGTATAATCTAATATTTCAGGTATGTGTTTGATAAAATTCTAATTCATTTCTGTGAACCTATTATTGCTATGTGTTTATTTTGCTTTCTATTTCATTTCTGTGAGATCATTTACAATGCATTTTATAATCCACCATATACGTGTGAACTTTATTTTAATAACTAATTAAAATTTACTTCATGTAACAACCATTAGTAGGTGTGCATTGATTGTTACGTATCAATTCTTTTAATATGTCAAATCGTTTGATTGTGAGGAATATGATAATATGAATTTACCTTCTGATCCAAGAGCATTCAATTACTAAAGGCCAATTTGACAACGTGAATCATTCAATTATTTACGATGCGGGATAACTGCACTCCAATGAATTATGTAAAATTATGATTTACCGTGTAAATTTCTCCAATTTACCATGTAACTCTCTTTCATGACTCTAAACGGACGCTATTTTGTCATTTTGTTTTGATTTGTACTGAACGTGCTATTCATTTTAAACTCTGAATCTCCGTATCACAAAAATTTACATTTATAAAATAAACCATAAATTGAAATTTTCTTCTAATTCGGCTTATAAATGACCTTCAGTAAATAATCTCCTTGAAATTCAATCATATTTACACGAAAAGAAAATTCATTTTAGAAGTAAACTTATTTTAGTCAGAAATTATTTACATGATTAAAAATTCAAATTCATATATATCGTAGATATTATGATGTTAAATCTATGGCAACCTTTTCATTCAGATGTCCGTGTGGAAATTGCAACTTCAACGTAAAATCTTGATCATGTAAATTTGCCATGTAATCATCATGAATGCTGTTTGAATGTATACGTGTTGAGATGAGAAAATTCTAAGACCAGCTAGTTGTGTGGTAGAGGGTAGTTCTCGAGTGCCCGGACTCATTTTGTTTCGTAAACAAACCTCTACGCCACCCCCCTATCCGGCAGCCAGTGCATGCTAGCCCTCTCCTGCTTCTCTCTCCATCTCCATCTCTCTCTTCTTTGTTCCAATTGTAACGTTCGCTTCACGAATTCTACCTCGAGAAACGGTTAGCCAGGCCGTCGCATTAAGAAACTCAAAGGATGGACTTCGAACTAAGTGTTGATGGAATGTTTAATGTTTCGGTAATGTTGTAGGTGTAATGATGTAGTATTTACCAATCTGCCACGTAACCAACTCTAGTGAGACATGGAAGATGAATTGAAAAAAAATTTCCCTTAAGTCCGACCTCATGAGTGATTTAAATTATATTCATCAGATTATCTTTTGAAATTCAATCATATTCTACGTTAAAGGAATTCATCTAGAAGTAAATTTCATTTAACTAGAAATGATTATGCAGAGAACGATTTATTTCATTTGATTAGGGTGTTCATGTCTAATTTTAATTCCTAGGTATTGTTTCACCATGAAATTGTAATGAACGTTTGCCTGGATGTTTTGGAGTGATGGAATGCCTGTTGAGGCAAGGCTGAGTGAAGGAAGTCGCTGTAAGGTGGGGTGAGCACAAGCTAGAGCCAACTCTACTCTCGCGTTGTTTCAAATCACCCAACTTCACCCCCTCCCCCTTCTCTCTCCAATCCTCTAAACCTCGGATAGTTCCCCTCTTCGCTTTTGTTCAAAGAGAAAAGGCCTAACTGTCGCACAAGCATACTTTACCTCGCGAGTTCGATACCAGACTTGGATACTCGCCGTCTTTTGATCACTACTTTAGGTAGCAGTTCTCTTACTCTGAAAGATTCGATAAATTTGAACTTAGGATAAATTACTTGATGATTTAAGATTTGATGTAATATTATAAGCATGTGATAAATAATAGCGTGAGCGTGTAATAATTTCATTCATTTAAAAATTTGAATTTACTTGTCATATGAAGAATTTTGTTAACAGATCACGACTTAAAGATAAATGAATAATGCTTTATGCACATAAATATACTTCTCTGAAATCGAGTGATAGTGTAAATATCAGCGTCATGTGATTTAAATGATGAAGTATCTCGTCATCAGGGAAATAGAGTTTGTAACAAATTTAAAATTCGATCATGGTGAAAACACCCTTGATGTTAATCTGATCGCAGGAGTACTTTGTCATTAGACATACTCAACGTGAATGTACCACCAGGGAAATTCTGTTTTTCTCTCTCTACGAAATGTTTTAGAGTTTAACGTCATAAGCAAGCAGTGGAAATAGGTTTAAGCTCAATGTGTGTCCTGTTTGTAAGCACAGAAGGGTGGTATGAGACTAGATGTTTGGGCATATGTCTGCATGTGATGGTGGCTTGTCTGGGAATGAATGCAATTCACAAGAACGATAAATAACAACATCGGTAATTTCAGCTGATGCTGGGGGGCTCTACGAGCGGTCGTGGTGGACTGCTGCGTCTTCACTATCGACGTACCGCCACGGCATCAACTTCATTCCTCACCACATCTGGCGCGTTCACCACCCTCGCCACCACGGAAGAAGGCAGGGCACGGCAACAACGATGCGGGTGGACGTGCGTACATGCGTGCGTATGCCACGTACCCCTCGAGCTCGCTGAACACAACTCAGCAACGGGGCATTGGCGGCAACAACATCAACAACGCGCCCACGAGCTCAACGCACGGACGCGGAGAAAACGTCGTAGAAATTGCCCGCCAGAGCACTGCTCAACGACACTTCGGCAACAAGAACAGTCTGAGCTCAACGCGCGACCTCGAGGAAAACGATGAAAGAAAACCGTCCGCCAGTTGACTGGGTCAACTACTTTAAAATTTTCTGGGAGGATATTTCGAATCACGGAACCTGAGTGGAGATAACATCGGCAAGAAGAAGAAGGAAACTCGACTACAACGAAGCTCCGGGATATACCAGCGCATCATGAACAACGAAAAGAACTACAACTACAAAGATTTTGATGATCTTCTTGCGACATCGGCGTGTCTTCGTGGCTGTTTAAAAGAAGTCTTCAGGACTCAAAAATCAAACCCCAATTGCGAAGAAGAGTCGTGTATGATAAGGCGCGGTTAAAATGACATTCTCAAAAACAGGAATTGCGAAGACGAATTTAAAATCTTTCCTTAGGGATGCTGCTGATGTATGATCACGGCGACCGAGACTTTAATTGTCCCGTGTCCTTTAATGAAATTTTTATTTCATTGGATATCTTCTAGAGGTATCCTGCGAGCTGAAGAAGTCGTCGCTTCGTTCTGCGGTGAACATCGTTTGCCAAAAACGTACGGAGAACGTAGCCTTGTCTGGGGACTTCGATTCAGAGTACGTTACATGTACGAATTCAGTAAGCACTGCCGTAAAATCATCACAGCTGGATTGCGTGGATATTGAAAAAATAAAGGATCCGACTTATCAACGTTTTCCTCTACCACGGCACGCAAAAGCTGTAGAGAAAGTCACGATCAGGAGATCGTCTTCTTCAAACGACGACGGGGAGAGATGTTGTGATCTTATCACAACGTAAGGATCTTTCGAAGGAGGACGCTCCACTATTCGAATGATCCAAAAGCAGTTAGAGAGAGGGACGTCGTATGCCGCAGAAACGGTTATCAGACTTCGCGAATCGTTCTAAGTAGTTATTCTTCTTCCCCTTTATATCTCCTCTACGTCGACTCCGAGATCGCGGAAGAAGCAAAGACGTCAACGGACTGAAGGAGCTGCCGAATGCCGACACAAGAGAGATTCTTCACTGTTATTTCTGTCATTATTCAATAGCCCATGTTAATTAGATCATTTGTACGATTAGCGAGAATTAATGTTTCCCTTTGCTCATATAATTTAATACGCTAGAGTCATACACAACCGCTGGGTCGAGGAATAATCTATATTGAGATTTGCAATGTTAAGCTATCGTTCGAAGTGGGCGTGAGAGCAGACGATCTAGAGGGTGAGCGCTCCGCGCAGACGAGAAGGGTCAGTACGTCCGAGACCTCCCTCAGAGAAAGAACGCCTTAACACATCTTGAACGCCTGCCTTCGGGCTAGGCATTGTTTCTCCTTTGAAATGTGTACTACTAGTGATTCCTCATACCTGTTAAATTAAAGTAATTGATAAATGTCTCGGCGTACACACGATATAGCCATCTTCCGGAATCTGTAACTAAGATAAGTCCACCATGTCATAAGCCCCTTAGGTAACATCCTCATTGCCTCCCTTCTGGGCGTAGGATTATCGGTATTATGCCTTAAGCATTCATTTATATCGTCATGCCTTCAGCATATCTTATATTTTGTCTTCAATGTCAATCGAAGTGTAATTTAGTGCGTTAAGCTTATTATACTTTAGAATAATAACCTTTTGTGACGAGATTAGGGAATAAAAATGTCGATGTACCATTGCGTATAATTTCCTGCCGGTTAGGAAGATGAGTTATCATGATCTGTGGAGAGATACTCCACGCTACCAATTTATATCAATTTCTACCATTCACATTAATTCGATACTTGCTCACTAATTAAATTTATGGACATTGAAAAGTCCCAGTTCATCTACGTTAACCTAAAATAAAATAATGTGGTCATAAATCACGACCGTCAAAAGAGAGCTAAAAGATGAAAAGAGAATAAAGAGTGACATCAGAAAAGGGCTCCATAACATTAATCCTGATCACCATGAATTTACTTACCCTTCACACACCTGCAAATATTAGAGAAAACATTTTTGAAGTCAAGGTAAGCACTAGGGCTTTTGAAGGAAATGTTATTCACGGAGTTAAAAAAACAGGAGCGATAATTTGCTTTGATTTCTTGTTCAGTCAACAGTAAAAAACATTGAAATATCCAACACAAGCACAGCAAGAAAAGATGAGTGTCTTTATTGTTGCAGGTTTCCATAAACTCACACGTGTCGGTCGACACAAAAAAATTATTTATCTTTTCTTTAACTACTCGCAAGTTCCAACTTGTAATTACGTATCCAAAATCGATTTGAGCATCAATTCAACCAACACGTTTACATGAGTCGAAATGCGCTGTTAATGACACCGTGGTAGTGACAAAAATGGTTAATCGTAGTAATTCTTTATGACATGAGATGAATCTGTCAGTTTCATATGTACACACGTAATGATGCGTTAAAAATTACTAATCAAGGTTAAATGTGAGCGACTCGTCATGGAGACAAAAATAATATATCATTCACTCATTAAAACATACAACAAAAAATTTACTTCGATGACTGTTTTTTAGTGCACTGACAACCTTTTAAAAGGGACCTTTTTATTAAAATTCAAACATTTCGACGTCACACGAAATACAGTTTACGACGTCCTGCATGACGAAATACGGCGTCCTGACTTTACTTTCAACTCTACTAGAGAACTCTGTAAGTAAAGCTTGTGTGCTTGTAAAATAACTTGGGCACCATACAAAGCTCACGCTGTAACGTGATTATGTCAGAGTTGGTCTATCGAACCTTCGAACATCTGTCGTGACAGCTCGGTGGTAGCGCAGCTAGTAGCAGTGGCGCATGTTTTGCCCCGCCTACTGAAACTTACAGTACGGGACATGTGGAGTTGAGCAGCCTGACGTATCTTTAGAACGTTCATTCAATGTTTTCTCTGTACTGCAACTTAGTCTTAATCAACATAGTCATATTTGAACATTCGAATACTTCTCTGTCAAAGAGTTTGTGTATAGAAGCTCTAGGTATTTTTCCCGTTCCAATATATGAACTGCATCGAAGTTTTTTTTCTAGTGACAAACAATCTTCGAAAAACATCAAATTTAAGAATCATTTAGAAATACATGCCTAACAGTGGGCAGGTCTTCAGTGAATTTTAGCTAATTCTATTGTTCGTCAAAACTTGAATAAGAAGCATTCGTTTTTCCATCAGTAACGTGCATTGTATTCTATTCTACGGCTTAAAAACTGGCATTGCGACCTCGCTCAAACATAGATTCGGCAATAAAAAAGAGAGCTTTCCAGGTTTTAAAAATCTATTCTGAAGAAAAGCACTCGGGTTGAAACTTTCCACAGGATTTGATATCACAGTTGGTAGAGTAGGAATGGAAATTTTTCTACGTCCAAAATATTTTCGCAAAGCGAAATTTGAAATTTGAAAAATCTAGAAATTACGATCTTGTGATAATACCAAAATGGGATCATTGTGACTGAATGAGTTCCATGTGCTCGAAGTATCACAGGATAGTATTTTCACGATGCTAATCTAAAACTGAAAAAAAAATCCTTTCAATGTCGATCTCATTTACTTGAAGCCTCCCCGGACTGACAAAGCCTGGTCGAACATTGCCAGTTTAGTTATAAAAAACTGGGCTTACATTAAAATTCAGGCTTCACATTCAAAAATATAAATGGTAAAACATGTTTTAAAGTAACCACTTGTTGACTCCATCAACCTTGTTCTCTGAATTGACATCCGTACTTGAATTAAATTAAATTTAGCTAAGGTGTCGTTCTCAGTTGAATCACCTAGCACGGTATGCACGTGAACCTTTGAGTTAAACATGACAAAGTTACTGTGGTTCATTTATCAACTGATATTTTTCTGTTTTACTGAGTGTTCGTCCTATAACTGGTAAGACCATGAAATATCCGCTATTATAATGATTATGATTTTTTATTACTTTTGCCGTCATGTGTATTAGAATCACAATCTTTAAATATTTTACGTTTTTACTGAATATTTTTTATTTACGACTAGCGATCAATAAGTTACGAGTATGATGTAGCTTCATTCACGTTTTCAAGAAAATAAAATCATGCTGAAAATTTTGCCTAATTTTTATAATTATTCGAATACCTCCTCAATTACAACAGGCCTAATAATTTTAACATTGAGGTGATTGGTATCAATCATCAGGATAGAACCTGAATTGAAGGTAAGAAATATTGACTTTATTTGAACATCAGAAAAATTTTGTCAAATTATTTTCTTATGAAAAATTATTGCAGCAAAGAGGACAAAAGCGATACAACACAAAACACAAACTCTTGGTATCTCTTCAGAAAATGTATACTCGATTTCATTCTTTCAATTACATCGCCATTGTTGTAAATTATTGTTCGTTGAGAGGAATTTTTGTGTCTTTCTTCTAACTTCAAAGAGAACACACACAATTTTTTATACAGCAAAATATTCAGAAGAAACTTCGTAGTAACAAAAGCAACAAAAGTTCTCACAAACGGTTTAGAAAAAGGAAGTATTAAGTGGCATAGAATAAAGTCAGTGATTAAGTGAATTAAGTTCATTAGCATTTTCACTATGTAGTTCCTTGAGCATTTTTCTTTTTAACGGAAGATCTTGCCCTTTATTGACAGAGTGGAAGCTTATTTGATCAATCATTTGAAAAAAATTGGAGTCTGGATGAGCTATCACTGTTATTAAGACTGCGACCCGCCGTTTGTTCTTGAGGAAGTTTATTATTGCACGAGCACAGGGAGGCTAAAATAGTATCACGTCGTACTTACAAAGACAGTAAAACAATTTTTGCTCAAGTAAATATATTGAGCAAGAATCAATCCTTCGATGTGCTGTAGATGGCTGCAAATTTTCAGAACAAGCAAGCTAGAAAAAACGTTAGACTCTAATCACAGAAAGCATATATATGTGTAACTCTAGTCAATAAGTGACAGATGAATCACACGGTGAAAAAGAAACTAGTGCGTCTACAAAAGACTCAATTACAAGGAAACAAAATTGTCGATTACACAATACGTGGAATTGGCTTTCACGGTATTATTTTTAGCAACGCCTCACACAAGTGTTAATGCAATTCACGTGAGGACATTTTAATAGTGTACGAACGCTAAGGTTAGGGTCTTGATGGTAAATTTCGTTTATGAACATATGGGAAAAATGACAACGTTAAACTATCATTAACAAGAACTCGTTTCCATTCTAAATAATTTCATCCCTATGTTATGCGATTTTTTTCCGAAGTCTCCCATGGTTTGCCCTTTCGACTCGGAGTTGATCTTCAGCGTGCCCTAGTGGTGTCACCTGACCTTTCAGCATTACCGACGAAAGGCATTCATTTAAAAAAGAATAATTTTAACGATGGTGAGCTTGAGGTACGCTCTGAGATAATCGCTTCACGTAATTTGTTCCTGTTGAAAATACTATTTATCATCGTCGTCATCATCATCATCGTCGTCATCATCATCGTCATCATCACAATCCCTGAGGGATTTGCAGCGTCTACCTTCATTCTCGCAACAGTAACCCTCAATGCACCGCTCATCGTCATCACAATCAGAGCGAGAAGAGCAGCGGTCGTCGTAGTCACATTCCCAGCACCGTCTTCGGTAGCAGATGTCAAAGTCATCTCGGGCGCTCATCGCGCCTCCATTGCTCCTGGAAGGCGAAGACACGTCCGATGCTTTCCGGGATGACTTTTGGGCTCCGAGACCGCTCTGCAGACAGAAATGTTCAGTGCTTTTGACGATTTTGTATCATTTTGTGTGCGTTGTTATAATTCAGCGGTAGGTCTCTTAGTTAGTTTAATTTTACGTAGACAATATAATGTATTGCAGATTTAATTTCAATGCAAATAGATTGTGTAGATATAGGATTAAAGTTCAATGCAATGAAGGTGTTTTATTTTTTTTTAAATAGAAAAATTGAAAACTGATTAAATGTTTTGAAATCATCTAAACCTAAGAACTCTTGAATCAGACATTTTGCATCATTTTCGCATATATGAAATGGAGCTGATATATGCTAACTTCAAAATTAATTACACACCAAAGAATTGATTTCCGTTACTTATATGCGCTAAAATTGAACTTCTAAGGTTACATCACAGGAATGAAAGTGACTCTTAAACTCAAGCTCATAAGTTATATGGTATAAAATTATTAGTCAGAATTATCTATTTTAAAACTATATGAAGAGTAAATCAGAAAATAATCTGAACACTAAATTAACATCATAATTTTGTACAGACAAATTAATTTTCGAAAAAAAGTATCGCAAACTTATTATACTCAGAGCAGGGAATAGTATCAATTCAAAGGTATGAGAACATTTGCCAAAAACTAGGTTGAATATACAACTCTTTCGGCTATAATTTCAACCTTCTTTTGCGTGGTGTTGGTAAAATAGGGAAGGTCTTTTCAACATCAGTATACTATTAATCAAATTCATTGCTAAATTAACTCATTCTACGTTTTGAAATCATAAACCATAATTATTAATTTTGAACGCTGATGCTTTTCAAGTGATGGTTTTATAAACGGAAACATAAATGACATTTGGACCTCGATATCTGCGAAAGGTATGGCGACCCCTCAAAAATTATATTGTACAAATAGTCTTACCACCAAAGCGACGAGGCACCCAAGCACCAAAAACTGCAGCTGAAAGCAAAGTTATATTATGGTAAGTCAAAGTGTCCAAGTAAACTTCCAATAGAATATTTTTTTCAGTCGTTTTTATTAGAATATTGATAAAATAAAATTGTAGCTTTATATTTTAAATTTCGTATTCGAAATAGTTCGCGAAAAAATTTGCTTGTCGTTTTCGCAAAGCAAAATCATCATTCTAATTATCAGCGTTTGATTTCTATAAAGTAGCTAGCTTCAAAACTTATTTTTTTTGTATTCGCGTGATAGTTTTTCAATAAAAGCTAACACGACGCTTCTGTACTGAAGGATGGTCTCTGTAAGGAGTTGCATGGCCAAAATTTTCCTCTGAAAATGTCGAGGATTGAGAAAGGATCATTGAAACGAGGTATAGTGTCTTCTCAGTACTCTCAAGGAAATTTTTGATTTTGTCGTTCATTTTAGGAACGAAGACAAGGGTAGTGATTCATTCCTAAAACATTATGTGGGATGACTTTTATACTCGTTTTAATGTTAAACCACATTTTGGTTCAACAGTAAATTAAATTAAATATTAAATTGTTTAACCACATTTTGGTTTAACTGTAAATATTCTTCTGTCACAGGACGTCAACTTATGAAAGACTACAAACGCTAACTTTGTTGTCTGTATAATGCAGTGATTATCAAACTCAGACAACTGAATCCTCTGTAATGTATTAATATTTTTCGTTAGGTCTATCTAGTTAGCCAGCCGTCAGATGAATGAGCATCTACGGAAAGCAAAACATTTCAGCACAATCTCTACCTAGAGTTTCAACCATTCAACAGCCTTGGTGAGTGCAATAAAGTTCTGTATAACAAACCAAATTAGAATTATAATATTCACTTTCGGTATTATCAGAAACATGGCTCTAATGTTAGGCGAATCAAAAGTATTTTGAAAAATGTATACATAGGGTGCTTGACCTTACTAAACTTTTTCGTACTCTAAAAGCGAAAGCAGTCGATAGCTAAGTTCAGAAAATACCTTCATCTTGAGAATATGGCAAAATTCGATAATGGTGCGACTTTAAAACTTTGCCACTTCACCCTATATTCGAAGAATACTGTTTAGCTCTAGGAAGCGCGAACAGAATGAAGATCACGTGTGAGATAGGCCTTATATACATTTTTACAGGTCAAAAACAGGTGTTCATTCAATTCGGAAGTATATAATTTTTTCCGCTGGTCTGTGCAATGTGTCATTCTCATTTATAAATTATAGACCGATGGACTCTCGTGGACTATTTGTCATGGGATTACGATGAAAATTCAAGGCCGAATTCAGCCCTCACGTGTAATTTTGAAGTGTTAGCCAAAAATTGACTGAAGTTCTTTTTACAGTCTGAAGGGAAATTAGGGAAGTTCTTTTTAAGAGTCTGGCGGTTTGTGCTGTTTTCAGTGAGGACGAAAATGTTAATCATCCAAAAATGGAAAAAAAATTTCCTGAAATCTTTTATCTAGGAAACGTTGACGTCTTGTTGGACTATATGGAATTTGATAATACAGGCCAAACATTGTGAAATATATGCATTCAATGCGAAGTAAAAATACTCAATTTTAAGATATAAGAAACTGTATCTGACTGTATCTGAGTGGTTAAATAATTTATAATTCTCATGAAACAGTGATGAATAAATTTTATTCAACTGCATTTTCTTAGAAAATTGTGAAATTCAAATGAAACTCAAAGACAAAATATCACCCAGGTGTATGAAGCAAATTCCTGCAGAATTAGTCTTGTACAGTGCGGCCTCAATTCCTTAGAGCAAAATAGGACTTCCTGCCCTATTGTTAAAGGGAAAGCAGCATATAGGAATATATAACTTTGACCCTGTTTGAATATATGTTTTTCTACTATACATTTGGTGGAAACTTATAATAGTTTGATCGTTAAGAAGTATTTCATTGATGGTATCCATTTTCTCTCTTCTAAAGCAACCTGTAAAAAATAGACACGCATCCCTGGCTTTGCCATACGAACAGCAGGCGTGAAAACAATACATAAAACTTCGTCTCCAAATTAGGACTCAATCAAACCATTAATTAGAAACATAAAGTAAACTTGGAACAACCAAACCATTAATTTTTCCTGAGTACATATAAAATTAAGAAGAAAATATTGCATTTGATAATTACTCATTTAAAATACATTCAAGCTGCTTAGTGTACGAGTGTGTCATTAAACAATGGACCAAAATATACAGATTTTAATTTTTCACGATCTCTGATTGACAATATGTGTGCGCACCTGAATTGAATATGCAATACAATTTTTACGTCATTGGGAAACGTTTTCATCAATTCAGTATATTTTCAAATTGCTATTTCAAAAAAATCATGCAGGGTTTTAGCCTCATAAGTTCAAATCGTTTTTTATATATGTGTCGCTAAAACACGTGTGCTGTGAAGGGAACTAAAATTGAAAACAAAATCATAAAAATGAAGCTTATACAAGTATGGACGCATTGAAAATGATTCATGCTCTACAATTAAAGTTATTGTAGCTATTCGAGTTGTAAGCTTTCAGTCATCCTGTCGACAACCAATATTTTTTCCATGTACAGTACAGATGATGTAAGCCTTCCATCAATCACCAATTGAAAGCAGGTTATCATTTTTCGTATAGAATAAATTTATTTTGTGGTGAAAGTTCAGACAGCAATGTTCAATTCAACGAACAAAAAGGATTTTACATGGTGAATACCTTGGACCCTTTTAACAAATTTCGGCAGATTTTTCGTTAATTTTATGTATTTATTCATGAAATTTTCTGTTTTTGAGGTAGAGAAAATCGTGCATATTTTTCCACCTTTTCAACTTGAACACAAAAGTAAATTCTAATCGCTAAATAACTAACAGTATGAAGCTATGAGTGTCTGAACTCCGTTGTGCGTCCCAGCTCAGTCCATCAACAGTCCTCAAACATACCGGAAAGAAATGTATTCACTGGACGCTCGAACTTCAGAGAGGCTAGTTTTAAGGGTCAACAGCAGCAGCAGATTATTCCGTGATTTGGGGGAACTAATGGAAGCTTACTAGCTTTAGAATGCATTAGAATTATAAGCCTTTACTATTGTGCAAGCTTTTTTTTGTTAGCCAACGATGATGCACAAAAGTTGACAGATATGAATTATTATTATTATTATTATTATATAGGGCGTTTCACCACCGAAGACGCCACAGAGATGTTTCTTTTAAGGTTTCGATATTCCTCAATTCATCATTTCTATATGCAGGGCAAAAATCATTTTTGCTATCTCCGCGTGACAGAATCGCTTCAATTTGAGGTAAAGTTCTATTTAGTGCTGGCATGGTATGCCGTTCAGTTCATTAGGACTAGGGAAAAGACCAATACGCCTCGCACCAGTCAGTTTGCGTTCTGTGTCGAGCGCCTCTGCCCCTACGTGCCGGCTTCTAAATCAGTTCCGTTAGACAGATATGAAGCATCGTGGTGAAAATACTCATGTCCTCTGATAGAGTTATTCCCCTTAAAAACCAAAGGTTTGATGCTGTAGCTTGGAAAATGTGATATTTGTGATTTGTGTAAATATTTGTGATAATTTGTGTAAATATTTGTGATATATGCTCGTGGGTTTCTACTAGCAGAATTTAGTAAAATCTGAATGACATAATATTTTACTCGTTTAAATTCATAAATAATATGTGACTAACTGATAATGAAGGATAAATTTAGCACATGCAAATGTATGCATGAATGGTATTGATGGATAATTTTGACAACCATAATGTTATATTTTTATTAGATGATATATTTCTTACCCTATCTTTGAATGATAATCTTTCACGTTCTTCCTACTTAATTCTAGGTAGTTCAGTTTGAATGATCTTAGTTCTCAATATTTTATTTTTGAAAAGCTCCAAGAAGACACTCTTCTTCTAAGTCACAGACATCTTTTGCGAGATAGGGTACCAAAAATAATAATTGTAAATTTCAGCATCTCCCTCCACGTAGTCGCTAAATTGAGTAATAGAATGTACAATTTTAAGGTAAAGTCGTCTTCAGGGTAAAAAATCACCGTGTAATTAAATATTTAGATATCGATATTCCCCGGAGCTTCATTTCAATGCAGAATAGGGTACACGATACCCCGGTTGAGCGTGTAACTTATGCTAGGTGTCCGATAATATATAATAAACGTATAGATCGGAAACAAATAATTTCCAGACAGTATGCCCAGCTGCATCCTTGCAGCCACCGCACGTGTAAAAATTCCGAGACGCCACTGCGATGAAGACGAAAGCCTGTGATTAATTAAACAAAGCCTGCGCTGCCACCAGGGGCGGACTCATGCGTGCGGCTGGCCTGCGGGGTCCGGTTGTGTGCAGTGCACAAGCGTTGTGTGAGTGCAAGATGACTGAAAATTTATTTTTTGTCCCAAGAATGAAGCTTCTGAGAGAATTTTCGGGGTAGCGAAAACCGTTGAGCTCCATGCTGAAGTGTTTGATACAGTGTAAAAGTTGAATATTCTCAATAATAATTATTGAGGTTAAACTTCATTCCAAATTTTATCGTTTTCATGTTTCGGAATTTTATATTCGATTGAATCGGTGTTAGGGGAATTGTACTTAGCAAAGCTTATTTAAAGCCCACTTGAACAAAAATTCCATTCAAACACCAAAAAATGTTAAGCTAGGGATTATCTTTACCAAAGTTAAATAATGTGTTGTGTAGTTTTAGATTCCTCGAGAGAACACAGAACTACAGTGCATATATGGGAACAATTTCTCCGTTAAAATTTGTAACAATTTTAGTGCATTCAGAAGGTATAATGAAGTAAGTTATACCTTCATGTACTGAGGTACATGTACATGTACTAATTTTCGCGTACTGAGGATTTGAAAAATTAGCATTGTGGTAATTGTACATAGTCTCAGCCACAACTCAAACTCCTGCACATCCCCGTAAAGCAAAGGGCATGTACCCTAGACCGATGGCTGACAGATATTAATTTTTTCCTCTTGCGTAACACACAAGGCATATATGTTGGTCCGACGTTATCATATGAATTGAAATAAAGCTTCCTCGTTTGTGTTCAGCGATTCAAATCTCATTCGTTGACAATGAAGAGCTGTTCTTAACGAGCTGAAGCTCTTTTTTTCGGTGTGTGAGAGAATTGGTAAGCCTATTCTTGAACCTCTGTTCCCACGTAAATAACTTTAGTGTATTCTTTATAACTTTAAAATAGATGTTTATATGGTCACAGTAATTGGTTTTAAATGGTTTCAAAAACATTATTTCCTCAAAAAACTTCTGAAGTTTTCAAAATTCCGATAGTTGTAAGCTACACACCTATGTGAAATCAGACGCTCAGTTACGTAACGAGGTATTTCATTCAAACGATCTTGCCCGGGGGAATGGGCAGTCATTAAAAAATCGATTTTGAACATAAATATTCTTCGCAACCTCATTACAAAGTTGAATAGGGAACGCTGTTTAACAATGATGCGCATGACTAACGCCAGTCAGACGATGATCAACACACACACAGGAAACTTGGTTGACAGACTTTTCTTCATCCGCCCCTGCGGCCACAACACGTGTGAAAAAAAACAGAGAGATAGATCAATAATTCTGAAAGCTTGTGATTTTCGAAACGAGCAACCTGAACGGATTCGGGTGGTGAATCAGCCGAATTCCAGTACAATTTGCACACATTCAGCTTTATCTGGACTCAGTTTGACTCACAAAAAATTGTTTTCTTATGATGTATGGGCACTTATTGTTAGGAATGTTAAACAAATTACCTTAAAAATTATTGAGAATAAATTGAATGGATTTATAGTGATGTAAAATTTATTGACAGCATGGACAATTTTGCTAATGCAAATACCATCACTCTGCACGTTATTAAGTATGTTGGCTATTGGTGGATTTGAATATTTTGTGTAGGAACGGCTTTTTAAAATATTGAATTAACTGAAATCACACAGGTGTTGGCTATATTTTTTACTTTGAAAAATCCGAAAGGAGAACACTTTTAAAAGTCGCAAGCAAATACACCTGTATCGAATGTGGTATCAGAAAATGTTAAGTTTTCACACTTGCAATGGTAAAGCCCTAATACTTGAATTAAAACAACCTGTGTTGCAATGTGTTCTTCTTTAATTGAGTAATTCACAAGGCTCCAAATTCCCAAATTCTCCAAATTTTCCCACATTCAACTACACTAAGTTGTTTGTATTTATATAGCCGCTGGAAATCCTCAAGAAATCCTGTTGACGAATTCAATCCACCTAATAAATTTAGCCTGGCTCCCTCAAAAACTAATTTCCATCAGAAAATGATCTTTCACCGGAAGAGATTTTAGCGTAACTTCAATTACCACAATGTCCGTGTTGTAGTTGGTCGCTTCGAGGAAAGTCCCTCACGACGCTTAGCTGTAGAAGCTCAACACTTCAACGTACATTCAATAGTAAGTTTTGAATGGCTCGAAAATTAATCACGAAAACACATGTCAGAAAACCAAATTTTGAAGTGAATGAATTTTTGAAAGATATGAAATCTGTGCCTGAACGAATCAGAATCAATTAATTTCTTTCATCAAACTTACTTCGTTTTAACAGCTTACGAAAACTTTCGTTTTTCTCAAATTGTTCATCAACACAGCAGTGCTTTGGGTCTAATAAGATGTTGAGTTTTTCAAGCGTGGATAATAAAATAAAATGTGCAGAAGAGTAATTTCATACCTGCAGCACAATTTTTCGATAGGACACAATTGGAAAAAATATTTACGAGCCAATGAAGGCTGGGAAAAGCATGTAAATTCTTAATGACGACGAAATAAAGAAAAGACATGAATAAAGCGTGTCATGTCTAAATAGCATGAGTCTCCTTCGGGTGGGTAGATCATATTTTTAAACAATTTAAACAATTTAAACAATTTATTTACCACAGGTGATACAGAGGTAGAATGTTTCTTAATTAAGTCTAGTACAATGGTCAAATTTGAGTATAGCTACCTGTGGGCCCGAGCAAGTTCAGCGACTTCTAGGGCATCCTATCATCACGTTATTCTAAGGTGTACAATAATGTTTAGCCTAGTTCACTTAACCTAGTTTCGCATTAGACTGATCATTGA
Source organism: Morinoia aosen (assembly GCA_030386875.1). Taxonomy (NCBI): domain Eukaryota; kingdom Metazoa; phylum Arthropoda; class Malacostraca; order Amphipoda; family Talitridae; genus Morinoia; species Morinoia aosen. The sequence goes on along the minus strand of CM059567.1, from coordinate 31,775,484 downwards.
GATAATTAACTCGATATTTTATGCTGTATTTTACAATATAGGTCAAATCGGCTATATTTAACAGCATGTTCGATAAAACGATTCAAGAGCAGACTGAAGATCGGTTATGTTACCCAAAGCAAGTAACATTATTACATTATCATTAGTTACATGTAGGAGGCAAGATTTGACATGGTGACCTTACACGACTAGTATTCTGATAGGAAGTGAGACTCAAGATGTCTTTTGAATACTTTGTACGAATTACATTTACGGATCTCCGCAGGTATAGAGTTCCAAGTTTTGATTCCAACGAAGAGTATACTGTGTTGCGACCGGGCCTTTGAATAATAAGGAAGCATGAATTTACTTCTATTTCGGGTTAAATGGTCGTGATGACCAGTTTTCGCAGTCAATAATTGTCTTAGGCTATTGTCACCATCATTTCTTAATGTTTTGTAAATGAAATTACAGATGGAAATTTTGTAGAAATCCGAAAGTTTAAGTATTTGTAAATTTTTGAAAGAATCATTTGTGTGAGCATTATATTATAGGTTTTTTACCGCTCTGACAGCTCTTTTCTGCAGAGTAAAAATTTTGTTGGTTTTATTTTTATCAGTTCCGTGCCATGCTTCTATTCCGTATTGCAAGTATGGAGAAATGAGCGTTCGGTAGAGCATTTGTAGAGCTGTTTCAGGCAGAAAATTTTTAACTTTATTTAGGATTCCGATGGATTTTGATAATTTAGAACTAATATGAGTGATGTGCTCTTTGAAGGTCAGATGTTTATCTATTATGATGCCCAGAAACTTACATGAGTTAGTTTCTTTGATTTCACCTTCGCCAATTTTAATGCATGGGAGAGATACATCTTTCTTGTATGAGAATGTAATATAATTTGTTTTATCAATATTAAGGCTTATTTTATTAGCTTTGAGCTACGATGAAACCTTATGAAGTTCATTATTTATACTCTCCACAATCATCACAGGATTTTGGTTCGGAAGGACCGCAGAAAGCGTACTGTCATCGGCAAAAAGTATGAATTTGAAGAATGATGTATATTTTACAATATCATTGATAAAAATCAGAAACAGGAGAGGCCCAAGAACAGATCCTTGTGTAACACCATGGCTAATTGTCTGTGGGTCTGATTTTGCGTCGTCAATGACAACGTATTGCTTCCGATTTGTTAGGTATGATCTGAACCAATCATGCGCAATCCCTCTAATGCCATAACAGGGTAGTTTCGAGAGTCGTATTTTATGGTCCACACAATCGAATGCTTTTCGAAAGTCAAGAAATACAGAGAAGACAAGCTTTCCCTCATCTATATTAGAACAGAGGAATTGTAAATGATTTAATATAGCCTGTGTTGTTGATTTTTTAGAGCGAAAGCCGTATTGTTTATCGTAAAGAAATGATTTTTGTTCAAAATAAGAGTACACTTTTTTATACACAAAGTTTTCGAATATTTTGCTTCTAATTGGTAGTACGGAGATAGGTCGATAATTGTTTACACAGGTTTTTTCACCACTTTTAAAGATAGGGGTTACTCTAGCAACTTTGAGGGAGTTCGGGAAAGTGTCTAGTAAGAGAGACTGGTTAATAATATTTGATATCAGCGGGGCCATAATGTCAACAATAACTTTAAGTACTTTAGTCGGAAACGTTTGTAACCCACTCGATTTATTTTTCATGTTGTTTATGCACGTTATTACATCGGAGGAGTTTGTAGGCTTAAAGAAAAAGGAGTTGGGTTCTCGAATATGATCCATAAATTCCAGGTGATCAGTAGGTTCACTTGGAATACCATCAGCTATAGTTTTCCCTACGTTTACGAAGAAGTTGTTAAAGAGATTAGCAATTTCTTTCTTCTCATGGTATTTTACATTATCTTGAATAACATATTCAATTTTCTTTTTATCGGCATTATTCGGTTTACAGCAAGAGTTAAGGAGATGCCAAGTCTTTTTAACGTCAGTTTTGAATTGAGTAAACTTGAGCGTAAAGTAGTTCTTTTTTGATATTCTTATCTGGTTTGTTACATAGTTTCTGAATCGGTTATATGTTTCTCTAGATATTCGCCCTTTGCAAAGGAGGGCTAGGTAAGCTTGACGTTTCTTTATATTTATCACGATGTTTCTAGTAATCCAGGGCTTTTGTTTATTTTTCGGGGTAACTGTATGAGTTACAATTGGGCAACACTGATTGTATGCGGTCATTATAGTTTCAGTCAACTTTACTACTGCTTCATCAATGCTCGTAGCATTATTATTTTGTTAAGAGATGTGCAATGTAGGCTTTGATTCTTCTAGAACGGTGCGCATTTCTTCAAGATTTGATTCATTTATTTTACGATATGAGTAAGTTTCAGCCCCTTGCCTTGGTGCAAGCAATACAGACATTTTTCTTAATAAGAAAAACTGGGAAGTGATCTGATAAGTCAGAAGTAATTGTTCCAGCAAGAAAATCACTTGGGTCAGTCATAAAGATATTGTCAAGCAGCGTAGCACACTCTGAGGTTATTTGTGTAGGCTTTGTAATGATAGGAAGGAAGGATTGAGACTGAAAGGTTGTTAGGAAATTAGAGATTGGTTCATAGCTTTCATGTTTCAGTAGATCATAATTGAATTCACCGCATATTATTATGTCATTGTATAAGGGCCTGTTGAACTGAGAAATAATACGATTCACCTCATTCAGGAAGGATATAGGACAGGCTATGGGAGGCCTATACACCGTTCCAAGCACAACGCGTTTACCATCTCTAGACAGTTATACGAAGAGTGATTCTATATGATCCTGATTCATTGTTGCATTTGCTATGGTTCTCGAGTCTATGTGGTTAGATATATATGTGCTGATGCCTCCGCCCCGCTGGTTTTTTCTTAGCGAATGGTAACTATGATAATTTTCAAATCGAATCATGTCTTTAGTCGAGTCATCTAGCCAGCTTTCGGTGAAGCTAATCACGTCTAGGTTATATTTAAGTTCAGTAATAGTACATTGTATCTCTTCCAATTTTGGATAGAGTGACCTACAGTTCCAACACAGGAGTGAGAAATCTCGGTCAGTTATTCGTACAGTTTCGTTGAATTTTGATATATTAGTATACCTACACTCTTGAGAGTCGTTTAGGTTTGGATATATTCTGTTCAAATGATTGAGATCTGGGTCGATTTCCTCGAATATTTCAGGGTGATCAGTCATTTGAAATTAATAAACAGTAAGAAGTAGGTACTATAGTGCTTGAAAACGAAATACAGAGTCAGCTTTAAGGGTACCCTCCGAAGCCCCTGCCAGGCCCCTGTCGGTCCGGTGAGCTTTTTTTTATGTTATTGTTGGAAACGAACCCTTAAGTCGTGGACTATTCGGTCCTAAAATTCTATAGCGCTACGGACAATAAATCCCCCCCCCCCCAGGGGGCGGTAATGGACAAAAATTTTGAATTTTCGACCTGATTTCGACCCCATATAAGCACAAAATATAAATGGAAATGGATAGTTTCCCAATATACTTTTGTTGGAAATGTGCCATAGATTCTAAAGCTGTGTCTAGTTTTGTTCTAGCAGCAAAACTCAATGAGTTGATACGTTTTGAAGTATCCATGAAAATGAACTCAAAAACCAGTATCTCAAATTTTTCTAAAAACTAAGGCCTGAATCAAAAAAATTAATGTAAGAAATTGTGTTTCATTTTGAAAGTTACATATTATAACCAAATTTCATAAGAATCAGACTGAAAATGAAGAATTTCATAATTTCTATTTATATATAAATTTTTTTTTATTTATATTTTTTTTGGGAAATCACAATTCACACTGTGAATATGAAGTTATGCATGGAAATTATCGAAATAAAAAATTAAAAATGCATTGAGTTACATAAATTGTCCATTATATTACACTTCAACAAAAATTTTGTTTTGGTTTATACCCAAAACATATACCTTTCAACATTCAAACTGTATCAACTCATTAAGCTTTGATGCTAGAACAAAACCAAAGACAGTTTTGGAATCCGTGGAACATTTCTAACAAAGTTATAATTTTGACTCTCCCAAATTTCAGAAAACAAAAAAGTTATATGGCTCCAAACCCAAAAATAATTGTTTGGGATGTTATTATAAAGTATCGCTTATCACAGAATTTTTTTTTCGAAATGCTAAAATTTTAAATTATAACTTTGCTAGAAATGCTTCAAGGATTCTAAAACTGTTTTGGTTTTGTTCTAGCATCAAAATTCAATGAGTTGATACGTCTTAAAATTTACATAAAAATGCATCAAAAAGCTAATTTTTCGTAAAAAAACGCCTAAATCGAAAAAAAAGACATGGGTAAAAAAGGTTTACTCTCAAAAAATACATATACTTGCCAATTTTCAAGCGAATCGCACGAAAAAAGGTCAAAATCCCGGATGGTACCCTTAAGGGATATTCCTGTCTAAAAAACTAGTAAACAGTAGGCAGTAAGTACTATTGTATAACTTAAAACGAAATACAGAGTCAAGATTAAAAGGGTATTCCTATCTAAAAACTAGCTTAGGAAGTATAGAAAAGAGTAAAAAATCTTGCGTGATTTTGGAGTACACTCAATACTCAGCCCATGAGTGAATAATATCGGAGTTTAAAATACAAAATTGATGCGTACAATTTGGAATATGGAATATGGAATTGAGAATATGGAATTGAGTTTTCGGAATATTTGGAATATGGAATTAAGTTATCTTTTATTATAAAAAATAAATTCTTAGTGAATTTCCAGCTTTTACCTAAACGAGAAAATGGTGCATAGCTACGACTTAAATATAAATCTTCATCCTAGCGTGAAGGCACCATCGACCAATAACAATACGCTCTACAAGTGTTCATTTGCTGTTAGGAATAACTCAATGGAGAACGCATGATGTATAGGCTTCAATGATTCCTTTCCAATGTTTTTAGTTGATGGAATCGTCATTATTTATCATCATCATCATCATCATCATCATCATCATCTTCGTGGTCGTCGTGGTCATCATCGTCATCGTCATCATCGTCATCGACATCATCGTCATGGTCATCGTCATCCTCGTCGTGGTCGTCATCGTCGTGGTCGTCGTCGTCGTCGTCGTCGTCGTCGTCATCATCATCATCATCATCATCACAATCTCTCCAAGAAGAGCAGCGGCCACCTTCATTCTCGCAGCAGTAGCCACGAATGCACCGCTCCTCGTCATCACAATCAGAGCGAGAAGAGCAGCGGTCGTCGTAGTCACATTCCCAGCACCGTCTTCGGTAGCAGATGTCAAAGTCATCTCGGGCGCTCCTCGCGCCTCCATTGCTACTGGAAGGCGAAGAAACGTCCAATGTTTTCCGAGAAGACTTTTGGGCTGCGAAACCGCTCTGAGGACATAAAGTATTAATAAATATAGAGTTTCAGCAACAATTTGCACCATCATATCAATAGGATGACTACTGTAATTATCTAAATAGCTTTTAGAATTTTAGAATTTTTATTTGTAAAAGAGAGGATAGCATATATTATGGACTTGATTTGGTCGAACGAAAAGTTCATCCACAGATAAAATATATTTTTATACTGACAATGGACTTCAAAATTAATTTAGAGAGAAAACTATTAAATATTTCGAACGTCAAATTTCATTTTGGCCTGCATATAATTAATAGATTAATCATTTCAATTTTTCCATATAATGAAAATAATCGATGAGTAAAAAGACACTGGAACGAAGCGTAAGCTTGGTGTCTAGAAATCGAAAAAAACTATCTCGTGGGATACAAAAGATTTTTCCAGAACGTACATTTTTCAGCATAATTTAGAAGAATAAAGGGCAATCAATTGATATACAGTACTTCAAAGTGTAAACATATCTCTTCAATGTTGATTATAAAATGAATATAGGTCGAATACAGGATGTATAAGATAAATCGAAAATCCAATCAAGGTCAGTTGCTCCTCTGTAAAATTGATCGAAGCAGAATGGTTATTACAATCACAAAAGACTTATAAATTATTGGTCAGAAAGCACCATACAAAAAATTGGCATTTTCAAAATTCTGTGGAATTTGTAAATTTATAGGCTAATATCAGATTTTTTTGGGCATAATGATATTTTTTTTTTACTTCTAGGTGTGTACGTCATTTTCGGGCCTCAAAAAATTTGTTCTATTTTTTACTGCACATGAGTAAGAAAATTTCATTTTGATTGCTTAGGAAGGGAAGGTTACGCAATTAGAGAGGTGCATAACGTCCTCAACTTGACTCCTGAGGGAAGGATGTCTTCCTCTGCCTAATAATATCGCCGAACAAACTTACCACCAAAGCGACGAGGCACCCAACCACCAACAGCTGCAGCTGAAAGTAAAGTTGTAGCACTGTTAAATACAGTGCTTAAATGTACACTTCCGTTCATTGGTTATTTCTAATTCGTGTATCTTTGAAGGAAATGACGAAGAAATGAATGCATCCTATTTGTTTGAACTTAAAGGTCAAATTTATTGGGAAAAGCTAGCTGAAATTGTCACTATAGCAGCCCTCACTCTACGTTATTTGAGATCATGTTTTCATTGATGTTCTTATGCGTGCTATTATGAACTGCCCATTTTGATTTGATTTTGAAGCAGAAATGCTGACTTGGGGGTAATGTATGTATAAAGAGGCAGATCAGCCTACCAATGCAATGTAAAAAATTCTGTGACTAAATTTTAACCTTCAAGTTGATAGGAGTCGAAATAATATTTGTTTTCAGCGCTACTGATTATGACGATGGGAAAGGAATTGTGTCTTCGTAGCACTTGGCGAGAATTATCGATTTTGTAATTATTTTGTGAACGAAGATTAGGGTTGTTATCGAGGCTGAACATTTCTACGGATGCACCTTCAAAACACATATTTGCTACTGTGAGTAATCTCATTTGACTGCTGTAGGTAAGGCATTGTGTTTATGAGAGCTGATTATACATACAACAGTGCATGGTGAAACTAAATCGTTAACTGAGAAGCAAAAAACACGATGCTGGATATTCCATTCCCAAGATTTTTCAAGTGTGTTCATGATAATTCGTCAACACTTTATAACTTGAACATATCTGTAAGAGAAAACTTTGTGGAAGCATCGCACAATTTTTTCATGAATTCTAGAAATATTCTGAAATCATTTGTGAAGAAATGCACGTATTGCAAATACCATCTTATATTTTCTGTTTCAATTGAAAGTATGTAAGGGGACAAAAAGAAGATGGAACGCAACTCAATATGAACTGAAAGTTTACTATGATTGTGAGCGTGTACCAGATCAGCATCATTAAGCACTTTCCAGTATTTCAAAAACTGCTCGCTTAAAAAATTTCATTGCAATAATTAGAGCTTTGAACTTATTTTCTGTAGATTCTTCCATTCATTAAAATAAAATCATTTAAAAACATTGCATTCAAAGCTTTTGACATGCTCACCCTAACTAATTGTAAGCGCATTGATCTCTCAATTTGCTTTAACCTAATTAGCAGGTGTTAATAAGTGTTAGTTACGGAAGAATGTTAAAGGTGTTAATTATGGGAGGTGTGGTGGTTACCCGTCTTACAGCCTTGAAAAATTACTTAAAAACTCTACTTAAACGCCCATGTTTGAATCCCTACACTTACTTCATGCAAAATTAGGAAAAACACATTTATATAGATAACCAAATTACTCCTTTTGTTTTTGTGAAACGAAGATTAAGCTATACCTTAGTAAACATTTTCCTAATTTATATTAAATTAAGAAAATTGAGGGAAAATATCAAAATTTACCTTCATCTTGAAAATTTAGAAATTCTTGGCTTAATTAAAAATTACACTCTAAATTTCGGCAAATTTACGAATAGGTAAATAGTACAATTTAGCTCGGGCAAGCCTCGACGGAATGAAAGTCCCGTCTAAAACAGACCTTAAATACACTTCCCATCGTCAAAAAACAGGTGTTCGTTCAATTCGCATCTCTATCATTTTTTCATGCTTCTATGAATAATGTGCCATTATAACTTTTAAATGAAAGATTGGTGGATTTTCATCGTTTATTTGTCATGGGATACTTGAAAAAAAGAAAAGGAACCAATCGGCACTCCACGTGTAATTTTCTTGGAATATTGCTAAATAATTTTTATTCAACTGCGTGTTACTGCAAGCCATTCGAATGGAAATTAAATTTATATTTAAAGATTGGTTCACGAACATCGATCATATTTAAGCATCGAATCTGAAAGTTTGGTATTGTTCTATCAGTCTCAGATTCTAAGAATATAAATAAAACTGCCTTAGTCGATGAAACCCTTGTAAACTAAATTAGGGTTTAGGAGTTTTTGTGACATGTTTTTTTGATGAGACTCTCCTTAACAGTGCTTGAACATTGTAATATTTTCCACACTCTGTGCAAGTCTACCGTATCGTTTTCTTGTGTAAAATCATACTCATAAAAAATAGACACGCATCTGTGGCTTTGGCATTTGAATAGTAGACATGAAATCAGCAATCAAAAATTTGTCTTTAAAGTATGATGCATGTGAGTAATAAATTTTTCCAAAGCAATTTAAAGCTACGATCGAAGAAAATTTTGAAGTTGCGGGTCACTTAATCTTCTGATCATTTAAGGAAATACAAAGTGTTACGAAAAATTCGAAGTTGATTCATTTTTCAGTTGGTTGGACAGACGTACATAGCATTTAAAGAACAACTCAGGTGTAGTGGTCTAGAGGAAAGTTTCAACCATTTGTACTTAGACCAACTTGCAAACGCCAAATTGTATTTACATGTACGAATATCGATTCGTGCGTCAATTCAGTCAATGTTTGTAATGCCGTTACAGCGACGTTCACGAAAAGGTAAGTCCGTCCTTTGGAATCAAAGCATCCAAATTGAATGTAAGAAAAAGGATCGGCTTGCTTCTTTCGGAGTATTCAAATTCACCATGTGAATTAGGCTTCAGAAGTTTAATAAAAAATTAATTTAAAAAATTTTTACTCCCAGTGGGGTTGAGAGTTCCTTTACACTGAAATGAAGTTAGTTCGAATTTGTTCTTTTTCTAAAAATAACTAACCATTTTTATCCTAAACAATTTCTTCCTCTAGTTAAATCTCCTGTTTGTATTCTGCTAATATAATAAACTACTGTCTAGTGATCCCTTTGAGTATTGTTGAGTTTGCTTAGATTTGGGTACCTGTGGGTCTATGGTGAAGTGAAAAAATTGTCATAGTTTTTTAATTTTCATGAAGACACTTGATATTAGAGAAAAAAAAATTCTCATCTTCCATTTTTGGCTCACATAGTTTCCCTGAACTTAATTTAGCGATCTCAGTAATGATGTTATTGTGAGATTTTACAAATAAATTTTTGGAGGCAAGAATTATTCCCTTTATGATGAGAGCCTTTTATTCGAGAACACTCAATTACGAGAAACAAATTATTTTTTATTTTTATTTGAATCTAATTGCAAGTTAATTAATCGAACTCAAAGACTTGAATATGGGTAAACAGATCGAAAATGCTTTCATTTGCACTTAATTTCCTGGCCAATAATATCTTGGGAAATATTAAATCGACAATATTGTTGACGGACTACACTTTATTTTGGATGACTGTGGAGTCTTGTTGACAAAATATACATAAATACAACAATTGAATAGAACATTTTCTCTGCCTCCACAGTTTTAGAATACTGGGCACCGATACATCAATATAATTTTAAATACAACAATTAAGGTATTTGTCAAAATATTGAATAAGACCACAGCGTTTATGTAAATCGCCATGATTGAGGACATTCTTATCACCATTATTATCATCATTATTTTTATTGATATCAACGTTATCATCTTCACCGTCAACGTGAATTAATAATTATCTTCTTAATCTTTAACACAAAAGACAGTTCCATTAATTCTTGGAAGGCCCAATTGTTTATGATTCCTCTCATATTTCCGTACTATGTTACTTCTCAAACATTCCTTTGATGCCTTTGGAACTTCAACAACACATTTACAACTCTACAAACTTCGTTCAACAAAATTACCACTCGAGAAACTACAAGACAACAGAACTGCAACTACAAACATTGCCGCAATAAATCTGCTGCACTATGAACTTCACCACAACAAAACTGCAACTTAGCAAACTTCGCCACGACAAAACTGCAACTTTACAAACTTTTTTGCAATAAAACTGCAACTCCGCAAACTTCACAACAACAAAACTACAAATCTCCGAACTTCGCCACAGCAAAACTACAAATCCCCAAACTTCGTGACAACGAAACTGCATCACCGCCCGCCTGCAGTCGGAAACACCGCAGTTCACACAGCCCCACCTCTGACAGGTGCTTATTTAGTTTTCAAGGAGAAAGACACAGCTATTTGAATGTGCAATATTTTATTTTTCAGAAGCCATATACAAGGGTTGGATAAAATAAAACACCTAACATTTTGGCATCACAGTCGTTGAACGTGTTTTATACAATCAAAGAGTGACATATTTTAATTTATTTATTGTTCTTTTTTGTTATATTGATTCTCTTGCACAGATATTTAAAAAAATGTTGGTAAGAATTTTAAAAATGGCAGGCTTCACGGACGAAGGTGCTTGATTCTTCGCGGTAGTTGGAGCTCGTATGGCAGGCGCCATTGTAACAGAAGCCGCCCGAATCCATGGCGTTTTAATTAAGAGGACTGTCTCGAAAGTAATGACTGTCTTTGAAAGAGAAGGGAAAACGTCCTCAGCGGAGCAGAGGTCTTGTCGAGAGGTGAAGTTGTCGGAGAGACATCGTTAGACTCTAAATCGAATTGTTAGAGAGGATCACAAGACCAAGTCTCCTAAAATCACTACAAAGCTCAATGAACACCTACAGAACCCAGTTACCTCAATGTACAAATCTCGATTCCATGGAAGATTGCAATTACAAAATCTCTGCTCCCAAAGACAAGGCTTGTCAGGGTGTTTCCATTATTTTGTCCAGCCCCTGTTCTGTATCAACAACAAAATCACATGTTCAGAGCTTATGTAATATATTCATTGTTAAGCTTAAGCCTACCTTAATAAAACCAAAGTGTTCCCGCTAGAGGTTACTTAAGTATGGAATTTAGTAATCGGATAATCTGAACACAAGGTGTGTCCTCTCACCCTACGAGTAGAAATAGCAAGGCTGAAACGAATTTTTGAAACACGACATAAATTTAAAAAAAAATAGATGCTGAAAAAAACAAGCAGTGAACCAAAAAAAGAGAGTCCATAGCGAAAGAAAATGCCTTTTGACTTTTACCAAACGGAACGCTTCATTCAGCAAGGGACCTCTCATCTTCCTGCTCCTAGAGAGTACTAATTCAGACAAACACAATAGTTCTGAACTCAGATGGTCTGTAGCGCGGCTATGGAGCAGAGAAGGGAAGTGTGCTATAGCTGCATGAGGAGACTGGTCACGCTGTTCCCCCACGCAAAGTAACGAGCCGAATTTGTCCTTAATTTATTGCGATGCCAAACACGACCTCAGGCGAAGCATCGTCGTTGCCTCCGACGTCATCACCGTCTGTGTTGTCTTCA